>JAJTUV010000665.1:1200000-1800000 GCA_021653895.1 Mastomys natalensis
TTATCCTGCAGATTGTTTAATTATTAATTTTTCTAGCACAGTTTAAACAAAGAAAATAATGGAAACTCTAGATTATAGGAAAATTGTAGTTCCTGTCAAATATTGAGCTGAAGCACAGCTGGAATCTACCCTATGGTTTAATAATTTAATTTTCACATCTAGAACTATTTAGGATAGGGTTTAGGTGGTAATGTGGAAATGTACTTCTTTATCCTTAGACAATACAGGAATATATCAAATAAAGAGATTTGTGCATAATTATTTTTAGACAGAATCTTACTATGTAGCCCCATCTTATCTGAAATTCACCATGTATAGACTAGGATGACCTTAAACTCACAGAGATTTGCCTGCCTCTGCCTCCTGAGTTCTGGGGTTAAAGGCATGCACCATCATGCCCAACCTTACAGGTAATTATTATAATTTTTAAAGTTCCAATTTACTTGAATTTTATTAGATAAAAGCATCTCGTTGATGAAAGTACACAAAGAAAGGAAGGTAAATGTGAACAGATCCATTTATGGCACCATGTCTGCTTCATTATATTCAATTGATTATTGAGTACTTTCATAACCAATACCTAATCTAGTGATATTTTAATAAATAATACCTCAAAACCAAGTCTATTAGTCATGGTTCTCTGAAGGAACAGAACTGGTTAAGTGAATATATTTACTTGTGTGTGTGTGTGTGTGTGATTTATTAGATGGGCTTACAGGATGCAGTCTAACAATGGCTACCTCACACTGAAGAGGCTGAAACTCTTCTTTTTTTCATTTTTACTTTATAAATTTTTTATTAGATATTTTATTTATTTATAATACAGATGTCATCTCCTTTCCCCATTTCCCCTCCCTAGAACCCCCTATCCTACACCCCCTCTTCCTTTATGCTTTTATAACATTTTGATTACCTGCATATATTAAGGTCAGTTCTAGGTTGAGAGTCTAGCAATACAATAGATGCAAATAGTCAAGGAACAAGCAATACAATAATAGAACAGTCAAAGAAAAAACAAGGCATTAAGCCCGATTACATGAACAATCCCATGATCACTGTTTCTAAAGGTTTATCAGAATGACAAAAGTATCTGAGCCTGTCCTAAAGTATAAAAGTATACTTCCCTGTCCTAGCCCAAGGTCATTTTCATGTCTGAAGCCTATTTCCTTGTTCTAGCCTAAAATTTAGATTCCTGCCTGAGATTATTTCTTTGTTGTAGCCTAAGATTTAGATTCCTACCTAAAATTACTTCTTTGTTCTAGCCTAATGTCAGATTCCTGCCTGAAGCCTACTTCCTTGACCTTGATCAATGTCATTTTCATGCCAAGTAGCCCATTTCCTTCTCCTTGACCCATGTCAGCTTCTTACTAAGCAGCCCCAAAGGCTCCCCACCTCTCCCCTCTCCCCCTTTTTTATTTCATTAACGAGACTGAGCCTGTCTTAGGTCATTCTGACAATAATGCCTTCCTTATCCATCATGGAATATGCATTATCAAAAGCAATGTACTTATGTCTTAGGTTGGTAAGGCTCAGTGCAGAATGTTACCTGTCCTTGGCTTGTCAGCCTGTTAAATTAATAACTCTGTCTGGGGTCCATTATCAGTTTCAAGTCATGTACTTTGGTTGCCAGGTGTTGATATAGTTGGAGACAAGCTTTAACACGATGGGCAGGATTAAAAGTATTCCCAGGACAAGAAGGGCTAGCCTGATCAAGCTATATATGCCATTTCTGAGGTTTGACCAAAATGGAAATACTGATCTCAGGCCATGGATAATTTTATTGGCTTTATCTGCAGCATCAAAACTCAACAGAGCAGCATTCTTTAAATTCATAATCTCACTATGCAAAGTTAAACACCCAGAGAAATGTTAGGATTATGCCAAATATCCTACAGATGTCTTTAAACTTTTTTCTAATTATAATGACAATCATTGTGAATTTCAAAAGTAACACTACTCCAGTGATATTTGTCATTTCACTTGGGATGGCTCCTAACTCTTGAACCCTGAACCTCCTTCAGATAATTTGAATGAGTTATAGAGCATCATCTGTTGTTCCAGATACCTATATAAATCCTTTTGTATACTCAATACATTAGTAACATTTTTTTTTACTAGATGGTTAACAAAAATAGTTGTCTTAACTCCATGTGTCAATGCTATTGCAGAAGCAGTGGTGCTAGCAATTAATGAAATTAAAGCTGTTATACCAGCAATAATCAAGCCTGCTACCCATTTTGCTTCTGCTTAAAGTCTAACTCACTTCTTCCAGCACTTTCAAGCATTTTTCAGGAATCAAGGTTTTCTAATACTCAGGGCAGTAAGACAAAAGCTGATTGATACATTCCATAACAGACATGAGGCTGAGACTCTTGAGAATCTGATAGCTGCTCAGTCTCTGAGACTAGACATCTCATCACTTCTAATCTCCCAATGAAGGACTTCAGAAATATTAGTGAGCTTCTGACCTTCCATCTGTGTTAAAAGACCAAAGAAGTTGGTTTTAATATTGGTGAAGGAACACAGCAGCATGGATGAATTTGCCCACCAGAGTGAGGACAAGTAGGCAAAAAGCAAAGTATGATTCCTCCTTGTCTTTTAGGTGAGCTGCCACCAGAAGGTATAGTCCACATTTAGGGAGAGTCTTCTTGCTTTAATTAATCTGATCAAAAAAATCTCTCACAGTGAGTGAGTGCCCAGCAGCTGGCATTTTACTTCATTCTAGAGTCCATCAAGTTGAAAACCATGGTTTGCTGTCACAAATAAGAGTCACAGTGTAGAAAGGTTAGATGAAGAGAATGTCTTGCCAGGGAATATCCAGTGGGTGTGGCATTTGCTGTCACAGGCTAGGATGAGTATCTGGGAGAATAATATTCAGACAACAACTAAGCTTTAGGACAAACTGGGCTGAGGTTTCTCTTCCTTTTGCTTGTCTCCTTCCCTCCTTTTGTTCCTGCTCTTTCTTGGCAACTCTTGCCCTCAGAACCAGGTCCTGAAACCAGGGCAGCAGCACATATATACTCTTATGAAAGATTAAAGAACTATATTATAAAGTATGTAGGAAGGACGTTTGCCAGACAATTCAAATACCTTGCATTCAGCTTTCTCACCCACATATATCTGTGTTCCTGTATAAATCAGGGCCACATATTTTTGAGACACTTAGATGTACAGAGCAATTTTAAATGATCTTCACAGAGCAAAAGCATTTAGATCACATTTTTAGTCCAACAATATTTCACTGGAATATTCTGTGCTAGTTAGATAATGTCCTGGAGGCAAAGGGCTGAACTTTTGAATCACATCACTAAGGAGATAGCTTGTTCTGCAGAAGGTTTCATAATAAATAAATAAATAAATAAATAAATAAATAAATAAATAGGAAGAGAAAAACAAACACAGGCCAGCAGAATTCAGAGCTCCGGATACTAATGCAATCAATTTCAAGTTCACACCACTTTCTTGCAGAAGGCAGCGGGTAAAGCATCACTAAGCCACCATCTATTGAATAAGATGTCCCACTGAGGGGGAAATTAAATGTCTTCTGTCACACACCGCCTGGGTTGGCTCTGATTTACCTATTAAATATAAAACTTTCCTTCTCCAAGTATAGTTCTGCAAGCAATAAATTGTTGTCAAGGAAAATGGCAAGATTTCTTTCTGCCCACAATCTTCTCTTTTCCTTTTCGTGAGAGAACAGCTCTGCTGATATCCTGTTCTGCTGAAGGAGTGGTAATGGTATGTGTATGTCTCTGCTGATTCTTTGATAAAAACACACAGCATTGTATGACTTTCTGTTCTTGGCTAAGACAACAGAGGACTCTGCTGGCGGGTATCTTAACTTGGTGAGCCGCTGGACTGGGAAGATAGACAAGGGTGCAGGGATTCTGGTCTACTTTAGATTTAAATTTTAATAGCCTTTTAACAATTGAGAGGCATCAGTAGTCTCGATTTCATTCTCCACCACCTCCTTTTCTCCACCCTATCATCCAGAGATGAGAAAGTGATTTGCAAGCCCAGTAAACATACAACTAGCATCCGAGAATCCTGCATTTCTTAAAAGATAATTTTTACATTGTTCATCATCAGTATATTTTCTCCACAGTACTTGATGTAACACCACCAACTCTAATGATATTTGAATGATAACATTTAGCTCTAGAATATTTTTCTTTTTAATTGCAGCTCTGGCCCTTCTTTCAAAATATATTTTATATAAATGATTCAGAATGTCTAAATAAAATGAGTTTGAAGGTGGATGTTTCCCTCAATGAACACTGGAAATTAGACAGTGGGTGTGAGGGTGTAACATTATATTCCCACAGAGGGAAATCTGTGGCAATTTCTATCAGCTGCTTGGTGATCAGGGATATGTCCGAATCGATGGAAAGCAGGGGCTTGTGTAATTGGTACAGAGGAGGAATTGAACTTCTTCTGTTCCTGCTGTGAGCTGTCTGTCATGATTCACCAGTGCAGTGAGGTCACCCTAAGACTCCTTCACATCAATTCCAGACAGTCACATCAATCAACACACTCATTAAGGGCTGATGAAGTTGGAGAAAGAATCCTTAATCTGCATCCCTCATGTCAGCTTCTCTTTTGGGACTTAGTGTTCTCATCTGTAAAATGGTGTCTTGCTTTGATTAGGAAACATTCCATGAACTCTGAACTTTCTATATATTCTCATCTTTTTATTTAAAAAATATCATCCTATTATTATAAGATACCTACAAAACACGGAAAATGAAAATAGAAAATTGTGAAACCTATTAACATTCAAAGCAATATTATTTTAGATTTTTTCTTCTATATTTGAACACAAATATTTGAACACAAATAATTATGCCTGGATACATATACATGTTTTATGTCTATGTTTTACAGAAGCATGTACTTCAAAAATGTAAGATCTTGTATGTAATAAATTATATCCATGTTTCTATACTAAAAAGTATAAATCTACATAATTCTAAATTGCTGTAGTAAATTCTCTTGTTTTATAGACTACAATGTATTTAGCTAATCCTTTATTGGTAGACATTTTCCAATCTTTGACTAAAAGACATTGATATGCATATAATTTTTCTTATCTAAACAGATAATTACTCATATGTAAAACTTTTACCTATGGGTAAAATCAGTATATCAAAGCATATGAACACTTTTTATATTTTTATATTTCTATTTTATACACAGGTTCTGGGAAGAATATCAGGGTCATGGAATAGTTCATTATTCCTGATCCCTCAAGATTTACTAACATAACCTAGGTAGTATGGAAAATAAATTTAAGTAATGTTTGGGCTGAATACTTTTAAATACAACCATGCTTTAAGTGTTAGCCCTGACTTTTGGGATTTGGTCAACAATCCACATTCCTTGTATTTCAGATGTCATTATAATGACCAATTTTGGCAGTGTCACTGCTCTGATCCTTTTAGTGGTGATGCATAAATAATGTCCTCTGAATCTCCAAAATCCCCACTTATTACCTAGCACAACTTATTTATTATAAGTTCTAAATTGGCCTAATTAGCATTGTGAAAACTTATCAACACCATTCAGTTTTGAATTTATATTTCATTTCTTTTTCTTTATTGCTTTAAGTTTGGGTTGAAAAAAAAAACAGTCAGCTAATGATAATACCATGAAGGGAGCATAGCCTGGAAGGAGAAGAGAGGGTTTCATAATTGGGTCTCTTATAGGAAGTGTAGTTAGTGTAGGGAAGGCTTCTTGGAAGACATAGTATTGTAGCAGAGTTGGGGTTAAAGGAGAGAACCAAACCATGGTCATCAGGCAAGGGTCATCCATGCAGTGAGATGAGCTCATGAAAATTCCCTACATTAGGGACATTTCTGACACTTTAGGAAACAGCAGGAAGCCAGTATAGCAGAAGAAGAATTAACAACAGAAGTAGTAGTTTGATATGGGATATTAAATATGAAAGCATTTTAAGTCAAGATGCTAGCTAAACAGTTAGATATCATCATGTACAGTTTAGAGCATGCTATAGTCAATCTGACTGTCATGTGTGTTTAGGGGTACCACTCAGGAAATTGTTATAAGGTACAGCTGAAGAAATAAATCAAATATGGATATATATCCATATGTATAATATGTATAAATATAAGGAGTTGGTGTTTGCTTATGGTCAGGTCCTGGTAGATGCAGTCACCAAGAATAGACATACATATTAGTTACTTCTCTGTTGCTAAGATAAAATACCATGATCAAAACAGATTAATTTAGAAAGACTTTATTTTGGTTTGCAGTTTCAGGAGATAGAGTTTATCAAGAGGCATGGCAAGGAACACAGGCACAGTGGCAGGATCAAGAACCTGAGAGATCACATCTTTAACCATAAGCTAAGAAACAAAGGGAGAGAAGTGAAAGACAAGAATATGTGCTAATGCAGTCATTTTTTCAATGTTCAGTTTCCTTTAATGATCCCCATCTCCCTTGAAGGGTAGGTGCATACAGGTTCACTTGAAGATCTTGCCTTGATTGACAACTTTTCTCATGTGTTGGAAGGCCTCCTCTCAGGAAAAGTACTCTCGATCCAGGGTCTGAGTCTCCTCACTACCAGGATCCAGTTTCCACCGTGTATACGACTCAATCCACCTGCCAATCTGGACTCAGTGGAAAGGCAAGCTCTTCACCTTGGAAGACCCAAACGTCAGAAATGGAGTTGCTGTTGTTGGTTTCAAAGAGGATAACACTAGCAAAGGCATTCTTCTTCTTCAGTTTGTCCAATCACTGGAACATTCCGATGAATGTGAATTCATGAAGGTCTGGATGAGCGCTTCAGGGAAGCAGTACTCAGCATACCAGAGGGACCAGCCATCCTTATCAAAGAGCTCCCCAAAATATGGTGGCTCCACAGAGAGCGTGTCCTCATCATTGGAGTACTAACGTTTAAACTAATCCAACACAAAGGTCCTCTTGGGCAGGTGAGCAGAAGGGTCCTTGGCCTTGGGCTCAGCAGCCAATGCCTGCTCACACTCATCCATCTCTTCCTCGGGAGCTGGGGCAGCTGCCTTTTTGTTCCTCTTTCTGCTAAGCCTGGGGCTTCTGTTTCTCTTCTCATGAACCCTTTTCTTTCCTTGGGGTATCTTTTTTAGTCTGGCTCTCTGAAAACTTCTTAGGATCAAACTGCACCTTCTTCTTACACAGCTGCACCTCCCCAAGATGGCCCTGTATTGGGGCTAGTTAATGCAGGTCAGGAACCATCAGTTGGTATTAAGGAAGACCTGGTGAAAAGAAGGCTCCAAGACCTGTTTAAAAAAGCCACAACAGGACGCAGACAACTGTGATATCAGCCAGTGTGACTCGTTCACCCATCAGAAAAGTCTGTGTCTTCAAGTGAGTGTCCAGCAGCCCCAGGAATCGCTTCACCTCCTCTTTTGCATTTTTCAGTGGCCTGTTTGTTGTGCTGCATAATGTCCAAGGTGGGGAACACCCAGGTGCTAGCTGGAAGTAAAGCTGCCCAGCTGTGCAGTCACCATTTGTTATATAGGTTAACCTGGTGTGGACTGGCTGCTGTCGAAAGTGTTAAAGGACAGAGTATGAAGAGAGCTTTGAAATTGCCCCTCCTTTGCAATTTATAAAGTTTACAACTTTGTAAAAAACTTGCCTAGAGGTAGTATAAACTTTATATTTAAAATGCACATGCCACCTTCTTAAATAGTCTACCCACTTCTCTGAGAAGCTTGTTTGTTTTGCTCCTTCAGAACATTTTATTGGATTATAGGAGATGGCAGGAAAGCTTTGTTGGTCATGTATGTGCCCTGCTGCCATGATGACCTAAGTTCAACCCCCCCCCCCAGAAGCCACATTAAAAAGCCACCATGTGCACTTGCTATTCCCGCTGTGAGGAGATGAAAGCAGATAGATTCCTGGGTGTGCTCACTGACCTTCTAGTCTAGCTTACTGAGGGAGCTCCATGTCAGAGAGATTCAGTCTCAAAAGTAAGGTGGAATGAAAGACACAGAAGTTGTTCTCTAGAGTCACACACATACAAAGAGGGAAGGAAGGAAAGAGGAAGATAGATAGATAGATAGATAGATAGATAGATAGATAGATAGATAGATAGATAGATATGGATATAGATATAGATATATAGATATATATATGAGATAGAAACTTGGCCAAATAAACGTTGGTCCTTAGCTTCAGAGACTAGTCCCCAAACGTCACAGTAGCAAAGCTAAGTGAGGGGAAACACAAGATCCCTCCAGATCAGAACCTTTTTCTCTAGATCACACAGCTAGCTGTCTTGCTGTCCCTACTGAGATGTAACATTCCAGGCTCATCTCCCCACATGCCTGGCATGCAGGTGATACTGGACACAGACATATCTCATGCCTGACCATGGACCAGACAGTTCCTCTCACTTCCTTGAACAAAATTAAATATGCATTTTCATTTTGTATTTGTGTAGTGGAGCCCACCTCAATTGTTCCAGGCAGATCCCTTAGTACAAGCTAACTCCGCCTAACATGGGATTCTCCTTTCGTGTTAGCATTCATTATGTAGAGCAGCTGACAATTAACCTGATCTTCTCCAGTTGCTCCTCCCTGTTCTTAAGATTTGCTCTTCATGTAACTACGGCCAGATTTAGCCTGGCAAAGTTTTGGTTTAGGTTTTGTTTTATTTATTTATTTATTTGGGGTTTTTCTGTATTAGTTTTTGTTTGGTAGGTTTTGTTGTTGTTATTGCTGTTGGCAATACTACAGATTGAACCTAGTGCCTCAAGCTAGATGCATGCACTGAAGTCTTTACCAGTGAGCCACAGCCCAGCCCTTGTTTTTAGCTTTTTGAGGATATCCCATTCTAATTTCCATAGAGGCTGCATCTATTTCTATTTCCATTGGTAGAGTATAATGGTCCTTCTTTTTCAACACCCTTGTAACACAGATTTTTATTTGTTTTCTTGATGATGGCCATTGAGACTAGGGTGAAATGGGTCTCAGTGTGATTTTGATGAGCATTTCCCTTTTCTCATATATTTATGAGTATTTGTATTTCTTTTGAGAACTGTCTCTTTAATTCATTTACCCATTTCATGAAGGATATCTTTTAGGTAGAAAATTTATATTTAAAATAATAATATAATAATGGCTAGAAAAGTGGCCCAGCAGTTAAGAGCACATACTGCTCTTGCAGAGGACCCAAGGTTAGTTCCCAGCACTCGTAATGGACATCTCACAATCACCTCTAATTCGCTAATGCCCTCTTCTGCCTACTTGGGCACATGCACTCATGTACACATACCCTCATTCATATCATCAAAGAATAAAATTAATCTTTTACAAATGAAATAATGTTATTAACATAAGTGTCTGTTCAGTTAAAGTCTCTGGATTCCTGGGTTTTTGAGAGAGAGAAGTTTGTGTAAGCACACAGGAGCTCTTTGCTAAAAGCAAGTGAATCTGACAAAGACTAGCAGAGTGTCTCCCTGCCAGAGCAGCTGTGCACCTGCTGCTGAAGAGATGCTCAGCCTGGCGAGCACTCTCTGCCCTGCTCAGCTTCTCTGGGGGACAGCCATCTAATCTCTAAGAAGAGACCATCAATCATTATCCACGGGTCAAAATTTCCAGCTAGGCTGGAGGAAACATTTTGATTAATGCTTGCATGGCGACCTGGGTGATGCCAAGGGCTGGGACTTGTGATGAGAATGAGGTAAGCAATAATTGTTTTTAATAACCTTGGTCACTTCCCTTCATCTAGTTCTTATCACAAACTCTAAATTTATTCCACACTAGTAAAACTTGGTCTAGATATGTTACTATGATCAAGGTTCTATCTCCTATTGAACCATAGTGGAAGAAAGAATACTTGAGCCCCTGATACATAGTATAATTTGGGTTTATAGAGCTTGGCTGTTTTCCCCCTGAGAATTCAAATAAAATGGGTTTCATTTGCCTTGAATACTAAAGAAAGCAAGAACTTCTAGCAGATTTCAATAGACTTCAAATACTCGACAGATCCTTACCTAAACAGTCCCGAGATCATGGTGGTAGTTACAAGAAGATAGTTAGGACTCTTGATGAAAATATTTACCAGCCCATAAGATTCACAAGAGGCTTGGAAGCTTCCTTGGCTAAGTTAAGTAGAGCAACGAATCTCTCAAGCAGCAGCAGCATAATCACTTTAGTGTATGAGGGTAAGCATAGCAAGCATGAATCCTAACCTGCTTGTGCTAATGTGTAACAATGGCTGATATAGTGCTGGACAGTGCAAGCACAGGAACCTGGCTTTGATTCCCAGAACACACAGAAAAAATGGACTCAGTAGCATGCAATTAAAGCCTGAGGATGGGAAGATCCCTGGGGTTTGCTAGACAGCCAGTCTAGTTGAGCCAGTGCACTTACACACACACACACACACACACACACACACAGAGAGAGAGAGAGAGAGAGAGACACATAACACACATGAGTGCGCGCACACAAACGCACACACCGGACAGTGTAAGAACCGTGCCATTACTCAATGAGAAAGTCTCTTCCTTCAGTGGTATTAGTTCCCTCAAACTAGTCTAACTTGGTGAAAACCAGCAGAAAATATACACGAGGGGAATTTTCTCCAAATTTGAGCTGTCAAGACTAAAGAAGAGCTAAGATATTGTCACAGAGGAGTCTGGGGAGATTTGACAACCAAGTGCAAGGTTGTGCCTGGACTGTATCCAGAACAGAACAAGAGGTAGAGAAAAAGCTGAAGAAATCAAAGCGAAGTCAGAGTTTAATAGGTAGCAATGTGCCTGTGCAGGTTTAATAGACAGCAGTGCGCCTGCGCGGGTTTCTTACCCTGACAAGTATTCTTAAGCAATAGTGGATAAGAGCAACTGGAGATTTGGTGAAGCGTACATGGGGCTCTCACCACTATTTTTTTTTTTTTTTTTTGCAATTTTCCAGCAATTCAAAAACTATTCTGAAGTTAACAGGCTTAGCTGGAGCTGGTGTGAGCTCCATGAGCTGTCACTCTCCTGAACTCTACAGATGAACTCCCAGTCATTAGTGGGAACCATCACCATATGCTGAGACACTTGGTTTGTTGGGTTTTATGTGCATTTTTTCCTTTTACTAATATGCTATGTTTATATCCACAAGTTTGTTGAATGTAGCAAATAGGACAACACAGTTGTCCTATTTGGGAATGAATACATTTGGGCATGCTACGGAGGGAAGACAGAACCTTGTGCAGGCTAGGCAAACAAGCTGCATTTCTAATGTCCGAATTTAATTCTCTTAAGCATACAAAGTAGTGACTCTCTGAAAGCCCTGGGTTGTAAGAAATATCTCTAAAGAAGGGTATTGTGAGGTTGGAGAGATGGTTCAGAGGTTGACAGGATAGACTGCTCTTCCAGATGTCCTGAGTTCAATTCCCAACAAGCTTACAACCATCTATAGTGAGTTCTGGTGCCCTCTTCTGGCATGCAGGCAGAATACTGTATACATAATAATAGATAGATAGATAGATAGATAGATAGATAGATAGATAGATAGATAGATAGATAGATAGATATTTTAAAGGACATTGTCCTCAGTGCTCTTGAGGATGTGAATATCCACCTACTTCTCAGTCTAAGAGGAAAAAAAATCTCTCCACGTATTTATAGACTCCATATTCTCATCAGCTCAAGCTTTTACCAAAAAGAGGAAGAAAAGAGAGAGCTACCACCTTCTATTTTCTTATTACAACACTAAAAATTCCCTAGCACAAAAAAAATTAGAAAAATCGTGTGCTTGTTTAGAATGAGTGAAGGACAAATTGCTTCAGAGAAAAGCATGAGTCTATACAGAAATAATCCTGCATGAGTATAATTGCAAAACATTTTGCAGAGTAGCCCCAGCATAAGGACCCATGCATACTGGAAACTTCCACACTCTGCATTCAGTGTTTGTTCCCAACTTTCATGTGAAAGAAACAGGTGCATGGGCTGCCTCTCTTTTTAAAAAAAACCTCTGGGTACTTAATTTCCTATGTCTAGAGTAACCAATGTCTTTCCACCCCAAGACAAGCTTGGCATCTACCTGCTGATCCAACCTTGCCCCTTGCCGAGGCAAGAGATTTAATGAGATCACCCAGGGTGTGGGGAAGCCTTTGTGCCAGGCAAAGAACACACCCAGGAGAGCTGGGAAACAGAGAAGGGGTATTTTGATGTTACAGAGAAGTCAGGCAGAAGTGCAGATGGAGAATTAAGGAGAAGAGGCTCTGACAAGAGACAGAGACTGGTTGATCTGGAGAGTCAGCAATAGAGCAGGCAACGGGGCTTTGCAAGACCCAGGACAAGTACAAACTGTGCTCACAGTTGGTGCATGAAGAAATGAACTCTAAGTTCCCCAAACCCTACGTCCTTTCACTGTGTTTAAGTAAATGGAAAAGTGAGTCAATACCAACAAAATGTTAGCTGTAACAAAGGAACTGCTTTGGAGGTGGGAGGTGTGGGCAGAGTGTCTGTCTACAAGTATGAAGACTTGAGATCAGATTCCTAGCACCCACATAAGCGCCAGATAGGCATGGCAGCCAACCTGTAATCTCAGCACTTGAGAAATTGAGACAAGGAATCCCCACGGCAAGCTAGCTGTCTTGGACTTACCAGAACTGGCAAGCCCTAGGAGCTCAAGTGAGAGATATTAACTCACTATATAAGGTTGAAAGTGATCAAAGATATCTAACATCTGCCTCTGGTCTCCACATGCACAGCACATACACATGTACACTTGCTCCCACACATGTTCCCACACACATGCAAACATGTCCACACAGACACAGTATGCACAGAAAGATAATATAAAATGGACTGTTCGTGTTCAGAATACCTTTTAGTGAACATGAATGGAAGACATTTGTTTTGGATTGTGGCTATCGTCACTTCTCAGGACAAAGACAGCCTAAACTGTAACTTTGGCAAGAAGTTCTCTTTTTTATGAGTCCAAGACAAAAGAGTAGATAGAATATCACACTGGTCTAAAATTAAAGGCCATAAATCCACCTAACAAGCTGCTATCATACTTGGGCAAACATGTTTTCATTATGTAAAAATAAATATATGCAAAGACTTTTCCCTATGTTGCTAGTTGTCAGGTCAAAGGCAACTGAATTTAATTTTTATCTTCTATACTAGGTATTAAAAATAGCAGTATGTAAATAAGCAAGGTTATAATGGAAATTCTTGTTATTATAGACTTTTGATTAAAAAAAATGTTTTTCCAGCCATCATATTACCAAAATTACTAATTCCATTATCATAGTTATAATTTTATTTATTTTATATTCTACTTGTAGTAAAAGGTGATTGATTTTTTTTAAAAATGATATCTAATAGTCTTCAATATGCTCACATTTTTAATATATATCATCAAGAATGCAAATTAAATTCAGTGATAAATGCTGACCTTACAATCATTAATTGTTTCACAAAAAGTTATTTTTCTTACTTATCCAGATACAGTTGTTAAAATTAAAGTCAAAACTACTGATTATAATTATAAATTATAACTCAAAATATGTCCATCTTTGTACAACCGATTAAATCACCTCATCTACATTTATAAAGACTGATCCTCTTTTCCACACCAGGCTTCTTGCCTATGTTGTTGCTGATGTAGACCATTAGTGATCTCGTCCACATGCAGCATGTGTTACAGCGACTGATAATCATGCATGTTTGAGATTAATATGGGCAATTTAACCTTAAAAAGCATTTCTCAGCACTGCAGTGGTGTGAACTCCATGCTAATTTGCAGATGTTTCCAGGCCAGAAATTGGAAACCCAAGACAATCAAGAAAACAAGTATTCAGTCTGGCTGGAAAATTACTTTTTTATGTAAGGATCTAGTCCATTCTTACAATCGAGAGAGAAAGTTATAATGTCGCTCTCTTGGACTCTGCCCCAAGCTCTAATCGCTCTTAGACACTTCCTGCCCTCTATACTGGTATCTTTCTCCTCTGTCTATGGCTGCACAAGCATACACCCTTTAGAAATGATCACCTGCTGTTTGAGTAGATGGGAGATATTATGGTGACCAGATAAAAACGTGTGGGAAGCTGGACTCCAAATAATAGAAGACCCACGTGTTCTTAAAATATTTTATTTTGATATTTTGATATGAGGTATCGCTAACCTGAGAGTCCCATGATTAGAACACTGTTCATTCAATCGTAAGATCCTTGAAGGGTTTTCTTAATGATCTTAGTGGCCAATCATGATTGCTCAAATCTTGTATCATGTATCATAAGTCAATTACAATACATCTCTCTACAATAACTGGAGGGATTATGTAAGAATTATAGTTTTCAATTCATAAAATGATTCTGAGGTCCAAAGTTCGTCTATGGGAGCAAGGAGAGCAAAGTGAATATCATGGTATACTTTCCCCCACCCAATTCAACAATATAGAAAGGATAAGTATCAAAGACAGTGATGCAGTCTGTTAGTGACAGGTGACATTCATATCCAAGTTGAGATAACTAGTCATTGCAGACTGTTTCTCCCCTTGCCCAAACACTTAAGATTCTAATCTCTTCTGATCCCAGGCACTGCGGGGCTGTAGGTTATGGCCAAGTCCAAAACCACACCACACACAACCAGTCCTGCAAATGACACAGAAATGGCATCAAGAAACCCCAGTCACAAAGATACAAATCTCTTAAGGGGATTGACCCGAAGTTCCTGAGGAACATGCGCTTTGCCAAGAAGCACAACAAGAAAGGCCTGAAGAAGACACAGGCCAACAATGCAAAGGCAGTGATTGCACACACAGAGGCCATCAAGGTCCTTGTGAAACCTCAGGTCACCAAGCCCAAGGTGCCAAAGGGCCCCAGCTGCAAACTCAGCCACCTGGCTTTCATCACTCACCCCAAGCTTGGGAAGCAGATTCAAAACTACATGGCCAAGGGGTGTAGGCTCTGCCAACCAAAGCCCAAGGTTCAAACCAAGGCAGAGGCCGCAGCTCCAGCTAAGGCCCAGGTTTCAGCTCTAGCCCAGGCTCCCAAAGGTGCCCAGGCCCCTGTGAAAGCCCCATAGAAAAGGCTCCTGCCATTGTGAAGACAGACAAACTGCTGTGACACGCCTACCTACACACTATTTGCAGATAACCAGTGCCCAATGCTGTTTTTACAAATAAACTTGAGATAAAGAAAAAAGAAAATTCTAATTACGTATGTGGTAATACTGATGGGTAGATGAATGGAGGCAACAAAGGTACTGATGGTCAGTCAGCAAAATTAAAAGAAATAATAAAAGAATAAAACAGGAAAAAATTGCCCAAATTCACAGCCTGCCAAATGGAACACCTCTCCACCTTTCCCATTAATCTCCAAAGGCAGACCAACCTTGTTGAGGACTATATGTCCCATGACGTTAAAGGTAGAATCTTGCAGCTGCTGAAACTGGAGCAAAGTGTCACTGTGTTGAACCTCAGATTGTCCCTAAGAATAAAAAAGACTTTCAGTGACCAATGGGAATAAGACTTCAGGTCAGTCTATATCTTTCCCAGAAGTGAGTCTTGGTACCCACTCTAATGCTTTGAACCCAGGATGTCCCTATAGTCAACTGTAAATGGGCTGCAGCTGTAAGCGTCTTAACTTCACAGTCTAGAGTCTCTCTGGTTTTCTCACAGGTCCTCAGGATGTTGCACACTTGAGCTTTTGCTTCTGTATATTATGTACAAAAAGTCTCCAGGATAGCAAACTATTGGGATTTAAAAAAAAAAAATCTTCCTTTTTAATATTAATACTACAGGCTTGGAATCTGTAAAAATGTCACACTAACAAAAATATTGTCTGTTTTAATCCAGACCTCTAGATCAATATAGTCATGCCTGTGTGGCTTCTGTTTTCTCCTGAAGCAAGGGTCTTCACACTGTGCCTGTTGTGATGAACCATACTATACGTATCCACTTATTTTGAAGATTTTGCTCTCCAGAAGACTCTACTTCAACAGCCCTGAATACATATGTGGACCAGAGTTTCCAATCTGTAGACTCACAACTAACCCACTCTGAAAACACAAGAAACTAGAACTTTCTACATCGTGGGTTCCCAAGCCAGATATGGGAAGGTAGAGCATTGCCCATACCCTGGACAGCTCTCAGAAAGCACGGCAGGAGTGGAGTCACTCCCTACCCAAATCAGGCTTGGACCTACTCAACTCAGCTCAGACAAAGGCTATGTCATGATAGAGCCAGTTAGGTTTCTGTTTCCCCACCAGAGAACTGGCTTCTCAGAAACCATGTGACCTACAGTCCACTAATCTACTTGTCATCCTTGGAAGGCCACTCCCCCGACTGCAGTACTTTGTCCCTTGTCTGTTTTCCTTTCCCCCCTGCCCCACATGAGCTCTATAAGCTAGCCCTGCTATTTCAGAAAATGAGCTGTCTTCAGAAAGTTTCCCAGGTTGTTCATACCAGCTGTACTCACCACTGCCTGAGACCCTGTTCCCCAGCTCCTCCACATCCTGAGAACACCATGGCACAGGGGCAGGGGCCCACACTATATACCCACTTGTGCATATTTCTTACACACCTTCAGCAAGAGAGACATGTGGAGGGTCTCATCCAACATGGTGAACCCCAAACTGAGACCCTGATGACTCCATACTTCATGGCTTTCTTTGGCTCTGGTAGAGTGAGATCTTTTCAGATGACAGAAAGACAGTGAGGTGTGACTTCTTTGGAGGCAGACAAGAAAGAAGCCTAAGAGCCTGGGGTTTGTAAAGAGGGAATTCAGGCAGCCTGGGAAAATGCCTGCTTAGAAGTTAGAGTATAGACTCTAAGGCTAGACTTCCATAGCTAAAATCCCACTTCAACCAGTAAATAACCCTCTGACCTTGAACAGCATATTTAAATACTTCATGATCTAGAATTAGGTAAAGTAATACAAATATAGCTCCTATGTATGGATGGTTAGGATTATATAAATCAGTACCAGCAAAGATCTTAGCACCATCTTTAGACCTTATGAGATTCTTATTTACTGATATTTACACTGTCATCATCAGCACCACTGCCACCAACTCTCTCAAGGCTGAGCCATGACATTGCATGTCTCCAAACCCTAATCTTTATATAAAATAATCAACACTTAATGGATCCCCTAAGGCTGAACTGGCTCTTGATCCTTGAGTAAGTATTTTCTGTATAGAAGATCCACCCGTATCCTTTTGTCTCCATCATAACCTGAATTTATGCTCAGCCAGGGACTGTCCCAAGGCAGACAACCAATGTTGCTCAAACACTGATGAGCTAGGCTTCCTGGGTAGACAGTTTCTAAAATAAAAATAAAAAATCCCAGACTTTGGTCAAAGTCTTCAGATTCCAGATGTACGCAAACTACTGCATAGCTGTGACTCACCTTTTTTATTTCATTCATTGATTTGATGATTGCCACTATACTTTTGGTAATCAAGACATGGGTAAAACAAGACTCCTAACATGTTTTTAATAGCAATAGCCATAAGCCATTGAGCCCATGACATATACTTCGGCATTTATATCCTTTGCATCCAAACAGGAATATGGCACTCAAATTGTAGAATGGCTAAAAAAAAATGAACACCAAAAAATAACCAATATATGAATAAACATGAGAATTTTTCTCCTCTGTGACAGTTCATAATTGATACCTGACTACTTAATATATAATGAGGCTCATAGACTGTGTGAAAATGAAGTAAGTAGTAAGTACAATTGGAAAAGAAAGATGGAAGTTTTCTGATGTAATGTGTGGAGTGATATATATTAAAGGAATTGTGATTATAATGTTGTCTTTGTTAGGGTTTTACTGCTTTGAACAGACACCATGACCAAGGCAAGTCTTATAAGGGACAACATTTAATTGGGGCTGGCTTACAGGTTCAGAACTTCAGTCCATGATCATCAAGGTAGGAGCATGGCAGCGTACAGGCAGGCATGATATAGGAAGAGCTGGGGATTCTACACCTTGTTTCAAAGGCAAACAGGAGAAGGCTGGCTTCCAAGCAGCTAGTACGAGGGTCTTAAAGCCCACACCCACAGTGACATACCCCCATCAAGGGCACACCTCCAAATAGTGCCACTCCCTGAGCCAGGCATATTCAAACCACCACAAATGTATTATGAATTCTAGAATATTTACTAAAAAACAAAGAGTAAACAATGGACAAAGAGATATAAAATAATAAAATGGAAACAAAGAACAGATAAAAAAGATAACTAAAAACAAGGTAGCAGTTTGAATCTAAATATGATATTTTACCTCATTTTCAAAGAGACTATAACTTTTGCTAGATCTCAAAGCTGAGCTGATAATACACTGTAAGGTCTCTAAAGACTTAAGACTGATACCTTGCTCAGACTATTTGATTAATCTGCTTTTAAGATAACAACATGGCAACCAACCTTCCTTGCCTTGGATTTCCCATGGAATACATTGCTGCAGTTTTAAGTTATGTACTTTTTTCATGTCCCCAACCTAGAGAATAATGCATGTGTGTGTGAGTGTGTTCATATGTGCATGTATGCGAATGCATGTATGTATACTAGTATGTATGCATATGTGTGTGCGTGCGTGCGCCTGCGTGCACAGGTGCATGAGTGTGAGTGAGTGTGAGCGTGTGTGTTTGTGTATGTTACGGTCACTATTTACAGAAAACATTAAACAGGTCAAAAGTGACCTTATATAACAACTATTCATGGTAAATGCTGAAAGCAGCATACAGATATTGTTTAATGATATGTTTACAGTACTTAATGCTTTGGAATCAGTTGAGGATAGTTGGAGTAAATAATTAATTCCTTACAAAACTCTACTAAAGATTTCTATAAAGCATTTCTCATCCCTTCCCCATGCTGTACTTTCTGTAGTGTTCAAAATAAAGAGCAAAGCCCTTTGTTAGGGACAGTCAGGCATCAGGCAGGCATAGCGACCAGACAGACAGGTACACCGACAAGATATGACAAATGGGATAGTCAGATTCTCAGTCATGCATCAAAAGGACAGACAGACAGACAATAGGCAGACTACAGACAAGCCCCCAAGCACACACTAAAGACAGACAGAAGATACAAGAACGAATTAGAGTTAAAAGTAAGGCTCACTCTTGTTCAAATCCTTCCAACAGGAAGTAGGTTATTTTTTGAATTTTCTCAGTGCAACAAAGTAGCCTTTAATACATTTGAAGACCTCTTCAAATAACAACATGGCAACCAACATCCCTTGCCTTGAATTTCCCATGTAATCAGCTTTATAACCTAAGATGATACATTGCTACGCTTTTAAGTTATGCACTTTTTTCATGTCCCCAACCTAAAGAATAATGCATGTGTGTATGCATATGTATGTATGAGTGTGCATATGTGAGTGTGAGTGTGCATATGTGAGTGTGAGTGTCATGCACGTGCATATGTGCATGTGTATACCATTAAATGTAAATGGTATAAACATCCTAATAAAAATATAATGATTGGGCTGGAAAGATGGCCCAGAATGTAAGAACACTGACTGCCTTTCTGAGGACTCAGATTAGTGGCTCACAACTGTCTATAACTCCAGCTCCAGGACACCTGATGCCCTTTTTTGGCATCTTTTGGTGCTCAGCTGGCACCTGGCATGTAAACAGTACACAGATATACATGCAGGCAACAGATCCATGCTCATTAAATAAAAATTTAAACTTAAATAAATGAAATAAAAATATTGTTAAATATAAAACTGAATTGTGTTCTACCTATAAGGAAATGACTTGATGAAAAGTCATGGACTGGTTAAGATAAAAAATGGAAATATATATTCCATACAAACAATAATCAAAAAGAAAGAGGAGCTAGGATTATAGCTCAGTGGATAAAATGCTTGCTTCACATGCATGAGAAATAGAGTTTGGATCCCCAGAGCCATATACAAATCAGGCAGGTTTTGTAGCTGCCTATAACCCCAACACTCAGCAGACAGAAGTGGGGTCCCTAGCCAGAATCAGCACTCTCTGAGTTCAGCAGTAGACTTTCCCTCAGTGAATAAGATAAGAGATATTGAAAAAGACTCCAGATGTCACATTCTGCACATACACATATGTGCACCCACATGCAAACATATATTTATGCATCCCACATGCAAACACATACACACATACTACATACACATTCCAAAGAAAGTTCATATTCTTTGGTGAACTTGGATAGGTTACTTAACTGTTGGAACTTAATTTTTTCCCATTTGTTTACAATGAAGATGAGATGACCATCTTTTAAGGTTATTCAGCTTAATTGAGTCAATGTGAGGTTTGTTATTCAGTTTTTATTAAGTATTAAGTGCCTGATAAATAATACAGTGTTGAACTGTTATTGTAGTTTCTGGGACTACTGTAGAAACTGCAGTCAAGAATCTTGTGAAGCAGCTTTCCACATGCTCATTGTGTCCACATTTCCAGTTTGGCCTGGGCTGGTATTCCAGCTCACATGCAGAGGACATTTGTGTTTTGGTGTCTTGTAAATGAATGCCAGTTCCAATGTAGGTCACTTAGGTAGTCGGGGTTGGTGAGTTGCAAAGCCTTTGGCAAAGGTAGTTGTGTTTATCTTTAAGCACAGCAGAACAAGGGCTGTTTGTCATCTCTGAGCCGGCTGGAGGCTGGCTTCTCTCTGCCCCAGCGAGAAGGTGTGTGTGCCAGCCAACAGGGAGCTAGTGGCAGATGTGAGTGCAGAAAAGAGGAAAGACACCTGGAAGCGGCAGGGCGCGTTCTCAGTCAGTGGACAAATGAGAAAGGAACACACATTCTCCGGTTTCTGTCGTGACATTACGTAAAGATAATGTAATGCAGATGCTCAGGATAAATAATTCAGGAGAAAGCAAGAGACATACAGTCTGACGGTCCTGAACAGCAGCCAAGACCTCTGTGGAAGCAGCTCCGTGCCCGCTCCATCTGACAAAGTCTGCATTGCATCTGGATGTAAATCCTGGCTAAGAAGGCGAAAACACCGTAATTCTAGGGCGGGAAGCTGAACTCAGGTTCTACCGCTTCCAGCACCTGTTTCTAAGCACTCCGCCTTTGGGCTCTAATTCTGTCTGTATATCAAATAGCTCTCTCTCTTATCTTCCTCTCTGAACCTTTACCCACTGATGTCTCAGTCTCTCCCAAGACAACGGAGTGTCTTATCCTTACTTCATTAAACACTAACACTCAAGTTATTATAAATATCTGTTCCACATACCACCGTTCTAATGTGAGCACGTGACCATTTCCTAACTACATGCATGCCCTATCTCACCATGTTAATTCTCACAAACACCCTGGCAAGAAGATTCCATTTTTCCCAAACAGGAGGGAACAGAGTTGAGCTAGGTTAAGCTCCTCTCCGAAGGCTATATGAATATTAAGTGGTAGAGTCAGAATCCAGAGCTGAGCAGTCTGACCCTAGGGTGTGTTCCTTTAACCTTTGTTATACTATTCCATAAACTATGCAGCAGTTGGGGAAATTATGCAAGGTGGCCAGCCTGTGTTTGGCTCTTGTATACTAATCAGTTACCAGCCTTGCAGAATAGTGATCAACAGGCCAGGACTTCTTTCTTACCCACCTCCCATCACTTCCTGGCTGGGCTCCTATGGGCAGGTAGGTTCCTTACCTCTCTGAGCCTTGTCACTCATCAGAATAATGACAATGAAGAAATGACCACCTCACAGATCCCTGGAAGGATTAACTAAGTGAAGTCATGTGAATGACATGGGACATTGTCTGAGATACACTAGGCACACGGAGTAAAGACTGGTGAATAGCTGACAGCTGATTAGGTTTTAGTAACCAGTTTCTGGTTTTCACATTGTACATGAAAATCAACTATGTAGTTACTCTGGAGAAGGCTAAAGCCACAAATGCTATGAATAAACTAAAGGGAAAAGTCTGTTCTGACCAATAGTCAGCGATTGTACATTAAAGACTGTTATTTCTGGGGTACTTGGTGGAACGGGAAAGACAAGGAACAGATTTCCTCTGAGCAGTGATGCAATCACACCTGCCTAGAACAGGGCATAGAATTTTGGAATCAGGAGTTCTGAAACAAATGTCACTGCACTTACTGGAATTGTCAGGATCTGAGCTGAAATTTATGGTGGAGTCAAATCTAGAAGCTGCCATTTTTATCATTCTTATTGTAAAGGAAGGATAGCTGGCAGAGTGCTTGCCTAGCATATATAAGGCCTTAGATTCAATCCCCACCCCAGGAGCTGCATAAGCTGAGCATGGTCATTCACATCTGTAATACCAGCATTAAGGAAGTAGTAAAAAGAGGGTCAGAAGTTCAAGGCCAGTGTGAGCTAAATGCACTCATGAGTGTGCACACACATATGTATGTACATATATATATATATTTGTATAAGTGTGTATATGTGTGTGTATAATAAAAGGTCACAGCATTAACTAAATTTCATAACCACTGATTGAGGAAGAAACAATTCCACTCAACATTGTCAAGCAGTGGATACTTCAGCTGGTTTCAGATCACACCCAACATGGAGATACTTTACTCATCAACAAATAAATCAATCAATAAACATTAATGACAATATATTTGATAAGAGGTAAAATATAAGGTAATTTCTTGTAATATTTTATTCTGTGTGCTGTCATAATAGAATATCTTAGTGAAGAAAACTTTAGATTCATATGCAGGAATGGTCATCGAATTACTGATGAGAGGATTTTTCTAATGAGCCAAACTATCTAATGGAGGGTCCTTTTCAATACATCTTTGGTTAATCTATTTTAGTTCTAAAGCCTGTAGAGAGGCAATAAGGTATGGAGGTGTACCCCAATACACTTGCTAAGGCCCCTGTAATTTAGCTCATGAGTTCATATTTCATTGAATTGTTATTGTTCTATGAATGTTTATCTTACCTACCCAATCCAAATGTTTTAAGTAGTGAAAGTTGCATTGTTCTTGTATCTGTATCATAATTGACTAGCAGAATATCACTTTTACATCAAGTATGTCCTCTGTAAACACTTCTTGAATAAGTAATTATCTTTATTCACCCTGTATGAATTTATAGATTCCTCTCTCAAGAGTAGAAACTCCTCTCTCAAGATTAAAAAAAAATAAAAATGCTAAATGACATTTTTCAGTACCATTATATGGTGGCCCATTTTATGAAAAGCTATGTGATTCCTTGTTTACCTTAATTTAGTTCCTCAGCAAAGTAATCAATTGTATACATTTCCTTTAATATTAAAGGAAGGCTGGGGAGACGGCTCAGTAGACAGAACACTTGCCAGCAGGTGTGAAGACCAGACTGCACATAAAACCCAGGCAGACACAGCACCTGCCTATGACCCAGCACACAGAAGGCAGAGGAGGCAGAGGCAGAGGCAGAGGCAGAGGCAGAGGCAGAGGCAGAGGCAGAGGCAGAGGCAGAGGCAGAGGCAGAGGCAGAGGCAGAGGCAGAGGCAGAGGCAGAGGCAGAGGCAGAGGCAGAGGCAGAGGCAGAGGCAGAGGCAGAGGCAGAGGCAGAGGCAGAGGCAGAGGAGGCAGGACATTCCCAAGACATCTGGCTAGCTAGATTAACTGCAATCACTGAGGTCTAGGTGCAGCAGGAAACCCTGTGTCAATAAATAAAGTGAGGAACTTCAAGCCTCTACAGCCACTCATCCATGCTCACATGCAAAACATACAAACACATGCATGTATGTCATGTGTATATTTACATTTGAGATGCTTTTAAAGGGGAAGTTGATATTTAAGATTTATCTGTGACAAGCCCCCTACCTGCTTTATTTTCCTCTATTCTTAAAACAGTGTATAGAGCTGGAGTAGTTCTGTTGGTATATCCATTTTACAATGGATAAACATGTTTAGAGAGGTAACACAGTCTTCCTAAGACACTGATCTACGGAGATGATGAGAGAAATTATACAAATCCAAGGTATGTTTGATCATGTGGGTAACCTGTCTTCCTCAGAGGCAAGTTAAATTACACATGTTCCTATGGATCAAGCCCAGGAAGATGAAATGGGCTGCCCACTTTTTCAAAACAAACACTAATGATAGAGTCAGAACAAAAATGCATGTTAATCTAGCTCTCTCTTCCTGACTTTCAAGAGTGCCTTTGTCCTACCCCTGATGTCCGTAACCCTCTTGGAAGTAGTAGAGATTTAACTGTGATCTCGGATTTCACTCTGACAGGACACACTGGTCACAAGGACACAGTGCTGGCTTTGGTGAACACTTCTTTGATAAAGGCTATGAGGGAAAGTAATCCTTCTGGGGCCATCCTGAAGTTAGTTACAGAACATTCCCAGAGGGCCCCTGCTTATGAAGTACCAGTTGCTGGTCCTGTTGTAAAAGTCCCCAAGGTCCCCACAGATGTCTTGAGGCATGTGTGAGAGCCAAGCCTGTTCCCACACGTGCTGGACCAGATGCCACTCACTTTGGAGTCCACATGTGGTGCTGTCAGTGTGCTTAGCCATTGCTGGATGGCATAGGGAATGAACATGCTGGTCCTTCTCCTCCCAAGCTTGTTAAAAAACAGAAAGTGTTTAAATTTAAATTTAAATTTAAATTTGTTCTTTGTTTTGTCTTCCTCTGGATTAAAATAACCTTAGTGTAGCTGAACATTTTGTGTGATGAACTACTACCTCTACTCTCCATCTCAACATAAACTCTAGGATGATCGTGTTACAATTGCACTTCTGCTCTTTAATACTTGAATCAATCAGGGTTTTACTTAAAAGACTGGTTGTGCATTGTATACGTGTGTTGAACTGCCTCTCATAAAAATGTGATTTTGACTTTCATGTATCCATTTAAAATGAGTGTAGAAAAGAGACAAGGTGTGAGGGTGACGAAGAAAAGAGCACAAGATGGTGGATTAATTTCCTGCAGCCAGGAAAGACTGCCCTACTGTACTCAACCAAAGCTTACAATCACCGCTGACGAGAGGGACGCTGTTCAGATCTAGATCTGAAGGTGTGCTGTGCACACAGAAAAATGGGGACTACAGGTGTGAAATTTGAATAGAAAATTAGCTCTGCATTGTCTGGAAAAGGAGAATGAACCAGATGAATTACAGATAGCAAGCTACAAGAATTTCATCCAAAATACCCGTCTTCTACAGCAAATTAGGAACAGTCAGGTATTTATTTAGCATACTAACCCAGAGCAGAGCCTGCCACTCTGGTGCTTACACCAAAACCTATATAGTCATCTTGTCGGACTAGATATGTTACGTGGGGGTGGGGAGAGTAACTTGAAGCTGTTGAGAAGTAGAGGAGGGGTGCACATTCAGGCAGAGAATTGTGCAAGGGATTGCTGACAGTTTCAGACAGTTGTGACAAGTCCCTGGAAGAAGTAGCCTTGTTCAAGTCCTCATGCAAACTCTAAGTCACTAGAGTCAGTTGCATTCTTATTGATGCAGGAAATAGAGATTTGAAGCCATTTGTAAGAACATTTCAGAATTGGATACAAGTGGGCTGTCAATAACAGAGAATGTTCTGTTTGGGAATGAAGTTGTGATCAATGGTTTGCATCCTTCCTTGGTGCTATTGTTAAGGGTAGTCTTGGGATAAAATGATCAGATGACTAATATGAAAAACAATGACAATAAACAAGTTATTTAGAGTCCATCGAGACAACTCATGGGTAAAGGTGACCTGAGTTGTGTCACCACTGGAACCCGTGCAAAATTGAAAGGTGAGAACTGAGACTACAAAGTTGTACTCTGACATCCACACATGTACAGTGGCCTGCTCTCTCTCTCTCTCTCTCTCTCTCTCTCTCTCTCTCTCTCTCATGCGCATGCACGCGCACTCTGTGTGTGTCCATGCATATATACAATGAACAATGATAATATTTTAATTTAAATTATATAAAAGATACAATAATGTCCCCTCCACTCAATTTTTTAATGGATTTCCTTCACTAATTGAAGCTATAGATTTTTATTCACACGTAGTCAAATGATGGTTTGTATGTTTGAGATCTTTCTATTGCGGACTTGATTTTCTAGAAGAAAAGTAGGAAACATTTCCTGTTAAAAGTCTAGAGTGTCTTCACTTTTTTGCACTTATTTTTGGTAGAAAATTGGAAGCAAAAAGTAGAAATCTGGTTTTGACCTTTTATTCTGGTTAATGAGATATTTTAGCCCAAATACGTTGGCAAAAGAATTCTAGGCTTTGATTGCACAGTGCTTAGGTATTAGCATATGACATGGTCATGACATTTAATGCTTCATGCCTTGCATATTAATAGAAGTAGGGAGTGGAAGGGAGATGTCCTGAGGGCAAAGTGAGTCTTCTCCTCCCTTCAAGCATTCATTGCTCTCCTGATTTCAGTTCCAAGGGATTAATGAAGCCCAAACAGCTAGAGGCAGGCATCTCTTGCAGCCCAGCAATTCTGATAAAGTCCAAGTAGTGGTTTCTACAGAATTTACATACTTAGAGCTCATATTCTAGGTTGTTTCAAGAAAAATTTAAAGGTAAACTTCTTCCCCTTTGTGTGTGTGTGTTGCCATAACAACTAGAAACAGCTTATTGTTTATAATTAAGCAGAATTGCATGAGTGGCCACACCAGTGAACGAAGTATTTATAACCTCACCTTGCAAAAAAAATTAAAAATTATCTACTTATTTCCTTCTCCTTCCTCAAATGAATATACTACTTACAGGTTTTGTTTTTTGTTTGGGGGGGATTTTTATAGTAATATTTGAGGTGATAATGAGTTGTCTCTTGGAAACCATTAGGGCTACAGTTAGCTAGGGATGATAGGAGAAAATATGGGGAGAGAGCAGCTGGAAATGAATCTTACAGAAACCAAGTGGAGGGCTTGGCATTGTGAACAGCCCTGTGCACCCACATTGATCTCCCTAGTTTGGGTGCGTGGACTCGCCCCCATCAGATGCTCAGCACTTCAGGTTTGCATCAAGGCAACTGTAAGAGTGGAATGCTGAAGATGACACAGCCCAGGACTAGACTCTTCCTCATCCCACGCATTCATTTGCAGACAGTCAGTACTCAAGAGTGTTCATTAACACAGCTGTGTTACCTACTAGGGTTTGTCTGAAATCCTAATTATACCTACTAAAAGAAAACTGTGCTCAAAGTGCCAAAGCCACCAGAGCACCTGGCCTGTTTGTCCTCTAACCTTGCCCTGTGCCAGCATATTCCTCTCCCTAGGTTGCTATCATGGAATAAATAGCCCACTCACGGAGTAAATACTGAGCATGCACACCTTGCGGACTGCAGCACCTGCTGTGTGCAAGGCACCAGCTCCATCTCTAAGGAGGCAGGTCAGTCTCCCTCGTTCTTTTTTTTTCAATTTCAGAGCCCTGATGCATAAGGGTCTTCAAACTTGTGCAAGGTAACAGAGTAAATTGTTGTAAAAATATGAGCCACACGTAACCCCAATATTAGTCACTTTTTTTCCTTTGGGGAGTGGGACTATATACCATCAGAGAGGAATAAAACATGTCATTTCTCCAAGAAAGGGGGGCATTTTTGAGTTCTTATGTGTCTCTCTCCTCTCTCTCTCTCTCTCCTCTCTCTCTCTCTCTCTCACACACACACACACACACACACACACACACACACACCCAGAGAGAGAGAGAGAGAGGAGAGAGAGAGAGAGAGAGAGAGAGAACTTTAACACATACGTTCAGATATAAAGAAATTCACCTTCAAGCCTCAGACCGTGTACTCAAGCATGCGGACTTGCTCCAGTCAGAGGGGTTGGGATTGGGTACTGGATGCTGAAGTGGGACTAGGTGAATGCTGTGCCTCATAACTATCCTTCCTACAGGAAAAAGGAATGACTTTCCCATGTCCCAAGAGAGGCACATTTGCCACATTGTTCACACCAAATTCTGTATCTGTGGATACTTGCCATGAAGGGATAAAATTTGCTCACTTTGAATCATCCTTAGAGCTGGACGATATGGCAGTTTGGATGAGAATGGCTCCCATAAGCTCATAAATTAGCAGTTGGCTCCCAAGTGGTGGACTGTTTAGGAAGTATTAGGAGGTGTGGTTCTGTAGGAGGAGTGTGGCCCCGGGGGTGGGATTTGAGATTTCCAAAACCACTGCCAGGTCCAATCTTGTTCTCTTCCTGCCACATGCTTGAGGATCAGATATACGCTCTCAGCTACTGCTCCAGTGCCATGCCTGCCTGCATGGCTCTGTGCTTCCCACCGCGGTGGTCATGGAGTCATCCTCTGAAATAGTAAGCAAGCCCCCAATTAAATGCTTTCTTTTGTGAGTTGCCTTGGTCATATAGAGTCTCTTCACAGCAATAGAGCAGTAACTAAGATGGAAAGTAGGCATTTACATGGCCCCCGTGGTGGGCAGAGACCAGAGACATTTCTCTACATTGTTGTCAACACCTGAGATTATAGAATGAAAAAGAACACTCAAGTCCTGACTACAGTCCAGAGCCAGACTTAATTCATTGAAAATGTATCTGTACTTGTACCAAACTCTGTGATATAAATTGACAGCAGTCGTATTAGTGGCTAGCGTATGGGTGAGCAGTCAGTCACTTGCCACTGTATGTCTTAGGGTCCCTAGAAGCTAGTTTGAGTGTGGGTGATTTATTAGAGAAAGGAATCAGAAAACTCTACCTACTGAGTGACTAAGCAATGATTCAGAAAATAGGATACAGCTAATAAATTGCAATTTTAAAACCAGGAATGACTGTGAGTATTGGAAAGTAATCCTAAGAGGTCTGCGTGGTCTCTAGCCCCAGAATACATTGCCTGGAGAATGGAACTTGAGCCTTTAGCACCAGTTTACAGCCCACATTATTCAGGGCTGCTTCCAAGAGCCATTAATTCTCTGGGTTCCCATCCTCTCCAACTCAGAAGCAGTGACTGTAGACTCATGAGACAGCCCTGGGGCCAATGCTATTTGAGGTACGCTCAGTGGAACCCAGAGAGGATCAGCACCCAACTGGATTTTCTCAGAGCTTCCTAACATCTCCAAATATATTTTATAAACAGTCCTTGGCTTAGAAAATGCCAGAAATGGCACTGTCTTTTTAACTCTAGAAGCCAAGAGACAGTAAATGATAAGTCTCAATTTCCCCTTATGATTGGCATAGCCCAAATTAGCCACAGAGGTTCTAGTTTTCTACCCAACATTGTTTAGGCCAAATTATAGAGGTGCTCACTGCCTCTTAGCTATAGGTAAGGTTAAAAGATTCCAAGCATCAATGTATGGAACACATCCTCTAAGTTGGCACACAGTGGTGTCACATCTTCCTGTGCTCATGCTACGGTGGGGTCTAAGTCATTCCCCATCCATGCCTCACTTCTGCCTGATTCTGTGGCTTCACTGTGATTCCTCTCCTTAGAACAGAGATCTACATTTTGCCCACATCAGGTATTTCTCTCCAGGGGAAGCCTGCCACTTTCCTGGGCCCATCAAATGCTCCTTTCTCTGTAAGCTCTTCCTCACACATTACAAAATTGCCACTTTGCCTTCTGTCCCTCTAAGTGTGATGACACCTTTACACAGGAGCTGACATGCAATTTGCTTGTTGGCTTGCATTCTACTCTTTTAAGTTGCGCAGAGACTAGCATATAGCCTTACATCATTTAGCTGTGCTGAGATAGTAAACATTGATTTCAAGTTCTTCTCTTTCTGTCTCTATCTCTCTATGTGTCCCCCCTACCCCCGGAAAAGTTTTACCATGTTGCATGAGCTAGCCTCAAACTCACCATGTAGTACAAGGTAACCTTGAATTCATTTCACTTCCCAGCCATAAGATGAGCAGTTTTGTCCAGTCACAGGTTCCTACCATGGTAAGCCACCAAAACAGTGAGGCTAGAACCTCTAAAACCATGAACCCAAATCAACCCCTTCCCTTTACAGATGAATCGTCTTTGGAACTGGCTGCAGGGGTGCTGGCCAGCATGGAAAGCAAGCACAAATTAGCTTTTCAACATGCCACCTGGCGATTATGCACACCATTGCTCTAGTGTCATTGACTGAAAGCAATCCTCAACTATGGCCAGAATATCTGCTAGTTGTTTTAATAATTACTTTCATAACTTCACCCTATAGATGCTTAATAGACGTTGAGTCAACAAGAGTGAGATGTTTATATACATGTCTTACATCCGATTGAGTTGTAAACTCTCTTTCTGAACTTCCACTGCTTACTCAGTCTGTTTACCATCAAGGTCACGTGGCACCATCTATTCAGCATCCCGTGCTGGACTTTGAGCTGGGTATGTTCAAACATGGTCATCACAACAATCCTGTAGATCATATACTATCATTTAGTCCTGATTTATTCCCATTTCATAATTAAGGACTAGAGACATTATTGCTTATTTAATGATATATGCTGGGAAGATGAGAAAATCAAATCCAAACCCAGGTCTGTCGGATTCTCTCTAAACCTTGTGTGTGACTCTCATGGAAGGCGTGAACTATCCTCCTAGAAGTTTCTCTCCAGGTCTTTTAATAGCTTGGGTAAGAATAACTCCAGGAGTATTTTCTAGAAAGGCTACTTAACTGTCCCCAGTCCACAGACAAAGATGAATATGACCCAGTTTAGAACATGGACTATGAGGAGCCCTTCCAAACACATATCATTCAAAAGTTTCTCTAATACATTTTGCACTTTTCTAGCTCTTGACATTGTTTTCAAACACAAAACTGAGGTTTTGTTCTCAATCGTCCACTGGATCTTTACAGAGATCTAAAGTTCTGTCCCTGACATTATAAACCATTGTCCTCCTTAGCCCCCACCGCTCACACTTCTGAAGCTTTGGTGACTGAGCATGACTCAGGCCTGTTGGAGAGCCAGGCTTGGGTTGCTGTACACGGGTCAGGCTGATCATGTCCCTCCAAAGTAATGACTACCCTGCCCCCTAGTGGAGGGAATGTGTGTCGCTGTCCTTGGTGCTAGCGAAGAGTCTCAGGGCTTTCCTGAGACTGATAGCAGAAGAACTTATTTCATGTAATTTTATAGTTCTGTTCTTCCTTATATTCATTATTTTTTGAAGTTGAAAACATGTTTTGTCTATAGACCTTCTGTCTGTTCATAACTCTTAGATCTTAGACCTGTAGATTATTGTATTTATCCCAGTAAGCAGCAGAAAGAAATATACTAACGAAGGTTTTGGAAAGAGATCAATGGTTAGGAGCACTGGCTGCTTTTTCAGAAGATCCGGTTCAACTCCCAGCACCGACTGAATGGCTCACAGCCATTTGTAATTCCAGTCCTAGGGGATGAGATGGTTTCCATAAGTACTGCATGCACCTGGCTCACAAATGTACATGCAGAGAAAATATCCATACACATAAATGAAACTAATATAATTATTGTATGACATACATTATATATTAATATATATTAATAAAGTAGAAAACTATAAAGTAGTAACTAAAAAATACAAAGTTTGGAATAGTTTGACCTGTTGAAAGAAGAGCTCTCTTGTGTACATGCTGAGCAACACAGGAAAACTTACCTAAGCTCTCTGAATCTCAACATTCTCACCATTAAAATGGAAAAAACGCAGTGTGAAACTCAGAGTGTCACATGGGAATTAAATAGACCCATGCTTGTAAAAGTTCAGCACAGGGCTTGGCTCCAGTGACCCTATGACACCTGAATTTGTTGCCCTTGTCCAGGTCTTAGTTCTTCTTTGTCTTATCTTTTGTTTTTGTTGTTTTGTGTTGTTTAACCTAACATGGGACAGATTTTGATATAGCACTTGTGAGAAGTTTAATTATTATAATTAATATTTTGAGGGAGAAAATCCCTGGATGTGTTAAGTGTATACTTTCCATTCATTTTCCCACTATTGAATAAGGTATGCAGAACACAAAAATACCTGGACCATGCAATTTCAGCGTCTTCTCCCTAGAGATGCCAATCTCATGTATGCCCTCATTCATTAAAAAGAGTTGGCAGGGTAGAGGGGAAGTCTGGCAGAAGCCTCTGCTTCCTGCAAGGTGGCAGCTGCTCTTCACTGTGAGCCTGGGTGCTTTTTAAAAGGACCCAGTTATAGGACATTTTCTCTCCAGAAGAAAAAAGAAAAGATTCTGCCTTCTTCTGTCCCTAAAAAAGTAAATGAATATTATGTAACTTGCTATGGCTTTTCTCTCTACCTTAGCTGCTGGAGACAGCAGTAAAACCCAGTTCTTCATAGCATTAATGAGTTCAGCTGACGGCTCTGAGCCTGTACCCGCACCCCGCCAAGGTGATCTTTGTCTGATTTTCATCACTGTCGCTGGCTGATTTAATTTTCTTATGTTTCCATTCACAACCCACAAAACCTCATTTCTCTATATATATTTACAAATAGTCAGCCTGTTTTGCACCAAAATTTGCTAGCTTCTATTAAAAAAAAAAATCTAATACAGATGGAGTTCATACTCTAGTTAGATAAGAAGACCTTAACATTAATGAAATTTACTCCAGTAACAAGTTATACTGAAGAACTATTATTGAAAAATAAGGGTTAATCTTTACAGTTCTGTGGCTGAAATAAGCCAGGACTAGAAAATTAGACTAACATGATCCACTTGGCATTTCTCAAGTAGGACATAGCTATGGGAGGGCCAGAAGAGAAGCGGGGTGCTGAGGTTAAGATGTTCCAGCCCGAATGGCCACTCTTATTTCCCATTAAGTGTGTGATGTGAACAAGTTGTGTGATTTGTTATTGGGCCTTTTCTTTCTTCTTTATCTGTGAAATAGGATGAATCTGAGCACTAAATGGAATGGACTTGGTGCAGGTAAGGATGGAGGAAATGTGTTCAATAGTACACATGACATTGAGAACTTCCACTAGCCACCCTCCATGAAACTTCAGGACAAGCAGACAAGCACCATCATCTTCCTCATCTGTTGTTTTCTCTATAAAGTATAATATAAAATATTATATAATAATATAAATATAATATTTTATATAATATAAAATATAATATAGGATAAATGTAATAAAAATATATAGCTACAGCACACAGGGTATATATTTTACTCATTTGTTCATTATCTATTCTTCCTACCTCGATGTAAATGTAGACAGAGGTGAGTGGCTTGCTCATTTGCTGCTTTGTTCTGTACTCTGAGTACCTAGTACAGTTTCATGGTATGTTTGAATACCTAATAAATATCTAATGAATGAATGAATGTCTAATCATAGGTGACCTTTTCACTAGTATTTGATGGGAGGTGGGATTGTTAGTATAAAAATAATTATAGATCGGGAGCGGAGGATCATTCAGTGGTACATCATGTCCCTAGCATGTGCAAGGCCCTGGGTTCAATCCCTAGCACAGGAAAAAAAAGGATAAAAGGTTAAAGAACTACCTAAACCCTAGGTAATTTGTTATTGACCCATTATCAACACGTGTGAAACTTCTTTGCCAAAACTGTAATTACATATAGAAAGTCTTGGGGATTTTTAGATTTTCCTTCATTAACCTTTAATTAAAATATAATTATATCACATCTCCCTTTTCCTTTCCTGCATTCAACCCTCAATGTCCCTCCAACCTCTCCCTGGCCCCCAACTCCCTCTCAAATTAATGGCCTATTTTTCTATGATTAGTATTACTACTATGTATAAATTTATAAACAATTTTACTGAGTCTGTTTAGTGTGTGTGTGTATGATTTTAGGGCAACCAGTTTGTGTTAGACAACTAATAAGGGGGCTCATCCCTGGAAGACACTGCATCTCCCTCTGTCAGAGATCATTAGCTGATTGCAGTTCTTTGTCCAGGGATGGACCCTGTGAGATTTCCCCCTCTGGATAGCATGTCTGTTGACATTGTCGTTGTTCAGGTCTTATGAAGGCAGACATATCACTGAGCTATCATGGGTGACACTTTTCTGTCATTTCTAGGAGACACAGTCCCACAGCAGGTTTCCTGATCCTTTGACTCTTACAACCATTCCTCCCCACTCTTCCACCATATTCCCTGATTCTCAGATGCAGGAGTTGTGTTATATAAGCATCCAATGGGCCCGGGCCCTCCACAGTCAGTTGAACTCTGTATTAAGACCAGTTGTGGTTTTCTGCAGTGATCTTCATCTGCTGCAAAGAGAGACACTTCTCTGGTGTGGGGTGGGAGCTACACTTATTTTTGTATATGAGAATAAGTATTTAGAATATAGTTAGGAATAATTCTAGCTTAATAAAGTGGTAGTTGTAGGTTTTCCTCTAGAATCTGTGATTGCATTACCCTGGAGGAGTTTTCTAGGTTTCCAGTAGCAGACATGATTTCCCTCCTGTTGAGCAGGCCTTAAGTCCAATTATCCAGCTGTTGGTAACTATTTCAGTTATAGTGATGATTATGGATTGGGGACAGGGGAGTATCACTTGGTGATACATCACATCCCTAGCATGTGCCCTGGGTTCAATCCCTAGCACAGAAAAAAAAATAAAAATAAAAATAAAAGGCTAAATAACTACCTAAATCCTAAGTAACTTGTAATTGACTCATCATCACTATTGAAGATTCCCCCCTTTAAAACAATAGTGAAATATTTTTCTAACGTGGCCAAGAGAAGTTCTACCCACATTACAATTCAATGCTGTTTTCTGTTATTATAGAGTGTGGAGCCCATGAGTACTTGAGAAGGCGGTCCATGCATCTCGTAATACCATCTAATCCATAGTGCATGAACAAAAAGAAAGGAGAGAAGGCAGAAGCAGAGAGACTAAATCTTTTTCAAAAAAAGAAATTCTCATTCCTGAACTGTGACATTCGAGAATGTTCTACTTGATAGTAATGCCAACCAGGAAATCTGAAGTGTCAGACAAAAAAATGTACATTAATAAAATCAGTCCTTTGTACATGGATTAGGTAAGTGCTTAGGAACCTGTGATTTGTTTGGGAGCATGCTATTCTATTTTCTCCTATATCATCATATAGATAGGAGCAAGATTGAACTCTAGTGGTGAAAAGGCCAAACTACAGCTATTTCAAAATTCCACAGATGAAATAATGGGCGTGGAATGCTGTACCTAAATAGGGAGGCTCAGGAGGCTGTGAGCCTGGCGACAGCCGACTCCCTCCTAAAAGAGGACTCTGTTCAAAAGAACCCAGGTTTCATCCCATATGGTGTGACTGTTATGCTGTGTTCTAGGGCAAATGCCAAGAGCTGGTATTTTTAGATTTCTCAAAAGTAACCACTGACTATATATATGAATCTACAAGGATAGCATTCATGAAGTCATGGGCTCAAAATATGTTTTATTAAGAATTCCTTCAGTCAACCTTGACTAGAACCATGTTAATAAGAAAAAAGAGCAGCCCTGCCTCTCATTCATTCTGCTAGCCCAAATCAAATAAATCCCCTCTCTGCGTGTGATGTGACAGGAGTCAGAAGGAAATATTAAGCAAGTGTTCTGCGTTCTTGGATGAAAAGTATTTCCTATTGGTGCATAAACGAGGTATGGAGAATTTTGGCATAGGCAGGTTTTCTGGATTAAAATAATTCCAAAGACTACTATGAATAGAACTCACCCATCCCTTGGAACTGGGTAGTTAAAACATTATGCATTCTTGCCCTGTGTGGGCTTGCTGTGTGACCAGCACAGACTTATAGTATACAATGCTTTACATAACGTAGTCTTGCCCTGTATATGCTGGACTGACACAGGCTTGACCTATTTGGTCTTTACACATTATCATGCTGTATCTGAGTGCCTTTCCCTGTTGGAAGCTGAGGATCTATGTAGCTTTTATTTGAGAGGGAATAGACCTATGTTCATGGAAATCCATCCAGCAAGATGGCTTGGTGAGTAGAGGCACTGGCTGCTAAGCCTGATGATCTGAGTTACATCCTTGGAACCTACATGGCAGAAGGTGAAAATCAACTCCTGCAAGTTGTTCTCTGACACACACACACAAACACATACCAAACAAATAAGAAGATAAATTTAAAAATAGATATCAGAGAAAGCCATCATTCAGAGGCAGAACCACTTTCCTCCAGGTTGTTTGTTAATTGTTTTCCCTTAAAATCCTAGCGAGCTGGTCAGCAACTGATGTATTACTGAGGTTGTCACAGAGCAGTGTTCTCTAACACATACAAAGTAAAACTGGTATTTGGGTATGTATTACTAAGCCTGTCTTTAAAACCGTGTCATTTATTTTCTAATGGAAACAGAGACCTGAGCATATGGAAACCCGGAATCAACTTTAGGTGAAATTCCGCAGGAGCCATTCATCTTTTGTGAGATGAGTTGTCTCTTTGGCCTAGAACTTACCAAATAATCCCCAATGCCGGAACTGCAAGCACACTACCATGCTTGGTTTTAGTCTGTGGGTTCTGATGATCCAGCACAGGTCCTCACTCTTTCATGGCAAGTACTTTACCTACTGAGCCATCTCCTAAACCTTGATGAATTTTTTTTTTTGAGAGTTCGAAGAATCCACACAGGCTATTTAGAACACTATCGGGAGCCCTACACGAACAGGAGGGGAGGGGCGTTAACTTTGTTCATGTAAGATCTTTCCCTTACCCCAATTCTCCAATTTCCACAGGACACACCACTGAGTGAAAACCAGCAAAGAAAGACAAAATGGATGGCCACAATAAAGAACCAAAAAAGAGAAAGGCCACTGGATCGGGGCTTAGGGACACTTGCCAGAGGTGTGTATACTGCAATATTTCCAAGCTGGACTGCCTGCCACACAGCTGCTAAACATGTGTGCATGTTTAAACCATTGGTAATTCCAACAGTAAACTTTAGTAGTTAGCTTCCCAGGAATCTCTTATATTTCATGTGTTCACATGACCATACATGTCTAACAATGGCCATCTTGGACAGTGTGTTTCAATGCATGAAATTCCAGCCTAGAAGTGAGTTTCTCCACTCCTAAATTTAGTAGCTTGCCTGTGTGCCTGGATGTATCCCAGTTGCTCATTCATTTATAGAGGGCATCTTAGTTGCTTGCAGTGTACAGTGATTTTAAATGCAACAGCTACAAACATCCACATGCCGCCTTTTATACCCATGCATTTTCTCATCAGTTGGGTGAATACATAGAAACAGATGTTAAACCTAACTTAACAAGGTGGAAAATCACAGAACTTCTACAGTGACTATCCACTCTGTGCACTGTGGACATGAATGAGGCTTCTGTTTGCTCAACACTCCTGTCAGCTGTTGATGGGGTGAGGGTTTGGGAGCATAGCCATCCAAACACAAGGTAAATATGCAGACATATCTCATTTTTTTAATTTGTACTTTCCAAATGACCAATGATGATTAACTGATCATCTTCATGTCTTTCTTGGTGAGGTATCTATTCGGATAGTTGGTGTGTGTGCGTGTGCGTGTGCGTGTGCGTGTGCGTGTGCGTGTGCGTGTGTGTGTGTGTGTGTGTGTGTGTGTTTTCCTGGGAATTGAACCTAGTTAAGTACTCTGCCACAGAAGAGCATCCTGATTCTCTTTATGTTTCTCATTTTGAGAGAGACACACTAAGTTACCCAGGTAGGCCTTCAACTCAATAGTCCAGACAGGCCTTGATTATAGTCCTCTTCCAGGGTAGCTGAGAACACAAACCTGGGCCACTAGGCCCAGACCTTACATCTTTTCTTCTGTTGAGTTCAAGATGTCTTGGATATTACAGATGCAAGCCCTTCATGAGATCCATGCTCTGTCTTCAACCATGATAGGTCTCTTCATGCCAGTCTCCTACATATTGTGCTTTTTATATTCTATCAAAAGCGAACCACTAAATCCAAGATTATTGAAATTTTCTGCCACATTTGTCTAAAGGATTCACAATCTTATCTTTTACAGTTATCCTTATAAAATGTTTCTGGGGTGTGTATGTGTGCATGTGCATGAGTATGCATGCATGCGTTCGTGTGTGCGTGCATGTGTGTGTGTGTGTGTATGTGTGTACATGAATGCACATATATGTGGTGTTAAGAATCAAACCCAGGGCCTACACATACTAGATTGACTTACACCAATCTCTTCTTCACTGGCAGCCTTTATAGCACCTCCAGAGAACGGCTGTCACTTTTCATTTCACTGACTTCTGTCCCTATTCTTTTACCAACACTATATGTGCTTTCTTGATTGCTCTGGATTACTGGTAAACCTGAGCCCAGATCTGTCTGTGTTCTTCAGTAATGCTATTATGACTCCCAATCTTTTTCTTTCCATATGAACTTTAGTATCAGTTGATCAATAGTGTCAGGTTTCCTTTCTGGGATTTTTATGAGAATTATGTTAAATCTGGGCACCTTGGAGACGTTTCAGCAATTAAGCAATCCAGGTTCAATGCCTAGCACCCCAACATGGATACTCAGAACTGTCTGTAGTCACAGTTCCAGAGAGATCCAGGGCCCTCTCCTGACTTTTGTGGGCACTGCATGCACACGGTATACAGATGGATTTGCAGGCAGAACACCTACACATAAAAGAAAAGATTTTTTCTTTTTATTTCTAAGACAGGGTTTCTCTGTATAACCCTGGCTGCCCTGAAACTCACTCTGTAGACCTGGCTGGCCTCAAACTCACAGAGATTTACCTGCCTCTGCCTCCTGAGTGCTGGGATTAAAGGAACACATCACTACCACCCAGCAAGGAAAGATTTTTTTTTTTTTTTACAAAAAAGAAGTATGCTGAATCTGTAGATCAAATCAGGAAGCATTACCCTGTAATAACCTTATCCCCATAATCCAGGCCCAGTGCATCTCTCCATATATTTCTATCTTCTTTCATTCCTTCCTTCAGTATTTTAACATATAAATTTATATATTAGTATTACAACTCATAAAATCTTATAAATTTATTCCCAAGGATTTGTGTGTTCATATATAAAAGCCAATAATTATTCTTTGATTTCAGATTCCCATTGTTCATTGTTTGACTTTGTAATTTGACTTTCATAATTTTAGTTGTAAATTCATTAATTTTTGTTGAATCTTACCTCTTTACATAAATAATAATATCATCTTCTTGTGGAAGCACTTTTATTTTCTTCCTTCCTTTTCTTTCCTTTTTCTTTCTTTTCCTTTTCTTCTTTTTAGACAGCATCTCACTTTGTATCCAGGTCAGCCTTGGAGTTCTTCCTGAATGCTGTTGCAAGTGTCCACCACTATGCCTAGTTCCTTTCTTTTTGTATTTTGTACCTGGAACATTTATCATGATGTTGAATGGTAGTGGTCAGAGAGCAGCCTTGTCTTCTTCCCAATAATAGAAAGAGGGGGGAGTGGAGGGGAGAGACAGAGAGAGACAGAGAGACAACGACACAGAAAGAGACAGAAAAAAAAAGACAGAGAGAGACAAAGAGAAACAGAGACAGAGAGAGAATTCGGACTCTCACCATGAAAGAGGATGCTAGTTATGGTCTCTATGTAGATAGTCTAGATAAGCCTGAAAAACCTTGTGCACCTCATTGGCTGTGATCACTAGAATTTGATTGCATCAAATGTTTATTTAGCATTAACTGACAGGGATGTCGGTCTTTCTTCTTTAGTGTATTGATATAGTAGATTATACCTATTGATTACTCGACAATTTCACCAACTTTGCATATTTTGAAGAAGTCCAGTTGGTAGGCATATAATTTTATGCATTGAATTTGTTTGGATAATATTATATTCAAGAGATTTGCACTTTTATCTCTGAGAAGTATTTGTCTGTAGTTTTCTTGTAATATTTTTGGTTGAAGAGTAATACTTGACTCAGCATTTTAGAAATGTTTCTTCTTTGGTTTTTGGAAGACATTGTGGAATGGACTAATTCTACCTTAAGTGTTTGGTGGAATTCTCCAGTGAGCCTGTTTGTCTCACTTCCACTTTTTTGTTTGAACATTGATCTGAGTTTTTAAGACATAGCTATTCTTGTGCCTGTGTGCATCACAAAGGCCTGCTTTCTCTAAGTTAGCAGACTCTCACTTGAGTGCAGGGCTGTCCATGCTGTTACCTCCGTTTTCCTGCACTGCTCAGGGGATCAGATGTGACCGTGGGTGCTGTGGTTTGTTGCTTTCCTCACTGAGGATTGTCAGGCTCCTTAATTGTTCTAAGGAACATGCTCCTGTTTTCCTCCCTGCTGTCCTGTGCTCTGGCTTTGATGGGGGTTTGCTCTAATTCCTGTTAGTTCTTTTGTCCTGCTAGCTTACAATGTAAATATTCCTTATTCCTTTCATTTTTAATAGCAGAATTTTTTAAATGAAACTCTTAATGTGTTCATCTAATTTTAATTACCTATTTGCTCACTCTAAGCTTCTGTGTCATGGCTGAGTGTTTCTTTTTTCTCCTGTGCTTGCTTTGTGTTTGGGGATGCCTCTGAATTTCAGTGACATAGGAACCACTGCACTAGGCAGTCGAAACTGAAATAAAGAGTCCTAAACTGTGAGGACTTTTGCTAACCTGGCAGGAAGGAGCCTGGCTTTTCCCTAAAGCTTTCAAGGTTTCCTCAGGTCCATGCTTAGGTCTCCCATTGACTCTGACTTTATCTGTCTCAGAGAATCTGTGTCTTGTAGCTATCTATTCCCGGGGCCTCTCAGTGTGATGGTCTGATGTGAGTATAAGGAAACAATTTACAAATTTCAGGAAATCCCAGTGCTTCTATGAGCCTGACTCCAGCTTGACATTCATGAGTTTTCTCCTGCCAGGCAGATTGTAGAAGTCTCTGGGTACATGGCACAACTTCCCCTTCTTAGAGCCAACACTGAGAAGACTGGAGCGCTTAACTGACAAATACATAAGGCATGGCCTGTCAGATGCAGCTCCCCACTGTTCCCCATTCTCCTGTGATCCTCACTTTCACAGCAGATATCATCCAGGCCCCCCAGAGTTCCTGGAACTTCCCACTGAAATGCCTTGCACCCTTTGGGTTCTAATAGGTCCTTCTCCACTCAAGAAAATTGCAGCTGCATCCCTCTGGCTAAGCATAATCCTCCAGATTTAGAGGTAACCATTAGCCTTGCAATTGTGATACTCTGCTAGATCCCAGAAAAAAAATGTTTCTCGTCTTCGTTACTTATAATTTTTTATTTGACTTGCAACAGCGAGAATGGTGATTCCTGGATTCTTTACAAATCTACATGCAAACCAGAGGTATGAGATAATTTTAAACCAAACTCCCATCAGTTTTACAGAACTGGAAGGAAGTTCTCAGCATCAAGGATGGAATGTACCCCAAAAGGAGGCCCGCCAGGGTTTGGTCTCATCTGTGACCTTTATATAATTTAACATAAATATCTTAAGGCTGACATGAAGACTATTGTACCCAGGCTTTGAGATCCTGTCAACAATAATCTCCTCAGGAAGGGACCATATTAACCCTTTCCTTTCTGACACAAAGGTTATGACATTATACATAAGACTGATGCCTTGGGTCTCTAGCAAATGGTTTCTGTGACTACTTTCTGTTCTCTTCCCTACAGATAAGACTAAATTATATTTCTGTGATATTTTAAGATTCTTATTGTCTCACAGGGTAGTTTGCCGTAAGCAATGTCTTGCCTTTCTTTCCAAATGGATTCCGGAGCAACCTCAGTGCATCCTCTGGCAGTGATGAACAAGCAATATGGAAACTCTTGTGGATTTTCCCTGTGCTCAGTGATGTTTCCATAGAGCAGGCATTCATCTTGATTCTCACCCCCCATTAGCTTGTCCTCCACATCTTCACAGATTACAAGGTCATTGCCACAGAAGGCAGGATAGCATAAGGTGGCCTCATCTATAAAAGCAGTCTCAACGGAACATGTCATGTGTGCTTCAATGTGAGCAGTAGCTTGGGAGTGGCATTTGTTACTTACAAAAAGCCGCAGGGATCACATCACAGGGCAGACATAAAAACCCAGCCTCCCTCCGTGCTGTATAAAATGGAAGAACAATCAGCTCCATCACTTCTGCTGCACTCGAACTGTCTGGGAGGTTTATGATCGTTCATTAGTTATTCATTCTCACTGCACATTTGCAAGAAAAAGGATAGGGTGCCTTCCGAGGGAGGAGGGGAGTCCTTGAACTGTAGCTTTTCTGCCCCCTTTCCACCCTACCCTGCAAGGATCCCCAGGTGGACACTGATGTCATCTGACCAGAAAGCATGGTTTAAAAGAAAGCAAGGACAGGGGGCTTTTTCTGTTTCAACTTGTATTTGGAATAGGAATTTCCTTCACAGAAATAAGTGTGGCCTCCTGGAATCGAGGGTGCTTTGTGCAGACCTTGGAGAGTTATGCCTGTAGGCCGAAACACGGATATTTCATCCAGGGCTGTGTTGCTGCCGGATCATTTACAGTTGTCCTACTGCTGTAACCTCCTGTGCGGGTGTGATTAAAACATCTCCTCAGGGCGAGGATGAGTCCAGAAGTGGGGGACATTGTAGGTTATCAGGATCCTTCATCAAAAGCTCTGCATCTGCTGCTTTAGAATCCACTCCAAGCTTTTGTTTGACTTCTCTTGGTAAAACACCATCCAAATCTGTGAACAGGGGGGCTTATCCTGTCTGGTGTCTGTGGGTGGCACAGAAGTCTTCGTTGTACTGAAGGCTGAACCCAAAAGTGGCCATTCCAGAGAACCATGCTGCTTGTTACTAAATGAGGTCTGAGTAGACCCAGGAAATAATGGATTCTTGGAAGAAGGCCAGAGGCAGAACAAATTCTAGGAGCTCTGGATTGAATCAAGGGCTTACATTTCGAACAGCATTTGGAATTTTCCAGAATAGAAGGCTGTCTGTCCCAGTTTGCAATGTGTTCACATTCAAAAGCAAATCAACTCCTGTTGCCTGTGGGTTTTGAAATTTTATCTTAGCACTTCAGCCTGTCCACACGTGTTCCCTAAATACAATACACAGCCACCAAGGAAGAGTGGTCTGGGCCTCCAGGCAGTCTGTACTCATTTATTCACAATAGCAAGTTTCCTTTTAGGTTCTCTGTGTATTTCTTATATGGGGTATGTCAGCAGAATCATGGTTCTTGCACCAAAGAGAATGAGGGTTCATTCATTCTGAGCTCAGTTTGAGTGACCACAGACCTGGGACATGGATTGAAGTCACGCTAAGGGATATGGTCCAACACACAAGAAGTTGCAAGGAGCTTTATAGTCATAGACAGAAATCAAAAGGCAGAGTGTTTACTCAATACCATGAAGACATCAAGTGAGTCCCTAGAGTCTGGAAGTCTCATCTATAGATTTTAGATACTACAATATCCTTAACTTCAGGGTTGATAAAGATAGTGGTCTACTGAGTGTTGAATTGCAAACAAATTACCCAGTACTCAAAAGGATATTAAAGCAAACACAGAGGTCAGTGGCAAATGACTAGTAAGGGGGCTAAGGAAGTCCACCATAATTTTCACTGCCTATCTGCAACTTTCTTGCTCTCCACAAACAAAAATTTGCAATCTTCAGCACAGATGTCACTTCTTCAGAAAACTAGCTCACACATTAGCAAGTTCCTTTTTGCTAAACCTCAAGGGTAACTACTACATCAACTTAACTTTAAAAATCAAATGTTACAGAGCCATGAATGTCTAATTACTGAATTAATTGAGATAATGAAGCAGTTAGCATCCTAGATGATAGAGGTGCTTTGTTGGGACTTTGAAAATATTGTTTTGAGGACCGAAAAGACCAGAATGCTTCAGAAGCTGTTCCTGATTGGTCCTGATTGAACAGACATTCTTTATCCAATTTGGTTCACAGTTGACTGACTTTGCATGGCCCTGAATACTGCTTAAAATTGAAGACCATTTCTGTTGTGGATCTGAGATAAATAAAATAATACAAAGCCATTTGCTAAAATAAGACCAAGGCTCTTTAGATGGGGTCTGTAGTGGTTGCTCAAGTCAATTTCTGGACGCTGCCGTTGTAAAACCATAGGAATTTTAAATTAAAGCCAAATGTTTCATGCATCACTATATACATGTGGGTTAAAATGTTGACATTGTCTGTTTTAAATTACAAGCTGGTTTATTCAAATCATTTCTTCCTCTTTGCAATTGAGATCCTTCCATGGCATTGTACCAATCCATTCCATCTGGGATATTGGAGCCCCTTGTCTGAAACGCCTTTCTTAGCTTTCAGTTGTCAATGTCATGGAGTATGATCTTTGTGGATGAGTGGTTTCCCTCTTCCCAGACATTGGCTGAAGCCAGAACAGATGACAAGCCCACATGCCTCCTGAACAGACGAAACAGGAAAGGATGCATCTAAGGATGGCAGAGGACTAGTACAGGACTTCTGTGTCTCCTGGCCCATCCCTCTTCTCCCTTCACTCAATTAGCCCACAAGGTTGTTCCAGAATCCAGGTGTCTGTGTCCATTTGCATGATTAAGGGAAAGATCTTTTTTTTTTAATTAAAAACCTTTCACATTTATTCATGTATGTTTTGTGTGTATGTGCATCACATGTGCTCTTACATATGCCAAAGCGTATATGTAAAGGCCAGAGGAAAATACATAGACATTAGTTCTTTCCTGATACCATGGAGTCCATAGATAGAACTCAGGTTGTCAAGTGTGGTGGTGAGTATATTTCTCCACTGAGTTATCTTGATGGGCCCTCCAAAATTCTATTCTTTAAGTTGCCTTCTTATTGTTTGTGTCCACAGGGAAGATTTATTTTTTAAGACAAGGTCTTATTGTATAGTTCAAGCTGGTCTCAATCTCACCCTCCTGAGTGCTGGATGACAAGGGTATACCACCAAGCCTGTCTTGGATAAAGGAATTATAAAAACAAAATAATAACAAAAGAACAACAGAGTCTTATTGGGTAGTCATGACTTGGAATTCACTGTGTAAACACCCACGGCGATCCACCTGCCTTTGCCTCCTGAACCACAAGGATTTTTGAAGGATTTCCTTTCTACAGTGTTAAGTAGCTTCAGATAAATGAGGGACTGGGAACAGGTACAGATTGGTCATCCATAATCCCCAAATTCAAAATCCCAAATGCTCAGAGTCTGAAACTTGTCTTTAGTCAATGTCTAAAAAGGGAAAATTCACTCATCAGCAAACTCTAATGACAGACAGTGAAAATTCTACAACAATTATTTTTGTATTATGCTCAAAATTATTCAAAATACCGTATAACATTGTCTTCAGGCTATGTGTGTAAGGTATATATGAAACATAAGTGAATTTTGTCTTTAGACTTTTGTCTCATCTGGTGACATCTCATTACTTATACATAAATGTGGCAAAATCGTCTGAATTCCCCAAACACTTCTGGTCCCAAGCATTTGTGTAAGGGACATGCAGCCTGTGCCACTTTGGTTGATATCACCGTGGAAAACTGTGGCAGGCATGCGGGAGAGCGACCATGGGCATCTGCTCCATTTTCTTCTGTAATGAAGAAGCATGCGCCATGGTGGGTCTGCAGACTTGCTGAGAAAGCTCCCTTCTGCCCTTCACCCTACCCTACACAGCCCCAAGGATTTGCCTCAGCGTGCTGCCTTTAAGACTGTGTTTTGCTATACAGTGTGAAAGGATTAGTAAGGACTCCTCTTGGGCTGCGCTTCTCCATGTTTCTCCAGCTTCAGAATCACTTGGCAAACTTGACAAAACAGAGTTCTGCCTCTCCCACTCATATGCGGAAACTCTAGGGTCTGGGAATTAGCATTTCCCATAAGCATCCAAGTGATACTGCTGCTGGTGGCCCAGGCACACAGTCTGAGAGCCATTGCTACAGATGCTTTAGAAAACGACGAAAACAATAGAAGAAGATAAGTAGATAGAGGATGAGACAGCTCGCTTTTGTCTTCCTCTGTCTTTGGGCTGTATCTAGACACCAGATGAGGAAACCTGTTGCTGTTGTTATTGCTCAAACTGAACTCCTGATCCTCCTGCCTGTACTTCCTAAGCGCTGGGGTTCCATGTGTGTCACCATACCTGGTTTATGGCAGTTCTGAGTATCAATCCCAGGGCTTTATTCATGCCAGACAAACAAGCTACTCACTGACTGAGCTACGTCTCCTACCTTGAAGGAAACTCTTATACAACTTCTTCAAACCACCAGTACTGAGGTCTTGATGCTTCGTTTGCTGTATTCTTCTGGTCAATTTTTCCTTATCTCAATTGTGTAAATCTATTTTACATCCATATGGAAATAGCACAGGGTCCTCCTTACTCCGTTTTGTCATCATTTCCAAAACTGAATCCATTTAAATGTAAAGCTTCCAAAAACTCAGATGGTCCAGGTTGCCCACAACTGTGAGAGCTTTTCGGAACAGGGTATCTTCAGTGCTACAGCAGGAAATTTCTACACAAGCCTAGCATTAAATGATCTTTTCTAAACTTAATGGCATGTGCTTTTGTTTTAGTATATGTATTTGGCATGTAGTATTTAGCATGTATATGTGTATGCATGTCTCTGTCGTTGTGTGTGTGTGTGTGTGTGTGTGTGTGTGTGTGTGTGTGTGTGATTTTGAAACCAGAAGTTGGCATCAGGTGTCTTCCTCTACTGTGCTCTACCTTGTTCTCTGAGACAGGGCCTCTCATTGGATCTGGAACTCACTGATCCAGCTACGCCAAGCCCCTGGGTCATCCTGTCTCTACCCTCCACACCAAACACTGGGATTATGGATGCATGTGGCCATGTTTACTTTTTGCATAGATGTTAGGGATGTGAATTCAGGTCCTGTGCTTGTGTCACAGGCACTTTACTTGCTGAGTCACCTCCAAGCCCATGAGCACTAATTTTTATCATCTGTATAATTTCAAAAATTATGCAGTCACAAGTCTGAGGCCAGAAAGGGATACAGAGTGTCTTCGAGGCTAGCCTGAGCTACAGAGTTGGACACCATCTCAAAAAACAAAAAAAAACAAAAACTGAGTAAGTAAATGTAGTCTTATTTCTTGCCTTTATGCTATCTCCACCTTTATGCTATAAAACCTTCTCTCCTTAACTGATCACAGCAGCCTTTTGAGAAGGAAAAGAGTTTTTGTGCCACAGATCTGATACCTGGGAGAAAGATGATCTTTGACTTTATAGACTTTTGAAAAAGACACATTTGAAACACTAAATTAACCCTGACCTACAGCCAAAATTGGCTGTTAAGACTCCTATGTTTGGGAATAAACAAACCCATTTATTTCTGAAGGCTCTCCATCTCCTCTCTCCTCGGGGCCATTAATTCCATGAGCCTTTCAAACTGCGATTTGCCAGAAGCTGCAAAAGTATAACAAATTAATTATAGATGTATGTTAAATTGCTTACATTACCATCCCTGGTTTAGGGATAGGCTCTTGTGAGTGGAATGGCTGATCAGAGAGTCTTTCTATCCACCCCCTGGCAACACAGAGGCAGTTTTGTTCTGCTTGTCACTCTGTGCATAGGTAAGGGATAAAAACCAAGTCCTGATTTGCAGCCCTGCCTCCAGGCTCCTGAGGAAGGAACATGGTATGGAGGAAACATCCAAGTATAAATTTAGATTCTCTCTTCTGCTACTATGCTCATCTGGAATGCCCCACAAGGACTGTATATTAACGGCTTGGTCCCTAGTGTGGAGCTGTTGGGAGATGGTGGACCCTTTAAGACATCAGGATAGTAAAGGGTGTTCCATCACTTGGTTATTCCCTTGGAAAGATATCTCTGCTCCCACCAGTATGTTCTTCCCCCTGGCCCAAGGTCTAATGTCAATGGTTCTACTCCACCATATACCTAAATCTCCAAATCTGTGAGCCACAGTAAACCTTCTCTCTATAAAATAACAACCTCGCCTATCTGTTATAGGGATGGAAAGCTGATCAATACATTTTCATTCCATTGAGTTTTACAAATCCAGAGCTTCGGGTATCACGTAAATACCAGTATCTTTTCCAGCTTCAGTCAGCCCTTCCATCTTCAGGCTTCACCATTCCTGCAGTCTCAGTGGATCCATGGGAGGCCCTGTGCAGTTCTAAGCTCTTATTTTTTCTGTTGTGTTTCCTGGTTACTGCTACTTTCTGGTCATAGGTCTAGGCCTCTGAGATTTGCTTCCTATCCATATTAGCTCTTTGTAATTCAGCAAAGGCTTAATATATAAATAATATGTGGAGTTTTAACTTATTCCCTGAATGTAAGACCTCCTGCAACTCAACAGAGTTGAGCCTCTAGTAAGAGACTGAATATACAAATGAGCAAGGGCCAAAACATATGTCAAAATTAAACTTTGATCCACAGTCTACAGTAATAAGTCCAGACAGCCAAGCCACAACTTCTGTAACAAATGACTCAAAATAGTTGTTATTTCATCATCAATGCACAGAGACATTGTCTATTGCCAGAACTAACTAACACAAGCCTGGTAAACAAGGAATTGACTCATGCCCTACAGTTCTAAAAGCTGCAGAGAACAAGTACTGGTGCTGGCATCTGTGTTACAAAGTAGCTTTCCTTGCTACTTTGTAACAAGGCCGAGGGTATCCTATGATGGGACAAAGTGAGTGTGCTAGCTCAGATCTCCCTTTTCTTACGAAGCCACTAACTACCATAATGGGAACCCCACCCTCAAGGCCACATTTGATCCTAAGTACCTCCCAAAGTCTTTATTTTTGAAGAATTATAACTTTAGGAATTGTGTTTAAATGTGAGTTTTAAAGGAGACAAGACCTAGATCATAGTAGACAGTTTTCTTTTTTATACACCCTCCTCATCCCCACCACCACCACCACATCTCCATTTTAATCTATGTACCATACAGAGAAAGCCAAAGCAGTCATATTCAGATGCTTCCATCTAGTCAGTGCTCCATTGGATCCCTAGTATCAACATTGGCCAATAAAGATACAGCTGGAACCCTGCCCCTCTTTAGTCTACATAGTTTCCTCATTTCCCAGTGATCATGGCTAGCTTCTTTATGTAGTGTCAATGACTAGTATGTCACACTTGGGTGGTCTTTACTCACATTTCTTTTCTTTAAAAGACAGAATTTCTAAGCAAAGAAGGGAAGAGGCCAGAAGGGGCTGGGGAGTGGGATGTTTATAAGAACAATTGGAACACACTAGGTTCCTGAGTATCCATGGAAGGCTTAGAAGGAGATACGTGAATGCCTGCGCTCCATCCGCCATGCACCCATATGTTTAGCTCTATGGAAGTCTAGAAAGGACAGTCTTCATAGCTAAATTAATAGCATAAAGCTGTCGTGGATAGCTTACAAAAACAGCAACCTCTCAGGTAAATATAAAATGAATGCATGTGCTATTTTATTCAATCTTTTCATTAACAAGAGGGGCATTGAATATAAAAAAAATAAGTTAAAAGACCAAGAAAAGGACAGATATTTATAGTTGATATTAGAGTACAATTTCTGGGTTGGCTAAAAAACAATGGATAATGTCCAGGAGAGCCATGGCTGTCACCCTTCCCTATTGTTGCCTTGTTCTACGGGGCAGAAATTATTTCCCCCTATAAGACAAAACCTGTAAGTTAAATTCTGCCCCTGTAGCATTGTAAAGTAGCCTAATAAACGAGAAATCAAGTACAAGCTGCCCTGAAAGACCCAGCCATCCCCCTATTTCTAAGTGTCAGATACTTGCTATGGCCAAAATATTCATCCAGATGAAAACTCAAAGTTCGCAGAGGTTCTGTAGCCGTCTGGGAGTCATGTGGTTGCTTACCACTGATACAGGAGTGATAACTAATGACGGGCCATCCATAAGACAAAGCATCACTCTTCCTGGGGCACATCTTGTCTTTCTCCAGACTCAGAAGTCCCCTACAGACAGCGACTACCCATAGCCATATATTCTAGATGCTGCCATAAACATGGCTTTTCCCTGCTTGTGGCATGGGAGGTCTCCCTATAGGGATGACAGCATGTGTCTGAAAGTTAATGTCCTTGGAATGATACCCAAACAATGACAGAGAGGTCTGGGTGAGCACAGAGGATGTGCACTTGGGCCTTCTTATCCTGAAGCAGTAGATTTCTTAGGTCCTTTCACACACTTCTCAGATGGCTTCCAATCAAAAGTAGCTCCAGGTGCCCTCAGGAGTAGCCTACTGGTCAACCCGCTGCTGCAGCTTGTTTCTGCCCTGTTCACTCTGTTCCCTCCCTCTCCTTAGATTCCTTTCCTAGGAAGTTACTTTGTACCCAGATCCTTGAGGGCAGGCTGGCTTTGGGAAGGACCCAAACTAAGCAGAGGAAGCTTGCTTTTAGAAATGATTTTAACCCCCACTGTGATAGGTGAAAACATCCCTTCTCTGTGGTGGCTTAAATGACACATGTGGTCAGGTGGGAAACAGACAGATGGTGAAGGAAATACAGCTTGTTCAGAAAGATTCTTTTTAATAAATCTTTTGTCATCAAATTTATGATCTTTCTTATTAGGATTTTAGAGCTAGGATGAGTTACAAGTCTGCCTTTGTGTGTGTGTGTGTCCAAATCCTTTAATCCTGTGTAAATATTCAGAATATTCATAATTCCAGATGGGAGACGTTTAATTAACCTTTGATAAGTGCAAATTTCACTCAGAGTTTAAAAACAAATACTTTAAAACTTAAGCTACGAAAGAAATCAAAATTTCAAAGGCAATATAAAGATCACAGGGTTTCAGAAGTAGATGTTTTTTCATAAGAAAGTTAAAAGCAGGGTGGGGGAAGCAAGTACAGAAATGAAACAGTTCTGGGCTCGAAATAACCATGCAGGGAGCAGTCTTGGCAAAGGTAAGCTTTAGGAAGGAAATGCAAGGTCAGATCTAATGAGGTCCCCAAAGGTCTCTTGTGAGACTTACCCTTATATGATAAGAAGAGTTATTTGTGTTTAGGTGCTACAGATAATACCATGTCCTTTCCACAGCTCTTATTATCCAATAATCAACTCCAGAAATGAATTAGGAAATACCTTTCTCTGTCTCTGTCTTCTCTGTCTCTTTCCATGTCAGTATTTATTAAAATAACCTATAGTGGACTTCTTCCTATCTCATTGTATTTGCATCCTGTGATTTATGTAACTTCCCCTACCATTTAGACATTGTTTTTTATACTTATAAATATTTGTCATCATAAAAAATTCTACAGTGAATTTTTTTTTATCTCTTAATTGGTTTCTTATGGTGAATTATGGGAAGTGGAATTTTATGACACATGGTTGTGAATATTTAAAAATTCTTGATACTCTTTGCTAAATTGTTCACTTACAGATAAAAGGCTGGGCATGGCGATAATTTTAGCACTTAGGAAGTGGAGGCAGAAGAATTACAAGTTCAAGACCATCCTTAGTTACATAGCAAGTTCCATTCTAGCCTGCTTCCTCTATATGTATGTTGTATATGTGTATATAATTTATATATTCTTGGTAAGTTATCATCTAATTACAATTTTTAGACAGACTTCTCTCTATGCAGCCCAGGTTGTCCTAGAACATACTATGTAACTGATTTCTATATTCACCTGCCCATACTTCTGCCTCCTGCTGCTTCCTGAGTGCTGACATTAATGGTGTAGCCAGCATGCTGATTTTAACTGTATTCTTAACTTATTATATCAGTATTTAACATTTTTGTTACTATGATATGTGAAAAAATGTCTATTTTAAATCTGGAAGTACTACAAGTAAATGTTGATTTGTTTTTAGCATTTGTCTATTTTGCTATATAATATTAAGAGGTCTATAGTCTCATAATATTAACCCTTAATCTTCATTTAGTGAGCATCTATTTTATGCCAATCTCTATACTAGGCACAGAAGACACAATATTGGGCTTAATGATGATTGGTGCTTATCAGGAAAGGTGTCCACTCTCAACTTCAGGACCTGAATTCCATCCCCATGATGGATGAGAGCTAAGGAAAGAGACAACTTCTGCAAGTTCTCCTTTGATCTCCATAGTCTCACTACTGCCTTATAGAAAGCCTTCACTGGTCCAATGTGTGCTCCATCCTTTGATTTCTCCTGGCGAATCACAGAAGCACAGATTGGTCTTGGTGACCTGCATACGGACACTTAACAGAGTCTCAAGAGGTGCTTCGGGAGTGTGCAAGAGCGGTAAGAACTCATAGTAGGAAAATTTACCTGGGTTCAGTGCTGTCCGAGTGTCCCTGGCCTTCTTAAAGTGAGACCTGAAAAGATCTCACTGCTTTTATATCCTCAAGAAAATGCGGAAATGGAGGTTTAATAAAACAGAGAATATTTGACCTAGGTCCTGTGAAAACTAAACTTAAATGAACAAAAGCTATGATGGAGATCATTTTAAGGGAAAAAACCTCAAGCACTCAGCCATGTCTAACATTCAATCAAAGAAATACAAACTTAAAAATCACCAAATTTACAAAAGAGCATGCCTCAAGAGAAAAGCACCCAAAGCTCACTAAGAAATCATTAAAGTGACAAAATGACTCAGAAAGGACCTAAAGCCAACATTAAACTATTTTATATATTCAATAATTTAGAGTAAAAAAATCAAACAGTTGTGACCAGAAAAAACATTCTTCTAGAGATGAAAACTGCACATCTGGATGAAAAGCCCACTGTATGGGTTACAGTTACAGATTAAATATGGCAGGAGGGAAGACTGGTAACCTGGAGACCCGGGATATAACAACCATTCCAAATATATAACAAGATGAGAACAGTTGTGAAGATTGGAGAGGGCATCTATGAACTCCAGGAGGCTTTAAGCAGCTGAATAAAAGGTAAATATGCTCCCCAAAAGGAGAGGAGAGGATAGAAGAGACAGAAAAAGAATAATGACAAAAGTAAAAGTTATCAAATATCCCAAAAGAGAGATGAGAGAAAATTGGGACAATAGAAACCAAAAGATGAGCAGAAGCCATTTGAGATTTCTTTCCTATTCCTCATTCTATTAGAATCTTCTAGAAAATAGATGATCCTTGAGGTACAATTGAATTCTATTTCTATGAGACCATTGTACGATAAAAATTAATCAAGACCCCTAAACTCATCAGTTCTCAAAACCAAGCTACATAGAGTACCCTTGCTCACCATGATGACGTCATGGCTGGCTGAGAGTTGTGACTCACTGCCACCTGATAGCATCATGACAATAACATCCTGTATGTTTACAGCCCAGAGAACACCTTAAAGCACAGTATGTGAGTATGGGTCCTTCTGAATGTGTATGGCTTTCATACCACTGTATGGTTGAAAATTCTTCAGTGAGACCATTGTAAATTGAAAACCCCCTGCACCTATATTCAGTGTGGGTTTTCACGAGAGCTTCTGGTTGAGCGAGTGCCTGGTTGTATCGACATCTTATGCAGCCGTGGATAGTTGAGCAATGTTATCAGGACCCAGACCCATTTTCCATCTGGCCCTGATGTCCACCCTTTCTGCCTCACTGTTGCACTCGTGCTTCAGCTTTAACCAGACTCCAGCTAAAACAGAGACTTGCAGGAAACAAACTGATTGGGATTTGATGGAGAATGTTGAGACAATTTTCCTGATTGTTCTTATTTTTTTCTATCAAGGAGATGATGAGATGCAGAATGAAATGCTTGATGAAAACAGAGAATATTTGACCTAGGTCCTGTGAAAACTAAACTTGAATGAACAAAAGCTACGATGGAAAATAGGATTGTCGGAGAAAATGCACAAGCTGTTTAAGGTCAGCAACCACGAGTCTTTGTTGGCCTCAACTTGCACGGGTGCCGTGCCGCATAGCTCTGGAATGTGAGTCTAGACAGGATGCATTATGGGGTGGACCCAAATGTAGGTGGAATTTTTGTTAGTCAAGTATTAAATGGGCAAAGAGCATTGAAAATACTTGCAAGATGGTGACTGAAGAGGTGAATACTAAGATGCAGAGTGAAGCATAAGAAAGAAGGAGCTAGGAGAGGAACCAGAGGGACCACAGCTCGCACAGTGTAGACAAAGTACTGAAGTATAAAGAAAGTGGAAAGAAATGGAGATTGATTATCTCAAGATAGTAAGATAGAAAGCCATAAAGGAAGATACTTGATGTCTTCCTCTAGCCTATGCCTGTATAGGGCACAAATACTGATTTACTCACGTGCATGCTCTACATTTACATTTTAAACACACACATATGCACACACACAAATACACATGCACACATGCACACAGCTGTATATGTTGTATACAAACACAGTTGTTTTTCAAATTGTCTCAGATTATAGTTGGCCAACTCTGCTGATATGGGCCCTCAGATTTGGAGGGCCAGCTACACATTGAGCCCTACATCTCCTTTTAGTTTTACCTAGTTAGGTCTGAAATGATTCTGGGTTTTGGTATTTTTTTTTCAACCTTAGAAAGAAAGTTTCTTTTTACTATCTGCCTCAACATCTTTGAAAATGCCAAGTGAAATAAGATATATAAGAAAGTCAGTATCGTTTATTTGCAGGCTAGCTAGCCAGATGGCCTGTGTTTTCTTGTTACATGTATCTCTTAGCAGGAGTCAGGAATCACCTTCCTCTACCTGTTTTTAAAAGCAATCCTATAAAACATTCCAGTTTACCATATGGTTTCAATTACATTGCAAAGCCCATTATCTGCTTTAATGGTTGTCATTCTTTTCCCTTAGTAGAGGGAAACTATGTGTTGAGTGTCAAAATGAAGCTTCTTCTCTAAGGCACCAGGTCAATTCAACAGGAAATGAGCAGCTAACCTGGCACATTTCATTGCAATGTTCCAGACCCAGAGATTTGTTTGAAAAAAAAAAAAAGGCAGGTTCATTTAAAGTTCTTACTGCCCAAAAATCAGAAGTTCTGGGTTCCATGCATATTAATCAAGAGGGATGGTGGAGAACCCAAGAGTGAAGGTGTCTTTCCTATACAAATGTGCATACAAAATTATTTGCATACTTCATTTCTCACAGCATCTCATTGAATCATGTACTTTCTCAAAAAAACCTTAGCTGAGGATTATCATTTGCTTGGGTCCATAGGGAGTGGGGGAACAAAACAACAACATCAACAACAAAAATAGCAAATCACTTCTGATAATAGAGCAACCGCTAGCTTCTTTCAAAGTTTCTATGAGCCGTAATTCTGTGACAGCGTCTGTGTCATATAGGATAATAAAAATGAACAATTTCAATATAAATTAAAGAAGAACTGATCAAATGAGCTTTGTAAACTGTATTCATTTGTTTCTCTGTTTCTATGATAAAGCCATGACAAAACCAACTTAGGGAAAGAATGGGTTTATTTAAAATGACAGTCTATCATTGAAGGAAGTTGGCACAAGAACTCAAGGCAGGAAGCTAGAGGTATAAATTGAAGAGGAAACCATGGAGGGATGTTGCTTACTGGTTTGCTCTTTATGATTTGCTCAGCTTTTGTTTTTATCCAAGCCAGGCCTATCTGCCTGGGAGTAGAACCACCCATATCAGTGAATAACCAATAAAATGCCCTATAGACACACCCCCAGGCCAATCTCATGGAAACAGTTCCTCAACCGAGATTTCCTTTTCACAGATATTTCTAGGTTTGTGTTAAGTTGAGAAAATACAATCACCATATAAGCCATAGAGAGAATAAAAATAGAGGTGAAAGTGGTATCAGTTCTTGGTTGCAGTAGTTGTAGACACTCTCATGAAACACAGATGAACCAACTGTGTGTAGTTTGCTTTCTAATCCCGATTCATGGCACACAGTCAAATGTATCTCATATCCAAACCTGAGGACAGGACAACTAACCTGAAAGATGATTACTAGCCGATTCTCAACCTGTTATTTAGTTGTTGGGAACCTTAGAAAACATTCTGTATACTGTGTGTGTGTGTGTGTGTGTGTGTGTGCGCGCGGCGCGCGCGCGTGCATGCACCGTGCATTTGTGTGTGTGTGTGTCTGTCTGTCTGTCTGTCTGTGTCTGTGTGTGTGCACGTGTGTGTGTATGTCTGTCTCTCTGTCTCTCTGTCTCTTGTGTGTGTCTGTGTGTGTATGTCTGTCTGTGTCTGTGTGTGTGTGTGTCTCTGTATGTGATGTCTGTCTGTTCTTGTATGTATGTCTGTGTGTGTGTTGGCTCATAGGGATTGACTCTATTAGGAGGTGTGGCCTTGTTGGAGTAGGTGTGGCCTTGTTGGAGATAGTGACTCACTCGCTTTCCTGCTACCTGCAGATTCAAATGTAGAACTCTCGACTCCTTCTCCAGCACCGTGTCTGCCTGTATGCTGCCATGCTTTCCACCATGGCTGTAGTGGACTAAACCTCTGAACTGTAATCCAGCCCCAATTAAATGTTTTCCTTTATAAGAGTTGCTGTGGTCATGGTGTCTCTGCACAGCAGTAAAACCCCAAGACAGTGTGTGTCAATCACTAAAATTGTTGATTTTTTTTTCCTCAGAAAAGTGAGAAATGATTAACTCATGGGACAGGCCTGAGTGATATCAGTCAGGATATATGTCCCACTGTTTTATTTTCCTGAGAAATGTAAGTGTGTTGGCTTTGCAGTGGTGATGTATCTAAAAATGAGAGCTCTGAAAAGATTGTTGGGATGCTGCATGTTGAACGAAAGAACTAAAACCCTGCTATTAGTTTCAAAACACTCTTTTATCCATTTCTCATCCAGATGTTTAAAGATAAGAGAAAAGAGATCATGCTCAAAAAGTGCAATTTCTACAATTTGGGAATGATGGGTATCTGGGGGAATTGGTGGTCGTCAGTTCTCTGGGAAAGAGAGAAAACAATAGGGAGATTCTGAGAGCTGAGATAAGAGTGTGGTACTTAACCTTTAGGGACAACGAAGAAAGTAACAGATATAAAGGCACATTTTCAAAAATTCACAAGAAGATGTAAAAATCAAGATGAGATGGGGATTCTCTTTTAATATGAGTTGCCTGAACAACTCATATTAAAAATTCACTTGTTACCACATAATCAAGTTCAAATCCTACACTGACCCTCAAAAGTGCAATTCATTACAGCCACAGGGTAGTTCTGAAGTAGCGTTTATATAGCAATAGCCTTAACACTGTCATGCATCGGCAAGCCACTTAGGACTCACTGAATTCTTTTTATAAATTGTGATTATAATGCGGTCTAATTGCAGCAAATAAAGATGAGGAGTAACAAATGTAAACGGTAATGAGTAAATGACCTGAAAACGCATTAGTGAAGCGATCGGCACTCAGCTGAGAAACAGTTGGCTGAGGTGAGTAGGTTGCCCTGTGCAGACCCCAAAGCACACGTGTGCTGAGATAGAATGGTTTATAGAGCTGGCAGCTTATGTTTCAAAATCACCTCTAGTACTTAGCACTTGTCTTATCCTTTATTACCGTGCTATTTTTACTTCTGACATTAGACTGTTTCCTGCTCCTCTCTCAGTTGTGCTTTGAGTTTGAAATGTCCTTATAGGCTCACATATGTGAAAAGTTGAGAAAAGGGAGTTATTAAGTTTGGACAGTGGGAAGAGAAGCACCTAAAGGGCATCTCTCTCAACTCTCCAAACCATCTGTCTTTGGGGTACTGGTGTGAACTTTGGGGTTAAGAAGAGAAAGCATTATCGTGGAGGGAGAAAGCAGTATACAAAATTAAGCAGTCTGGGTCAAGGTGTGGTCTGGTGGGTCATATCTTAGCTCTAGATCTGTGAGGTAGCCCTGAGGAACAGTCACTGTCATCATTGCTTGGTTGGGATCAATCTGATTCTTATGAGGTGACTGTTTATGCTCCAGGGTATGTCTCGACATCAGAGATAATTGTCCCTGTTTGGATGTGGTGTGTCCTGCAGGCTCACCTGCTTGTTGGGATAGTCTAAAGTCCTACCTCAAATTATATTTACTGATTAGTCCTATTGTTGCTAGAACTGAATGTGACTCAAAGAAAGACAAAACAGAGCTCCTGGGCTGGTGAGATAGCCAGCGGTTAAGAGCATCGACTGCTCTTCAGGAAGTCATGAATTCAAATCCCAGCAACTACATGGTGGCTTACAACCATTCGTAATGAGATCAGATGCCCTCACATGGGTGTCTGAAGACAGCTACAGTGTTCTTTGGGCCAGAGCAAGCAGGGCCGGAGGGAGCAGGGGCGAAGCAAGTTGGGGGGCAGATCAAGAGGGAGAACAGAACGGAAAGAAAAAAAAACAGAGCTCCTGAGGTCAGGCTTTGGGTTCATGCCTTCATTTTGAACTGGTACTAACCTGTCTTGTGATGAAGGAGAACAGCTGCATTACTAGGTGCTATTTAATTTCAGTACAGAAACAAACGAGCAAATGAAGCTATATAGTAGTTTCCAACTCATCTCATAGAAAGAAAAATCTCATGTAATAGTCATCGTGAGTTTGTAGTACAGACTCTACATCTGCCCTTCTATACTTCTTGTTTTTAATGTTTTCTTTTTAAAGATTTATTTATTTTGTTATATATGTGAGTATACTGTCACTGTCTTCAGACACACTAGAAGAGGGCATTGGATCCCATTACAGATGGTTGTGAGCCACCATGTGGTTGCTGGGAATTGAATTCAAGACCTCTGGAAGAGCAGTCAGTGCTCTTAACCGCTGAGCTGTCTCTCCAGCCCCTTCTATACTTCAATTGCAACTTTGATGCTGATTTAGACGAAGCACTAGCTAGCTTCCTAGGCTAAACAACAAAGATGTCTACCGTTTTCAGATTAAATTGAGTGGGTAGTTATTTTGTCTTCTTTCCTTTTATTTCAAACTTTTATTTCATTTTTAATCATGTGTGCATGCGTGTGCATGTACATGCATGTCTGTGTGTGTGTTGGGGCAGTATTGCTGGCACTGTCGGACTCCTTGAATCTGGAGTGATAGGTGGTTGTGAAATACCAGATGTGGGTGCTGGGAACTGAACTTGGTCCTCTGCAAGAGCAGTACATATTCATAAAACACTGAGCCGTTCTCCAGCCTCTTGTTCTATTTTTACTGTTTTACAGTACTCCAGACTGACTTCAAACTACTATGTAGCAAACTCATAATTTTTCTGCCTCAACCTCTCAAGTACTACAATCATAGGTATATACCACACTTCCCAGCTTGAATAAATATTCTTTACTTTAGCATAACTCCTCATGATTTCCATTTATGCTTTTAGCAATATTGTCACTTACCCAGCAGTACTTGTATTATGTGATCACCCATTACTCGTTTTTACAGTGACTCCATATTAGCACTGTGACATGCTCCATATTAGCACTGAGAGATTCTTTGGAATAGGATTCTATTTTCCTAGAGATTACCATGCAGGTAGAGGAGATGGAGGACAAGAAAAAGCCAGGCTTATAAACTGTAATAGTCCATCTCCCAGTATTCTCATGGAAAAATTCAGAGAACATATAGAAAAGAAGGCTAACAGTCTGGACCAAGAAAGCTTCAAGAATTAACCTACAAACTGCTTTATCCTTATGGGCAATAGAGAGTCATTGTAGATTTCCAACTAATAAGAGGACTCAATTTGAACTACAGTTTAGAAAAGTTACTCTGACTGGCATGAACGGAAGGAGAAATGGAGAGAGATGGAGAAGGAAGGGAAGAGGGAAGGGAAGGATTTTTTTTAGAAGATAATACATATTCACACAGTAGAGAGTTGACATATTTTTGAGATGAGATCATTCAAGCTAGATAAAACTAGATATCTGCCTAAGGTCTGGAGAATTCATAAGCAAATAGGAGAGCCCATGTCCTTTTAACACTAAAGCCACCATCTTGATTTTGGGTATCAGTTGATTTTCATCTTCCTCTGGTTCAGAAAACAGACTGGCTGAGTGTGATTCTAAGTCCCACCATGTCCTAGTGCTGTATCCCCAAGGAAAGCATTGAATTCCTTTGCTCTGCATGTCTCTGAAGTACATAAATGAAGCTGTTTCAGCTCCAGCTTCCTTTGCTCAGCACAAATGCTGGCACATGAAGCACCCAGTAAATAGGAGACATTTTTGTAGACATGAGGCTGTAAGTCCTGCTCCTTCACAGACACAGGTTACATATGTTATGTAACTGGCAAAGCACTTACTTTTTTGTTTGTTTGTTTTGCTTGCTGTGTTTTGTTTTCTCTGCTCCTTGTAGGCCTCTCTCCATTGCTCAACTCTCTAAAGGGAAAGCTGTCAGGACCTAGAACTTGAATCTCTTTTCCAGGCACACCTTCATGTTCTGTAATCACATATATATTTACAACTTTGAGTTGCTCTGTGTATTCTTGTAACTTTCACACCTCAGCCTCCAGTTCTCTGTCTTATCTCCCTATATATTCTGACTCCTGATATGTCAGTCCAATGGAGACATCTGACTTCTTCCCAAAGCCTGCTCCTGTTACAACCCAGCTTCTTCAAGTTGAAAGAATTGTGTGTCTTCTACTCACTTAGGCTCCTCACCATGAGGTTATAGCTTCTTTTGAATGTCATATCTCATTCGTAGCAAATTCTGTACCTACTCCTTCAGATATAACCAGAATCATTCTACATGCCAGCCCCTTCTTGCCCCACTCGGGAATCCTCTCTTTGATGCAATCTTTCTAATTTACTCCCTTTTTTCTCTCTAATCTAGGTTCAAAATATGCTTTAAAAAGTGACCACTGTGACCCTTTAAGAAGTGTGACAGGTCAGGCTGAGGAGACAGCCCAGTCAATAAAGAGCTGCTATGTGAGCAGAAGGACACCAGTACCCACTCAACAAACAACAAAATACCAGGTACAGTGACATGGATTGTCATCTGAGCACTGAGGAAGTAGAGACTGGGAGGTCCTCGGAGACCACTGCCTAGGCAACCTAGCCTACTTGGCAAGTTTCAGCCCAGTGAGGGACCCTGTCTCAAAAGAAAGAAAGTGGGTGGTATAGCACCTAACCAAGGTTATCGTCTAGCCTCTATGCATGTGGACAGGTGCATGCAAACACAAACACACACACATATACACACACACACTACACACAACACACATACACACATACATACAACACACACACACATACATCACACACCTATTCACACATGAACACTGCTTAAACATATATTTAAACATAACCAACCCACACATTCATAGATAAAATCATGTCAGGTCATGCCCTTTGCTCTCACGCTGTCTCTAAAGGTGTTCCATGACTATCACGCTATCACCTTGAGCCAGTTGCCTATTGCTCACGCCTTCATTACCTGCTGAAGTCATGTGGCCTCTGTAGATCACAGAATTTGTCAGCCATGGTCCTGTGTCAGAGCTTTGTCCTTGCATGGCTTTCTGCCAGGAAGTCCCCTTCTTCAGAGAGTCACATGACCAAGTTGCCTCACTACTCTCTCTCTCTGGCCCATCACTTCTTCAGAGAAAGCATTTGTAGATGTCTGAAATTTGAGCTCTCACTACTGTTTCAATATCCCACTTCCTTGCTCGGTGTTTATCACAACCTCCCTCACTGAGCACCCCACCTGCACATGTGCACACTCGGCTCTTGCTGGATCAGAAGAAAGCTGCATGAGGTTGCGGTTTCTCTGTCTTGTTCAATGATGTCTTCTCCCCTGGGACTCATCGCAGTGCCTTTAACATGAAGCAGTCTTCCAGTAATTACCTGCTAAATGAATGAGTCAGTCCAAATTCCCACTCTTGTTAAGTTCACTCTTGCTCTGTGAGACTGCTCTCATTGTGCAGCTACAGGAAAGAGAGACCTCTGCTGTCAGGTGTGGACTGGCTTTCATTCCTGTCCTGGGCACATACACTGCTGCACTATTGATTTTATACTAATTCCAAGCAGTTGGCCGTCACATTTCTTTGCCAGTTGCAGCTTGTCTACTCCACTTCCTGGGGTATCTTCCTTGTCAAAAAATAGCTTTGGATGGAGACTTTCCCAAGCTTCTCCATCTCACCCTCCTCACTGTCCAAATCCAATCTGATTGCAAGGATTAAAGTAATCCATAGAGGGAAGGGGTCCAAGATGATATGCTTTGAACATGTGTGCTACATTAAATCATTGGAGAAGTTAACATAATTCTGTCTGTATGGTTCCAGATTTCAAAATCTTTCCTGCATATGAAATTCCAAATGGAGTCTGCATTAGTACAACTACTTTTGAATGTAAGTAACATTTATTTTTATCAAGGTGATTGGCTTCGTTGCTTGGTATGTTCTCCAAAGAACCATTAAGCTTAAGGTGAGTGCATATACCATTGTATCTGGGGCAAGCCCTACCCTGATGTATTCTTGCAGTCACAGACCCTGATTTGTTATTAAGCATCCAAACTCGGTGCTCAATTGTTTTGTGCCTCTGCTTCTCATGTAAAAACTATTCCAAGGTTTGACCTTTGTTCTGGTCAAATGTTTTTCTATACAGCTACATAAATAACTGTCTTACTTTTAAGTCTCAAACCCAGGACAAATGGCTAATTGAGGTGCCTATTCAATGTATCAAGGCAGACACTGGCTGGCAGGTTTTTAACAACTATCTGTTACAGGGTCATCCTGGCTGGCATACCCTACCTTCTACTCTAAATTCTCCAGCCCTAGGACTGTGCTGGGCCACTTCTCTCCTATATAACCCAGCCATTTTAACTATGCTGGCCTCTTGGTCTCTTGGCCTCTTGGCTGCCAGTCTTGGTTCCTACTCTCCTGGCCTCTTGGTTGCTGGCTCTCTTCCCTCCCCCCATCTCCCACTGACCTAGTTCAGTCTGCATCCATGTTCGATATGGACCCTTCCCAATGCTTCTGACTGTGCTCTCCCTCTTATCTACAATAAACCCTCTCTTCCACTGACATCTAGGAGCCATCCTGTCCTCACTTCATTTTTTCTTCATTCACTTTATTACCTACTTATATTGCAAATGAGTCTTTGAGTTTCACTTTTAAATCATGTGCATCAAAATTCACTCTGGAGTAAAGTTCTGAGGTCTACTGTATTCATCAGTTTATATAACCATCACCAAGATTCTTGACCCTTAACCCTAGGTAACCAACCACTACCCATTCCTGCTCCACCCTTGGAGCCCTCTCCCATGGTGCAATATTTCTAATTCATTTTGCTACTGCTGCTGCTGCTGCTGCTTCTCTTTCTCCTCCTCCCTCCTCCTCCCTCCTCCTCATCATCATCATCATCATCATCATCATCATCATCATCATTGATGTGTTTATAAAAAGATAAAGAGATAGAATATGTTCTGTGGAGGTGTGTGGTGAGGTATGGGGAAAGGGGATGTCTTAGCAGGTCCATACTGAGGCATCTCTTACCACACACCAGTATAGTATAGAATAGAGTTTATTCAGGGCATGGGGAGGGGTAGTAGAGGCAGAAGAGAAGAGAGAGAGAGAGAGAGAGAGAGAGAGAGAAGAGAGAGAGAGAGAAGTAGAGGCCAGCCATGACCACATGGAGAGAGGGGGAAGGGAATGGGCAAGGGGCAAGGGGACAGAGGGATCAAGAGAGCAAGAGAGCAAGAGTGCAAGAGAGAGAGGAGGGCAAGCAGCCCTTTTTATAGTAGGCCAGGCCTACCTGGCTATTGCCAGATAACTGTGGGGAGGAGCATACATGACTGTGGGGATGGAGTTTAGATGGAATGCTAACATTCATCATCATCATCCTTCTTTTTTTCTAGGTACAAAACATGCTAAACAAAGCAACAGTAATGACTTTTTAAAACATGTTATGTCATTCTGGAGAGAGTTTTGCTTTTTGACAATGTCATTTAATAGGACCATAAATAAGGTTTCCTTCACTTAGGATAATGCCTTTGAGATGCAGCCAGGTTGTTGCATGTATCGGAATTGCTCCTTGTTATTGGAATATTCAATGACACAAATCCCCCCTATTATCTATTCATACATGAGAGTTCTTTGCGATTTTTGATGCTGATGAGCAGAGCTGCTGCAAACATTCATAGACAAGCTTTTGTAGGAATATAACTTTATTTCTCTAGAATAGGTAACTACAAGTGAAATCATTGACTGCCTTTTTCAGTGGCTTATATGAAACCCTCAGTTTCTCTAGCAAAGTGATTGTAGTATTCCACTAGCAATGCAACGGGAGCTCTGAATGCCTCACACCCTGCCCAGTGTCTGCGGTGTTGGCATTGTTGTTCACTGCTTGTGCTGACTAGTTTTACGTCACCTTGATGCAAGCTGGAGTCATCTGAGAGGAGGAAGCCTCAACTGAAAAAAAACAATGCTTCCATAAATCAGTCTATAGAGAAACCTATAGCACCTATTCTTCATTAGTGACTGAGGTGAGAGGGCCCAGCTCATTGTGGATGGTGCTGCCCCTGGACTGGTGGGCCTGGGTGCTATTAAGAAATCCAGTCTGGCAAGCCATGAGAAGCCTATTAGCAGCATTCCTTCATGGACTCTACATCAGTTCCTGCCTCCAGGTTCCTGCCCTGATTCCCTTTGATGATGAACAGTGATGTGGAAGTGTAAGCCAAATAAACTCTTTCCTTCCCAGCTTGCTTTGGGTCATCATGTTTCATCGCAGAAATAGTGACCCTACCTAAGACACTGCTGTTCCCATGTTGCTTGATCTGTTTTAGTAGTTATGCCCATGATATCTCCCTATGGTTTCAATTTCCACTTCTCTGATGACAAGCACGGACCATCTCCATGTGCCTATCTGCAGTCTTCAAACCTCTAATAGTGAATCACCTGTTCAAATCTTTGGCTTAGTTTTTTAACTGGGTAACTTCTTTTTCTTGTTGATTTGTTCAAGTTCCTTATATAGTCTAGACATAAGCCCTTTATTAGATGTACAATTTGCAAATATTTATTTGCATCTGTGACTTGCCTTTTTACTTTCTTAATACTTCTCTCAGAACAGAATTTTATATTTTGGTAAAACCAATAAAAATGCCTTCCTAATTTTGCCAAAACGTAATGGAACCCGTCTGTATGTATCTACTTCTGGACTCTTTTCTTCTCCGTAGATTTATATGTTGGAGAATTGTGACTGGACTGTAAAAGTTTCTATTGATATGTCTCCTTTATTAACTTAGAATTTTATAATCTATAAAATAAAAGTTTCTTCATCCTTTTCATCTGAGAAAAGAAATCATATTAGTGGGAAGCTGAAATTCATGTAATACCTCTTGACATGAATAGTCAATAATAAAGTTGATAGCATAACAAACACTCATCAATACATGATTAGATACTAAGGTGTGCCCCCCAACCCCCACCCCAATCCTCCCAGCTACTTCAGAAACCAATCTCTTCACTCACCATCTGTCCTCTTGGTGATTAACAGTGGAAATATTACAGAGTCTGAGTTGCCCAGCAGTGAAGGGCCTTTTAATGTTGTTTAGCACTGAATGTTCCAGGCAAACTATTTGTTTTCAAATCTTCTATGCAGTTTTAGGAATGTTTCTTAAAAGGTCATTTCATATACAGGTAGTCTGCTGTTCCAAGTGGAGAATTCACAACATATTCTACTCTTCCCCACTCCCCACTCCTTCTTCAAAATTGGAGCAACATTTTTATTTTCAATCTACTTCTCTTCTACTGATTATTAATTAGAAATTTTTCTGATATATAGGTGAATTCCTTCTATAGGAAATAAGGGATTCAAGGTTGGTGCTTAAATGAGAAATCTGGTAGTCTGGACACAGAAATGACTACTGTGTTTATGTCCATGCCTACCACAGGACATCATAGCCACTGCAGAAGTGAGTCAATACTGGCTCTTTAAATGTGATACCATCGTAATAAATCTTAATCATATTTCAATAACCTACAAGCAAATAAAATGCCACCAGTGGTGTTAGAAAGTCTGAAAAGCAGTGACTATAAATAGAGTAAGCCATAAAATTAGACAGCGCTTCTCTGTTTCCAGACACACATATGTTTCTCATTTATTTGACAATCTAAAATTAACAAAACCATCCCTGGACACTTTCTGTTTTAAAGAATAACTTTAAATTGGCTTTGGATCTTCAAGTTTTATAGTTTGTATTTGTTCAGTAAATCAGACAGTATGTAAGTTTTTGCCCATTTAAAATTCTTAGTATTGTGTGTATGTGTGGTGTGCCTATCAGTGGGGCAGTCGGAGGACAACTTTGCAGAATTTGTTTCTACAGTTCTACCTTTATATCTGAGGATCAAACAACTCTGTTACTGATGGCAGTTAAAGAGGTTTTGTTTAAATCCTGAGCAAGCTGAGTAGTAGTACATGAGTTTTGATTTCTCCATTAATACAGTGAGTTATTTCTGCATATGACCACAGAATACAACAACATATATTTTACAGATGATAACTGCCAGGTTTGCACAGAATGCACCTTTATTTAAAGAGCCATCTCACTGACCCAACACTGTATAGGTTTTTAAAGATTACTTCTATCTTATCAATATAGGTTTGATTTTTAAAGGAAAAATCTTACTTCTATTAAGAAGTAAACATTTTTAACCAACTTCTCCGGGTATGTGTTGTAAAAGGAATCAAATTATGTTGTATAACTTGAATTGGAAACTTGTTGATCATATAGCAGCATGGAAAACAAGAACAAAAATTAACAAAATTTCAGAGGTTTTTTTTTTTCTACCAACTAAAAATACCCATAATCTAAAATCTTTCTCTCTGACTGTTTGGGAACCCTGGGTTTGTTGGGATTCTATCTAGCTGCAATAATGAAGATCCCAGCCAAGGTATCTCTGATATTCCAGGGCCATTTGTTGGCTCCCTGATATTTCCTGACTACTTGTTGATTTCCCTTAGAGATCCATTGACTATGTGTCATTGTAATTGTAATGATCATCTTCACAGAGAGGAAGGGCATGCTGGTTCAGATCCTATTTCTCAGTTCTTCGTGGTTTTAATAAGGTCACTTGGGAATGTGATGCTCCAATAGAAAATGTAGATTGAGGATGTACTCAGTCCACAGGGACTTTTTGTTACATTAAATGTCAGTACTTGGAAAATATCTTCATCTTCATGTAAGTGTCAGTGCTTTGTGTGTGGAAAACACAGTTAAGAGTCATTAACAGTACAGTCATACTTAACTAGGAACTATCTGTCATTCAGAAGGCAGTATTTCTAAGCATGCTGAAGCTTTCTCTGCATTCTACCTTCAGAAACTCATTTCAACTTTGTTTTAATCATTATTTGCACAAAATGAGGTGATGTATACACACACACATATATTTCTGTTAGGTAATCAGTCTTTGTTAGCAATTCTCTTTCAAGTTGCTGCCTTGAGCTCTTTCAACATTGCCTCACTCCTTCTTAATTACTCCGTTATTATAGACCATCATGTACAGAAGAAAATTTGAAAATATAACCCAATTGGGACAAGACAAATAAACACAGGGCTGTAAGATACACAATGATCTATATCCACTCTTATGAGCTACAAGAAAAGGTTTGTTTAAGTTTAGTGGGAAGAAAATGTTTCAGAGGAAAGTATGAAATTCTTATGTATCTTTTTAAAAAGATTTCTTTTGTTTCTTCATATCTCCTGGCTATGGTATGATATGGAAAAGGTATGAGACATTTACATTTTCTTTATTGAGTTATATCTTAGCATCGTATGTCAAATTGTAAGATTATTTGACACAATATTTTATTCTATAACTTAGTATCTAATTTCTAAAACACTTAACTATATGTAAATAAACATAAGAAATACAGGAAATATACATCTTATATATTACTCTACAGGAATCCCAGCTTCCTAATTTCACTTAAAATCAAATGTAAACATAATATATTTTCAGGCATCATAAAAAAATCAAAAGTTTAGAAACATAATTTAAAATGTGATTATCACAAATACAAACCATCCATTCCTCTATAAATATAGGTAGCTACCAACTTGCTAGTGTATAATCTATGGTTACCAGCATTATGAATCATCTCATTTTCTTTAAGAGGCAGATGAAGGAGATACCTGTTCTAAGATGGGATGAATTAGGCAACTGGATAGGTGCCTTCCTGGCTCAGAATCTGTATGCACACCAGACCATCTTTGTTTGCTTCTTTGTTTAACTATTTATCTATTGTGCATGGGTACGGATAGGTGTATAACCCACACAGCACACCTGTGAAAGTACAAGATAACCTTCAGGATTCAATTTTCTCCTCCTAACCTGTGGTATTTGGAGATCAAACTCAGGACCTTTATCTGGTAAGCCATTTTGTAAGCCCAGTATCAGATAGCTTTATGGTCAAATAGCCGTTGTTTCTAATCCTACTGATATAAATTAGTATCCTAATTTGTACTGAGCAGTGGAGAGGATCACATAAGCTGGTCGGCAGACTTGTAGAATGCACTATGTGGCTAGACTAGACTAGAAGCATGTAGAAATCCCTTAAGTAGAGGTGTCCTGATCTCTGGTCTGGGAGCTTATATCTTAGGTCTGTCACTTTCTAACTGATGTGAGAGTTGTTCATGTTATTTCTGAATGTATATAGTAATTACACAGTTTCGGAGGTTAAGTAAATTCCTGTTAAGCAATAATAAAGATATTTAACATGTATTTGTTATACAATGTTAGCTGTTTGTTACTGTTTTGTTAGGATCTTCTTAGACTGGCAACCTAAAATACCTGGCCTCATTATTAAAATATCCAAGGTGTGAGCCAGTGGCTCTCAACCTGTGGGTCATGACCTCTTTATACAGGGGTCACCTAAGACTATTGGAAAACACAAGTATATATATTATAATTCATAACATTAGCAAAATTACAGTTATGAAGTAGCAATAAAAATAATTTTATGGGACTGGAGAGATGGCTCAGCAGTTAAGAACACTGGCTGCTCTTCCCAAGGTCCTGAGTTCAATTCTCAGCAACCACATGGTGGCTCACAACTATCTGTAATGGGATCAGATGCCCTCTTCTGGTATGTCTGAAGACAAGGATGGTGTACTTATATACATATAATAAACAAACAAACAAACAAATAAATAAATAAAGCTTTTTTTAAAAGACACAAAGAGTGAATTAAAAACAAAACAAACAACCAGAATGATTTAAAAAGTAATTTTATGGTTGGGGTCACCACAACATGAGGAATTGTATTAAAGGGCTGTAGCATTAGGAAGGTTGAGAACCACTGGTGTGGACTGTGAAGGTCTGACTTGGCTACCATGATGAATGTAAACCTTTCCAGTATATGTAGGCTCTGATAACCCCTCAAAATAATTTTGGGTATGATGCAACCATAACAAAGATCACAACTGTGCCTATTTCTTTGACCGTGATACTTTCACAAGACTGTGCTTTGTTATTAAAGCTTCTGCTTCTATGGATGTTCTAGTCTAAACCCCAACTATTTCCACTCTTGGCTCAATAAATCTAAGCACTGGTAACTTTTAAAGAAACCTTGAACTTGACTGACATGTGACCTATGAAGACTTATCTGAATCTGGCTGTCACCTAGCTCTGGTGACACCTGCCTTGCCCACCTTCTCTCCTCCCAGTTTCTCACTATCCATCTCTGAGGGATTATTTTCTAGGTCATTAAATACACCAAGCTCTTCTCAAGCCTGAGCTTGTATCCACGCTATTCCTGTGCCTAACAGGCTCTCTTGAGTTCCCTAGACCCTCTCCTCCCATAGGACCCCTACCTAGAGCAAATTCTCAGCCCTCTTTTTTGGTGCCTTCCTGTCACTCATTTCAACTTGCATTTCAATATATTTCTGCGTTTCCAGGAAGGATACAGTGGGAAGGGGAGCTGGATGACAGTCCTGTATATTCTTTCTGAAATCATCAGTACATACATAGATTAGTGCTCAATATTGTTTGTTGAATATATCAAGGTAAGTAACTATCTTAAAAACCTCATACTAGTAAGGAGTTTTTGCCCTAGAATTTTTCTGAGCTGACTTAATGGATAAATAATAATTTATATTAACATATTAATGGCTTATATGTTCTTACAGTTTGTTTGTTTCTTTCTTGGAATTTACTTATGCAACAGATTTGTTTTATAAACATGTTTTAAAATAAAAATAGCAACAATACACTTTAGTTCACCCTTGAGGAAATATCACATCTGAAACCATTGCTATTTGAATCTACAGCATTGACTTGGACCATTACATAACTCTGGGGTCCTAGAGAAGTAATATCAAGTGTCTTAGATAGTGATACCCAAGGATCTTAGTTCTCTACAATCTATAAACTGTACTAAGATTAATTATCTTAAGTCACAGAAAATATTATCCAATATTTTTCATTAAAAAAAATTCTTAATGGCATCTACTACTTGTATTTTATGTCTATTAATATTTTTTGAGACCAAGTCTCAGCATAACATTGAGGCTGGCCTCAATCTCACTATGTCATCCAACCTGGACTCAGACTTATAATCTTTCCACCTCAGACTCTTGAGTGCTTGAATTATAGGCATATATCATCATGCTTAGTACAATTACTTTTTATTTTTAATATTTATTTACTTATATTAATGTGTGTGTGTGCGCCCAGTTGTGCAGGTACCTTCAGAGTGAGAAGCAGATGTCATGTCCTCTGGAGTTAGAGTCATACACTGTTGTGAGATGCCTGATGGTGGTACTGGGAATTCAACCTAGATCCTCTTCATGAGCCATAAGTGTTCTTACCCACTGAACCATCTCTATAATCACCTATTGCTTTTAATATAATAAGTGTCTTTAAGTCCTGCCTAGTCTTTAAAAATGTTTCTCAGTTCTATTACTAAGCCAGCATTAATCTAAAGTTGATATTTCATCTTCACATATTGCTATTTTAAGAAAAACACATAGCTATTGACTTTTATAGTAAGAAAAAAGCAAGACCAATTACTTCACCTTCCCTCTGACACATATGGTTTTGCATTGGCTTCTGTTTTAAAAATAACAGTATTTTCCTGCTGGCTCAACAGATAAGAACAGGAGTCACAGAGTCTAACAAGCCTAGGTTTGATCACAGGGACCCACATGGCTGTGGGAGAGAACTGATTCCCAAGAGTTGTCTTCCAACTCCATGTGCGCTCTGTGGAATATACCAGCTAAAACATACTTGCACAGAGACACACACACAGGAAGTAGATAAAATAATAAAAAATAATAACCGAGTCTTTTCATTGCAAATAAAGATCCTTTGCAGAACTATATAGACTTGAGAGTAATGACTGAACGCTCCCCTGCCTTTTTTTTTTTTATTAAATTCTCTTAATTATCTTATTTACTTCCCAAATGTTGCTGCCCCTCCCCCTCCCAAGTTCTATACCCTATGCATCCTCGCCTTCACCTCTAAGTAGGTACTCCCCCTTCATCCCCCTTCCTTGAGGCATCAAGTCTCTACAGGATTAGGTGTATCTTCTCCCACTGAGGCCAGACAAGGCGGTCCTCTCTGATATATATGCCCAAAGTCTCAGACCAGCCTGTGTATGCTCTTTGGTTGGTGGCTTGTTCTCTGGGAGCTCCCAGGAGTCCAGATTAGTTGACACTGCTAGTCTTCGTATAGGGTTGCCATCCCCTTCAGCTCCTTCAATCCTTCCCCTAACTCTTCCATAGGGGTCCTTGGCTTCAGTCCAATGGTTGGTTCTAAGTATCTGTATCTGTCTCCATCTGTCTCAGTCAGCTGCTGATAGAGCCTCTCAGAGGACAGCCATATTAGGCTTCTGTCAGCAAGCACAACATAGGATCAGTAATAGTGTCAGGATTTGGTGCCTGCCCATGGGATGTATTCCAAGTTGGGCCAGTCATTGGATGGCCTTTCCTTCAGTCTCTGCTCCATTTTGTCCCTGCATTTCTTTTATACAGGAACAATTCTGGGTCAGAATTTTAAAGGTGAGTTGATATCCCCATCCTTCCACTAGGAGCCTTGTCTATCTACTGGAGGTGGTCTCTTCAGGTTCCATCTCCTCACTGTTGGGCATTTCAGCTAAGGTCACCTACATTGACTCCTGGGAGCTTCTCACATCCAAGGTCTCTGGGACTTTCTAGAGGCTACCCCAGGCCCCCACCCCAGCAGCTGCATATTTCCATTCATTCTCCTGGCCCTCTAGACTTCTCTCCTGTCTCCCCTCCCATACCGGATCCTTTTTTAACTTGAGATTTCAGAGTTCTTTGGGGCTGTTCAGTTTCATTCTTGTGTATGTTTCTGTTTAACTTAATGTGTATGTTCTTTTATTTTGGAAGAACTTCTTTCATTTATTTACTCTATATTTAATTACATTTATGATGAGACAGGGGGAAAAATAAAGTTTCAAAAGTGGGTAGTTGGGGCTGGAGAGACAGGTCAGCAGTTAACATGGCAGGTTGCTCTTACAAAGATGTGACTCTCTTCCCAGCACCCACATCAGGCAGCTCACAGTCAACTGTAACTCCAGTTCCAACACCCCCTACTGGACACCACAGGCACCTGCACTCATGTGGGCACATATTCTCATGCACATATAATAATAATAATAATAATAATAATAATAATAATAATAGCTTTAATAATTTAAAATAATAAAATAAATATTTAAGTAACATGTTCCCAATAAGGTAATTCCCATTCATGGTTATAATATTAGGAAGTTTTCATTATGGCTGGTGATATGCCAAATGGCAGCCAGCCTATCATACCAAAATAGTTATCACCCACACTGCGTTAAACACAGAAAAGGTTAGAGATGGTGACCTGTGGTCCTCTGAGATTAGTTTTCAATAACTCATCGAGGACAGTGGTGACAATCATGACAACTAACTTTGCTCAAAACTCCATATGTTGTCCGAAGGCTTGCAATCATCTTTGTGTGGGTTTACAGAACAGCTAGTCTCTCACTAGGAACCAGAATTCATGGATTTTATGTTTCCCTGTATCCTCCTCCATCTCCCCAGTCATATTCTAACCTTCTTAAACAACACACCCATGAATCCAGTAGCCATGGAAATCCCTTTAGCAGCTTAGCAGCCACTAGAAAAAGACAAAACAGCTTTGGTCCTCAGACAAAGCACTGTTTAATATGCATGAAAACTCCCTGGGAAAGCTCTATTTGTAAGGCGTTGTCTTTGGTGACTCAATGCTTACTCCATGGGAAGAGACCCATGACTAGGACATTTTTACAATAAATTTAGCAGCCTTTATTTAACATCATATTTAATTGGGGCACAAATTGATGAGGCTACAAAGAACAGGAAGACACACAATGGAGAAAACTAGGGAATTAGATATCCATAGGTGGCTTTGAAAACTTCCAACATATTTCTGGAGTCTCAGAAAACATAAGCCTTTTCCAGACTATGTGCAGGCTGAGAAAAGACCCAAGACAACCTATTTTCCTCACCATTTACTGGGCCTGAGGATGCATGCAGGTAGGAAGTGAAGGTTTAGGAGTTGCAAGCTGCCAGCTTCAGCATTTAAGTGGCATGTGTAGTAGCTAATTTGGCTTGTCAAATTGACTGCATCTGGAATCACCAAAACACAAGCAGGAAGATTTCCCCCTAAATGTGGGCTGCACCTCCTGGTGGTAGCCCACATAAAAGGACATAGAAAAAGGAAACTGCTTTATGCCTACCTGTCCTATTCTCCCTGACAAGTCCATCTATCCTGCTGTGGTGGCATTCCTTTGCCAATATTCGAAACTATTTCTTTAGAAAAGCTGAAGACTAACAGTTCTCCAGTCCTCCTCCAGCACCAGACTGGGAATGCTGAGATGACCTGCCTCGTAGACTGAGAAACTATCAGATTCTCTGCCTTTCCCCAGAAAAGATAGTCATTGTATATTACCTGAACTGCAGTCTTTAAGCCAATATAATGAATTCTTTTCTATATGTATATTTCTAAAGTCACAGAACTGATAAGATAGATATGTAGACAGACAGATAGATAACAAATTGATAGAAGATAGATAGATAGATAGATAGATAAAATGTATGAAATAGATGATAGATAGATAGATAGATAGATGATAGATAGATAGATAGATATAGATTTATAAATAGAGATAGAGATATCCAAAACCTAGGAAGCTTATTTTTTCAAAGTATCTAATCATTAGCAATTAACTAAACTAACCAAACAAACTTTTGTAATTCTACTTAGATGACTTTTGTATAAAGTAAGAGGAGTTTGAGCTTTGGACTCCTGTACATGGATGCCCAGTTTTCCCAGCTTCATGTGTTAAAGAGGCTGTCCAACCTCCAGTGTGTGTGTTTGGCATCTTTCAGATCAGTAGCTGTAGATGTGCAGGCTTACTCTGGAGGTGTCTTGGTTTGATTGTTTTAGTGCACATAGCATGTTATTTACCTGAGGTGTGTCTTGATATTCAGGTCTGTGCGGCTTCCAGCTTTATTCTTTAGTTTAAAGTTGCTTTGGCTGTTCAGGATCTTTTTGTGCTTCCATGTATGTCTTAGGATTTAGGCTTGGCTTGTCTAGTTCTGTGAAAAATGGCTTTGGTATTTTCATGGTGGTTATGTCAAATCTGTAATCACTCTGACTATTATGGACAAATTTTAAAAGTTAATTCTTCCAACACATGAATCTGAAAGGTTTATCCTTTGTGTGTGTGTGTGTGTATGTGTGTGTGTGTGTGTGTGTGTATGTATGTGAGAGAGTCTGTTTTTTAAATAAGTGAGGTTTTTTTGTCTGTTTGTTTTTGTTTTTTTTATTTTCATTATAGAAGTGTTTTGCTTCCTTGGTTAAATTTATTTCTAGTTATTTTAGATCTTATAATTATTATGAGATGGCTTTCATAATTTATTTTTTAATCATCTCATTGTTGGTATAAACAAAAGCTGATTTTATATAGCGATTTTGTATCCTGAGCCGCTACTGAATTCATGCATCAGTTCTCATAGATAGTTGTGAGCCAGCTGTAGGCGGATGCTAAGAGTTGAGCTGGGTCCTCTACAAGAGCAGTCAGGGCTCTTAACTGTTGAAGCATTGCTCCAGCCCCACAAATGAGTCTGATTCAGCACTAGAAAGAAACAAACAGTGTAGATGAACTTGAAAACAGTGTGCTAAGTGAAAGAAGCCAGTCATTGAAGCTCGAGTGTTCTGTGATTCCATGATTCCATGTGTTTGAAATATATATGACAAATCAATAAAGACAGAAAGTACATTAGTGGTTAATAGGCACTGGGGACAAAGGGAGTGAATGTTCATGGCATAAAGTTTAAGAGGGAACAATGGAAATGTTTCACAATTAGGTTAGAATTTACATAACTCATCAAAACCCACAGGATTTGACTCTTAAGAGTGAATTATAAGGTATATTAATTACATCTCAATAAAAATAACAAAAAACAGAGTACATGACTGAATAAAGTTCCTACAAAACAAAACAAAAAAAGTTCCTCTAGTGCACAGCCCTCAGACATCCAAATTACCACACTGTTACCACACAAAATTCAAGGTGGAATTCTATTTGACTTCGCTGTTCCTCCAGAGCAAGGTCTGAAGACTGGATTTACCCAAGCACCAAGATTATAAGAATTTGCTCTAAACAATTCATTCCAAACTGTCAGAAACAGATGTGGAAGGTTTTGTGAGCCAAATGTGTCCCTTCAAAATGTATGCACTGGTACTCTAAGCACAGGCGCTTTGGAAGGTAATTGTTTTCGTAGGAAAAAAAAAGCTTTTAATTTCATGAAATAAAATTAGGTGGGCCCTAATTCACAGTGACCACTCCTTAGAGTAAATACAAATTAAGACAGACACAGATAAACAACCATATCAAGAAGCAAGGAAAAGAAAGCTGTGCTGGCTAGTCTTATATCAACTTGACATACAAGTTAGAGTTATTTGAAAGGAGGGAATTTCAATGGAGAAAATGACACCATAAGATCCAGCTGTAGGCATCCAGTTTGCAGTGGACAGAAGGGTGTTCATTGCTGGGCTGGGCTTATATGGGTCCAGTTCTGGGAAGGCTGAGTACAGCGTCAAGATTGAACTCAAGCGGCTAGGGATGGTCCTGGCTCAGAACCTCACCAAGTTTGTTTCAGATGGATCCAGCAACACATTCCCAGTCTGGTTTGAGCACCCAGTCCAGGTGGAGCAGGACACCTTCTACACTGCCAGCTACTTTGGGCAAGAAGGAATGACAGAAGTGCAGTGTGGAAAGGTGGCCTTCCAGTTCCAGTGCTCCTCGGACAGTACCAATGGGACTGGAGTTCAGGGTGGACAGATTCCAGAGCTCATCTTCTATGCCTGAGGTGTAAGGGTTGGAGTGGACTTGCCAACAGGCTCTTTCTCTATGAAGTCTACCCAGTAAGCGCAGTGGAGGTGCAAGACACTGCCAGCTGCCTTACCAAAACCATTAAAGGCTTGACTTACTATCTCAGCTACAATCTGAAACTTGACTTTTCACAGCCAATGTCTGCTGACCCTAGATGGCATTCCACAGGTGGAAGACAGACTTGGGTCCAAGGTAGTCCCAGATCCCTGTCCAGTGACGCCCAAGCTTCAGAACCCTTGGATTTTCCTCCCCCTTTGGATTCTAAGTGGTTTCAGCCTATGCTGAGGCCTCCCATTCACGCCACAGATTGATGAAAAGTCACTTAAAATAGTTCCATCCTATTTAAGTGAATTTTCGTAATAAAGGTTTCACAGAACGCAAAAAAAAAAAAAAAAAAAAAAAAAAAAAATCCAGCTGTAGGACATGTTCTCTGTTAGTGGTTGATAGTGAGGATCCTAGCCCATTGTGAGTGGTTCCATCCCTGTTCTGGTGGTCCTTAGTTCTGTAAGAGAGACTGAGAAGGCATGAGCAGCAAGTCAGTTAGACTCACTCCTCCATGGCCTCTAAATTATCTCCCCAGGTTCCTGCCCCATTTGAGTAACTGTCTTGACTTCCTTCAATGTTAAACAGCAATGTAGAAGTGTAAGCCAACTAAACCCTTTCCTCCTCAACTTGCTTTTTGGTCATGGCATTTCATAACAGCAACAGAAACCCAAATTGTGTGTGTGGGGTGTGTGTTGTGTGTGTGTGTGTGTGTGTGTGTGTGTGTGTGCCTGTATATGTCTCTCTGTGTGTGTGCACACATGTTTGTGTGTCTGTGCAAGTGTGTGCACATGTGAAGGTCAGAGGACAACCATGATAATTGTTCCAAAAATGTTTTCAACCTTAGTTTTTAGACAAAGTCTTTTACTAGGACCTACCATGCCTATTAGACTAGAATGGCTAGACAGGCTCAGGAACCCATCACTGTTTCTGTCTCTTCAGGGCTTGGATGACAAGTATGTGACATGATGTCAGGTTTTGTTGTTATTTGTTTCCTGACTTTTTAAAAACATATGTATCATTTGCAAACAATAATGACTATTTGTTTTAGTTTACTAAACATAAACAATTTGTCCATTTTTAGGCCTCATCTAGTATTCTAAGACTAGATTTTAATCTTAGAAGTCTAGTTTTTTGGTTGGTTGGTTGGCTGATTTTTTTGAGACAGGGTTTCTCTGTGTAGTTCTGGCTATCCTAGAACTGGCTCTGTAGACTAGGCTGGCCTGGAACTCAGAGACCCACCTGTCTCTACCTCCCAAGTATGGGATCAAACGTGTATACCACCACTGCTCAGCAAAATCTAGTGTCTTATTAGAGATAACTCATTTGAGTATTAAAAAAATATTTAAAATAATTAATTTGGGTTATATTTCACCAAAGAAATATTGAAAATGGCATTGCTTGTATTTGCATTATGTACTTGTTGATATTAAGATGCAGCAGCTAGGAAGGGAAGATGCCAGGCCAGAGGGTTCCACAAAGACGAGTTTATTTAGGGCAGAGGAGAGAGAGAGAGAGGTGGAGGCTGGCCATGACCATGTGGAGAGGGGGAAGGGAAGGGGAGAGGGTCAGATACAACCTACAGGCACGCGGGTCAAGGGGCAAGAGAGAGAAGAGGGGCCAGACAGCCCCTTTTATAATAGTGGGCAGGGCTACCTGGCTGTTGCCAGGTAGCTGTGGGGAGGAGCATATCTGGCTATTGCCATGTAACTATGGAGGTGGAGTTTAGACAGAATGCTAACAGTACTGAATTATTTTACTGCACTGCTGAATTCTAATGCTGGTTTTCTAAGGTGAACCCTTGTAGTAGATAATTATTTAAATCCCAAATTTGTCACAGTAAATCTCCTACCCAAAGGAGACCAGTAATGGAAGACACAACTCAATAATTATTGGTATAAATAGCACGCCTAGATTAGGCAGGTTTACCGCTACACTACTCTAATCCCCGGCTATGAGATCCCTTATAACTTGCGGTTATCCCAGGCCGCATCCTTGTCCTCTGAGCTCTGGCTCCTCCGTAGTTGGCTTCCTTCTATCTCCGGCTTCCTTCTGCCTTCTTCCTCCTGCTTCTACTTCTGTCTCTTCTACTTCTGCTTCTGCTCCCCTGCTTCTGCCTCCTTTTATATTGAATTCCTCTCACTCTCTCCTCCCCTAAGCCTTTTTCTCTGCTTCCCCTTCTACTGCCCAATCTCTGGCTCTAGCCTTTATTTTACAGGTTTTAATTGGACAGAAGGTTTACAAGACGTCACCTGTGGACAGATTCAATCATCCTCTGCAGCCCCTCCCAGGAGGGTGGAACTAGGATCAAAATACAAGGCTGAGGCTGTCCACAACAAACCCTTTATTCATAAGCAACATAGAACTATAAAATACATTTTACTGTCATCTTTTTAAATATAGAGATTTCAAGGTATATTTTATTTGGAAATGACCCAAGTAGCTTTCCATATTTTGTAATAGTTCTGAATACTTTTAAATATACCAGAATTAAATATTAATTATTTTGTCTTAAAGAATTCACTCATGGTACCATTTGAGGCAAGAGTTTTTGATAACTTCCTTAATTTTCCCCTTGTTAACCTTTATTAGAAATTTTATTCCTTCTTCAGTTAATATTTTAAGTATATGTCTTTTAGAAAAATCAAATGTATTTCATATGCATCTCCAGTGTGTCTCTCAAGCCATGTCTTTTTTTTTCCACTTTACCAGTTAGGATTTTTCCTTTATTTCTTAGGTTTTGCAGAAATGTGTCCATTTTCTCTGTTTTTCTTTCTTTTTTTTTTTTTTTTTTTTTTTTTTTTGGTTTTTCGAGACAGGGTTTCTTTGTGTAGCCGGCTGTCGGAACTCACTTTGGAGACCAGGCTGGCCTCGAACTCAGAAATCCGCCTGCCTCTGCCTCCCAAGTGCTGGGATTAAAGGCGTGTGCCACCACCGCCCGGCTTTCTCTGTTTTTCTAAAGATGCAATTTTGAAATCATTTCTTTTTCCTATGATCTCCACTATTTCCTTTAGCTACTCCCTACATGTTCACAGGAACTGTTATGAATTAACTCTTGAAATACAGAAAGGTAATCAGTTCTGCTAGAAAGGACATACTGGCCATATTACAAAAACCCTGATATTAGTATTTAGTTTTTTATTATATTAAAATCAATTCTCTAATTTTTAAAACTGGTGTGTGTGTATGTGTGTGTGTGATGTGCGTGCGTGTGTATGTAAATAGCCCTGGTGCCTTTCTTGAGTTTTTACAGCAGTTGCACTACTGTCTTAAATTAAGGAAAATTCCCATTTCTCCACGTGCTCACTAACAGCTGCCATTGATAGATTTCTAAATTTCGTATTGTGAAATGTCACTGTCATGCTATTTTTCATCCTCCAGAGTCCCGGTGGATCTGAACAACTCTTAAAACGCTTGTTGGGTTTCTGCCTATAAGCTCCCTGTGCCATTGTCATTTTCTTCTGAAGCTGTTTTCTTCTCAATGTGCAAGAATTTATTTAAGGGACTCATAGATCAGCCGGCCAGCGGTAGCGCACCGCTGCAGTCGCCACGCTCTGAGTCCGAAGCAGCCTTCTGTCTCTCCCGACGAGTTCGAATCCCGCCTGTGCTTGCTCACAGGGGGGAAAAAATACTTGGCCGGGCAGTGGTGGCACATACCTTTAATCTCAGCACTTGGGAGGCAGAGGCAGGTGGATTTCTGGTTCGAGGCCAGCCTGGTCTACAGAGTGAGTTCCAGGACAGCCCGGGCTACCCATAGATCTTGTGGTTATCTTTTAACTTAGTGTGCAGTCACCATTATCAGACACAAATTTATAATTCTCATGTAGCTATAGTTATTGATCTTTTTATTAAGTCTATTCTTGATCACATGTCTCAAAAACATTTCCTTGGTATCTAAGAAAATTATTTAACAGTTTTGCTTTTTCAGATTTCAAATGCCTTCATTCACTTAAAAAAAAAAAAAGTTGTATTAAGTAAAGTAAGGTGGAAGAATGGATAAAATCATCACACCTCTCTGATAGCTGTCAAAGACAAAACGCCTGGCACACAGACGGGCTGTGGATGGGATGTCTAATCCCCCAGCTAAATCACACCAGCAAAATACTATGACAGATTACCTGCTCTATTTAGTTCAAAGTTTCTAAATATATATAAGCATTTTCCCCTTGAAGATGGAGTACATGCCAAAATCTGTCCAGTATCTAAAACAAAATCAAATCATTAATGGCTACTGCTTTGCTAGGAGCAGGTGGGAGCTATGCTGTGGTCAACATAGAGAAAGCAGGAAACATAAATGTGTTTTCTTTTGAGTCAGCTAACATGTAGTTTTATTACCTTTTTAAAGTCAAGCAAATTCCCAAATTGAAGATGACATTCAAATATGTATGTTCAAATACAACACAAGATCAGAAATAATTGTCTCCCTGGGATAGATAACATGGTGGAATCTTTCTATTGCTTTTCCATAGAAAGGAGCAGGGAGGGGTGTTCTGTAATTTAAGAATCTGCTTATACAGCTTCTTTTCATACATGGATGCAGAAACAGGTTTACTTAGTAGGAACTGTATAAGCTTTTTCTGTTTAGCTGAAAAATATCTCAATAATAAGACTGAATTTCCCCGATCAAGCCAGGCTCTGTGTTTAACTTTCACACAATCCTGTGTCATTCTGGCCTCTTAACTAGTGACTCCTCGAAACTGTTCTTCTGAAGTCCTTTCGCTGGTCAGTACCCCTTTTCATCATGCCCATGGGGCCACAGACGTCTTGGAGCCTTGCCTGGCCACTAGGATACAGAGACAGAAAGACTACAGCACTGTGTCCAGTAGTAAACAGTCACTGTAACAGAAACTCTTGCTGAAAAACTAGAGCTCATGCTAAATGATTTTACTATAATTATAAAGGATTATTTTGTGAGTTAAGGTCTCATGTAGCCCAGGCTGTCCTCAGACTCATCACACCACTCTGGTTTTATGCCGTGTTATGGATCATACCAAACCCAGCCTTTGTACGTGCTGGGCAAGCACTCTATTGACTAAGCAACATCACCAGCTCTCGTTAAAACACTTTTTAAAGGAATTAATGTCCTTGAGTGTTGTCACCTATCAAAATTAAGACAAAATAGGAAGAGGGCAGAATGAAAACACAGTTCTCACAATGAGCCTTTAACGAGAAGTCAGAGTTGCGGTATTAGCTTTCATGGGCTGCTTGACACGTTATAATGAGCAAACTGTGAGAAATGGCTAGACTTGATGGCTAAAGTCATTAGCCTAAATGCTTTGGGAAAACACGGACTAGTTTTACTTTGCCTGCTTACAAATAAGATAAGCACAGCATTTTTTTTAGAAGAGAGAGTAACAGGAAGCAGAACAAACAGGACATGAAGGTGGTGTACTTTTTAATGGGTTTGACTGCATGAAACTGACACAGAACCTGGCTGTTTTGAGGGCCTTGTAATGTCCCTCTTAAAGTCAAATCAGAGTACTGGAAAGGGCGTCTGAATCTTACCAACTCACCAGAAAAGTCAGGGCGCTGGACAGAATGGCTTGTAAGTGCCATCATCTGAGTCAATACTTCAAAATGTGCCCCATTGTTTAACCTCAAGAAGGATTTATTTTCTACAGGCTGGCATTCTTCCGAAAATAAATTTAGCCTAATATGATGAAAGAGTATGCAGATAAAACATCACAGCAGAGCATTCTGGAGAAATGAACTTGCAATGAACCCAGACATTGGACAGGCTTCGGCTACATATCGATTGACTAGAAGTGTATCAAACCTATTCTCTGTGGAGCTCTAAAATGCCCTAATTTAACTCCATGAATCCCTTTGATAATCCTCACATGGGAAAGTTAGATGAAAGCCTGGTCGAGGAGTGATTAAGAGATTTGTGAGTTTTTCATACACTTTAGATTTATAATAATCATTTACAACAAACACTAAGTCCCCAAGCTCTGACTCCACTATTGAAATATGTTAAAAGATGTTTCAAAACTCTATAAGGAGTTCTACAGTTATTCCACACACATTTTACTTAGACATCTGTAGACGTGATCTACATACAATGTAACACACTCATTTACAGGTACTTAACCTGGCCAATCTCAATATGTAAAACAGCTTTAATACTGATACCGTGCTGTCAGGTGAAGCAGAGGTTTCGAAATATTTGCTTTGACATCTCTTTGCATATAATTGAACCTCTTATAAATGTAATTATTAAGTTTTACAAATTAGATGGCTTTGCATTCACATTACTATTCAGGGTCATGGTTGTCTTATGACACTGCATTATGCATTTTCTATCAGTCTCAATAGTTTTAGGATGTGCCTGGATTCATTAGGATGGTTAGAATGCAGTAGTGTCGCCATCAGTAATAACATTAACTTTCCAACTCAATAAGCAAGACGAATCCACTTGACTTGTTTGAAATTTTATGTGACTGTTTGATATAGATGACAAAAGATTTTGAATGATGTCAGTTGTCTCACTATATTATGAAGTAAACTTTGTATGATATATTTCACCCTTTATCAACTTCTCTGAAATTTGAACACTAGCTCAATTGTGAAGACAGTAGTTAAAAACATTCCTGAGTAAATGTAGGAAAACAATCCACTTTCCTCTGGGGGTTCTGTGACAGTCGAGTTGTCAAGGAGTCAGAGAATGCAAAATAGGTGCATTCAAAGTTGCAACTTGCTCATATTTCATAATTAAGGTTTTCCTCCCTCCTGTACAAAGAAAGCAAAATATAAAATCCCTTAGATGTCAACACTGACAAAGACTAATTATTTAGTTATGCTGTTAATTATTCTGGATATATTCTTTGCTCTCAAACCAGCATTTTGTCAAAACAGGCTATGTTGTCTGACTTTAAAAATAAATTTAAACTGTTATAAATGTAAAGTCATGAAATAGGTTAACACCGTTTGTTTGTTCCCTAGATCTACATTCTGTAGAAAGTAATACTTGAAAAAAGATCCACTATTATTTAGAGGCTTAAAAAATTACTGTGCCAAATTAACAGATAAAGCTCCTTGGTTTTTAGACTCTAAGGGTGGAAGATCTTGTTCTTACTTTGAAAACTGCCAGTGAGGGCCAAAATTTGTGCGTCCAAGGCAACAGACACAAAACAGTACGGGGGCTGTTACCAAAATCTTCTGTAGACTGAGTCGTTCACGTAACATTTGGTGCCCTCTACGTCTCTCCTGATCCTCTGCCTATTTAAATCCCCTGCTTGGGAGCAGACACACTCCCACCCTGATCACATGAATCTGAGTTTCAAACTCAAGGTGTGAACAGGCAGCATCCCCCAGACCCTCCCCACCCCACAGGCATGATTAAGTCAGTCGCAACTTTTAGCAAATCTTTTTACTCAGACTCTCTCAAAAATCAAGGTTCTCTGCTAAGCAAGAAAGCAGAAGTGTGAGCAACGTTGCCTTTAAACGAGACACAATTTTAGGGGCAAACCGACAGAGTAGGTACACTTGGGTATTTCTTCTAACTCAGCCTTAGCTCTTAATATTCCTCGTGTATTTTAACCTTGAGTTTTCCTTCAAGCGCTCCCTGATTCCCTTTTTGTGGGTCTCCCCCACCCCTTCAGTTTTTCTCAGCATTTCTTTAAGGGATTAAAACTTTATCCACCGTGGTCAGTTATCAAAAGCTTTGAAGCCTTTGTTGTTCCTGGGCCGTTTATATTGTAATCTCGTCTCCATTTCAGCTGGCCTCTTCAGACTTAAATATTAGAGAGGAAAATGCTTCTCTATTCATTCTCAAGTTACTGGCCCCATGTCTCTGCTGATTTTTGCTTTTCACCCAGTAGGGGGAGGGGGCTGGCACCACAGTAGTTCTAGAAAGCCGGCCCTTCCAGGACTATTGTTTAACGGAGATGGAATTCCATTCACTCCAAGCTCGAACAAAATTGGTCTTTCAGAGTCACAGCTTGACCAATTTTGGGAAGAAAAAAAAAAAAAAGAATCCAGGCCTCTTTGTCTTCTCTCTCAGAATTTAACTCTTTCAAGAAAACTGTATATAAACCCAATGCAAAATGGTTTTAATCAGAATTATAGGGCAGATCTCCAAAATACTTCACTAACCAAAAAAATACCAGTTTTGTCCCTGATTCCTGGAATAGTAATTATATCTCTCCCTCTGGACAGTTTCTATTCTGTTTCTGTTGAAATGTGTTTGAATCCATAGGCTTCTGGGGAGACAAGAGGTCAAGAGTCACTGAGGCCAGGGGGAGAACATCAGATCCAGATTTGTGCCTGGTGGAAACCGACCAACCTACTTACAACGCACTTTGACTCTTGAGATTTTGACTACTCTTCTCAGCCTCTTACACCTACAGCCACTCTCGTCCTATTTTCCTGTCTTGGATCCTAACGACTCAGAAACAAATACAAAACTCCTTGACTCATTTGAGATTTTTTGCTCATACCCATCTAACTATTCAATAGATCCATTTTTTTGTTCTGTCTTTGTCTACTCAAAAATTTTGAATATTATTCCTGCCACAATATATTGTAGCTCACTGTTAATACTCAATTTTGTGCAGTTGTTTCAAAATTGTTTCAGCCTGTCTAGTCTTCTCACAGAAAGAACGCCCCTGTGATGGTTCACAGTCAACTTTGTAAGATCTAGAATTACTCAGGAGAAGACGAGTTTCCAGACACACTAGTGAGGCATTATTTGAATGAGGTTAGCCTTGGCCAAGCCTGTGAGGGCTATCTTGATGAAGTTAATTGAGGAAGTGACTATTCCTTGGGTTTGGATGAGGTCTATACGAGGAAGCTGGATGAACATTGTTCATGGCTTCCTAGCTGGAGATACCATGTGACAGCTGTCTCAAGCTCCTACCACCAGACTTCTCCCTGGATGGACTGTACTCTTAAACTGGAGCCAATAAGCCTTTCTCCTTGAAGTTGCATGTTTCATAGTCACAAAGTAACCAGACTCCATTTTTCCACACACTTATCCTTGAATGCATGAGTATGTGTGTCCTATGATCAGGGGCTTTGCAGAAGTGAAAAAGGTTACAGACCTTATAGAATAACAGTAAACTGGATCATCTGTTGAGGGATCTTAAGTCATGTCATGCCTTTGATAGCAAAAATACTTTCTCTAGCAAGAGTCAGGGAAATGCAGACTGTGAGAGGGTAAGCATGAGGATTCCACCCCAAGGCTGCCCTGAGGTAGAACTTACAGCCTGAAACACATGAACAGATGAGACTGAGGACCAACCAACAAGCTCAAGACACCTGGGCCCCAGAAGAGAATTGAGGATTGATTTCTGACCAGGTGTGCCTGATATGTACATACTACTCAAAAGCCCTTCTTAAAGAACATCGTGGGACATTTAAACCTTTGCAGTAGAAACCAGGCATGGTAGAGCATGCCTTTCATTCCAGCAATCAGGAGGCAGAGACAGGAAAATCACATATGGGAGGCTAGGTTGAGCTACCTAATGAGATCCTAGCTTTAAAATGATAGTGGTCATAATAATAAATTGTTAAAGATGGATGGAATCTAGTTTAAGCAGTTTGAATGGGCAGAAATCTCTGCCAGAACTTGAACTAAAGCAGACACTCAGGTTCTCTGAACAGAACAGGCAAGTGGAGAAAGTAATGGACATGTTGACAAGCCAGGAAGGGAGAAGTGCAATGGGTTGTGGTGATAGACACAAAAAAGATGGGGTTCTCTAAGAGACAGGGGCAAGCTGTCCTCTGAGAGGCTCTAACCAGCAGCTGACTCAGACAGATACAGACATCCAGAGCCAAGCAGTGGATGGAGCTTGAGGACTCTTATAGAAGAATAGGCGGAAGGATTGTGGGCCCTAAGGAGATAGGAACTGCACAGGAAGATCAACAGAATAAACATCCTGAACCCTTGGAGCTCTCAGAGACTGAATCACCAACCGTGGAGCATACCTAGTCTACACAGATCTAGCTTCATGGGCTGGACCTAGGCCTCCCTGCACATATGTTGTAAATGTGCAGCTTGGTTTTCATGTAGGTCTCAAACATCTGGAGTGGGGGCTATCCCAAAACATGCAGCCTGTATATGGGGTATGGTCTTCTAGCTGGGTGCCTCATCTGGCCTCAATGGGAGAGGAAGCACCTAGCCTCTCAGAGACTTAAAGTGGTAGGGTGGGGGATACAGGAGGAGGGGGTACTCAGAAAACAAGAGATGGGGAAGGATTGTGGGAGGGGGTGACTGGGACGGGTTATAAAGTGAATAAGCAAAAAAATAAAATTAAAAAAAAAAAAAGAAGACTTTAGACATTTTTTCCTAAATTTACTACCTCTCAGAATACTGAAAATATTTTGAAAATGTGTTCATTTGTGTATCCTTTTCATTGGATATTTTATTTATTTACATTTCAAATGTTATCCTCTTTCCCGATTTCCCCTCTGCAACCCCCCTTCCCCTGCTTCTATGAGGGTGCTGCCCTACTTATCCACTCACTCCTACCTCTCCACCCTGGCATTCCCCTACTTGGGGTATCTAGCCTTCACTGAATCAAGGGTGTCTCCTCCCATTGATGCCAGGTAAGGCCATCCTCTGCTACATATATAGCTGGAGTCATGGGTCCCTCCATGTGTACTCTTTGGTTGGTGGCTTAGTCCCTGGGAGCTCTGGGGCATCTGGGTGGTTGATACAGCTTGGACATGTGTCTGTCCACTGGGAGAGAATGCTTCTTGAATCAAAGAGACAAAAGAGAGATTTTTGTGATGAAAGTGAGTGGTCTAATTATGCAAAATACATTTTCCAGCATCGTTCCATTCTATAATGCATTTTCTGATTGTAAAAATAAAAGGAAATTGTCTCCTCAGGAAAAAAAAAAAAAAAAAAAAAGATGGGGTTCTCTAAATAACGACATTTAGTCTTTTCCAAGGAACTAACGGTATGTATCTGTATGTCTATGTATTTGTATGTCTGTGTGTCTGTCTGTCTGTCCCTGCCCCCCCGCCCCCGTGTGTGTGTGTGTGTGTGTGTGTGTGTGTGTGTCTGCCTGTCTGGTGCTGGCATTTTGGAAAGTGTCAAAATCAAGAAAATCAGAACAGCTGTGTTGAAATAGAGTTTAAAAAAAATTTAAAGTTTGGTAAATATTTTTTGGAGAGGTTTGCCAAAGGGATCTTTAACTGCAGGTTGAGAACCACTGGCCTAGAACATTCTCAACCCCTTCAGTTAGCTTTGTGACCTAACCTCATGGTGCTTACAGGTTTATCTGTAGCAAGGTTTCTTAACTGACATTGGGGCCAGGACAATAGTCTTGTTGTAGAGTATGGTATGGTAATGTATACCCTCTTGGAGGAAAGATGGAAACTCATCAGACTCAGGAAGCTCAGAAAGTTTCATGTCCATAAGGCTCCTCCCCAAGGATATAGAAGCAGTCGTAATTGCTCAGAAGAGACTCTCCGACCTGGGTGAGCTGCTTGCAATTTTGATTGGGATTTCTAGAAATGCTATTTTCCTGTGACTCAGCTGCCTTTGAGGCTTCCTGTAATGGTTCACACAGGTGGGCTTGTTCCCTTGGTTTGTCTCTAGTTCTGTATCTAAAGTGAAGAGACATTTATCTTCCAGGAAAAAGTCATACAACATCGGTGCAGTCATGTGCATCACAGAGTATCGAAACAGAATCACACTTCACCTGCTAGAGGCCAGCAGCATGTTCTCTGTCTATTTGTGACTTATCTCTAAGCACTTGACAAATGACCTTGGGAGCCAAAATCTCTCTGAGAATCACCAGTTTATAGCTCTGGACAGTCTCAAACTTGACTCAGTCACCATAAAAAGAACTTTTCATGTTAGAATGTACACTGTTCTTTCTCCTGTACACGTGTGGAATGTATATGGATCCCTCTTCTCTCTTTAGGACTCTGTTTAGCAGTTTGAGTTAGCTGAACACAGCATCTACCACCATCACAGCTTGATGGTCTATGTGGGGAAGTGGAAATCTATGTCTTCCATAAATCCTTAAGTTGCAGGAGGTTAGCATCAGTCGCTGGGCCTTTCACTATCCTGTTTCCATTACCTGGTATGTGTAGGTGCATGCCAAAGAGTCTTGAATAACAAATACTGGGGCTGTGCAAACATTAGTCAACAACTTCTAGTGTTGTTCTTTTAAAAAAAAAAAAAAAAACATTTTCTAATACAGTTAATAAGCAGTAAAAGTTCAGACAAATAACCTTGGGGGAACCTGGCACAGCACGTGTCAAAAACAAATCACAGCTTCAACTTAATTCTCTCTGTGCTTTTGACCTTCATGAATCTTCTTAGCTTAATTCGTTTTGTACTTAAAACCTGTATTTTATCACAGTTTGGCAGTTCTTTGTTTGTAGTCCGTTAACACAAGAAAGGTCACATCATTAGATAAAGCCCAGTGGCGGGATAAATACAGTAGTTTGCCAATGGGAGACATAAGAAAAGTGACTTCATTTTTTATGCTGTCCCATAACTTTTACCTTGGGGTTGCTTTTAAATGTTATCATTCAAAATTGAAACACGTGTGTAAAATAAATGCAGCAAAGTACACAGAAGAAACAAATTACTTAGAACTCCAAATCTAAAGTCATGGTTATTTTATACAAGTAAAAAATTAGGACAATGTTTAAAATATTTTACTTAGGGTTTGAAGACCTACTAAATGAAGCTACTACTACAGATTATAGACAGTAGATGTTGTGTGTTCCTCCTAACTTTAAAAAATGCTTATGACAAAGACAAAGAGAGAGGGGGTACATGTGTGTGTGTGTGTGTGAGTCTGTGTATGTGTCAGTGTGTATGTATGTGTGAACATGTGAATGTGTCCATGTGTAACTGTATATGAGTGTGTGTGTGTATGAGTGTGTCAATGTGTGTATGTGTGAGTGTGTATGTATGTGGCAGTGAGTGTGTATGTGTGAGCATCTGAATGTTGTGTGACTGTATGTGAGTATGTATATGTGTGTATAAGTGTGTATGCATGTGTGGCTGTGTATGAGTATATGTATGTGTGTGTGAATGTGTATGAGTGTGTATGTGTGACTGTGTGTAAGTGTGGGAGTATGTCTACAAGTGTGTGCCAGTGTATGTTTGTGAGTCTATGAGTGTATGTGTGAGTATGTGTTTGGGTATATGTGTATATGTATGTATGTGTGTGAATGTGTGTGTGAGTGTGTGAGTGTATATGTGAGTGTATGTGAGTGTATGTGTGTGCATGTGCAACTATGTGTGTGAGTGTATGTATGTATGTGAGTTTGAGCATATGTGAGTGTGTGAATGTGTGTGAATGTGTGTATGTGTTTGAGTGTATGTGTATGAATGTGTGTGTGAGTATATATGTGTGAGTGTGTAAGTATATGTGTGTATGAGTGTGTGTATGTGTGTGAGTGTATTGTGAACATGTGTATGAGTGTGTGTTATGAGTATATGTCAGTGAGTGTATATGAATATTTGTGAGTGTGTTTGAGTGTGTGTATGTAAGTGAGTGAGTGTGTAAGTGTGTAGGCTTCCACTGGGCCTAGTAAGGATTGCTTGTATAAGAATGGGTCTGGAGAGAAGTTATCCCATTCCCAGCCTCTGGTCAGGGTAACAGTAGATGACATCATGTGAGATACAAGAGCTAGAAGGTCAGTCAAAGTTCTCTCTCACAGCTTATTATCAGAAGAACAAATTCAAGTCTCCCAAGAATTACCCCAATCTTTTTTGAGAACAGCCCACCTCACGAAGGCTTAACAACCTAGCACTAGCTTTTAAAGTCCCATCACCCCTCTTACCACACTGGGGACCAGCCCTATAACATGTTAACCCTTGGAAGATAGGCACTGGTCTAGCATGTACAAGGCCCTAGGCACAACAACAATGTGGTGGTTTGAATATGCTTGGCCCAAGGAGGTGTGGCCTTTTTGGAATGGTTGTGGCCTTGTTGGAGGAAGTGTGTCACTGTGGGGGTGGGCTTTGAGACCGTCCTCTTAGCTGCCTGTGAGCCAGTCTTCTCCTGTTTGCATTCTGAACAAGATGTAGAACTCTCAGCTCCTCAGCTCCATGCCACCTGGATGCTATCATGCTTCCTACCTTGATAATAACAGACTGAACCTCTGAACCTATAAGCTAGCCTCAATTAAATGTTGTCCTTTATAAGAGTTGCCTTGATCATGGTGTGTCTTCACAACAAAGCAAACATACATACATATATACATATACACATATATACATATGCATGAGAAAATTTACATGCATTATTTTTAAAACAACAGATATATGTTTTGATTGTTTGGTTATTTTTTTGTTTGCTTTGTTTTGCTCTTCAAAACCCTTGTTCAATGTGTCAGTGAGAGACAATGTACAAAACTGAAAAGCAATAAAGATTAGGGCAGATGAGATACATGAAAAGCTAAAATTGAGGGCTGAGGGCAGCCTTCTCTAAGAGAGCACTTATTAGCATGTGCAAGGCCCTGCCCTGGCCATGGCTTTAATCCTCAGCAGTGAAGGAAAAGGAAGAGGAGAAGGGAGGAGAGGAGGAGGAGCTAAGGAACCTACAGATGTGGTGACAACACCCAGGAGTCAGTTTCCTGAGGCCAGCCTGTCCTACACAAGGAGCTCCAGACCAGCTACTCAGTGAGACACAGCCTCAAGAAAACAAAGCAAAAGTGACAAGCATATTCAGCATGGTCTCCATTCTTTAAAATTCAGTAGCTCTGGGAGATATTATTACCTGTAAGTAGTGTATCACATTTTCTTTATTAAATTTGAAGAAAAATGAGAAAATTTACATGAAAGCACATTTATTAACTTAAGAAATAGAGATGTGTGATTTTATGAAACATGAAAGTACCAGTTATAAACCATTTCAGTTTTTTATTTAAAAACTGATTGATAAAAATTAACTGCTAATAAAAATACTTTAGAGTAAATATTTCAAAATTATTAAATCCATGCTCCTATTTATAATGTGATTACTATGGGCTGAACAATTTTGAAATGTTATATAGATTAACCTCTCTTTTCACAGCTCAGTGAGTTTGGTGCTTTTATTCCCATATTGCAAACAAAATGGAGACACCAGCAATTCGGATGGTCTACCAGGAAGTACACAAGCCTGTAAAGCAGGAGCCCTGGGTTCAAACTCAGGGAGTTTCAGTGTTAGACTTGTTTGGGTTACATGATTAATTTGTGCATTCTCATAATTCTAAAAGGCCAAAAATGTAACAGACATTTTTTTTTTAATTTACCAGAAAAAATTATTCAGAAGTGTATCTAATAACAGCTGGGGATATATGTGGGAAACCATGGCAAGGCCTACTCTGGCTAACACTCATCCTTGGCTCTCCTATCTACTATTCTTCTTTCTGCTTACCTTCCATGATTCACTTGTCAGTTCTTAGAACTTCAAACAAGGCCTCATAGCAACCCACCTTAGTACCCTTCCTCCGGATCTTTAGATTTAGCCAACATCCTACTAGATAGATGTTTTTAGAACCCCTGGTAATGGCAAGGCCTTGTGAGAACAACCTAGTTAGACCCTGCAGCTGCAGCTAGCTTCCTCCACCTGCAAAGCCCTTCTTTCCTTTCCCACCCCTCCCCATATCCTGTTTTCAGAGTATATAACCTCTGTGAACAATAAAAAATTTTGCCAGCTTGATCAGACTTCTTGAGTTGCTGTACCTTTTTATTTTCTCATGAATCTCAGTCCTCTCCACAGGATCTAAGGGTCCCGCTTGATTGTCCAGCTGGATTGGACAAGTGGCACCCAACATGGGGCTCTGAGACCTTGAGGGGACACCACCCCACCTTCGAGTGGCAGTGGAGCCAGCATTCAGGACTCTGGGAGTTCCCTGACGATGAGATGGCATTTGGTGAGTAATCAGGTGGTGCATTTATATAGACATGGGTCAGAATATTTCTCAGCATGATTTATTCATTTCAGGGCTTATGGATTCTCTTGAGACTGGGGAGCCAGGGTTGAAGAGAAAGACTTAAAGGAATTTTTTTGATTTTTTGGTTTACCTTTGTCCCTGGTTCCCCCAAGAAGGAACCATTAATCAGAAGAAGTGGAAGAGAGTCGATGATTGTTTACAAGATTATTATAAGACCTTTGGTTCAGAAAAGGTCCCTGTTACAAGCTTTCAGTTACTGGAATCTCATTCATGACCTATTAAAGACTCATAATAATTGACCTGATGTTCAAAATGTCATTGAAGAGGGAGAGAGGGCCCTACGCCAGAGTTTGTGCCTTCCCTTCCAAATCCCCTTGTTCGCGATCACCTTCTCAAAATTCCTGTCCCGAGTGTCCCCCACTTGTAGAAATTTCTCAAAAGGCACCTTCAACTTTGCCCACTAAAACCATTAAAGCCTCCCCTCTTCATCCCTCCTCGATTGGTCTTGAGGATGAAGGCGGAGAGGAACCCCTTAATCTGGAAGACTCAGCCACCCTTAACGAGGTTTCAACTTCCAAAAATCCCAAGCCACTCTCTAATCAATTTATTCCCCCTTTCTATCCCCCAACGCCCTATCTGTCTTCTCCTCTTGATCAAGTTTTTCTAACACCACCCCCCCTCCTGCAGGCACTCTCCAGGGCTACTGGCGACTTGAGTGTCCTGACAGATTTGGTCCCTAATCGCCAGGAACAACTTTCACTTTTAAAAACTCTTCCTGACCTGGATAAGTAATTAGCAGATCTCTCCTCCCCCAGGCCAACAACATTCCTTTCATGATGAGCCCCAGTCCTTAAGAAGAAAACTAAAAAGGCCCCTCACACCATGCTTGCCTTTCCGCTTTCACTTAACAGCGGTGTGTCTGTCTGTTCCTCCAGATTCAGGTGACAAGCCATCTTCTAATGAGGCTCACCCTCGTAATCCTAACCCCAATGTGATTATTAGTGAGGATGAAGATGACTGGGATTCTGTGGCCGCAGCTGCCCCGAGAGGCCGACCCTAGACCGAGATACCCTTGTGTATGCTCCTGTTAATTTGTCAATTCTGGAAAAACTTAAATCAGCCACTTCTAGGTATGGTCCAACGGCCCCTTTTACCTTAGCCTTACTAGAGGCCTCTACTGAGGCTTGGTTAACTCCAAATGAATTTTTTCAGCTGGGTCATGGTGCACTAGAGGAGGAGATTATGTATTATGGAAGGCTGAATTTCAAGAAGCGGTTGTAACCTGGCCCTTCATAAAGCCAAAAACCCTGATACCTGTGATTGGACAGCTGCCAAACTTATGGACGAACCACCTTACAATACACCCGATGCCCAGAGACGTTATACACCTGGTCTCTTGGCTCAGATTCACCAAGCAGCAGTGGGAGCTTGGAGGAAACTCCGCCTAAGAATACTGCTTCAGGAGCATTGACTAAGATCAGACAGGGTCCTGAGGAACCTTATAGTAGTTTTGTTAGCCATGTGGAGGAGTAGTTTACCACCTCCTGGGCCTCAGGAAGATAATAGCCCCTTTATTAAACAACTTGCCTTTGAAAATGCTAACCCAGCTTGTCAGGGTCCTTTGAGACATCATCGCAAGGGTACCCTTTCTGATTATGTTCGCCTTTGTTTAGGGATAGTCTCCAGCCATATCATAGGACTGGCCCTCCAGAGGGCGGGCATGCAAGGGGGCCTAATAGGACATGCTTCAACTGGGCCAGCCTGGCCACTTTGCTCGGGAGCGTCCTCACCCCAGACCAGCTGTGACCCCTAGGCCCCTGCATCCACCCTTCCATCTGGCACTCCTTATAACTGTCTACAGCCCGCTACTGTTTGTCCCCAATGTAAGCGCGGGCACCACTGGGCTAATGAGTGCCGTTCTCACCTGACCTGCAGGGCAATCTACTTCCCTCCCGTGAGTCGGGAAACTTGATCAGGGGGTATCCTCCGGCCCCCAAATCTCCACCCCCAGGTACATTACACACACGGGGGACGGCGACCCATTATTCCCCCCTGTCTATTCAAAATCTATTTCAGACCTCTGGTGAGCCAAAAAAATAGCCTCATATTGGATCTCTGGTCCACCACCAACGCAATATTAACTCCTGAGGAGGTCCACGTCTTCTACCCACAGGGGTGTTCGGACCTCTCCCTATTGGTTTCTCTGGGCTAACTATTGGAAAGGCTTCGACACCCTTAAAGGCATTCGTGTTCGCCCTGGGACTCTTGATCCTGATTTCTCCCTTGAATATAAACTGTTAGTCAAGCCCCAGTGTATATTCCTGCGGGCCAAGCCCTGGCGCAAATTCTTCTGTTCCCTCAGAGCAAAAACCACACCCCTGAAGACAATGCTCCTGCAGATTCTAAGAATAGAGAAGATTTTGCCTAACCATCTAAGAGGCATTTTGGGTCCAGCCAATATCCAGGCTAAGCCCATGATGACACTCTATCTTAATGACAAAGACTTCACTGGCCTTTTGGACTCAGGGGCAGATGCCACTGTAATATCAATGCAACATTGGCCCCCTAGTTGACCTCTGCTACTTCTGCCACACAGCTCAAGGGAATTGGACACTCCAGGGATCCATGGTTAGTTCTCAGGCCATTCACTGGTCCATGAGGAGGGAACTCTGGACTAGTCACACCCTTTGTTATTCTATTAATCTTTGGGGTCTGACATTTTGGAAGGAATGGGAGTTGTCATGTTTAGTCCAAATGATACGTAACTCGTCTTATGGTGAATCAGGGCCACACTCAAGGACATTCTCAGGGATCCCACTCATGTAGAGGTCTCCCCAAAGAAACAATCGCTTTGGTCTGGGATATCCTTTTCTATAGGGGCTTCGACATTCCTGCACCCCACATGCAGACAGAAAAAAATGGAGGTCTTCTTCCCCCTCTGGTTGATCAGTGGCCCCTTACCAAAGAGAAATTAGAGGCTGCCCTCTCTTAGTACAGGAACAGCTGGCAGCAGGACACATCCTCCCTTCCAATTCCCCTTGGAATACCCCTATTTTTGTCATCAAGAAAAAGTCAGGTAAATGGCGATTGCTGCAAGATCTTCAAGCTGTTAATAAAGTCATGGAGATTATGGGGCCCCTGCAACCAGGCCTCCCCAATCCTTCAGCCATCCCCCAGGGTTTTCACAATGTTATTATTGACCTTAAAGATTGCTTTTTTACCATTCCTTTGCACCCTGATGACTGTGCCCATTTTGCTTTCAGCCTACCACAGCCTAATTTTCAGGCCCCCACACTCCACTACCATTGGTGTGTCCTCCCCCAGGGGATGGCCAATAGCCCCACATTGGCCCAAAAGTTTGTGGGATAAGTTATACAACCTGTCAGAGATGCTTGGCCAGATGTATATACCCTTGACTATCCTCCTGGCAGCTGCTGCCAAACTCATCTTTTACTTTGCTTCCCACAATTACAATGTGCCCTTTCAACAGCAAATCTTAAGGTGGCTCCAGAAAAAATACAGCTTTCCGAACCCTTTAGTTATCTGGATATGAGCTCCGCTCCGGCGGATATTCCTGCTTAGACTGGAGCTCCAAACCTCATCCCTCAAGACCTTACATGACTTCCAAAGGCTTCTAGGTAATCTTCAATTTTTACGTCCCTATCTTAAGATTTCCCCTGATACAATGCTCCCTCTTTATGATCTACTCAAAGGAGATTCACATCCTTTATCCCCCGAGAGCTCACCTCGAGGCCCCTCCTCACTTCAAAAAATAGAAAATTCCATAAACTCCCAGGCCACCAAATTCATGATAAGCTCCCCCTGTTTTTTGTTGTTTGTGTTACTCCTCACTCCCCTCTTGGAGCATTTTGGCAGAGCCCTGTTATCCCCCGTCTCCAAGATAGGGTCCCTCCTTTTTTGGGTCTCTCTCCCCTCTTCCCCCGCCAAGGTTCTTGCTACCTATTCCTCCCTGGTCGCCCAGTTGGTCTCCATTTGATGCAGACTCTCCTGCATGTACTTTGCTAAGGACCCTGATTCTATCATTGTTCCTTTCACTGCTGAACAGGTTGACTGGCTTTTCTGGTCCTCAGATGCTTGGGGCATTGCTTTTGCTCAATTTTCAGGCATTATCAATAATCATTACCCAAAGATCCCTTACTCCAGTAGTTTTCTTGTATCCATCCCTTTGTTTTTCAAAAAAAAAGACATTAGGCCACTAAAACAAGCACAACTTGTCTTTACTGATGGCTCCGCCAATGGTATTGCTGCCTATGTTGTAAATAATGACCCTCATACCTTCCAGACCCTTATTTTTCTGCCCAACTCGTTGAGTTGTATGTCATATTACAAGTTTTTCTTGCCTTTCCCCATAAGGCTCTCAACATTTACACAGATAATTCTTATGTTGCCCACTCCTTACCTCTCCTTGAGACTGTCCCTTATATTAAAGTTTCCTCAGGGGCTTCTCCCGTATTTCTACAAATACAGACCCCGATTCATTCTGCATGCTCCCCTTCTTTGTTGGCCACCTTCATGCTCATTCTGGCCTCCCTGGACCACTTTCTAAGGGAAATACCCTTGCTGATCTGGCTACCAGACACCATATTTACCTCGCCTCACCCTGATCCTCTTGAGCTTGCAAGACAGGCTCACTTCCTCCATCACCTCAATGCACATTCTCTTCGCCTACTCTTTAAGATCACCCATGAACAGACTTGAGCTATTGTTAAGACCCGCCAGGCTTGTATTCCTTTTCACCCAGTCACACGTTTGGCAATTAATCCCAGAGACCTGCTCCCAAATGACCAATGGCAGATGGATGTGACACACATACCTAGTTTTGGTAAGCTCAAGTATGCTCATGTATCTATTGACACCTACAGTGGCTTCATTGATGCCTCACCCCTCACTGGAGAGGCCTCCAAACATGTGATTTTTCATGTTATAAATTGTTTAGCAGTCATGGGTCAACCTAAGATTATTAAAACAGATAATGGCCCTGGCTACACAGGATCTAGCTTTAAAACCTTCTGTGCCACACTTGGCATTAAACACATCACTGGTATCCCCTATAACCCACAAGGTCAAGGTATTGTGGAAAGAGTCCATCAGACTCTTAAAGCCACGCTCACTAAGCTTGGCCATTCCTCCCCTCCCCTACTCTCTACACCTACCCCTCATAATTGCCTCTCACATGCCCTCTTCATCCTCAATTTTCTCAAGCTTGACAGTGGGGGCCACTCTGCAGCTAATCAATTTTTGTCATAAAAAACACCAAGGAGAATCATGCCATGGTGATGTGAAAAGACCCACTCACCAATAAATGGAATGGACCTGATCCTGTCCTTATTTGGGGACGATGTTCTGCTTGCATTTATGATCAGGCTAATCATGGCCCTAGATGGCTTCCAGAACATTTGGTTAAGCAAATTGATTCACCCCCTCCCAGACAGGAGCAATCCTTCACATCGTAACGGGCCCTGAGCTCACCTTGGAACACCTGCATTACCTTTTGACAGGTGTACTGCCCCAGTCAAACTCCCCACCTGGCACTGTCCCAGGAGCAGGTCGCAGGAGATCATTGAGCATTGTCTTTCCATTGTCTCCACCAAACACATAGATGGCATCCTTATATGTTATGTTGTGTGTTTGCTGCGCCAGGCGCCTACGAATTGTTGCAGGGCAAGAGGTGCCGCCAGTGATGCACTGTTTCAGAGGGTCCAAAGTTGAGCATCAGGTACTTGACACTGAGCAGCTATGGTCAAAGTCCATGCTTGGAGCCACCTTGGAGAGCACCCTTCCTGTCAAGGCCCCAGGCCCAATAGAGCCTCCGGAGCCAGCCACCCCGGGTTCAATCCAGATAGGCCACCAGGTTGTGGAATTCACAGCCACCGCCTGGGCCGAGCCAAAGGACCACACTTCCCAGCCAGGAGCCTCAAGCCCCAGCTGAGGATGTTCTCCCTTGTGCTTCTTCCACAGAAAATGCTCCCCCCAAGAATGATGATCCTGCCACTTGTGGGACGGCATAAGGGTATCTTGGTTCTTGGCTGGGCATGGGCCTGGAACCCGGAGACTCCAAGGAAGAAACGGCAGGAGTTCGGCCACGTCCCAGAACCCAGGGTCCTGCCAAACAGTCTAATCTCCTTGGACCTACATTGTTCAGTCACATAGGCCATTACAGCCCCTCCCAAAGTGCACAGGGAGAGGGTGTGACTACAGGCCTCAGGCCCTAGAGATTTACATACTAATGAAGGTCAGAGGGTGGAGCCAATTAAGCATTCTACCCAGACCCTTCCCACTTCTCCCTCCCTATTTAACTCAGGTCTGCCCTGAGTTTGGGGGGCAGGGGGATACATCGAGATCCATCCACCACCTGCCATGAAAATAAACCCTTTTGGAACCAAGGACTTCCTCGTATCATTGGGGCCTGCCATCGCCAAAGCTTCAAGCCTCTGGAACCTTAGACTTTCTCCTATATGTGGGACGTGCCGCCTGGAAGCCTCCAGGACTCCTCCACTGTGGCTCCCCTTTTCCCACACCGCTGGTGATCCTGTTTCTGACTGGCTCACCCATCAAACTGACACAGCCATTGACTAACAACCATCATCCCTTTGCAGAAAAATTCCTCTGTCGCCATAGGACCTAATCCAGTTTTTGGACCCTAACCGACCTGCCCTACCTTCCAACCCTCCTCCTCCTGCTTCTCCTTCACAGGATCACGCCACGCCAGAGTCAATTCCCTCATTAACAACAGTTTCTCATCATTCTTCTTCACACCTTGTCTTTTCCCTGGTAGAACAGACATTTGCTGCCATCAATGATTCTCACCCAGAGCTCACACAAGAGTGCTGGCTTTGCTATCATTCTTCTCCTCCTTTCTATGAAGGAATTGCTGTCCCCCATCGGGATCTGGTACCTTCATCACCCCTCCCGGAAACAAGCTGCCTCCTACCTTTGCTTGCATTATAATCAGACTCAAACCTCTTTTAACTTTACAGGCGACTTTTACCTTATCTCTCTTGAGGAGGTGGGCCTGCTCCTCTGGACTCACTCCATGCATACACCTTACCACCTTTACAGCTTCAAAAGATCTTTTTACAGGTTCTCCTGTGTTAGCCTATTACACCTCAGATGACTTTTTCCATTTATGGAACCAAGAGGAGTGCCTTTCCTAGACCTCACCCTCAAGACACAATGAAGTTCTCCTCCAACAAAAGCGAGAGCCCATCATTGCAGTGACCATTGCCGTCATCTTGGAGCTGGGGGCGGCGGTGGGCGCAGGGACTGGAATTTCCTCCTTGTCCTCTCCAACTGCTACTACTCTGAGCTTAGTGCCACTATTGATCAAGATGTTAGAGAGCTACAGTAGAGCATCGAAGTCCTTAGTGAGTCACTCTCCTCTTTAGCTAAAGTTGTCCTCCAGAACAGACGAGGCCTAGATCTCTTGCTCCTTCAACAGGAAGGACTCTGCACTGCTTTAAAGGAAGAGTGCTGCTTCTTTGCAGATAAATCAGGGGCAGTAAAAGATAGCATGTGCAGAGTTCAAGAGGGCATGAGAGAGATACACAGACAAGGTGCACATGCTTACGCACTACATTTTTACAAAAACTGGCATACACTAGCTGAAAGGTGCCTGTCTGGCATGCTGGCACATGCTTGCCATCCCAGCACCCCTAGAGGCTGAGATGAGCAGTTCCTGCCTCAGGAAAAAAAATATATATATGTTTCTGTATCTTTAAGACATACCTAGGGGCTGAATAAATGACTCAGTAGTTAAGAGAACTGGCTGCTTTTGCTGAGGACCCAGATTAAGTTCCCAGCACCCATATGGCAGGTCATAACCATCTCTATGTCCAGTTTTCAGGGATCTGATGCCTTCTTCTGGTCTCAGTAAGTATTGTATGCACACAGTGCACAGACATATATGCAGGTAAACATACCCATACATATAAAATAAGAATATATAAATCATTTTTGAAATATCGGGAACTGTAGAGACAGTGCAGCAGTTAAGAGTACTTGCTGCTCTTGTGGAGGACCTGGGTTCAGATATCAGCACCGACTTATTGACTCAAGTGCTGTTCAGTGGATCCGATGCCTTTACAGGTACCAGGTACACACAGTATACAGACATGTAATCAAAACACCACTACACGTGAAATAAATAAATATGAAAATAAAACCCTTTCCACATACAATAATTATTAATCTTCTCTACATGATCGTTAGCTAAACGCTATTAAAATCTATGACTTCTTGTTTCCTGGTGGTCTGAAAGGCATATGGTTTCAATAGAAGCCTTAGTTGGGATTCTGAGATTTGAACTTTTCTGAGGCTCCCGCTATGCCTGTCAGCTAATGATACCATCCATAGAGTAAACAAGTCCGTCTTACAACAGGCTCTACTGTGATGCTCTGCGGGGCCTACGATTCAGAAGCATTTCAACCAACGATGTCTTCAACCAGCAGTAGGTTTGTTAGGTCTCTGCTCATCACGAGTCTGAGAACAGCTGTGAGGACTAATGTTTTTACATGTGTTAATTTTGTCTAGAAGAAATAAAAACTTATTTCCTAAGGGATGCTTTAATTTATTAATTACCACTCTGAGTATAACTTTAAAACTAGATTATTTTAAAAAGTCATCTCAAAAATCTTGATTGAATGCTCCAGTGTTTGAGTCCTCAGGGAACAATTTCCTGCCTCCTAGAGATCACCTAACTCTCTGAGCTGTACTAATTACATTTGTCCTTTTCTGATTGATTCCCTTGGATGTCCTAGGAGGTGGGACAATCATTCACAAGTCATCTTTTCTAACTTTTCTTTTCCTACAGAATCTATCTTCATTTTTAGCTTCTTGTCTGACTTTGCAATGGTTAACAAGAACAGAGCATAGCACCAGCCTGTTGTAGTAATTATTTAAAATGGCCTCAGGTCACGCCGACTGTCTAAGCTGCGGCAGCTCTGCCTAGCTTAGATGCCATGTTCCATGGCCAGAGGCCACATGCATGCAGCAGCTAGAACCGGTCAGTCAGAAACACCAGCCCTACCACCCAGGAGATGCCAGGGTGGGAGATGGCTCTGTCAATCTTCCATGCTGTCTCTGCAAGGCTGGACATTGCCTAGACCATTCCACCATCCACTTGGAACCAGTAGAAAGATTAGACTCTAATGCCCAAAGATTAATCAAAGGCTTATATATTCAATAATGATCAGTAACAAGATACCCATACAATCAGAAGTGTAACCCAATACCCAGCCTAGATATACCAACTACCTTTAACTGCTACAGACACGTGAACATCACCTCCATCTCCTCTCTCTCTCTCTCTCTCTCTCTCTCTCTCTCTCTCTCTCTCTCTCTCTCTTTCTCTCTCCTCTCCTAGCTTCTCCTCTTCCTTTTCCTCTTCCTCTCCCACTCCTCCTCTTCCTCTCCTTACTCCTCCCACCTTAGCTCCTCCTACACCAGCCCTGCTTTTGACTTTTATAAGAATACCTATGTAACACCCCAATACATGTTTGGGCAGTTTTCACTAAAGTAAATTTACTTCTATTCCTAGTTTACTATTTTTACTTTGTTGTTGAATTTTAGATATTAAAGACAACTATTTTTTTTCCTGTGCACTTTTTCAAGTCCTTTCCCATTTCCCTTTCCCCTTTGTCAGCTGTGCTTTCTGCATTTATATCTGGTATTTTTCTGCATGGTTTGATTAGTCCCTGTATCCTCTGGAAGTCCTATAGGGTGCACCATCCATCCTATTTCTTGTCTTCTTACCACATCTCAAATTTCTTCTTTTCTACATGGTATGTGCTTCAGTTGATAGGAGACTATGGATTAATATAGTCCTGATTTTTCATGTGCTTAAGTAATTTTTATATCATGCTTTCATTATGTGTAAGTTGCCCATGTCTTTTTGGCCTCAGTCTCTTCTTCCTGTCTGTCTTTCTATAGTTAGTGCACCAAGACCAAAGTTCTCCTCTGAATGTACTCTGGCCATTGATGTGGAGCACCAGACTGTAGATGGATGGGAGAGATATTATCTGCCAGGAGCTATGGGTTAGAATTTTTGTTTTTAAATCATTTGCAACTTTTGATCCAAAGGTAACAACATGCTTCTGCTTTTAGAATTCATTAGTTTGACAGAAGCAAGAGATTCGAGTTGCTTCCTATTCTATGAACCTTCTGTGACCATGTTTGCTGACCTGCAAACCTCATGATTGCTCTTTTCTCCCATCTGCTCTGCTGAACTCTTAAGCACCTGTGCTCCTAAGAAAGCCACTGAGTCCAGGGTTAATGAAAGCAGCCAGAACATTTACTTTCTCTTCTTTTCATTCCATTCTGCTCTAGTGGATCCCCAAGGTGGTGTTCTCATGGTCTACCTGCATGCATCATTCAAAAGACTTCTATAGTGACCTTCAAGCTGTATTTACTTGTTTTTGAAGGAAATGCAGATATATTTACCTAGACATAAAGTCCTCTCTCTCTCTCTCTCTCTCTCTCTCTCTCTCTCTCTCTCTCTCCTCTCTCTCTCTCTGTGTGTGTGTGTGTGTGTGTGTGTGTGTGTGTGTGTGTGTGTGTGTTTTGTACATGCATGTTTCCTTGGGTGCACATGTACGTATGAGCACATGTGTACATGCATGCATATATGTAGAAGCCAGAGGTCAACCTTCAATGTTGTGCCATCTACCTTGAAGGTGTTTGTTTGCTTGCTTGCTTGCTTGTTTTTGAGACAGATTTTTTTTTTAATTGACCTGGAGCTGTGAAGATGGGCTAAGCTGGCTGGCCAGTGAAGCAGCCCAGGAATGTGCCTGTGTCTTCCTCTAGAGCTGGGCACACAAGCTCTTGCCACACCACTTGAGTCTTTTTCATGTGGGTTCTGGGGATTGAACTCAGGTCCTTGTGTTTGCACAGAAGTGCTTCACTAGAACTATCTCCCAAGCCCGGAGAGTCATTTTCTTGACCTCATTTATTTTCACATTTACCTCAGAACCACAGGAAATGAAATGGGATAGGAATAGTGCGAAGTCTCTGCTCCTCCACCACATTAAGTCACTGTCATCACTACAATAAAATATGTAAGTATAGTGACAAGTTTGGAATTTTAGTATGTTAAGAACAGAAATATTATAAGAACATGTTTTCATTTTAATCCCAGGTGTGGGATATGGGGTGATTCAGACTATCCACAGAAGTTGACTATGATTTTCCTTCTGCTGTGGTGGGGGGATTGATTTTGCTACCTCAGATAATTTCTGCTATTGTGTGACATTTGGAATTCTTCAGGCTTTTCAGAGGTTATATAAACGCACCCTAAGGGGCAAGGTGGGTTGTTGTTGGTCACAGTTTGCTAAGTAGTCATGCACAAAGAAGAAACAAGAAGAAGAAATTAAATATCCTGATGTTAAAGATCAAACTTGCCCCAAGGAACTGGAAGCCCCTAATCAGCAGGAAGTAGTCTAATGATAATGATCACCTTTTCCTTGTCCCCTGACTTTATTCGTTCTTTTCCTTTTTTCTCTCTTATCTAGTGTTTGAGGGCCGAAAGGGTGGAAGAAAGGGGGTGGAGAAGGATGGAAGAAAAAAGAATCTACAAAGCAGCCAAAGACAGCCACACATAAGACAATTATTTTATAAAGAAAAAAGGTTTCTCTTGGCTCAGCACTGGCCCCATTACTCAGGACCAGTGATCAAAGTGTTAGTGCAGGGCAGAGCAAAGCCTCTTCCATTGTTGCTAAAGAGAAAGTGAGAAAAGACTGCTGTAGTCCCGTGCCATAGCCCTCCCCATGACCTGAAGCCCTCTCGCGAATCCCAGTTTCCTGAAGGCTCTCCTTCTTTCCAGTGGTGCTGTTCTAGGGATCCTTGCTTCTCAAAAGTCAGGTCTGCTAGATTGGTTGCTGTTTCTAACCTCTGTATGGGAATTCCTCAGATTTCAAGGACAGCAGGTGACTTTGGTAAGACATTGGAGCTAGCAAGTCTTTGTAAGATGGAGTGCAACTTTTTTTTTATCCTATATATTGCACCAAACAGCTAAGCCTACAAGTTGAAAGACTGAAGACCCCTAGATGACCCTTTTGAACTTCACATTTCCCTGGGAAGGCTCTAAGGAAAACATATACCTATGGCGGAAAAAGCATGTTGTTCCAGTCTTGCTATGACTTTTGGTTCATGCTAAGGTCATGGATCCTGGTACTTGCCCCACAATTATACCCCAAGGCTATGCTTGATGTGTTTAGTTTTCATAATAAAGTTAAAATCCTGTATATTTTAGAACCAATAATTGCTTATTCTCAAAGGAGTTCTGAGAGTGAAGGACCCTGGGCACTGACAATCAGGCAAAAAAAATTACATAATATTTAAAACCAGGAGCTGGAGTGTGACTCCGTGGCAGAGTACTTGCTTACTAAGCCCAAGGCTCTAGGTTCTATCCCCATTACATACACACACACACACACACACATACACACACACACAGAGAGAGAGAGACAGACAGAGAGAGAGAGAGAGAGAGAGAGAGAGAGAGAGAGAGAGAAACAGAGACAGACAGAGACAGACAAACAGAGATAGAGACAGAGAGTGAGAGGAAGAAGAAGAGGGAGGAGAAGGAGAAGAGGAAAATGGAGAGTGAGAGAGAAATTTACAAAGAAAATATTGCTAAAAGAGAGGAGAGGGAAGGAGGGAAGGAGGGAGAGAGAGAAGGAGGAAGAGGAGAAAGAAGAGGAGGAGGAAGAGGAAGAGGAAGAGGAAGAGAAGAAAAAGAAGAAGAAGAAGAAGAAGAAGAAGAAGAAGAAGAAGAAGAGAAGAAGAAGAAGAGGTGACTAGTAGGAATTCCAGAAGAAAGCAATCTAAGAACACAGAAAATTATCTAATAAATGACACGTAAAAACTCCCTAGACTGCCAGTGTGTCAGCTGAAAACAGAGACGCAATTAGGCATATGGTATGAAGTTGCAGAACTCATTGACAAGGAAAATATTCCAAAAGCATTCACCAAAAGACAGAGAGGCCGTTTACAAAGCGTAGTAAGCCAGAATGACCTGCAGCTTCTCAGCCATAGCTGGAGTGATAAGGCACAGGGGCTGAGGAGCTGGAGGGATGACTCAGCAGTTCAGAGCACTGGCAGCTTTCCAAGGCGATGGAAGTTCAGTTCCCAGCACCCACACTGCAGGGGCTCACAACCAACCACCTGTAACAACCTCCACACAAACATGCACATAAATAAAAGTAAATTTTTTTTTTAATTTTTAAAGCATGAGTTAATGTTTTTAATATATATTAACAGAGATGAGAAAACAGGAATCAAAGAAATATGTTTTAATCACATGTGGGAGCCTGTCTGGAAGTCTAAATGATCCATTTAGCTCAGAGTCATATGAAGAAATCTATATTTTAAACATTACCTATTAAAAAAAAGCTTGGTCTCCATTACTAGTGAGATGTCCATTCGACCATTCAGGTATCTGGTTCTCTGTTCTTTCTTCCATCTCTATTATGTTATTTTTCTTTATCCTTTTCCTCCACAAATAAAACACGATAAAATAGAATCATAGTAAACATAGCATTGTTTGAGTGAAACAAATCTAAATTTTCCAAAGACGTTTAAGAAACCTCTAGGAAAAGTCCATGAAAACCCAACACTAAAACCAAATATTTTACAATTACCCAATGGCTCCTTCTCAGTCGGGTATATTCCATCCCAGTGCTCATGGCCCCAAACAAAACACAATCAGCTGCCTAAGGCATGGTAGAACAGCCTAGTGAAGCACAATTACAATGGTCCGTCTGATCGGGAAGAGAGCACATGTTGGGGCAGGCACCAGCCATCCCCATCTGTCCGTTCTTATCTGCAACAAATTGATTTCACAACTCTTCCGGATGTGAAATGCCACCCCACCCCGCCCCACCCTACCCCCACACAGAGAAAAATCCTTGCCAATGGCTCCTGAGCCTGAAATGTATCTTTGAAACAATAGAGAACATGAACTCAGAGTCCTAGAGAGGACAGGGAACCCTGTGGTTTCTAGCAGAGAGACTTGCATCGGGTTATTCCGCTGGTAGGAGCCGGAAGGACTCCTGTGAGCTAGGCAACAGGATCAGTACTCAGCACACACTTGGGCTCAAGGGACCAGGTCACCCGAGCAGGGAGGATAGGTGTCCTGTATGAACTTGATGGTGAGATGGGAAATAACAGTTTGCCTGGCCAGAAAAACGCCACACCGTTCACTAAAAATACAGTCGTTTTATATGAAGAGACAATTGTGAGAATTTAAAACCGGATTTCACAAACAAGGCTCAGAGGGGTTCCATACCGCTAGCTGTCTCCCGCCCTGTCTGTCCTCCTCCCACCACTGATGAAAGCTGTCTTCCTTTTCTTGCAGCCTCTCCTGGGCCTCCGAGGCTCAGCTTCTGCTGGGCCATCTCTCCTCTCTCCCTCCTCAGTGCCTGGATCTGTGGCCGGTGTTTGAGTGGCTGCCAGTTCCACATTGTCCCTGACCTCTCACCTTGCTTGGGTTTCCTGTGTCTACCTTGGCTGGAACACAGTGCTCTGTCTGTCATTTCTCCTGTCACTGGAAACTTAGCTCTTCCAAAAGTGAGCTCGCTCCCTTTACATCCCACACTGCCTTTCCTGCCAATTGCCAGGCTCCGTACACTTCCGTCCTCTTGTGTTGAATACACTCAGTTCAGGCCATCTTCCATGTCCCTGCTCACTGCAAGGGATCTAACACATCAGCTTTTGTTGACAGTTTCATCCGTGAGTTTAGCAGTCCCTCTTCCTTCTGTGTGTTTTTCAAACAAGGCATGACTTATGGCTTCAGGACCACTAGCAGGGTCCAAGATGACAATACACAGTGAAGCAGTTTAGCAAGTTCTTGCCAGGAAAAGATGTTGACATAACTCATAAAATTATGTCAAAAATCAAGTGGTCCATAACTCATAAAATACTTTTTACTTCTAGGGTACTATCACAAGTGATTGATAAACACAATTTGATGAACAGCAAATCAGACTTGTGTCACAAAGTACAAATAATGTTTTATTCTTTGGAACTGTGAAATGTAGGCTTGAGGGAAAAAATTATAACTGTCTCCTAGAAACTGTCAAGGTCTTTGCACCTTTTGTTTGCCTGTACACTTGTGCCTGTGCACGCAAGTGCATGTAAAACAGGTCTCTTCCGTAATCACTCTCCACCTTATTTTTGAGGCAGGGTCTCTCACTGAACCGGAGTTTTTCAATTAGGCTAGGCTGGCTGGCCAGTGAGTTCTAGGGATCCTCCTGTCTCTGCTTCCTCAGTGTTAATATACAAATGTGTGTTATTACACCCAGCTTTTTACATAGGTGCTAGGGATTTTAACTCAGGTCCCCATTCCTGCAGGACAGATGCTTCACCAACTGAACCATCTTCCCGTTTCCGAGACATACTTATATTGGTACTTACATTTTTATTACATTTTACATTTATACATGCATATATAAAAAAACTTGAGTTCTCATCTTTTACAGAAGAGAACAAAATATGCTTATAAACCATTGGTCAATCCCATGGCTGATGCTGTGTAACTTGAGATCCATAAAATTCCCTACTGTATTGAGCTGGCTGCTGGGTGATAGGTCCTATCTCCTGGTCTCTGTGCTATACAAATCCTGCATGAACAAACCCTGTGTTCTCGACTTCATGAGTGCACACTCTGATTAGCTCACCCATTGTTCTGCCTGTCACTCTGGCAGTCACCATACCCAGCATGTGCTTTAGAAGACTCCAGATACTGGAAAACTGATCACAAACCAGATGTTTTGGGTCAAGAGTGGGATCAGATTTGGCTGTGGGGCAAATTAGCAAGAAGCTACAAACCTTGTTACCCTCTGCATTCTCTTCCAGAAATAGGAGGTCCCAGAGTCGCTCTGGTCAGGACTTCTCTTTTCTTACTCTGCTGTTTCTGGGAGTCTATCATCTGTACTGTCTTTACATATATTTTTAAAAACTGTGCCCCTATTTCCACAGTTTCCATATTATAAGGAATCAGAGGTACTGGCAACCCCTGAGCTGGGAATATTGAAGAAGTGAGATAGGCTATGATTTTATTTTGTGCAGATACTTTCATTTTCCATCTTTATTGAAAAGGTATGAATGCTCTTAGACTTGTATTTTTTCAAGTATTATTATTATTTTTTTTTTAATGATGTTAGGGAGTAAACCCAAGATCTTGCACAAGCAAGGCAAGTGACCTCCCACTGGGCTGGATTCTTTTTAACATGATTTCCTGCACTGCTGTCTCAGTCTCTCTACCTGATAGAACACCTACCCCTAGCCAGCCCTCACCCTCATCTGTGTCTGTTTGCTTGATTTCTACTCTTTCTCACTTCTGATCTTTAAGTTAGTTCCTTACTCTATACTTTATTTCTTCCTTTTGGGTCCAGTTCTTGAAATTGTCTGTACTGCCTTCTGTCCTCTTAACTGAGTTTCTTAAGAAATCTTAAGAAGTCAGCTGCTGAGGTTTGGTCTTGCTGTCTATTGTAATGCTAAGTGTGGGCCCCTAAGACCTGGAGTCTGCACTAGGCCCAAGTGCCCTGCCCCCAAGTTATTTCCAATTGGTAAATAAAATGCCAACAGCTAGTAGCTGGGCAAAAGAGACTTAGGTGGGGTGGGGTTTATGTTTCCCAGGCTTGGGGTTATAGGAGAAGATGTGGGAAGAAGAAGTCAGAGAATAGAGGAGAAGCCACCATGGGCTAGGTGAGTTCAAGAGAACAAGGCCCAGAGGGCTGGTCAATTGGAGTTCAGAGTAGTCCAGATGAAACATAGTAAGTAGTAACTCAGGGTTATTGATAGGAAGGTAGATACTAACAGCATAGAGAGTATGTATCTGCCCAGCTCTTGTGTTGTTTAAGGCTTACTGTAAATAATAAAAGTTGTCTGTCTTTTATCCGGGGAACTGAATGGTCATGGCAGAATAGAAACCCTGAATCGGAATTTAAAATTTCTACAACAGTCACTCTCTACTACTTTCTGATTGTACCATGTTGTCGAGGCAACTCATTCCTTCAATCAAATTCAACTGACACAAGCTCTATGCAAAGTTCTATTGCTAGCCGTGAGCGTAGAGGCAATGAGGATTTCTACCATACCTGGTTCTCACTACAAACAGGGAAATACTACACTGTGCTGTGCAGCTCTTCTTGCACAGGTTCAGCAGTCTTCTCTTTGGACAGGACATCCTACTCTAAGCACAGGTATAAAGTGCTCTCTGATTTCTTTTTATTGTTAGGACCTGTGTGGTCATGTTTCAAGAGCTAAACTATGTGACTTCAACTTCATCAGATAATGATACAGACTAAATGTTTGCTTCCCTGCCATCCACCTAAAATCTCTGTTAGACTCCTAACCCAGTATAGTGGTATTATGAAGTGGGGCCAAATTAGGTCAGGTCCAAGACAACACACGGGGATGTGTACCCTTAAAAAAAGATCAGAAGGGGCTGTGGTACCTACTACTCAATGGCCGAATGCTTTTCTACATGTGTAAGTTTGATTTCCAGCATGGCAAAGCAGCAGAGCTTGCTTTCTTTCCCTATTTCCCACCCAAGATCTGATATGAAAGTAGCCTTCTAAATCTGGACCTGCCTACACACTTAGACAAAATAACCCAGGAGGTAGGCCCCTTTCAGTACCTAAAAGTGAACAAACAAAATGCTCTTATTTTTATTTTAGAGACAGAGGTTACAAACCTTGTATAAATTTGCTTTAAATATGATCTGTTCAATTTAAATCCTTTCGAAATGCACAGTCCAGAAATGAAAGTGAGAACTGTGTGACTGTATCGCTGTGGAAATTGTTTTCATGCTGCTTATGTGTGTAACCAGAGCCCAAGCCATTAGAACTCTCGTCAGCATACACTCTGTATTTGCTATTACAGATAGACTCAACTGTAAGTATGTCTAAAAGACAGACTGCAGTTATGACAAGACAACAGAACATCTGAGCACTCACTGACTGCATAGGAGACACTGTGAGAAACATTTAAATGTCCATTTCCCACAAAGATTTCATTAGACAGATTACATTAGCCTATTTTACACATGAGAAAAGGAATCTCAGAAAGGTAAATGACTTACCCATAATCACCAAAGACACTGTAATTCGTGGTCATAACAAAGCCCATAAAACAGTTACACAGTACAGACTTCCTAGGTGTTAATGTTTATTATGGTATTTTGAATGCCAAATCATAGCTATGTGTGTATTTTTTTGGAATAGAAAGGGAAAAAAGGGTTGGTTAAATCGCTTATTTTTCTAACACACTAGCCAATAGAAAAAGCTTCATAAAATATGGTAATTTCAATGATGACACTGTAGTTTCAACTTAGTTTAAAAAAAAACTCCATGACTGATGACTTTAATTAAATTATATCATATGACTTCAATTGTGTCCTAGAGAACTGAGTTGTGGGAGTCCTCAGTCACTGAACTGCATGTCAAACAATTCCACAAACATGAAGATTACGAGATTATGAATAATGAGTAAGAATATGGACATGTTTTATAGTCTTTTTATTGTGAAATACATCAAATGTTTATAAGTGGGGATAAAGTACTTAAGAACTTAAAGAATAATTGATTAATTAACCAACACAAAAGCCCAAGAAGCTTATAGAAGGCACTCCTAGTCCCAGCACTGAAATGTAAAGAAGGGTTGGTTAATCAAAATGCAGTCAATCACTTTTTCAGTCAGGATCAAGGTGCTAGTTACTCAGTCACCTTGGTAACTAGCACTGTGGACCCAGAGGACCACAGAGAAGGTACTGGTTATTTAGATTTTAAGTAACTAGAACTGTAAACTGGTAAGAATTCTTATATGGTTATCTTGGTGGGTTACTAGAGACTCACATAAATAAGAAAAATAAATAAATAAGAAACTCCCAGGAACCCATTCTAATTCTTTGGAAGCCCCTACATTTTGTGCACTTTATTCTCTGGAATCCCATTTTATGGGGCTCCTTGTGTGAAGATCTGAGAAAGAACCCTGGTGGTTCGGCCTAGAGGACAGGAGGAATGATCCTGAAATACACCCAGAACCTGTTCCCACAACTGAGGCCTATTTCCTAGGGAAAACCACTTTCATGGAGCTTGAGAAACACGGAGAGAAAAATATTCCTCTCAGCCCTATTCTCCTAATGGGAAAAAGATTAAATAGGTTCAGCAGGAGCCAGGGCATGGAGGATGGATCAGAAGAAAATAAATCAAGAAACAACACCCAGAGGTCTACTAAATAACAGATTTAATCTCTTTGAGAACAAACCAACCTGGAATTCCAGCAAAATCATTCATTAAAGTGAAGAAGGAAAAGGAGACTTTCTCAAAAAAGAAAAATCTTAGGGAATCCATCATGTGTAGACCTTCCCTACACAGCACACAATGTCCATTAAAAAGAAGTTCCCCGGGTGGGAGATGGATACAGGGCAGAAACCTGACTACACAAAGAAACACACACTGTGTCATAAGGAATAAATGAAGGTAAATCTTTCCTAATATAAAGTGATCTGAAAGGATAGCTATTTGAGGTAGAAAAACTAAAAACATACTCAGTAGTTAAAAGTATATTATAGGTCAGTAAGCTCAAAAAAAGTGACAACCATTCATGAACAAAAGGGAACAATCAGGAACTCTCCTCATAGGTACCTCTTCTATACCTGAAGTGCCATGGCACCAAACAGGACCTTGGATTAGGTTCAAAACAAAGACTGGAAATCTAAGGTAACTAGGGGAAAATGTAAAATAATTGCTTGGCTAGAATGAGATACAGTGTCATAAAATGCTCAGTTAAAACAAGCAAGTTCAAAAGTAGTGAAAACAGAACCTCGTGGGAAACAGAAATGGTAACAAACTTATCAATTACTATTTTAAATGTAAGAGGTCCAAAAAACACCAATTTAAACAAAGAAACTTCCATGGTTCACATGAAAGTCCCAGGTGTACAGGAAATGTATAAGAAATGTATTTTGCATCTATCCAGCCAGATAAGTTAACAGAAAGATGAAAATAAAGTAAGCTAAGACAAATTAAATCTACAAGCTTTCTTTAGACCAGGAAGACTTCAGAACCAGAAAGATTCTTTTAAAAAGGCAGATAGGGTGGTATAAGCCTGTGACCCAGCACTGCAAAGACTGAGAACTCACGGCCAGTCTAGGTTACAGAGCAAGAGTCTACATTTAAAAAACAAAGCCCAAACCAAAAAAAAGTATGTACACACGCACATGCACACCCATGCACACACATATACACACACACACACACACACATCAGCAATGAATGAGGGGTGATCAATACCAATTCAGTGTAAGAAAAATACTATGAATAAGTTCGTGCTCCACACATTTGACAATACAGATGGAATGGATGCATCCTTTGCAAGACAGAAAACTCAGACGAGGAGAAATACATAACTGGATACTCCCATACATTAGAGAGATTTGGATAACCTTCAAACACTGAGCGTCAGGCCAGTGGCTTCACTTGTAAATTCTACATCGAAGGTAAAAAGTACACCAATTCCCCACAATATCTTCTAGAAGCTTATTTGAGGGACAAAACTCCTACTGGTGGCCTATTTGTTTAATAGAACAGAGGAGGAGATCACGGAAAGAGGAGTTTCTGCTTGGATGAGAACTGTTTATAATCTACATTACGTATTTAATACAGTGGTGGGGAATGGGACCAAGTGAAAGTGAAAATCCAGAGTACTTACGTGACTTTGCCCAGTTCAATTGGTCTGTTTCTGAAATGTCATTCCTACCACTTCTCAGCATACTCTGAGGCTGAACTGAAAACTCACTTCTTCCTGTCAACATTTACTGAATGCCTATTCAAGCATGTGCCATCAGCCTAAAGCCCAGGAGTAGGGGCTTTAGGAGACAAGTTATGGAGACAAAGCATGGGACAGAAACTGAAGGAGGGGCCGTCTGGAGACTGCTCCACCTGGGTATCCATCTCAGGTGCAGTCACCAAAGGTAGAAGCTGATGTGGATGCCAGGAACTGCATGCTGACAGGAACATCTCCGATGTTCAAGGTACTTGCTGCTCTTTCATTGGTTCCCAGCATCTATGTCATATGGCTCACAACCTCTTCTAACTAACCCCAGCTCCAGATCCAATGCTTTGTTCTAGTCTCCATTAAGTTCCTACACATGTGGCCTACTCAGACACATGTATGCAAGTAAATTAACATGAATCTTAAAAGAAAAAAATGCAGTAGTGGGTCCCCTAAGCACCACTGTCTAGCTCTGACCTTGCTTCTTAGTTCAGAGGAGCATTGCGGGACCCCAAGATTGTATGGCCTCCCCTGGAAACTTTCTGGGGCCCCAAAACTAACCAGCTTAGAACCCTGCCCGACCACCCATCCTAGTTAGATTCACCTTCCAGCCCTGCTGGGTCTGACTGGGACACAGCCTGAGCCTGCAGAGTAGGGTCCACCTGGAAAACATCCTACCGAATAGGGTCTGCCTGAGGCACAGCCAACAGAATAGGGTACAATGATCTTCACCGTCTGGCCCGCAGCTCTCCCCACCTTTCCAAGAACTCCTATTACCAGCAGGCTCATGCAGCCAACACTACGGAAAACCAGATGCTGAAAGGACAGTGTAAGAACACAATCAACAAGATGCAGGGCAATATTGCACCATTAGAACTCAGCTACCCTGAATATCCTAACGAAACTGAAGCAGAAAAAGAGGATCTTAAATCCAATCTTATAAAGATGATAGAGGCCTTGAAAGAGGACATGAATAAATCCCTTAAGGAAATACAGGAAAATACATTCAAACAGGTAGAGGCATTAAACTAGGAAGCAAATAAATATAAAGAAATACAGGAAAATACAAGCAAACAGGTGTAGAATAGGAATAAAACCGTTCAAGGCCTGAAAAGGGAAATGGAAGCAATAAAGAAAACACAAACTGAGGCAATCCTGGCGATGAAAACCTAGGAAACATCATCAACAGAATACAGGAGATGGGAGAGAGAATCTCAAGTATAGAAGATATAATAGAAGAAATCAGTATATCACTCAAAGAAAATAAAACTCTAAAAAGTTCATTATACAAAATATCCAGGGAATTTGGGACACTATGAAGAGACCAAACCTAAGAATAATAGGAATAGAAGATTTCCAGAAAACATCTTCAACAAAATCACAAAAGAAAATTTCCATAACCTATTTAGGTTAAAGAGATGCTTATATAGGTACAAGAAGCTTATGTAACACCAAAAACAAAATGAACCAGAAAATCTTTCCACCACATAATAATTACAATACTAAACATATAGAACAAAGAATTTTAAAACAGCAAGGGAAAAAGGCTAAGAAACATACAATGTCAGACTTATCAGAATTACACCCAATTTCTCATCTGAGACTCTAAAAGCTAGAAAGGCCTGGACAGAGATCTTGTGGACCATAAAAGATCACATAGGTCAGCCCAGACTACTATACCCAGCAAAACTTTCAATCAGCATATATGGGAAACTCAAGATATTCCATGACAAAACCAAATTCAAACAATACCCCTCCACTAACCCAGTCTTACAGAGGATACTAGAAGGAAAACTCCAACCCAACAAAGCTAACTATACTCAAGAAAACACAAGAAATAAATAAATTTCACATCCTTAAAACCAATAGAAGAGAAACACACACACACACACACACACTGAAACCACCACAACACTCAAAATAATAGGAAGTAACAATCTTCGGTCAATATCTCTCAACATCAATGGTCTCAATTCTCCAGTAAAATGATACAGGCTAACAGAATGGATAGGTAAACTGAACCCATCATTCTGCTGTATACAAGAAACACACTTCAGCAACAAAGATAGTTATTATCTCAGTATAAAGGGCTAGAAAAAGGTTTTCCAGGCAAAAGAACCCAAGAAACAAACTGGAGTAGACATTTTAATATCTAACAGACTTTCAAAAGTAATAAAAAGATACAAAGGAGGACACTTCATACTCATCAAAGAAAAAATCCACAAAGAGGACATCTCAATTCTGAACATCTATGACCCTAATGAAAGTGCACCTATATTCATAAAAGAAATATTACCAAAGGTTAAATCACACATAGAACCCCATACATTAATAGTGGGAGACCTCAACACCCTCACCAGTACACAGGTTATTGAGAACAGAAACTAAACAGAAATTACTGAACTAACAGAGGTTATGATTCAAATGAACCTAACAGATATCTATAGAACATTTCATCCAAACACAAAATATATACCTTCTTCTCAGAACCTCATGTAACCATCTCCAAAATTGACCATATAATTGGTAACAAAGAAAACCTCAACAGATACAGAAGATTGAAATAACCCCATGCATCTTATCAGATCATCATGGATTGAAGCTGGATTTCAACAACAGAAAGCCTACATACTCATAGAAACTTTACAACTCTCTACTCAATGATCACTGGGTAAGGGATAAAACGAAGAAAGATATTAAAGACATTCTAAAATTCAATGAAAATGAGGGCAAAACATAACTAAACTTATGCAACACTATGAAAACAGTGCTAAGAGAAAAGTTCATAGCACTAAATGCCCTCATAGAGAAATTGGAGAATTCTCATACTAATGAATTAAAAGTACATCTGAAGGAGCTAGAAAAGGAGAAAGAGAAGAAGGAGAAGGAGAAGCAGGAAACACACACAGGAGGAGTAGACAACAGGAAATAAACTCAGAGTTGTAATCAATCAATTAAAAACAAAGAGAACAATACAAAGAATCAACAAAACCAAGAGCTGGTTCTTTAAGAAAATCAACAAGATAGACAAACTCTTGGTTAAGCTAAAGAAAAGGAAGAGAGACAGTACCCACATTAACAAAATCAGAAATGAAAAGGGAGACATAACAACAGACACTGAGGAAACTCAAAGAATCATTAGGTCTTACTTCAAAAGCCTGTACTCCACAAAATTGGAACATCTAAAAGAAATGGATGATTTACTAGACAGATATCAATTATCAAAACTAAATCAAAATCAGGTGAACTACGTGAATAGTCATATAAACCCTAAGGAAACAGAAGCAGTCATTAAAAGTTTCTCAACCAAAAAAGTCCAGGGCCAGATAATTTTAGTGCAGAATTCTACCAAACTTTGAAAGAGCTGATGCCAATACTCCTCAAATTATTCTACAAAATACAAACAGAAGAAACACTGCCGAACTCATTCTATAAGGCCCACAGTCACCCTGGTACCTAAACCATACAAAGACTCAACAAAGAGAATTTCAGACCAATTGTCCTTATGAACACTGATGCAAAAATTACTCAATAAGATACTCGCAAACTGCATCCAAGAACACATCAAAGACATCATCCACCATGAACAAGTAGGCTTCATCCCAGGGATGCAGGGGTGGTTCGATATATGAAAATCCATCAACATAATCCACCATATAAACAAACTGAAAGAAAAGAAAAAAAAAAAAGTGATCATTTCACCAGATGCTGAAAAAGGATTTGACAAAATCCAACACCACTTCATGTTAAAAGTCTTGGAGAGAGCAGGGATACAGGGAGATACCTCAACACAATAAAGGCAATATAGAGCAAGTCAATAGCCAACATTAAATTAAATGGAGGGAAACTTAAAGCATTTCACTAAAATCAGGGACAAAGCTGTCCACTCTCCCCATATCTCTTCACTATGGTACTTGAAGTTCTAGTTAGAGTAATAAGATAACTAAAGGAGACCAAGGGAAAACAAATTGGAAAGGAAGAAGTCAAAGTATCACTATTGATAGTATACATAAGTGACCCCCAAAACTCTACCAGAGAACTTCTACATTTGATAAACACTTTCAGTAAGGTGGCTGGATACAAAATTAACTCAAAGAAATCAGTAGCTCTCCTCTACATAAGAGATAATGAACTGAGAAAGAAGTTAGGGAAACAGCACCCTTCAAAATAGCCACAAATGACATAAAATACCTTGGTGTAAGAAAGACCTGTATGACAAGAACTTCAAGTCTCTGAAGAAAGAAATTGAGGAAGATACCAGAAGGTGGAAAGATCTTTCTTGCTCATGGATCCTGGTTAAGATTAACATAGTTAAAACAGCCATCTTACTAACAGCAATCTAAAGATCAAATGCAATCCCCATCAGAATTCCAACACAATTCTTCACAGATCTTGAAAGAACAGTCCTTAACTTCATATGGAAAAACAAATAACCCAGGAGAGCTAAAACTATCCTGAACAATAAAAGAACTTCTGGAAGTATCACCATCCCTGACTTCAAGCTGTACTACAGAGCAATAGTAATAAAAACTGCATGGTGTTGGTATAGAAACAGACACGTCGATCAATGGAATCAAACTGAAGACTCAAAAATAAACCCACATACCTATGAACACTTGATTTTTGACAAAGAAGCCAAAACCATACAAAGGAAAAGGGAGATTATATTCAACAAATGGTGCTGGCCTAACTGGATGTTTTTATGTAGAAGGATGCAAACAGATCCATATTTATCACCCTGTACAAAACTCAAGTCCAAATGGATCAAAGACCTCAACATAAACCATACATACTTAATCTAATAGAACTGAAAGTAGGGTATAGCCTTGAACTTGTCAGTACAGGAGACAACTTCCTGAACAGAACACCAGTAGCTCAGGCACTAACATCAAGAACTAATAAATGGACCTCAGGAAACTAAAAAGCTTCTGTAAGTCAAAGGACACCATCATCAGGATTAAATGACAGCCTACAGATTGGGAAAAGATCTTTACTAACCCTACATCTGAGAGGGCTAATATCCAAAATATATAAAGAACTCAAGAAGTTAGACACCAATAATCAAAATAACCCAATTAAAAAATGGGGTAGAGCTAAACAGAGAACACTCAAAAGAGGAATCTCAAATGGCTGAGAAGCACCTATAGAAATGTTCAACATCCTTAGTCATTAGGGAAATGCAAATCAAAATGACTCTGAGATTCCACTTTACATTCATTAGAATGGTTAAAATAAAAAACTCAAAGGGGCTAGAGAGATGGCTCAGTGGTTAAGACTACTGACTGCTCTTCCAAAGGTCCTGAGTTCAACTCCCAGCAACCACATGGTGGCTTACAACCATCTGCAATGGGGTCGGATGCCCTCTTCTGATGTGTCTGAAGAGAGCAATGGTGTGCTCATATACATAAAATAATTAAAAAAAAAACAACATTGAAAACCTTGAAAAAAAAAAAAAAAAACCTCAAAGGACAACCACTCTGGAAATCAATTTGGCCGTTTCTCAGAAGATTGGGAATAGTTCTACCTCAAGACCCAGATATACAATTCCTGGGCACATATCGAAAAAATGCATCATCATCCCACAAGGACACTATGTGAACATAGCAGCTTTATTCATAATATCCAGAAACTGGAAATAACCTAGATGCTTCTCAACTGAAGAACGGATACAGAAAATGTTACCACTGTAATTTATACAACGTTATCTATACAACGGAATACTACTCAGACATTAAAAACAAGGACATCATGAATTTTGCAGGCAAATGGATGGAACTAGAAAATATCTTGAGTGAGGTAACCCATTCACTTAAGTGGATATTAGCCATAAACTACGGCATATCCATGCTATAATCAACAGACCCAAAGAAGCCAAATAACAAGGAGGATACAAGGGAAGATGTTTGAATCTTTCTCAAATGGGGAAACAAAATAGATACTGAAGATTGGTGGAAGGAGGGAACTAGGTGGAAGAGGGGCTGGGGTGGGGAGCAGGTACAGGGGGAGCAGAGGAGAGAGAAGGAAGATCAGCTTGTGTGGAGGGCAGTCTCTAGGATGTGCCAGAAATCTGGGATGGACAGAGGCCCCAGAGTGTCTAAGGGGGAGACTCTAGCTAAGATTCTTAGCAGTGGGGAATATATGTAGCCGCCTGCAGCCACAAGTCAACTGGGTTCACCTGAAAGGGGGCTGGGAACGAAAGGGGGACGGAGGGCGAGAAGAGATGAAGCCAAGACAAAGTTCTCTGATCAAGGCTCGAAGTTTAATGTTCAGCTCTCAATTTAAAGGGAAAGACCCACCAGAACCCTTTCTAGTTTCAACCACAGAGATGGGTGGGATAATCCATTCTTGGTCTCAGCTGGAGATGTCTCAAAGCAAGCCCTAGGGCAGTTCTTCTTTTTAGTTCCTTGCAGCCAAGGTGGGTAACTCCACCTAGATCCTTATCTCTTGGTCTGTTGTGGTCACAAGGTCTACCTGGCCTGCTCAAGGCCAGGGGAAGAGCACAAATATAGATTCTGAAGTGGTCACTTCCTGTATCAAGGCAAGACTCAGTGGAAGGATAAGGACAGCAACCCACTCACAAAGCCTTTGAAGCCTTTGGCCCAAAATGTGTCTTGCCTACAAGATGCGGAGGGACAAAAATAGAGCAGACTGAGGGAATGGCCAACCAATGACTGCCCTAAATTGAGACACATCCCATGGGCAAGAACCAATCCCTGACACTAGTAACAATACTTGGTTGGCATTAACTGTCTTCTAAGAGGCCCTACCAGCAGCCAATGGAAAGAGATGCAGAAACTCACACCCAAACATTAGATAGAGCTAAGGGAGTCTTACAGAAGAATTAGGAGAAAGACTGAGGGACCTGAAGAGGACTTTGGGGACTCCACAGGAAGACCAAGAGAGTGACCCTGGACCCTCGGGGCTCCCAGAGACTGAATCACCAAGCAAAGAGTGAGCATCAGCTGAATCTAGGCCCTGCTCATATGTAGCAGATGAGCAGCTTGGTCTTCATGTGGGTCCCCCAAACTGGAGCAGGAATTGTCTTTGAGTCTGTTGCCTGCCTATGGATCCCACACCCCTAAATAGACCATCTTGTCTGGCCTCAGTGAGACACCATGTGCCTAGTTCCACAGTGACTTGATGTGTGTGGGGGGTGTTGGCACCCGAAGCAGAGTCTCCTCAAAAGTGCAAAGGGGAATGGGGAATGACTTGTGTAAAAGGGTACTGGAAGGAGAGAAAGGGCTGATATTGGGTTGAAAAGGAAATAATTTTTTTAAAAAAAATACAGTAGCAAATAAGACAAAATCCTTGATTTCATGATATTTTAATAAGGGGAAAGATATGTGAAATAATAGCAGGAAGAGACAGACAGAATGAGAGGGGAAGGACCTGGGAAAACAGAATGATCATAACAATTTCTCCAGCAAGTTGATATTTTAATTTTTCTTCATCACTGTGTTTGCCTGGATGTATCTCTGCACCGTGTATTTCTGTTCACATGTACATCTCATGTCCCAGGAGGCCTTAACACCTAGAAATAAATTACAGTTTTGAGCTTCTATGTGGGTGCTAGGAATCAAACCTCAGTCCTCTGGAAGAGCAGACAGTGCTTTTTAACAATTGAGCCATCTCTCCAGCCCAGTAAGGTATTATTTTAATACAGACTGGAAGGGGTAATTATAAGGCCTTCTCTGATTAATAACACGGCAAGGTTAAAGGCTCTGATGCTGGAGACACTTGGCATGTGGCTAGAATCTAGTGAGTCCAAGAAATTACAGTGAGGTCCAAGAGAGTATTGGGTAGCAGGTAACACTGGTAAGGAGCTGAGCTCCCACATGGAGGTGGGATGCCATGGGATCTGAGCAGGAAGAGGGACACAACCCTGACTTCAGAACCACTCAACTGTGTGCAGAGAACAGTGGCTATTTTTTTTTTTTTTTTTTTTTTTTGGTTTCTTTTTTGAGACAGGGTTTCTCTGTGTAGCCCTGGCTGTCCTGGAACTCACTCTGTAGACCAGGCTGGCCTCAAACTCAGAAATCCGCCTGCCTCTGCCTCCCAAGTGCTGGGATTAAAGGCATGTGCCACCACCGCCAGGCTCCCTTGCAGTGGCTATTGCACACAGGCAGACAGAACAGGCTTGGACTAGGATAACATGAAGAGGATGAGGATGCTCCAGAGGAAGCAACAGAATTTTCTGGGATGGGATATGAGAAGCATCAAGGACATTTTAGGCTAGATCGGAATAAAGTAGTTATTGGTAATTCTAACTGGTTCATCTTATGTCACAAGTCAGATATTTAATAGGTTAAAATATTTCATTCTACCATGACATGAGATAGTTTGTGATTTTCACCAAATTTTAATTTTGCAAAATTCATTCTTCAGATCAGTTTACAACACTGGCAGTTTTCAATCAGAAAAGGTTTTATTACAAGAAACAATGACATCAGGTAAAAATGCAAAAATTGTGCAATTACGGCAAAATGTTTAAAAATATCTACACATTTGCCCCATAGGACTACAGTACTTACTACATACCTGAGCACTGAATATTGAATGCCATCTTAAACTCTTCACATGGGACTCTGGTTCCTTACAGATCACATCCACTTTTCCCTCATGCACCAATGAAATCAACTTGATGTTTACACATCAACTTTGTAGGATAACAAGAAACAAAGACAGACATAAGTAATAATTTCTTCAATCCTACAACAGAGTTACACCTAGTTCAGTTTTCTTAGTATAGAACTATATAGGAAAAGTGCTGTGTACATTCAAATGCAGAAACATAGTTAAAGAGAGATTGGCATTTGTTAGATCTTTGAATCCTGCTGTAGCCATTGTGCCTTTCACTTATATTTTCAGACTATGAAAATGTACCTTAAATTTCTACACATAAACCCACACATATCACTAATCTGTTTCCTAGGACCTTTTCTGAAATCATTTTAAAAGTGGCAAAATATCCCAGCTATGTAATGTAAACAAATTGTTCATACAAAATTCAATATATATTCTACTCCATAGCAAATTCTAAACCTTGGCTTTGATACACTATTCTTAAATGATTCCCTCAATATACACAGTTATGACAAAAGGACCAATTGTTGTACAGATCAACAGAATAAATCTAGTGTAGAATTAGCCACAGTGTATTGTTCTCTTACATATCGTACAGTACATGTACATTGCTAACTCAATGTTCTGTCATGTATTCAAGTAATGAATTTTCCTAAATACAGAGATTGTCAAAGTGGCAGGAAACCTTAGATACTCAACAAAGCTTTCAAAAATAAATTACATGGATATCTCTTGTAAAAATTATCTTCCCTCTCATTAGCAATACAAAACTATAATGTAATTCAAAAAATTCACAGAAATAACCCTAAAACAGTGTGAAAAAAAAGAAAAAGAAAACACAAGACAAACTAGAGAGGCTAAAAAAAATATTGGCTGACAAAATTTACAAAGAGATTAGGAGAAGCCACACATCCAGCTGTGGAGGACACATACACACTTGTTCTGTGAATGCTGTCCACTTGAACTGCTTCAGAGAACTCTCTCTACTTGTAGGGCCTTTAAAAAGCAGTCTATAAAGTTTCTGGAAAAGGAGGTATGTGATGCAAGAGGCAATGTTTTCAATCTGTTTCACAGTATCTATCACCTTACACTGAATCAAACTGATTCTCTTTAAGAAAATTTGTTCTGACTGAGGACAAGCTCTGACTTATGTGTAATATTCTTTATCAATTATAGTAGGCAGAGTAATGAATATGTTATCGACCTAAATACCTGCCTTAGGTGAAAGGAGTGTAGGTTAATATTCCTAACTAACTGTGAGAAATTTATCAGTTCAATATGAACAGCGCCTTAGTACCTAGAGTACAGAAACCTATGACTCTGTTCACTCACTCATCCTTCCTTCTAGATGGCCTTCAGCTACAACAAGTGTTTCAACATAAAAATATTCATCACTGTTGAGTGCAAAAGAGAGTTGTAACTGTAATATGAACCTTATAAGCCACTGAATTATTAGACCATTCCAAGACTCTTGTTTCTAGAAAACAGAATTTTATAAGTAGGTGTTAAAACTTCACATTATTAGTTAACGTTCACGATACCAACAATGACTGGAAAGGTAGAAGATGGAAAAAGAGTTTGGGCAACAAAATAGCCCATGTTAGTGCAAACTTGGAATTGTAAAACTGAATCCAGTTAGACCAATGGCCATCGGCCATATCCTATCACACAAATAGCAGACCTCATGGAGTCACAAGGTAAAGTGCCAGAACCATGGAACTAGCATGCTAATCTGAAAGATAAACATAGACTCATAAACCATTTAAATCAATCTAACTACACATGAATTAACTTATACGAGCACCAGTCACCTGCAAATCTGAGCCCTTTCTGGGATTTCAAAAAAATGAGACAGTGTTAGCACTTGAAAAAGTTATGGACAGAAAACTGCCACTTTAACCTTGTAGCTTAACTTAAAAGTCACATGAGAAATATGAAACAATCTGACTAAAAGTTCATTCTGAGAACTGAGTTTTCCTTCAGTCTACTGACAGAGCACATTTAAATATCGTACACTTAAAAACAGTACACAAAAATATATATGTAAATAGATATAAATAGTAAGACTGAGGATCTAAGTTAGTGCTTCTCTGTGTTAGAGAGATCACAGCTAAATAAATGATATTGCCTCATATTGTTACCCGTATTTAAAATAAAGTCACGTTAACCAGTTTGGATGTCTACCCAGGAATACTCTGCTTTTCAAGAGTGCATAGTTGTCTTGAATTCACCTGGTTTCTCAGCAACTATTGATCACAAAATTCTAGGATGATATTTTATGCCAGGGGTGGAAAAATGCTGATAATTGCACTTTGTTACCTTTCCTGACTGAAATGAAAATATCATGAAGGTAAAAGCAAATCCCTCCCCACACCACAATCTTTATGAGCACCCATTTCTGAATACAAAACTCTGTTAGCTTTCTTCAATGTTGACAGCATTTCCTAAACAAGCTTCCTTAGTATGAGATGCCAGTGACGTGCTTTGGCTTGCTACTTTAATTAAAGAACTTTCTGAAGACACTGAGGATAGAGTTTAGCCACCGCACACTCAAAATGGCGGCCAAGATCCCACAGCCGATCTGGGGTCTCATACACTTTCATCCACTGGTCAGCAATGTCATCATATTGGTAAAGAGAATTTTTCCTGCTGGTTCTGAAGATATGTTCTTCAACAGTCACTTGAGTAGCTCGTACAAATAAATGGAGTTTATTCTGGAAAAGTACAAGCTTAAGGTACGGATTTATAGACTGGTCACATGGAAAGTCCTTTTTACGAGTCCATTTGTTTAGCTCAATGTCATAGGCTTCAACAGTAAACACACGCTGATGGTTTCCACAGGTTCCAGCTATGTAGTAGATCGAGTCTTTGTACACAGCCGCTAAGCCCTGGATTCTAGGCACAGTCATGGGGGTTAAAAATCCCCAGTAGTCTTTTTGAGGCTCATAGAAGAGGAAAAATTCTCCTAAAAAAAGAAAAGGGAAACAAATATGTAAATTTTCATGTTTGGTTGCATCTTTAATTCCAACCTCTAAAGACTACATTTTCCAAATACTTGCCTCCTAGAACATACAAAGTAATAGTAATATTACAGCCAACCCACACAGGTATGAATGACCTGGGAAGAGTAAGGTAGGAAACATGAGCACATACAACTTCACCATAAAAACTACATTACATACATGTGTGGTACTTGATTAGAAAATAACATATGGAATTGTCTACATCTGTACTTGTGGGTCACTCGTGTGTTTGTGAATGTTGTTATAAAGCAAAGACAAATTTTAAAACAATTTATGGAGCTAATATGGAGTCAGTTACTATTCTAAACTGACAATAAAATGGTGTATACTGAGCCAGACTATCAATAGGAAAATGTCTGTATTAAAATTGTGACTATTGACAAGATCTCGCTAATGATATAACATTGCTTTGCTTTTTGATAAGTTCTCTAGCCTGAACTCAGGATGATCTTAACTTTGAAATCCCACTTTACCCTCCAGAGAGCTGAAATTATAGGTATGACAGCTATGTCCAGTTTAATGGGAACATTGAATAATGTCTTTGTGATAACAGTATCAACTCTATGGCAGATTAAATTTGTACTTCAGCAGTTATAGGCAGAACAGGTTGAATATACTTTATCTGAAGTGCTTGAGACTTTTACGTATTTCATATTTTAGAGTATCTACATATATATAATATATCTTGGGGATTACTCCAAGTCAAAACATGAATTACTACAGTATCTTTAGTGCCTGAGTTTAGACTACGACCTCTTATATAAGGTCAGGAATGGAATGTAGAACCATCAAAAAAGTCTCAGATTTCAAAACATTTTGGCTTCTTACATTAGGGATGCTCAATCTGTAAGACATAACCTTCTTCAACAGTTATCAGGTTATATATGTAAGGAGGCTTTGCAGGTTAGAAAGGAATACTGGTTCCCTTTAAACTAGTCTAAATTAAGGATATAAATTAAATTGCCTACTTAATAAGCATGACATTTCACTTTATTTAAGCCCTAACTTTTGCTTACATATTACCTTCTCTTTCTATTATAATATGACTAACATATTACAGTATTCTTGATAAAGAAAATGGAAGTTCAGACATCTTATATGTCCCAGTTCTCTACAAATTTCTTATAAAGAAAAGTTGATTTTAAAAGTTTCAACTTCTCTTTACTAAACTAAAACCAATGCTAAGCAATTTTAAAAACTCTCAGTGCAGGGGCTGGAGAGATGGTCAGCAGTTAAGAGCACTGACTACTCTTCCAAAGGTTCTGAGTTCAATTCCCAGCAACTACATGGTAGCTCACAAGCATCTGTAATGGGATCCAAAGCCCTCTTCTAGTGTGTCTGAAGACAGCTACAGTGTACTCATACACAGTAAATAATGATTAAAAAAAAAAAAAAAAAAAACCTCAGGGCCACAGATTCTTCTTATATAAAATAAAACCTCCGGTTACAAATTATTTGCTCTGGTGCTTAAGTCCTATTAAGTTATTGCTGCCCTGCTATAGTATTTGCATTAATATACAGCCCCCACACTACAATGAGGAAGCCTTAAAATTATCTTTATAAACTATTTTTGGCAGTAACACAATACATGGGGGAGTGCGGGGGGGAGGGGAAGAGGAAGGAGAAAAGCACGGTTCACATCACACCAGATAATATAACCATATTGGATGAACTATACACCCATTCTTACATTTTGCAAAGATAAACCCAAACCATGACATCCTTTCATTTAACTAAAATATAGTACCAGATAGTACTACACTTAATTAATTCTATAGAATTAATAAGCAACTTAAAGCAAACATAACTAGGCTTCTCAGAGAAATTAAGTCAAAGAATTAGAGCAAAGAATATCATTTTTAAAAATGGGATAGGGTTTAAAAATAACCATGTATATATATCTTCATAAAAACTTACATTGATTGTTCCTGATTTATTAAAGTAGTTATAAGGAAATATTTGAATATAATCCATTAAGAAACAGTAAATGAATAAGGATTTTAGAGTTATCTACACTGCATTCAGAATCCCAACAACTACAACATTAAGAAAAATGAAAAGGGGCTGGGGAGATAGCTCAGCAGGTAGAGTGTTTGCAGTATAACCACGAGGATCTGAGTTCAGATCTGTAGGATCCAGGAAAAAGCAGGGCAGTGGCACACCTATATAACCACGGCACTGAGAAAACAGAGAAAACCAGATTCCTGAGGGACCTGAAGGCATGCCAGTCAACTCAATTGGTAAGCTCCAGTTTCAGTGAGAGCCTGTCTCAAAAATTAAGGTGGCCAACAATAGAAAACCACCCAATGTTAATGTCTGGCCTGCACACTCATATACATAAAATTTTTAAAAAGCTAAGATCTAAAGAATATAATTTCAAGCCTTTGTAGTTAAGTTTCATAACTATTAAAACCCTTTGTGGGCACCAGAAGGTGGGTCAGCAGCTAAGTTCTTTTAGAGGACTCAAGTTTGAATCTCGGCATCCACAGGGCAGCTTGCAACCATCTGTAACTCTAGTTCCAAGGTATCCCTCTTTTGGCTTCTGCAGTCATCAAGTATGCATGTGATATATACACATACATTCAGGCAAAATGCCCATATATCTAACATTTAAAACACACAAAAGCCTGACAGAACTGGAAATAAAGTTCACTGTTTAAAAACACTTGCGGCTCTGCTCTTCCAGAGGATCTGGGTTCAGTTTCCAGAACCCACATCGCAGTTTACAACTGTCATTAACTCCAGTTCCAGGTGATCCAACATCCTATTATTTTGGCCTCTGTGAACATTGCATGCACCTGGTGCACAGACATAAATGCAGGCAAAATGCTCATTCATATATAGTTAGATAGATAGATAGATAGATAGATAGATAGATATAGATATATAGATATATAGATATATAGATATATAGATATATAGATATATAGATATATAGATATATAGATATATATATCTTGGAAGAGAAACAAATCTCCTTGGTAACCAATGAACAGTGCATGCGACTCCAGTAAACTCATTCATCAAGTTCCATAAAAAGTAGTTGCCACATCTCTTGTTTATTTATTTGAAAATGCTCTGAAATAGTCAATAAGTAATAAACTTATTATGCTTTTAAAAATACTTTATGAGATCCAAACATAACTCAAAAACAGAGAACCAATCATTTCAGTGACTTAAAAAGATTTTAAAATTTTCAATGTTTTTGACCCTGATTTTCTAAGAGACTGTTCTAGCAGAGTTTATGGTTAGGAAGTAGTAACCACTAAGAAGAGTTAGCCACTTTGCTATCAGTAAGTAAACCACCCTTGGCATCTAACCCTTTGGTGAAGAACCCTTTTGCTACCTACCCTGTAAGACATAGATTTTCTCTTTGTGCTCCACAGCGTTGTGAAACTCCATTGCGACTGGCATGGCGCAAACAGTCATCCAGCAGTTCTCTCTGCTGTCATAGCACTCCACAGACTTCAATGAGTTTCTTCCATCACCTTCATAAACACGCCCTCCAATTGCATACATTTTACCACAGCAATATACTAGTTTGCAGCCTATTCTGGCCCGAAGCAAGGATGGCTTGGAAAGCCATCTGTTGGTGGAATGGTCATACATCCAAAAATCATTTTCTGCTTTATGATCGATGGACACCTCACTGCTGCTTGGCCTGTACCCTCCTGCAATGTATATGTCATTATCTGGTGAAACAAGAATCCCAACTTCTCTTAGGTCATTTGGTGGTTTGCATAGTTTAAACACTCTTCCTGTGACTATATCTAGACAAGGCACTGTTTGCTTCTTTCCTGAGTGTTTGTGTGCAGCATCGAAACATATGATCATTTCAGAAGCAGTCATTCCAAGCCTCTGTGTACAGCCATTGGTGTTGGAGGGTCCCTTTTCTCCACAACTTTTGACTATGGCCTGCGCAAACTGAGGAGGAATTTTCTCGATAAATGTATCTTCCATTAGAGGAAAACGTATACATTTGGCAAAAATTTCTGGAAGGTGTACTTCTCTTTCATTCTGCTCATGCTCAAACCACCTTATAATGCTTTCATAAACATGTTCTTCCCGGTCTACATTTAAATCGTCACTATCTAGTATGCTTATGAGTTGGTCTTTTGTCAGCTGTAGAAACTCTTGTTCTTTGGTGACACACAGAAACTTTTTACGGATATATTCTTTTGATCGATCTCCAAGTTCCTGATGACCATAATGATCAGCAAAGATAAACACTCCAATAGAATTCTGTGGATCCAAATGACTAATCATATACTTAGCACACTGGTCTTGTATGGAAGGAATTTGGAAGATGCTAGCTGTAGTGAACAAGGCTTGAACATTGGCCTCTGTCAGAATAACTCTAGAGGTATAGGCATAATTCAATACTAAATCCATTGATTCAGCTTCAACACCGATGATTCGAACTTCTTTCTGAGTACTTTCTGTAAGGCCGCTAGTGAACATGGATCTAAGAAAGAAAAAGATTAATATTTTATATGTACCGCAAATGGAAATTTTTAGAAGTTTAAAGTCATCACATATATAAGCCACTCTGAAAACTAATCATCTAACACAAAGACTTAACTCCAGTTAATCCCAAAAGCTCTGTTCTCTGGGCCATTCCATCTTGTGCCAAAGGAGTTAAACACATACAATCTAAAAATATGGTACACTGGCAGACTGCTTCAAGTTGAAATCACCTGGGGAACTACAGCTGATGGAAGGGCCTGTGGGGACGCCTCTGTCTGTCTGTCTGTCTGTCTGTCTGTCTCTCTCTCTCTCTCTCTCTCTGTAGCAAGCACTATGGAGATTCTTTAGGGATGGTGGTCCTTCATCTATCAAGACTGGAAAATAGCTTTGATCGCCAGAGTAACTGGGAAATTGTGACTGGAGTGAGCCTGAATAAACAAACTCTGAAGTCGCGCTCTTTCAACTCCCCAACTCATATATATCCCTAAATAACATCCCTGGAATTTATTGCCCTGATCCAGATAGCCTCTTGCCCTGACATCCCTTGACAATTGTACTTCACTTTCTTGTAAAAATCCCTTTGGGCAAATAAAATAAGAAACATATAGGCATCTCTTGTTAATTAGATCTTGTGTTAACTGGGTTTCTCAGTCTCATCAGAGCCACATAAGAACAGAAGGAGGCAGAGGGGCAGGATTCTGTTCTTATATGTTAGCTACAGAAGGAGAAACTGTAAATGATGTATTTCAGATCTGATTGTCCTTGTAGCCCCCATCCGAGCTTCTAGTCAAATTGCCTTATGGCTAATGGACCTTATATTGTTATGTCTCAGAAAAAGCTCAAGATACCATCAACATAGCATAATGAGTCCTAAGTACAACAATGCAGTCTAATAAAATCCTTGATAGCCCAGGGGAAACTATATTGTGTGGACAAAGTAAACTTCATCTCAGAAAGAGCAAGCATTCTTCAAAGGTCCATACTTTTCACCTACACCTTTTAAAAGACCACTTTACTTACTCTTGGACACTTTGAAAACCCTTTCCTTAATAGATATACTTCATTTTCTCAGGTAAAAGTTCCTGTATTTTACCTATTTATATCCATACAAAAAAGTTATGATAGGGTTAATATGCTTTTTTCTAAAGAATTTAAGTTTTAACACATCACTGATTCTTTGGAAACTATTTTTAAATTCCTTAAAGTATATCCTACAGACTAAGCTTCTTAGATGGGTGCAGTTGTGTATAATCAATTAGTGGAAGGCTGAGGTGCGAGGGTGGCCATAAAGTCATAGCATCCTGAGCAACAGTAAATTCCAGAATAGCCTGGGTATACACTTTAGTTGTTTGGTTTTTTTCTTGTTTTAAATGAGTATATTTTTGAAACCTTCTGTCCCAAACATTAAACAGATAAAATACTTAAGTATTACTCATGTATAAACATCATTACCTTTCTGTAAGGTTTCATTCTAAAGAAAGTTTTGTTGTTACTATTATTTTGAGACAGTCTTTTCATATAGCACTGATTGTCCTGGAACTATGTAGAGACCAGGCTGGTCTCAGATTCAGACATGCCCCTTCTTCTGGTCCCCATGTGCTGGGATTAAAGGCGTGAACTTTCACATCCAACCATTCTAGGAAACTCTTAACACATTTTTTTCTTCCTAAAGTCCTATGAGAAAAGATGTTTTTATTGTTTTGAAAAGCATCTGGGGTGCTTACTAGATACTTGAATTGGTGTGGTATCGGGGATAAAAGTAACTGAGTTCTAGTCACTTTGAACTTGTTTTGTTATACTGTGAAAAGTATCCTGAATGTGAAAATGGGCAGACACCTTTGAAGGCCCCACCAAATACACGGGGGCTGTTTTTTTTTTTTTTTTTAAGATTTTATTCTTTTTATTTATGTACATATATGTGGGTGTGGGATAAGTGTGGAGGATCGTTCACATGTGAGTGGAGATGCCTGCAGAGTTTAGAAAAGGGCATTAGGTCCCCTGGAATTAGAATTACAGGTGGTTGTGAGTGGCTTGATAGGGGTGCTAAGAACTAAATTTGGGTCCTCTACAAGAGGAGTAGGTGTTCTTAACCATTGACCCATCTCTCCAGCCCTCAATACATAGAATTTTAATATGTAGTATGAGAAACCTTGAGGATACGAGGGCCAAACTCATAGAGGATAGACTATGGCCTTCATTAGGTACAGACTGACTCCCAAGAGAGAACACCATCTCATATCTGTTTATCATGGGAGCCACTCTGCCATCAACAGGCTAGGCTAACACACAGCAGTGGTCTGATATCTTGATGAGTTCCCTAATAGGTTCTGCATCTACTTGATACATTGGGAGTACTTCCTTGCACAAAATCCCAAGTACCAAATACTTTTCAATTTTAATTTTAACAAGTCACTGGATCAGGAAGAAGCCATGTCAAATTCCCAGCTGTTCTAATTCTTTCACCTGCAATGCAAGGCTTGGAAATGATTAAGTATGATTTCTGTGATTCCCACATCAGGACAGCCAAGAAACTTTCGTGCAGAAACAAGAACTTAGTTTTTCAGTTCTCTGGCAACATTTTTATGTGAATGGCATTTCAAAGCATTTAACTTACTTGAAACTAATATCTATTGTAACTATACTTCTTTTATGTAGGCATTCAAATTATCCATGACATTTATATGGTATCCTCTAGAGAATAAGGTTTCAATGAGAAAATTTTTACTTTGAAGTTTCAACTTATTTTTTACTATTCAAAGAGAATATAGTTTTGTTTCTTTCTAAACAGAAACTTGGAGACCTACTTGACCCATTTCATTAAGTGTCACACAATAAGTCTAATTTTAGAATAAAATCTAGTTCTGCCATTTGAATGACTTAGATATCACTCATCTGGATCTTTTCATATGCAAATGGGAATAATTATATAAAGATAAGATTATTAAGACTATAGAAGACAATACATATCAAGTAAGCTTCATTCAGAGTTTGGTAAGGAGCAATTACGCCTTATATTCAAACACAAACCTGTGTTCTGTAGGTTTCATCTTTTTTTTTTCTTTTTCTTTCCAGCTTTCTATCCTGTAATAATTATTACTTGGTTCAATGATCTACCCAAACAAAACTAAATGGTTTTAAGTATCAGAACTGATGTAATTGTACTGAACCCACCATTCTGAGGAAAAGGGACCAGAAACTAGTAAGTACAACATTATAGTGGGGTGTGCCTTATAAGTACCTCAAATGATAAAGCAAGATAGTCTATCGTTCACAAACCACTTCTGTATGCTGAAGGGCTTTTAGAATCGAGACCTGACACAAAACCTATTCCAATCACGTTCTTAGAATAAGAACTTAAGTTTTCAGATCCAAGTTTAAAACTTTTACTTTTCAGTATTTTATGGTAAAAAGGAATAGAAAATGAGAGTGAAGAAAGCATGAGATATTTCTGGGAATCTTGGTAAGTAAGACATAAATAACCTTGATTTTATTTCACTGCTTTTTACAAAACTCCACCGCATTAAAACAATCTACTAAGTCCTAGTTTACTTGTAAAGGAACAAATTCCTATGTTTTAAACTCTAAAAAAGGTTGTATGTACTAAAAACCAAAGGGAAAAAAATTTCACAAATACTTAAAATTCTAGATCATTCTCTAATACAACTTCCAATGTCTGAAACACTGTATATATATCTATGTTGCCCAGTACAGCAGCCACTAGCCACATGTAGCTATCTGTGCACTTGACATGTTTTAGTGTACATGAGTTAATAAATTAAATTTTAAAGCATTATAATTTTCTTCACATGTGGCCGGCAGCATCCATATTGGGACACCTCACAAGTCCACTAAACTTAAATCCCAACTATCTGAACTCTAGAATCCCACCTCAAAACAAGGGCTCATTAATAAGACAAGACCTATTATCTACTCTCAGAAAATAAACGCATTGCTGGCCTTTGTTTATTTGTCCCAACTCTGTATCACAACCAAGTGGGTAACACTGGGGATGAAAGGCAGTCTGGTACGGATAGTAATATAAGTTTCTACCATCATCATACCTGAAGTAGGGGCTGATTGCAGCAAGAACGTTTCTATGACAGGAAAATGTTTTCCCGTGATCCACTTCCACTACAATGTCTGTCAACTGTCCTTCATCGTACATTGTTTTGAGTTGCTTAAGAATACTGCAAGCATGGAAAGGGTCCATGGTATCGTTGGCTGTCTCTGAAGATGGAATCCCATTCGGTGTTGGGGAAGACTTACTTAAATCTAGGAGAAAAATCGCACAACCACAAGAAGTTCGAAGCTAGTTTACGGCATTGTGGGTTTTTTTCCCCCCACCCCTTACACAAACGCCTGTGTGTAGGCACAGGACCGCCGACATAGGCTCTGGGAGCCGAGAGCTCAATAAGGGCGAACAAGTTCCCAGGCCGGCGCGCTCCTCGGGAGCCCGGCGAGCCCGGACCGCCGCGCTCGCGGAGGGAGCGTGTGAGGCGAGCCAGCCGAGCCGGCAGCAGCGGTGCGCGAGGACTCGGCTCCGGGCAGAGCGCGGGGCGGGAGCCTCTCGAGGGCAGCGCAACCGAGGGCGACTGCCAGGGTACCCCTCAACCGCCTCGCGGGCGGCCGGTACCCAGACGCCCCATCTCCGCGGGCGCGCCGCCCACCGCCCTCCTCCCCATTCATCCTCGCCTCCGCCGTCTCTCCATCCTTCCCTCCCGCCTTACGGCCGCCTCTTCGGTCAAGGCCGGCGCCCGCGCTCCTGCTTCCCTCCTCCGACACTGCTGGCGGCCGTACCACGCCACCACTGCCGACGCGGCCATTTCTCCAAGGGCCCGGCTCCGGTTATTTAAAGAGAATGTCATTGCGTTTCGCTCGCTCCGGGTTCCGCTCTACTAAGCGTTGCCTAGCCAATGAGGTGCTAGCCAAGCCGCTCCTCCCCGAGCTCGAAATACCTAGCGCTGATTGGTTGGCATTCGTGTACCAGCGCGTCGGGAAATGTAGTTTTAAGGCCCCCGTTCCCGCGTGCTCCTAGTCGGGCAGAGGCCCAAGCCGAGCATTCCTATTGGCTAGGTGGGCGGAGGCGAGCCCGAGCCCGCCAGCCTGTGCGTGTGAAATGCGCAGCGCCCGCTGGGAAATGTAGTCATCTGGTTGAGGCGAGCTGTCACTGAGACACGAGGTAGGAAAAGCTCTTGTAGAGCAAATTTCCCTGGCTAAGGCCTCTCTCCGAGTCTTGACTCCGTTTTAAAACTAATTTTCTTCATATTCCAAATTCCCTATCCGTGACTAAATTCCGGTATGAAAACACGCTCTGCACCAGGGCTATGAAACTCCAAAATGTTGGAAATTGTTATGAGGGCTGTTATCCAAAATTGCAAAGGATATAAACACCCCCCATCCCTAAACACACACATATGGAAAATGGTAGGCCTCTGATGAGTCACCTGTGACGCCCACTTGACATTGCATCGCCTTAGCCACATGCCCTGCTTTTCACAGATGAACTGAGTCTAGTTACATGACCACTCAGGACCTGAATCCATTTGGCTTGCATTTCTAGCACACCCAGGAAACACCTGTCATACCGAAGAGTACAGGCTCACTAGAGAGAGACTCAGATGATTGATTTCCCCTGGGCTTCTTGAATGTGAAGAGGGCCTCTGGCTTTCCTGTGAAGAGATGCTGGAGAGAGACTGAGCCTGGCGCTCCTCCGGACCGTGCTCAAATCCTGGCTCTTGCACAAGCTCTGCCAGTCCTTGAATCTAATGTATAAAAGCCAGCACTCGGCATTCAGTCTACTTCATAGTGTTTTTTGCAACAAGCTGGGGTTTTATTGTTGACCTATTTTTTTTCTTCTTCCTGTGTGTGTGTGTGTAAGTTTGTAGGTGTGGTTTTGCACGAGTGGATGTACATGTGAGGGTGGGGGTGGTGCATGTGCATGCATGTGGAGGCCGGGGATTGATGTTGGAAATCCTACAATGCTGCTTTTCTACCTTATCCAGTGAAACATAGTCTCTCAATCAAACCCAGAGATCACTCATACGGCTAGTCTCTCTAAGCAACTTGCTCCGGAGATTCTCTTTCTCTCTCTAGGTTGGATTCTGGGGAATTGGAACATCTGTCCTCACACTTGGCATGGCAAGCACTTTAATCACTGAGCCATCTTCTCAGCCAACTTTTTATCTATTTTGATTTCCTCATCTTGTTTCTGACATCTAACAGGATGCTCTGATAGAGTGGGAATGATTTAAAATAGTTGAGTTCTATTCCCTAGGTGTGCTAGAAATTTAAATAAATTCCAAGTGCTATGCTTCTATGCAAATCAATGAGATGAGATGCTTCCTGGGGACTGGGGCTTAAGGACCTCACTCACAGTCCTTGCTTATGAACCATTAAAGGCTTGCTTATCAGATAGTCTTTACAATAGGAATTTGAGTTTACTTGTTACTTCTAACTTTGAATTTGTATTTCTCATGTATTCAATAATTTAGTAAAATTTATGTGGTGTGTGTGTGTGTGTGTGCATTTGTATGTGTGTTTTTGCACACATACATCATTCCCACTCTTTATCAACCATAGGTGAAATTTCAAGACCCTTTAACAAGATCACCTGGAGTTGAAGATGCAGCTCCCTAGGGGGGGATCGGTAGTGTGCTTGCATGGTGTCTCTGGTTCAATTTACAGCAATATACTAAATAAATAAATAAGTTATGCTCACAATATAAGGCATTAAGAAAATACAGCATTACTAAATAAATAAATAAGTTATGCTCACAATATTAAGGGCATTAAGAAAATGACGTTTATTGGTATAAATTTAGCAATTAGAATAGAAAGCATGCATTTGGGGGCAAGTCTTATCGGCTGTTCACTCAAGTTCAAATTTAATCAACAACTTTTTCAATCCTGTTAAAGCTCTTTAAGAGACACTTGGCTAATTTTCTTTCATTCTTGCTTTTTTGACTCAATTTTCTATCTAATTCTGTACTAGTTAAATAATGTACTTGTCCCTATTACTAAATTAAGTAAAATAAAGCTTCTTTGTTCTTTAATGGACAAATATTTGTCCATTTGGGAATGGGGCACACTACAAACTACAGAAAGTAAATCTAAATTTAAGAAATAAACATTCATAATTACAAGCTTGCCATTCACATGACACCCTGTAAATAGACTCCACAACTGGTCAGGTGGCATTGTCTAGCGAAGATTTGTTATCATTATGATGCATGTTTTAAACAAAAAGAATCTTAAAGGAACCTACAAAGCCTACAGTACAGCCCAGAAAGAAAGAAGCAAAGGTAACCCAGTTCTCTTGATGGATTCACTACTGTGTTGTCCTTTGAAGCCATTTTCCTACATGGTTACAGTTTAGAGTAACATATATAAAGGATGGAAACTGTAAAAGCAGACTGGAAGTTAGGAAGAATTGTACTTAAGTTAGACCCTGGGGCCTTCTTATAGTATGTGTATATTGTCTCGGATCCAAAAGCAAAAAGAACTTCTTGAAAAAAAGTCTTGATGTTTAAGTTATAGAAAAGATGAAGGACCATGAAAGCAACAAATTCAGAAGATGAGAACAAAATGCAGTCGCCTTTGTGTGTGTGTGCCTTAACATTGAGAGAATGACTTTTAGCAATTATCATTTGTACACAGGCAACGGTCAGTAATGATCCCACAGAACACAGACGTGACAGCAGCTGATAGGGGAGGAGGAAGAGGAAATAGAACCTCACTTCTGCTAATCGCTTCTGCAGCTTTCCAGTTTCTTTGTTCAATGCTGTGGAGGCTGTGAGATTAACCAGGGCTCTGTAAAAGAAGGAGGAAGGCACATGGAAGACCTTCACCTCTCAGCAAATGACATCCTTAAACATTTAACTTCTCAACTACAATCTACTTGATGAGGCCAATGTGACATTTATCTTGCCAAAATCTTATATTAACAGGATTAATGCCTAGAATGAAGTAATAGAGTATTTTTATATAAATTTAATATAATTGTAGATACTAAAACTGTTTTTTCTAAATTCTGGAACCTATATGTTGCATATGGTTTTCTTTTTTAAAAATTCGGAATTCTAAGTGGATATTAGCATTAAGTCTACCTTTTGAGTGTTTCTCAACTTTGTTATATCTTTTATGTAATGGTAAAAACCTATAAAACTATATTTTTTCAGACACTGATTTTGATTATAGCAGAGGGTACTAAAATGCATTAATTTGTCCTATTAGTTCTTGAAATTTAGCCTACCCAAGAAGAAACTGTGTATGCATAAATATTTAATTTAAAAAACTCATTTTGTTTTGTCTTGCTTTGGTTTGCTTTGAGACAGGGTCTCACTATTTGCTCTGGCTGGCCCAGAACTCACAATGTAGACCAGCCTGGCCTCACACTCAGAGATCTTCCTACCTCTACTTCCCAAGTTCTAGAATTAAAGGTATGCACCACTACTTACTCCAGGCTTCAAAAATATTTTTGCTTCTTATTACTTCCTGCATTCTGGGAAGACACTGTGTGCTACAGGGATCATGACAGAAGGAAGAGTGGAAAGAAATCAGGAGGGAAGGGAAAGAAGAAGAGAAGGAACTGGAAGGGAGAGAAATTCTAGCTTAGGACCTTATTGGATGGAGTATGGGGACCTCAATGGAGGAGTTAGGGAAAGAACTGAAGGAGCTAAAGGGCTTGCAATCCCATAAGAAGAACAATATCAACCAACCAGACCCCCAGAGCTCCTAGGAACTAAACCACCAACTAAAGAGTACACATGGAGGGACCCATGGCTCCAGCTGCATATGTAGATGAGGATGGCCTTATCTGGCATCAATGGAGGGGAGGTCTTTGGTCCAGTGGAGGCTCAATGCCCTAGTTTAGGGGGATGCTAGGGCCATGAGACAGGAGTGGGTGGGTGGGTGGATGGGGGAGCACCCTCATAGAATCAGGCGTGAAAGGGTTTGGGATAGGGTTATTGATGGTTGTGAAACACCATGTGGGTGCTAGACCCAAACTCATATCTTCTGCAAAAGTAGCAAGTGCTCTTAGCCATTGAGCTACCACTCCAGCCTCTTTATTTTCTTTTACAGTATGTACTGTACAGTTAATACTTGCCTTAGTTCATAACACATATAACCCCTAAATCCTATCTCCTACTTTATATATTCTATTTACTTCTGATTATCTACTTTGACTTCTTCCAAGTTTAAATACAATTGCTATGGATTTGAACTCTCTTATTGCATAAGTAAATATTCTTGTAAAAATATTTTTGTGTTTTATACCCGAGGAATTAACATGATAGTGTTGGGCTCTGGATTGAATCCAGTTTTAAACTTTTTTTACCAGTACTCTGCTTTTAAGTTTCATCTATATTCTTTGTTATTTTTCTACTTTACCTTTCCAAATATGTACATACATACATACTATATGCCATAAAATTAATTGTATAGATGAGTATGTTGTATAAGACCCCTGACCCTCAGTCATTGGTACTTACTTCGAGATGCCCTGAGTGAGACACCAAGATACAGATTGATGCAAAAGCAAGAGGTTTGTTTTTTGGTCAGGGTCAACCCTCAATCATACCCTCTAGGTGAGGGATGAGAAGGGGACCCCAAATGGCTATTACAAGCAGTTTTTATACTTTTTAGGGGCACAGGTTACATCAGCAAGCTTACAGTTCAAACTTATTGGTTAAGCATATTGAACCATAAATCTATTGGCTAGCAAGCATGACATGCATTTGAACTCTACCTGGGACTTTCTAGAGGGTCAGGTGACCATCAGTCAGCACATTCTGAGAATGAATTTTTTACTCAAGAATGTTCCTGTGGCATATACCAGAGGATTTAGATAGGCATTTGGAAAAACGGATTGATGCTCTTTATTCTATTCAATTTACCAGAAGGAGGTTCAGAATTTAAGGGTAAGGAGCCATCTTGAGTGTCATGCCAAATACCATGCGATTCATGTTAGTTCTACAATTTACAGTGGTAGTCATTATAATTAGGAAGAAGTTTAATGACATGTGCACTGTATTTGGCATAATTCTAATGCCTCTTGGGATGTTTTAATGATACATAGGGAGCTTATGAATTTCAAGAATGCTGCTCTGCTGAGCGCTGATGCAGTAGATACTGCAGATAAAATTACCCATGGCCGAGCTCAGTATTTCTATTTTGGTCAAGCTTCAAAAATAGCATATATGGCTTGATCATACTAGCCTTTTTGTCCTGGGAACACTCTTATTCCTGCCCATTGTGTTAAAGCTTTTATTCAACAACATCAACATGTTGATAGCCAAGTACATGGCTTAAACCTGAAAATGGACCCCCAGACAGAGTTATTAAATTAACAGACTGGCAAGCCAAGGACGGGTAAGATTCTGCACATAGCCTTACCAACCTAAGACATAAGTGCATTGCTTTTCATAATGCATATTCCATGATGGGTAAGGAAGCATTCTTGCCAGAACAACCTAAGACAGGCTCAGTCATATTAATGAAATAAAAATGGGGAAGAGGCAGAGAGCCTTTGGGGCTGCTTGGCAAGAATCTGACATTGGCAAGGACAAGGAAGTAGGCCTCAGGCAGGAATCTGACATTAGGCTAGAACAAAGCATAAAGTATAAAAGCATAAAGGAGAAGGGGTAAGGGATGGGGGGTTCTAGGGAGGAGAAATGGGATGACATCTGTATTGTAAATAAATAAAATATCCAATAAAAATTCATAAAACAAACAATCAAACAAAATATTCCTGTGGGTGAAGAATGGAACTTGGCCCAGCCTTGACAGGAGGCAGGTGAGTGTAAGGCTGGTGAAAGACCCTAGGGCCCTTCAGTTGAATGGCTAGTGGGTAGGTATAATAGACAAAATAATGACTGTTCAAAGACTTCTGAGTCTTAACTCCCAATAACTGTGAGCATTTTATTTTATATGACAAACAGGACTTCACAGATGTGCTTATTTGAGGATTTTTATGACAAGGAGATCATGCTGGAGTAGCTATGTGGGCCCAGAGTCATGACAATGGAAAAGGACAATCCTCCCATCATGAAGGAAGCTCCTTCAGTAGCAGTAATTTGTCTCAGCTCAATGGAAAAGGTTACAGTGGGTGTGTTTAGATGGAAAGCATTGGCCAATCTTTATGAAAGCTGAGTGATGAATTTCTTTTTCGTTCTTCTCTTTTTCTCCCCTTGCCCTTGTTTTTTTGAGACATGATTTCTCTGTGTAGTCCCAGCCGTCCTGGAACTCACTCTGTAGACCAGACTGTCCTCCAACTCACAGAACTTTTTCTCTGCCTCCCAAGTACTGGGACTAAAGCTGCACTCCACCACCACCCTACTGCCAAGTAATGACTCTCAAAGCCTCAATTTTACTTTCCTTCTCCACCAAGTGTTTAATATAAATAAAAGTATGGGTGGAGGGAACTCGGCTCCAGATCTAAAGGAACTCAAGTGAATAATAGTTTGAAGAACAATAAAGGGAAATTTACATCATAAATAGTCATCCAAATCTGTCTGTAAACTCTGAACTTAGCTTGACTGCATGATCCTCCTTCAACCTTAGCCTGAGAGACAATGCCCAAGGGACAACACCAGGAGGAAGAGGTATTTTTTAGACCATCTTTTACGACTTTACTGATTTGTTTTTTCCCTCAAGATAATGGGTTCGTTACAATAAGATGATCAAACCTTTCCCTTACTTGTGGCTGAATACTAGCTGTTTCTGGAACCATAATTACTGTGCTCATTAGACGAGAGGCAATACAAAGCCAAGGAAGCATCTTGAGCAACAGATGCTTCACGCGCTGCTCTGTTGCATAGCCAGTTCGCCCCTGAGAAGGAGTGATGCTCACAACAGCTCAGCCTCCAAAACCCATGGATGTGCACTTGGCTTTCGATGATCTTGCACCATTTCAAATACAAAGCCATTTCCATCTCAAGGCCTCTTTGTTAGAGAACACAGAGCTCACTCAGCTGTGTGTCTGTGTCTGTACAGTACGTTCACATCTGGAAGTGTGATTCCTTTTTAGGAGGCAGAGTATTATCATCGCTATAAAAAGATACAGTCTCTAGAATTAGGTTAGACTGTCCAGGTTCAAATGCTCCTTTTGACCTGTGAATTAGATTTAAGAAATGTTTTTAATTGAAATAGAATCATGTCCCTTTCCCTTTTCTCCCTTAGCCCACCCCCTAGCTACTCTCCCTCAAACCCGTCTCATGCCCCTACTCTCAAGCTGACCACCTTTCTTCTTTATTATTGTTAAACACAAACACACACCATATGCATATGTTCTAAAAAGAAGGAATCTGGGTAAAGGATTTTTATGGGTTAAACAGAAGTCTAAACTCAACATTCCTCAGGAATCTTGTAGGGCAGGTTTCTGTTTACTGGAAAACCACTACCTCCCTTATCTGACCAAACTGGTAAACTACCTCTGGCGAGGACATCTAGTTCCTGACTAATTGGACCAGTCTGTATCTACTCTAAGAAACCACCCTACCGACTATTATTTAAACCTACTGTTTTCTCAACAAGTTGCCTCTCTCTAGTCTTCAGTCTGGTTGTTTGTTCCAATAAACTTTACCTTTTCTATTTACAGAATGGTCCTCCTCAGTGGTGTCAATGAGGCCTTGCTTATAGTTCTCTCTCTCTCTCTCTCTCTCTCTCTCTCCTCTCTCTCTCTCTTCTCTCTCTCTCTCTGTCTCTCTCTCTGTGTGTGTGTGTGTGTGTGTTGTGTGTGTGTGTGATACATATGGTTTCAGAGCTGACTACTGTACATTGGACAACCAGTAGGGGATCATCCTGGGGAGATGCTATTTTGTCTCTCAGTAAACTAATGATATCTCAGTGCCTTTGTTTCCTCAGTTCTGAAGAAGGGGTAATAACAGAACTAGGAAGAAGACTGAAGATGCTAATTTACATTTATTTAATATAATTAGTTTAATGAATGGCACAGCAAAGGAAATATTAGCAGCAGTAGTAAAGAACCACTAGTAAAATGAAAATTTTGTTCAGTTTACCAAGTTATCATAACAAGAAATATGTTGTTCTTCCTGGCTGAATAGTCAGTTAACAGAATAATTATAGCTCGACTGGGACAGGAGACTAAGAATGGCAGCATGTGGTCAGTTGCTCACTGGCGTCTTCAGGCTTTTACCTGGAGTCATAGGCCTTGCCTCCAATCCCATTTCATTGGCTAAAACAAATCATATGACCAATTTTACTAAAAATAGGATGAGAAGTTCACATGTAGCATTCTCAGAATGAAGAAAGCCAGAAAACTTGGAAATCAGTCCCAGTGGTAAATGTACTCTCCATGGACTATGCTAGACACAGGTAGTGGTGCAGGAGAAATAAAATCTTGCAGGCAAGTAGATAATCTATGGCATATGTACACATGACTTTAAAAGAAACTGTTACCAGGATAGGTTTTCTCTAATAACATGGGGGAAAAAGCCCAAATCAGGATTTTAATTCCATGGTTTTATTCTTCATTGGGATTATTGTGTATAGTAGAAGGATGGTATCCAGGGAATGCATACCATCAATTTTAGATGTTATAGTTTGAAGTGTGGTCTTGCTCTTGGCACCTAGTGAGCAGGGGCCAGAAATGTGGCTAAATATGCTAGAACTCCTAGACTGTCTTCCCACAACAAAGAATCACTCAGTTCCAAATGATAACAGCACTGAAGCAAAGGAACTCTGGTCTGTGGTAATTTATGTATTTATCTCATACTCATCCCAAAAATATGCTGAAATGAACATTTGTGGCCTATAATCCAGACTATAAATCCCAGTGTTCCTAGTAGGAAGTCCAAGTCAGGCTTTGTGGAAGGAAGGGAAGGAAGGAAGGAAGGAAGGAAGGAAGGAAGGAAGGAAGGAAGGAAGGAAGCATCAAGCCAGCCAAGTGTGCTCTACCATCACACATTGCGTGTTTGTGAAATATAAACCATCTTGCCTACTTTATATTCCAATTTTTTCTTTTTCCCCAAAAACTTTGAAATTCAAATTTAAAACACTAATCTTCAAGCAATACTGCAAATATTTCTGCCAAGTTGACTAAGCAAAGTTTAATCTTCTAGAAAAACATGTAACATGTCATAATTAGTGACAATGGATAATAAATTTTATACAAGGACTATTATGAGGCCTGTTCTCTTACTAGCAACAGTCTATCAGGATAGTATCATTAGGGAGGTGGTGGGGAGACGTGTAAGTGGTGGGAGATGCAAGGGTAGAAGGGAGAGAGAGAGAGGAGAGAGAGAGAGAGAGAGAGAGAGAGAGAGAGAGAGAGAGAGAGAGAAGAGAGAACAAACCAAGAAAGATAGATAACTCCCACCTCAATGACCAACTTCCATCAGTTACTCTACCTTCCAAAACTTCTAGAGCTTTCAAAAAATAGCCCTGCCCTCTGGGGACCAAGAGTCCACACATGAGCTTTGGGAAGACACCAATACTGAACCATAACAATAAGCCTGGGAGTCATTAAGGGAGCTCCTAAAAAGCTTGACCTCAAAGGAAATCAAGTCTTGGAAGTATCTTCCTCTAGGACCTATATTAATGAGAGTTAGGCAGTGAGAGTTGATTGTAATAGTTTTATGTCCAGCCAAACTGATTGAAAAATGTGATATGTACCACAATCTAAAGGGAACTTCTTAATGATTTTTTTTTTAATCTAGGTTTGGAGAGAACAACGTCTGCCCAGCATGTGTAAAAGCCCAGGATATAGAGAGGGAAGAAAAGCTTTAGGAGCAAACAGGGGCATCAGTGTCTCCACTGGGGAAATGCAAGTCATGATGTCAGAGCTTTGCCAACTCAGTACAGATGCTCTTTCCTCTTCCCATTAGAAATGGTGAAGAGTCCTAGTTCGAACCTTTCCAGAAGGCCAGAATTTCCATCTGATTGACTGGAAACTGACAGCAAAAAGAAAATGTTGGTTCTTCATAATAGGTGGAAAAGAACTCCACAAAGAGACAGCTTCTTTTTCTCCTCTCCCCCATCCCCGTCCCCTTTCACATTTACTGAATATAAGACCTTACACAAGCTACATTCTGTCTAGGTCTTGGTTTCCTAGTGTGGGTAAGAATCCAAATGTGCAGGAGGTTGAGGGCTGTATCGGTATTCTATAGAAGTCTCTTCAAAATGTAAGAGCATCCAAAGGCACACTAGTAATTTAATGACAGTGGAGAGAACTTGCACTTTCTGAAACCCTGATTACAAGACCCAGTGTGTAATCTAGGTCTTCTGACTACCTAAAAAATGGAATGTGAGGGAGGCTTCTTGCCATCCTGTGACTAGAAATGGAGTGGCATTTTAGACTTGGTCTCTGGCTTCTGGAGCACATTCTTCTTGTAATAAGTATTTAATAGGAGGTAGGTGTAACACACATACAGAATTTAATATTTAATGGGAGGTGGGTGTATGCATATAGAATTTGGGATCTAAGAACTTTAGTTCTGATTCAACCTCTTCTTGGCCAGTACTTGAAGAAAATTACTTAATGTGTTTCAACTTTGGTCTTCTTATTTGGAAATAGCTTAAGTATTAATTACCAAGGCTCTTCTAAAGCTGGTGTTTATTAAACACTTGTAAAAGTGTGTAAATGCTAGGAGGTGCCTTTTATTCTTCACCAATTTTCAGCTTCTCTCTGGGACATCTTAAGTTGTCTTTGCTTTGAGGATTAAACCCAGGTATTAGGTTTTGAGGTGAAGGACAGCTCAGATTGAGGGCATTTCTACTGACTGAAATGTGCAGGTGTGTTTAACTAAACTTATCCAAGCACATTCCTGAGGGTTCCACCTCAGCGTGATCATTTGTGTGCAAAGGAAAAAAAATACAATTGCTGTGTATTCTGAGTGGCAAACCCAGCAATGGAATGCTCTTTGATTAGAGCCTTCTGTGTCAGCTATGGTGGCTTTTGGTTATATGATTTATTGTTAGAGAAAGTTTCAAACTCATAAAATTATCCCCTCGAGTCTCATCATCAGAAGTTTGCCCAGAGTGTATACCGTTTATCCAATGCCCTCTTCCTCACTCGCAGTGTATACCGTTTATCCAAATGGTCCCCTTCCTTCCTTACTTCATCCCCTTTCAGTGTCAGAAAACCTCGCAAGCTAGACAACAGTTGTACCCCTGCTACACAGAGCTATACCAGACACCCAGACTTTATTTTTCTTACTTTTCCATTGGAGAACTGTCACAAACCAGAACCAGGACAAAGAAATTCAGCCCTATGGTTTAACTGGCAGTGCTGATGTGTAGATCTCTAAGTAATGACTTTTGGGCACAGTAGAGTCCCAGTCCCTCTCCATTAACTGGGTGGAAAGGTGGACCTACTCAGAACAAATCTTTCTTTTCACACCAGTTGGCCTCTGCAGGATGCTTGGCAATACCACTACAGGAAATTCACACTCCACTTCCTCAGTTAATTTAATTAAACTGAATTCTATCCCCCATGCAGGAATTTGGCAACCTGTGCTGAAGAGCCATAAAAATGCCATTCTCTTTGATGCAGTAATTCCACTCTGGAATTTATCCTAAGGAAATAGTCCAAAATATGGATAAACTTATATAATCCCAAATGCTCATCCCTGTCTGATTTAAAGTAAGAAATGAGAAGGGAAGTGTTTCCCTCTACTGTATAAGAATTTTCAATCTAATAAGCCTGTATAAAAGACACACATCCAGATATTTTAATTATAAGCGTATATGCTATATTGGGCAGATCTAGCACTAGATAACTTAGTCCCCAGCTATAATGACCCTTGTTACTCGCTGTTTCTTTTGGCCATGCAGTTCTGGTTCATGGTGGCTTCCACCTCCATCTTCCTCACCCCACCTTCAACCCCCTCTCCAGAACCTCCAGTCCCACCTTCCTCCCTCCACTGCCCAGTCACTGGCACATTAGCCTTTTATTGACCAGTTAAATTGAGAAGGTTCATATGACATCACTTGAATATCCGTAGATCTGCTTGTCTGGGGCAACCACATCTTGAGGAACCAGTGTTTAGCACTAGAATACAAGCAGCATGAGACCAACCCACTACAATCTACCCTTGGGGGCTTAATTAAGTCAGCCGTAGTGTATGTGCCTATGGAATATTGTATGAACACTGACTTTTAATTACAGAGGCTGTACTGAAACATGGGAATCCTCTTATGTACTGAAAAGAACTGAAGAGGCTATTTCTTCCTTATAACTACAGAAAATTTGACTAGTAATAAAAGTATAGGGCCAGATGTAAGGGTGAGAATTATTCAGGAAGACTGCATATTATAAGCCAGCCTAGGTTACAAAGGGAGAGGCTGCACACACATACACACAAACGTACACACACATACACACACACACACACAACTAAAAAATCATCAGAGTGCTACAATGATGCCGTGATCATGTCAGGATCATGAGCTCACAGATAATTGAAATAAAACACATTTTTGAAGATCAATAACTGTATATATACATATATTTATTTTTGCTACATATATTTGTTTATTCTCTGTGTGTATTCATGCTCATACATGTGTGCCACAGTTCTTACATGGAGGTCAGGGGACAACTCTTTCCGTATTGTGAGTTCTGGGGATTGAACTCATGTTGTCAGGCTTGGTGGCAGGCTCCTTTACTGACTGTGCTACCTTGCTCACCCTGAATATATTTTATAATTAAAGATGATATAAAAGACTGACATCAATCAAGGTTGTCTTTATGCCCACATTTTTGTCTAATGTGTGACTAAATTGTGCTTTCTACAAATTGGTGATATTAATAAATAAGAGGAACTAGACATAGAACTTCCATATGTAACTAAGCCAGCTCAGTCAGTCAATGGGTTCTCCAGTGGGGAAGCAAGGATTAAAAAAAAAAAAAAAAAAGACAAACAACACTGTAGCATGACCCCAGCCTTTTTCTGAGACTTAAGTGGGCTTACTTTTTCCCCAGTCTGCTTTTATACCATTTAATTACATACAAAAAATAAGGTCAGTTCTAGGTTAAGGAAAAAACCAAGTCAATAAACACAAATAATCATGGAACAAGCAAGGCAATAAACAAAGTCTCATGATCACTGTTTCCAGGGGCTTACCGGGATGACCAAGATATCTGAATCTACTTCCCTGTCTTGGCCCAATATCAAATTCCTGCCTGAAGCCTACTTCTTTGTCCTAGCCCAATGTCAAATTCCTGCCAAGTTTCTAGAAGTGGCCCCAAAAGCGCTCCACACATATTACCCAACTATACCATTTCTACTTCTGAGTGTGTACCAGAAGGAATCTAAACCAGCCTGCCTCAGAGATTCCTGTGATCCATGTTTATGCTGAAGCCAATATCTGTAGCCTACCAAGATATTCTCCAACAGATGAATGGATAAAGAAATCTGTCTCTCCATTTCACTCTTTTTCTCTCTGTATCTCTCCTCTCCCTCCTCCCTCCCTTCCTCCTCCTTTAAACAGACACACATGCTTACACACAATGGAATGTTGTTCAGCTGTAAAGAACAATGGAATTATGTCATTTGCAGGAAAGTGAATGTAACTGGGAATCATTTAAGCAAAATGAGACTTTGACAGACAAATGCATCACATGTTTTTGCTCATATGTGATCTCTTAGAGTCCTATCAATGATTGGAAAGAGAACTATTTGTGAGGGGGATTGGAACCAGCCGGAGGCAGGTGACAAGACAGCGCGAATATGAGTGAAGTACAATGAGCGCGGTGATGCACGCGTGTGAAATGTGACACAGAATCCATTATGTTGTATACTTACTAAAATTAATTTTAATACTTAAGAAATTATTTGAATAAGAATGGAACCTCCAAACTTAAAAGACATGAGTAGAGAAAGCACCTTGTCCATCCTAAAAATTAAAATTTCAGAAAGATACAATGAGAAAAAGTAGTATTGAAGGTTAAGAGGTCACATTCATATCACTTCATGAGTTCTAACATTCTATATCACTTCTAGCTTTGAAGAAATAAACGTGTCTTTAAAAGTGAACCTCTTGACTCAGAATGATGCACAAGCAATGCCAAGAGCATACTCACCTGGGCTTTTCAGGTACAAAAGGCAGGTGTGTGCTGTGGTACAGGAATGTTGGTCACAGGTTTCTGAACCATGCATCATCCTTAATCCAACTCATACAACTATAGGCCCTCATGCATGTTCCTTAATTTCCTCGGACCGCATTCTAAAACAAGGACTATTTCTCTCATGCTTTTTTTTCCCCCAGCTCTAAAATTCATCCATTCAACAAATTTTGTTGGGTTCCCACTACATTTGAGCACAGTAGTAAACAGTCATGGGATCAAAACAAAGCAAAAGAACAGGACATGTTTCTCGATCTCAAAATTAACTTTGAATGCTGTTTTAGGAGTGGAGGGGTAAGAACAAAACAAGGTTAAAGTGTTTGTTATGAATCTTTGAAAACTGGGTGTATGTGTGTGTGTGTGTGATGTGTGTGTGTGTGTGTGTGTAGTGTGGGGGAAAATGGGAAGGTATGTTGGGTATGTGTGTGGGTGTGTGTAGGAGATGTGTGGGGTGAATAATTGTGTCGGGGTGGGAGTGGGGGATGGGGGTGGGGTGAGGGGTAGGATGGAGGTGAGTATGTATGGGGTGGGGATAGGGGGTGTTCCTTTAAGTTTAATAACACAGTCAAAAAGGATCATTATCACTCTGATCAGTAATACCGTTAGTTTGATCAGTAAATGTAAGAAGCAGTAGAAAACTTAAATATGTACCTTTGAGAACCCACATTCTCACAATCTGAGTGAAATCATAAAAAATTAAAAATTAGAAGGGACTAGGTTGTAGTTAGAGGGAAAATGAAGGTTTTCAAATTCTGGCCCTTTGTTATCTATGTTGTTCTCCGTCCATTACTCACCAGGTAGAGGAAGTGTGATTCTAACAGTCTCATGTTTCCTTCTCAGAGAAATGAAGAATGCTCACAGTCAAGTTGAGGCTGCCCACCAGTTCCCAAATCCAAACCTTCACTTAGTGTTGACCTACAACTCGACTGAGACACCCACTATTCAAGCACCGCAATGTTGACACTTCCAGTGACAAGCTCTGCACTTTAAGTCAGTCTGTAAGTTTAACCATGAACAGAACTTCCTGTTCTCCATTCACCACTGAGTCATTGCACATTCACAGGCCTTCCTTAATAAAATAGCCAGCACACTGCATTTGCCAGGAATTTGCAAAGCACTTTCTATATATCCTGTGATTTTATGAAGTTTGGGGAGGGAAGAATATGATCAAAATCTATTTAAATTTAAAAATTGTTTTCCATATAAAAATGTAATAAAAAATACAAAGGTTTTTACAGTGAATATAGTCCTCTCCTTATAAATTTGCACCATGGCTCCAGACCAGTCACCACAGAATCTTTACTTTTTTGGCTTTTTCCCAGTGCCCATTGGTTTTGCTGTCCCCCTCCTCTGACCTCCATTCTGTTCTTGAGTTCCTTTCCCTGTTTTCTTGTGGCCTTCCTCTTCTGATCCTGTGCAAGTGTGTGGGTTCATTTTCTTTGTATATAATATAATTGTAAACCATCCAGAAGCCAGCTGTCTTGCTACCACTAAAATGGGTTCAGAATTCAAATGCAAAGATGATGAATAGTGTGGCTTCCTACATGTTGGTTTTCCCCCAAAATGTCTGTCTGTCTTTGGCCTTGGTGCCTTCCTAGACTGAAGGACATCCAGGACCATTTGTTTCCTTTGAAGTAGGCAGTTGGTAACAAACTTTCTGGTATGGGTAGTTACTATATCATTCACAAGATGGTGATCCTGGAGTAGCCAAAGAGAAAAGCCACTCCAAATTTTAATTCTCAGAGTGAGATGCTGTACTGGGATGTGGATACCATTAAATAACTGAGAAGTTTAAAATCCTCTAAAGGTAACATAACAGCAACAGGAACATCTGCGGAAAGGTAGTGAAATGTATCATTTGAAATTATATCACCTAAAAAGATAGCTTCATTTTAGATACAGATGAAGCCAGGACAACAGAGCATCCAGATATATAGCTTCACACTGCTACAATGCCCTCCTTTGGGACTTTTTCATTCAGTTGCTGGGAGAAAAGAAGGATGACAAGTCCTTTTAGTGTCTCTTGGTAGATTACCTCAGCTGAAGAGAGCTGTCCTACCCAGGACCTATCCCTTGTACTTCAAGACCCAGTGAGTTTGGACAATGAAAACTCCAGTGTCTCTACCTTGACACTAGGCTTCCTATACAAACCATCTCAGCATTGGAGAATGCTGGGGAAATGACTGGGGTGGGTACGGGAGGGGTCTTGCCAGTGTATCCTTCTGGTCTCCTGTGGACAAGAAATCAAACACAGTTCTTTAATAGATTTTTTTTTTTTGAGTGTTCATCTCCAAGAGCCTTCTAGGAAAAACCCAAGAACTCAACATTTCTCAAGAATCACAGCTTCAAAACGTGGTCATCCAAGTGTATAAACTGTGTGGATGAATGAATGGATAAACTGGCTACATGAAGTAAAGTACATTCCATCTCTCACAGATGAGGGAGGGCTTCTGAAAGGCATTGCTTACATAAAATGCCTTCACAGTGTTGCACATTTTGCCTTGGTTTTGTTTGTTTATTTATTGCGATGGTGTCTCACAGAGTCCAGACTGGCCTTTAACTCATGTTGTAACCATGAATGACCTCAAACTCCTGATCATCCTGCCTCCACTTTCCAAGTGTTGGCAGTAAAATTGTACCATGGTGCCTGACCTGTTTAATCTTACAGGAGTCTTATGGGGTATATACATTCTACCCATTTTGACATAAACCTGAGGCTGAGAGGTCGATATCTTATCAAAGGTAAACAAATCAAATGCAGGGCAAGGATTTGGATCTATGCCATTTTTACCGTGGGACCAGTGTTTTAAAACCTCCATGCTAGGGGCTGAAGAGTTGACAAGTGCTTGTCGTGCAACATGAGGCCTGGTGTCTGAGTCCCAGTGCCCACATAAAAAGCCAAATATTGTGTGGTACACTATAATCCCAGCTCTGGGGAGGCAGAAACAGGAAGAGCCTTGGGACTCACCTGCCAGTCAGCCTAGCTAAGTCTTCATAGGTCCTACCTTAAAAACCAAAGTGGATGAAAGACACATGGCCTCCATGTGCAGGTATACACATACGTAGAAGCATGCTTGTACACTCACACACCCTGCACACACAAACCTTCATGCTAGATTCTTTCACTGACTAATATATCCATGGTTTTTTACAGAGGCATAAATCCTTTGGCCATCTGTGATGGTGAATACCTGTATCCAGTACTCCAAGGAAAGCAGGATTGCCATGAGTTTGAGGATAACCTGGGCTATAAACTGAACACTTACCCTAGAAAAAAGGGGGAAGGAGAGAAAAACAAAAGAGGGAAATGCTTTTGACTTCACTGTTCATTTGACAGTACTATGACAAGCTTTTCCATCCAATAGTTAAGCATTTGAAAATGAGGTTAAGCCAACTTCTACCTGTTACTCTGCCTTACAGGGATTAGACTGGATCCTTTAGCAAAGTGGGGAGCCACAGCTCTGCCTCAGGGACCAGCACATAGTACCACTAAGCACTTACAGGCTGAACGAACCAGTAAGAAACTTTCTACAATAACAAATGCTAATGGAGAGGGAAGAGAGAGGCTTTCCAATCAATGATTAAATGGATTGACTTTATGTATCACCAGAAGAATAATCACTAGTCACACAGAAACCTGATGTTCAATTTTGAACTGAGATGAACAGCAATTGCCAATTAATATTGCTTAGAATCATAGGTTTTCAATTTAATTCAACACATACTGAGGTGACATTCCATAAGACAACATGGAAATAAGATGTCATAAGGTCATTATGAGGTTTAGGAGGATGCACGGTAATACTTAATAAAGGTATCAAGTGATAAATGTTGGGGGAGGGATCGAAGCAAAGGACTATGGGAGCAAAAGGGGGAAGGGAGAATACTTCCATTTCATCACCCATTTCCTGAAACTCTCTCCTAATCAGTTACTTCCCTCTTCAAATGTCTCTTTTAAATTTTCACTTAATTATTATGAGTGTACATACAGAGGGCAGAGGACAGCACTGTGGCTACAGTTCTTCCCTGCCACCCCTAGGTGGGCTCTAAGCATTGCACTCAGGTCGTAGGTTGTGTGCACATGATTTTACCCACTGAGCCATCTCACTGGCTTTCCCCTCCCATTTTCAATTATTCTTGTGAACTTATGGATAGTTCTGTGTTTGAACCATGTATCTAAAAACAAATGAATGAATGAATGAATGAATGAATGAATGATGATGGTTCTTGTTCCCACTTCCCTAGTTTCCTTGTGAATAATAATCTATCTTACCTAGAAAAACTGCAGACCCAGATAATCAAGACAGATGATCCTCCTAAACCCGCATTCACTGTTTGATGAGGCCAAACTCGGCTATCTCATGGCTCCTGCTCACTTTTATCCTTTTCTTATGTTTTTTTTTCTTACCAGCCAATCTCCCCAGCTTCATTCAAATCTTAGTCATAATTCAAGAGCTACATTCAAAATAGTCTCCCTATCACTAAGGCTTAGTGACAATATTAACCGGATTAATACCAGCAAGCCTAATGAAGTGAACCTTACCAGAACTTCTGTAGCATTTCAAGTGGGTTTCTGTAGGTAATCTTTGTACTTGGCTATGCAAGGTTTGCAAGGATCTGTAATTTATAAATGTAAAAGCAGAGTTCAGAGAGAATATTGTAACTTTTCCAAAGTCACCGGGGAATACATAGTAACGCTGAGATTTGACTCATCTATTTACAGCACAGAACCCCATGCTTCTACCTGTAATGGTATAAGGGCATTTTCTCCATCCTAGATTCTCCACAGATTAAGCTAATATCATTACAGTGTGTGTTGCCTTTGCCACTTAACACTGTACCAAGAGCAATGGTTTACACACCTGGAACTATGATTCCAGGCACTAGGTCTAATTCATTCCCTAGTACATGAAGCCCAGCTAAGCATTACAAGCCATGAGAGTGGATGTGTGGACATAGTAGATCTTACTTACCAGCACCTAACATTAGCTGACTTCATCTGCGACAGTAAGCCACCTCAATCTCATAAATGACTTACAGAGAAAAGTCCCTTGCTAGCCTCAATTTTCTAATGGGGAAAGAAAGTCCAAGAGGACGAAGCCAGCTGCCCTGAAAATTCATAGCTGGTAAGTGATGGAGGCAGATGTCAGAAGCACAGAATCTACTTCCATAGCAGGAGCTGGGAGGGTTATGCCATAGATTCTGGTGAGAGACAAGAAAGCCTGTTGCATCCAGGTGAAAACATCAATTTATCAGTCTAGCAGAAGTCTGGGAGGCATGCGGAGAAGGTAACGATGATGCCAAGGAGGACTGTTTTAGAAAATCTTCCTATTTCCTGTTTAATTTGGTGATAATCACCCATAGCTATGTTACTGAGTAGTGAAAACACTGATCGATGCATCTGATACCTTTTTTAGTTCTCATAACCCTTTAAGAAAGGTCTAGTGCAAGTTTGAAACTGAGAACGAAGTTTGGAAGATTGCACGGCACTGAAACCACTCAAATATCTGCTTTCAAAAGAAATAGGTTTGAGCACCTGGAAGGCCTAATGATCCCAGCAGAGTCCACGTGCATCCCCACGGGGACCTCGTTCAAGCCTCCTGGTCCACCAGTAGCTGCTGCTCCAAAACGGAGATCCCATTCCTGACCTCAGCACACCTTGGGGAAGCAGCATTTATGTGTAACTCGGCCCCTAGATGACCCCTAACTCCCGACCCCCCCCCCCCAACCGCACCGAGGTACCGAGGTGTGTTTGTTTTAGGATGGAGTGGCGGGTAGTGGGGTGGGGGCAGGGTTTTGAACTGGTCTGCAAGACTGAACAGCGTTGTACAGCAAAGGAGCCAGGAATGTGGACTTAATCTCGTCAAATAAACTGCAACTGAGACACTGAAAGAGCTGTGTTTATCTCCTAGTAGTGTTTCCCTTAATGAAGAGCGCATTGTTGGAACTTGGCTCAGCCTACAGGTTCTCTTTGAGGCCTGAGTGGGTGAGGTGGGAAGGAACTAGAAGAGGTGCACGTAGCTGCTGGAGTTAGTCTAGCGTGTCTCTGGCTCTCTGCTGCCACCTAGCGCCGCACCGCTTGGATGGGATCTCGGGATGTTTGACCCTATCCTTTGCTTGTTTAGTGGAAAGGTTTTTTGTCCTGATTGTTTTTCTCTTCTTTTAGAATTTGGCATTGCCTCACTCTTTTGGGAAATTAATTTCGATGTCCTGGTGTTTTGAGAAATAGAAGTTAAGCCTAGTTAGATCTTACTTATATATACTTGAGGTTCTTGGAATGGATTTCGATTTCCATAGTGGATTTTAGACATGTCAGTGAAGGTTCCTTGAGGTTACTCATGTGTAATCTTTCATCTGGCTTCTTAGAAATCGATGCTTGGTTACACTATTTGTGCCATGTCAGACAAAACTGAAGTCTGGAAATTCCAGGACAGGTGTGAACTATGCTCTTCAGTTTTAGAACTATTTAGTGTAAAGTAGGCTATGGGTGTTCTAATGCAAAATGTACCGACTAACCATGTTAAAGATAGTTGATATGTTGTTTGGTGACAGAGAGAAATGTCTCAAAGTATTAAAACTTTGCTGAAGAAAAAGTTAAAATCACATACAAATGGTTCTAGAATTTTAGTCTCAGATGATCTGATTACAGTTTATCAGGGTGAACAGCTGTCACAGTTTCAAGAACAATTAAGGCAGGTTCAGTTAACTAGCAGATAAACAATTAAAACTAAAAATGATATTCCATTTTTATAAAAAAAATATCATGCTCTGGTTTTCCTGTGAATACTCAGTTACTGCCTAAATTATTAAAATAGGTTTATAAAATGAATCATTTTTTTAGCTTCTAAGAACACTTAAAGATTTAATTTAAAAATACTCAGGTTATGCATGTCAGCTCTGAAACCAGGAGGAGCCCTGGGGCTCCCTGACCAGCCAGTCGAGCCAAATTGGTGAGTCCCCAGTTCAGTGAGAGACCTTGTCTTGAAAAATGAGGGAAGGAGCAACTGTGGAAGATGGCGGCCCAGTTTGACCTCCACTTGCATGCACTTTTGCATGTATGTGCTTGTACACACCCATACACACACACACACACACACACACACACACACACACACACACATTCTGTCCTATGAGGTGGTGCTGTTATACCCTACTTGGGAAGAAAGCAGTGAAGATAGTTTCAGAACTCTAAAGTGGTAAAGATGTATTCAGGCCCAAGACTTTCACTTTCTGCCTCGTAATGTTGGGATTTTTGTTGTTGTTGTTCTTTTTTTTTTTTTTCTTTCTTTCTTTAAGACAATGTCTCTCTGAGGGACCTGGGCTTGCAGAGGACCTACACTGGCAGTCCTCTAAACCCAGCAAGCCTCAGGATGCCTCCTGTCTCTGCTTGCCAAGTGCTGACATTATAAGTGTCTGGCTTTATTATGTGTGCACTAGTGATCCAACGTAAGTCCTTGTATTTGGAAAACACACAGTGAACTGAGTAAGCCATCCCCTCACCACCACCCTCAACCCTTTTTTACCTTTTGGTTAGTAAACATCATTAATTAATGTGTGTGACAATGGATTCAGTCACTGGTTTTATCATTAACAATCATTTTTCTGTTTCATGACCATATTCATAATCTATACTAACTCACTAAAAGCAATAACAGTCACCAAGGATTGTAGCCAATTGCTGACTAAAACTGAGCATTAAAATTAGATGCTGATGGAGACATTTGGTGACTACTGCCTACCTGTTGTCAATAATAGGTCAGAAGGTCGCCCTGTCAAAATGTCAAATCCATGTCAAAATGTAACATAAATCTAATCAAGAGGAAACAGCAGACATATAACACTTACATTGTGACAATCAATAGTGGAGGAACAGAAAGATTGCTGAAACAGTAGCAAAAAAAAAGGAAAGACTGCAGATGACAGCAGTTTCATTTACTTTGTTGTGATCTTAACAGGCTAGGTGGCATTCCAGAATATTCTTAATTAATCTTTTTCAGGGAAATGAAACTATTCTGAAAGAAACTGAAATGGTGGGTATATGCTATTATCATGAGTATCAAAACCTAAAGGGTCAACAGAGATGGTGCTGTGCAGTGCTAATCCTAGCACTGTGAGACCACCACAGGAGGATTCCAAGTTTGAGGACACCTGGGCATCCCCTATTGAGACTCTTACCTCAAAACAAACAAAATATAGTATTTTATGGCACAAAGAATGGACCTTAAGATGTATATGTGTGTGTGTGCATACACATGTGCATATGTGTATATATGTGTATGATTATGCGTGTGTGTGGTGTGTGTGTGTGTGTGTGTGTGTGCAGTTTACATGAGAATATACTCCCATAGACTCATATATTTGAACACTTGTTCCGCAGCTTGAGGAAGCTTAGGAGATGTGGAGGGCGTATGTCACTAGAAGTGAACTTTAAGAGTTTAAAGACTCAATACTGTTTCCAGCTTACTCTCTGGTTCTTGCTTGTGATTCAAGATGTGGACTCTTCGCTTGCTGCTCCAGCATGCTACTTCTTGCCACCACACACACACACACACACACACACAAGAGAGAGAGAGGGGGGGGGGGGGAGAGGGGAGGGGAGAGGAAGAAGGAGAGGAGAGGGAGCACACGACCATGATGGAATCTTATCCCTCCAGAATCATGGCCCAAATAAACTCTTTCTCCTATAACCATCACAATATACATGTATAATTTTTGTTTTATTTTAAAGAAGTGGATGTAGTTATCTTATTCAAGCTTGACCTCCTGGACTCAAGTCTTCCTACCTTAGCCTCCCTAGTACTTGGGGCTACACAGGTGCAACATGACGCCTGCACACAACCAAGGATTCTACTTTTATTTGACTGTCTTTTATCACTGTGTAGTCAGTAATCACTGGTCAGGAGAACTGGTATCAATGAAGACAGCTACAGGCTGGATCCTTAACTAACTTTTGTTTGTTTGTCTTCCCAATTTCACAATGATAAAGAACTCTTCACTTGAAGGAACTAAAGCCTGTTATATATTGCTGCATTGGTCCCCACGTTTCCCCAGGCAAAAATCTGCTGCTTAGGCTATATGGACTGGGCTGTCCAGTTCACAGCCTTCAGCCTTCAAAATCCCCCCTGCTCCACCACTTCTGCTCCGGTCTAAAGCCTGTAGAAAAGCAGGTTTACTGTACGTCACAAGTTCACTTAGCCACAGAGATCTGTGATAGAACTCTCCAACAGCTCCAACTCAGCGCAGGATACATTTGGGTGCCAAGTGGTTTGTGCCCTTAATGGTTATTTCAAAGGGAGTTTAAAGGATAAAAGAACAAGAACTTGTCAAAGTCTCCCTGAATACTGGAACACTTGCCGAACCCTAAAGTGTAGATTCAAAATCACATAGAGATAGACTCCTGCCCACTCTGCAGCAAAACTTCTCAAGTAGTTTACTTGCTTCCAATAAACAGATAAAATAAAGAAACATGATTACATGCACATGTACAAACATCCCCCTTCCTGTTACCCTCCCCCAATACAAGGCCACGCCCTCAGGGCCACACCCACGTCTGGTCTGCAGATTCTGATACAGACTTGGAATGATACCCTAAACCTCTCAAGTTTCCTCATTGTGGATTTGTTTCATTTTAAAATATGCCCTTTATTGTATTCCCCCTCCCTGCTTCCTTCCCTCTCTTCCTCCCTTCTGTTCTTCCTTCTCTTGTTGTTGTTGTTGTTGCTGCTGTTGATGAGATGATGATGATGAGGAGGAGGAGGAGGAGGAGGAGGAGGAAGAGGAAGAGGAGGAAGAGGAAGATAAAGGTTACAGGTGTGTGCTAGCACACTTAGCAGTTTTCTTTCTCAGTATCACAAGAGACCATGGGCACAGTCTCTTCCTCATTGGTCTTTTAGTCTGTAAGCAACATCCTGAAACCTTCCAAGGTGATCTGCAGTCAATCAAAATGCTCAGAGTCAAGTCTACAGGGTTTAAGTGAGCACCATCACTAACTGTGGCTATGCAAAGAGTATGATTGTCATTGTCTATAGTATCGCCTGTAAATTAAACCATCTATTAAATATAGTTATAGAACAGTTAAACCTTGAGGAAAATTCAATATGTGTAAAGCACTCTAATGAAGATTAAAACTTTTGTTTTATCCCACAACCCTAATAAGCAAAGATTTGTTCTTATAAACTATTGATGCCTGCCTTAACTGCATTACCCTTGTTCAAATTTATATTGATTGCTTTTACCTAAATAATTTTAATTCCATAAACTTGTTTTTCTTATACCTAAGAGGAGGTAGCTCAGTGTGTCCATTTTGGCTTTGCTTTCTGTGGGCTTTGTTGGTTTGACTATAACAGCTAGTTGTCCCCAAGGCAATGAAAACAGTTTTAAAATGCTTTCTCTCTTATGAAAATTGGATGAACAGTGAGAACAGACCGGGAACTTGATAACAAAATCCAATATACACGTCCTCTCAATAAGATAACTTTTTCATTAACTAAGAAAATTATTTTAGCTTTTGCTTTCAAGTAATTTTACTATTGAATACATTTTAAACTCAATAGAGGAAAAGTTTCTCACTGCCAAATTTTGTTAGTCGGTTTTATGTGGTCAGTTTTAATGCTTCCTGTAGTCAGTTTTGCATAGTCAATTTAAATATTTTCTGCCAAGCCTTTTTCAAACTGCAACTCCATTTACCCTTAGATGAGTTCTCTCCACTGAGACACTGCAGGCCCTTCTTGCTGGTGTGTGTGTTGGGGGAAGGGGATTAGGATCAGCTTGCTAACACCTGGGTAGGGTTTGACTTCTGTTCTATCTGGTTCCAACACTTGAGCCTCTTCTATTCTCCATCTTGCAGATGAGAACTATGTTTTTGTGTAAATATCATTTCTTCTCTGTATTTGCCACTAGACCAGAGACTCAATGAGAGAAGAGGTTGAACAAGCTTCTTTGACTGCACTGTTGTGTCCTAGTAATTGTCTAAATCCTGAGCAACAAGGATACAGGAATTAAATGAACAGACTGATGAAACTGTTGGGAACAAGCAAAAACAAAAACAAACAAACAAACAAAAAAAACCACCAAAAACCTTTTCTAAATACTGCCATTTCATCATAGTTGAAAACTAATTTCAAGGTCCCAGGACCTAGGAAGCTGGGCCTTCCCAATAGACTAAACAGTTTCTATTATAAGGAGACAGTCGTCTGAGTCCAGCCATCTCAGAGGTAACTTCTCCATCTTGCTGACCAGGTTAAACTAAGTTCATGTTCTCAGGCCCTGGAACCAACTCCCATCCTGATTGGTGGAAAAGTATAACAATAACTTGGCACTGATATTTATGATTTTCGAGCTTAAATATTCTGTGATATAACAGACTCATTGTTCACTTCCCAAATCTGTTCTGCAGCCCCGATCCATCAGGAGCAGCTTGATTACAATACATTTTTTTTGTCATTTGCATTGACCTGGTGTTTGATTTAAGCAGACATCATAACAAACTTATGATGTAAAATGTAAATTATCATCAAAACTTATTTAACTTCTTGCCTAGTGAAACACCTACTTTTAGACTGTAGAAGTTTGATGATTTTTAGTGACTATATTAGTTATATGACTATAATTTAAAATCATTGTCTTCTTTGAAGAGCCCTTACTTTTAAAACCTTAGCTTGGCAAAAATACATTTAAAAGTCTCCTTTTCTAGAGCTTGCCAAAGAACATTTTGAACATCATCAAGTGAACGCCTACTAAAACTTTGCAATAGAATGTCTTCTCAAGCTACAACCTTGAGAACATTGTGGGATCTTATTTTCATTCTCATGCTCCCAAAAGAAGCAAGTCCTGGGTTCAGTCTTGGACTGAAGTCAGCACCAGCAGAAGGTTACTCACTGCCTCAATAGATGTATTTTAAAGTCAGTTCACATAGCCCAGTGCCTTAGAGTCAGAAACCGTGCTTCTGATACAAAGGCTTCCGAACTCTTTGTATAAAGCACGTTCACATCTTCTTTCATATATTCCCAGCTTATTCATTTTATGCTAATAAGCTTGGGGATTTAGTGTCTCAGTGAAAATACGCCTGTTTGGCACAAGGTTACTTCTAAGAAGAAAAGTCTTAAAATGAACTGATTAAATACATATTTGCAAGATTAAAGTGATCTTCTTGGACTCGATTGCTTAATTACGAACAAAGTCGGTCTCATCGTGATCACTGTGAAGTTCCCTCAGAAACAGGTAACACTTTAAAAGCATTGTGGTTTTCTACCTACTGGTTCATTATCCATATGTTTTTAAAACTGTCAAATCTTTTTTTAAAAAAAAAAAATTAATGGCTTCTATTTCATGTTCATCAACAGGGAAGTAAAGAGTGCTGGCTTTTCACTATTATATTTGTAATAATTATTTTTTAGTGACAATTTCACATGAATAGACTTTTGGAGGTTATAGTATTTTGTATAAATGTACACAGAGAGAAACAAGAATTTTGGCTTACATTATGTCAAGGAGAAGAAATAGATTTTACTCCACTTCTCAGGAAGCAGTCATTGGATTCTACTCCTCTCAAGTGAGAATATGCTAACACAAGTATACTTTATATTACTGATACAAAGACATTTAAATGTTGTTCTTTTGCTTTTAATGCTACAGTATTATACTTTGCATTACAGTGTTATACAGTATAGAGTATTATAATACAATATGTAGTATTATAACTGTAGCATATTGAACAATTACAACTTTAGACTTTGACTATCCTTTCTGCTGACTTTTATTATTCTCAGTCACCATTAACATTAGTCTGTTCTAAGAATTTCTGATAAATCCAACTGACAATTTCCAGTTGCATCCGCTTTTCTGTAGATGACATACATTTGTTTGGTTTTGTGGTTGAATCAAATGGATATATATGCTACATTTTCTTTGTCTGTTTCTCTGAAGATAGTCTCCTCTGGAGACTTTAAAGCTTAACTACTGTGACTAGCGCTACAGTAAACATTGGTGAGCAGGCATTTCTGTGAAATGACTTAGAGTCTTTTAGGTAAATACCTAGCAGTGGTCTAGCTGGATCTTACAGGAGATCAGTTCTCTATATTCAACATGAAAAGAGAAGTACAATTGTCTAAGGGAATTAAAGGGACTTCTAGGAGGAAGCAGGAGAGAGAAAGGAGGGGTTAGGGAATATGGCTAAAATGTCCTCTATATGTGTACAAAAATGCCCTCATGAAACCCATTAGTATGTGCAATACATGCCAATATAATGATGATGATAAAGAATTTCTAGAGCCTTAGAGTGTTTGAAATGTTACCTTTGATCTTAAATGAAAATATTCCTTTTAGTCTTTTTTTTTCTTACAGATCTCTCTTGATTCTTTGTTCTTGTTTGTTTGTTTGTTTGTGAACAAAAATAAACCATCACTGCTACTAACTCCTTTTATCTTAAATAAGGGAATTCTGTCTTCTGGCTTAATTTTGGCAAACTAAGCCTCTGTCTCATGAAGAACCATATGACATGACATACTTTCTAAACATAATATTGTCATAAGTATTGTTATTCTGTAACATATTAGCAAATATTTCATTCTCAGAATCAAGTGCATATGATGCTCTATTATCTATCATATTTAGAACTATAATTCAAAAGTTTCCTACCAAATAAAGTACATTTTTCTCATTCTAAGCATATTCAAACATGGTTGTTGGGTAATTACTGGATCAAGATTTCATGTTTTAATTCCTCTCTTGTTTTATTTATTTACCCAATATTGGTAGAATATCTTATACTTACAGGCTTCATCCAAGCACTAATGAACAAAAATAAATAATTTATCTTTTCTTCTGGATTACAAGCAAACAAACATCCTTCAATTGCTAATTATGAATTGACTCTTGTGGGTACTGAGAAAACCATGTGGCAGAATTTCTACACAAGAGTCAGAAATTCAGTGGGATCCAAGAGAAAGGTCCAAACCTTGTTGTGTTATACTTAAACAGCTTCAAAGAGAGTGGGAAGCCAGGCTTTTCTTTAAGGAAACAGGGGTCCTGAGATAAGCATTCAAGTTGGGAGACCATTAGTGGTAGCCATTTAACTATGGAGTTCTGACTCCATCAGAAAGTCCAGCTCTGTTCCATCTCTAATAGTTACAGGCTCTTTCTTTTCTTCTTTTCTTTCTTTCTTTTTTGTTTGCTTTTTGTTTTTTGGGTTTTTTTTTGTTGTTGTTGTTGTTTGGTTTCCTGCATGAGTTACAGGCTCTTAAGCATTGGTTAAGCCAGGCTCCTCCTAGGCTGTGCAGATTAACTGAGAAATATGCTAACTCTGGGTAGTGTGATATACATATCTTATATGTGCATTGCTATTGGTCTCTTCTGTTACTTGGGTGTTCACGAGTATGTATTCTAGAATCCATAGATGCAGATAGTGGAGACTTGGCATACAGTGTATTCCAGCACACCATCATTTTATCTCTTCCACAAATGTATATTACCATGCCTCCCTTTATAGTCATGCTCACTAAAGGAGCACTGTATGTTTTATTTTTTTACTCTTTATTTTTTTTAATTGTTTTTAAGATAGGGTCTTGTGTAGCCCAGGATAGCGTCAAACTTGGTATGTAGCTGAAGATAACCTTGATTCCTGCCCCTGCCTCTTGATATTAAAGGCATACATAAGTGTGTGGGTGGGCTGGAAGGACACCACGTGGGATAATACAGCCCTTGGAGCTCTTAGCACCTTAAGAATCACCAGAAAAAAAGATGTACTTTAAAACTCTCTGAATATTTTTTTTTAATGGCCTGATATAGGAAGGGTCACATGTATCCTAAATCTTCTTTAAAGACAGCCTCCTCTCCTCTCCCATAAGTTGAAGACCACCCTGATCTCACTTTTTCATTTGATTGTGTGATAAGGGCTTTTTCTAAAGATGGCTGTACCTCGTGTTTCATTCCCACACTAGCTTTCACTTTGCATTTAGTTGAGACAAGCCTATGATGAATAATAGTTTAAAAACAATGGTTAATTAATACAACCCAAGTATCCCTGCTCAGTTCCATGATGTAAGAAGATCAGGTATGGGCTGGAGAGATGGCTCAGCAGAGGTCCTGAGTTCAATTCCCAGCAACCACATGGTGGCTCACAACCATCTGTAATGGGGTCTGATGCCCTCTTCTGGGTGTCTGAAGCTACAGTGTACTCATATACATTAAATAAATAATATAAAAAACGAAATTAAGAAAATCAGGTGTGAAATAACTTGGCATTTTAATGAAATATTTAAGGTAGAAGAAAAAAACCAGTGACTGCTCTTACCTTGTTTCTGTTATTTCCACTGTTTTCTTATTCTAGGTCTTAGAGAGGGCCGTTATATACCTCCAATATCTGCCAATTGACCTCCGTAGTCTCTGAACCCTGGTAACTCCTTTCTCTCAATTCCTACAAGGCAATTTGCCCTTTTGAACTGCTCTTACCTTGTTTTCTTTTATTTTCGTTCTCTTCCCTGGATGACTTAATTTTTAAGTCTTATTTTCAGTTTTATCTTTATTGATCGTCTTCTTTATTGATCTTGTCTTTCATTAAATGTAATGGATTTGGGAATGATAAAGATAATTAAGTGTTGAAAACACAGTCATTGATTTAGTGCTGGAAGACAAATAGAACAGGAGCAGGGAGTTTGGCTGGATTTCAGCCTCACATCTCCACTCATGCCACGGAAGAAAGTGCTCATGATGAAATTTAAGTACCTCTATGAATAGAAATACAACCCCAAGTAGGAATGGAAATGACAATAAGACGACCGTGAGTGGGCTCCTCCCACTCCTAGAATTACGATTCTGCGATATTCACACTGGTGTGGACCCTGTCTGCACCTATTAGTCCAAGTTTTAAAAAAAGTTGTTGTTTTGTATGTGTGCACACATCTATGCAGTGTTCATGCATGTGTATACGAATATTCTCATGTGTAGGTACATGTACTTACCAGTATACACAGGCACAAGTTGTGTGGCACTTGTGCACGTGTGAGTGCCTATGCACTTGGGTGCATGTGCGCATGCGTGAGTGCCTGCATGTTTAGGCCTCAGATGAGGTGGTGAAACTTTCTCAGTCCCTCTCTATCTCAGTCATTGGGGCAGAGTCTCTTACTTGTGGCCGTGGTCACTGTTTGGCTAGCCTGACTATATAGCTGGCTCTGGGACTTCTCTGGTTCTCATGACCTGGAATTATAAACAGGTTATCACATCCAGCAGGCTTTTATATGGGTTCTGAGGGTTTGGACTCTGCTTCACCTGCTGAGCAACCTTTCTTGCTCCCAAATACTGGTTTTGATAACAGATCTCTTAAGCTTTTCCCTTGAAGTTTCTCATCTGAGGTCAGGAGAAGTTTATATATAACTAGATATTTGGGGAAAATATTTAATAGTAATATCTTACTCTTACATTTTACAACAAAACAAATTTACAGCTAAGATATAATATATTTAAAGCAAACCTGTATCTCAAATTCTTGCTTTTATGATCTATTTGATTAAGTTGGAGATGCAAAAATTCACCCAGAGTTCTTTCTGCAAGGATGTATGCAGGAACATTCTTTGTAAGAAGAAAGGATATGAAATAACCCAAATGGCCATTGGAAAGAGACTGATAATCAGTCATAACCAAGAGAAGATGCTATGCAAAATATTGTATGTGTTGCGACATTCTATAAAGATCTCTTAATGGAAAAAAAAAAAAGGTGGAAAGCCCATCGTATTCAAGGGAAACTGTGCAACCAGGCGGCCAGGTGAGAATACTGAGTCCTTCAAAACTGTTTAAATTTCCATTGCTTGAAGACATTACTTTGTTATTGAGTATCATGAAGGGTATCACGAAGACTTCCAGCATATTTCTATCATTGTGTTTTTATTCTTTAAACTAAATTGGATAGTCTTCCAGTTCTTCCCTTTCCCCAGAAGTAAGCTAATTGCAAAATAAACCTTAAAATAATAATAAAAAAACAGAGAGTGCAAACATAATTCCCCTCCATGAATGGACAATGTTACTCACAGACTATATATGTGCAATCCCTTTCCATGAGATATTGGCTGGCAAGTCCCCAGGGATCTTTAAACAATGCAGGCTACTTCATTATCCTTGGTTACCTTCTATCACTACATAGTGAGATCCTATTGTTGAAGACACCACACACTTCTGCTGCAGAGCATAGAGAAACTAATCTCAAACTGACCAGAAAACTTAGCTGATCAACTTTTATAGTACCAGAAGGTGTTATGTAGGCTGCTCGGGGGGGGGAAAGCCACATCTGCAGTTGTAACCAGTTCTGGACCTTGCATGCTGCAATACTAACTCACCAAGTAAATATGCCAATTAATGGGACAGCTGTTATGGGTAATTGTTTTCTGATTGGATTTGAGGCCTGATCAAAGGAGGGAGTTTTATGCCTGATACTATAATCCTGGCAAAAACCCATCATGGGGAAGTCATAGGCCCTTGAATGGAACCTGCAATTTTTATTTTGATAAATGATCATGCTGTCAAAGTACCTTCTAAATAATCACATTTGTTACCCTTGACCTGGTCTCCTCCCAGCCTTCATCAGAGGAGCTTCTTTTTGCAATGGGGTAGCAATCAATGCAGAGACTCAACTGTTCAGCCTGCTGAGAATGAGAGACTGAGTGTCCCCTCTAAATAGGACACTATTACCACCACCCCTTCTCCTCTAGGCTATGGGAACACTGTGGAAGAGGAGGCTGAAGAAAGTTAGAGCTAGAGGTTGGGGAGGAGGGCGTGAAGTGCTCCCTTATGGACATGGCATGGGTATGCACTCATGAACTCACAGTAGCTACAGTCACCTCCATAACACCTATACGGGAACAAGTCATCCAAGATCCTGCATAGATGGGATAGATGATCTCCAAGTCCCACCCCTTAATCAGGAGTTGGTAGTTGTTGGTAGATGGAGAGTCATTCTGCTTTGGGATGCAGCCAGTGGTGGGATGCCCTTGCTTCAGTGAAAGGGCCCACACCCATGCAAATAGAACACTAACTGGACTTAGTTTAAAAAAAAAAAAGACAAGGAATTTGGAGGGGGCCTGATGAAGAGAATATGTAGGAAATGGGGAATAGGTGATAAATACGATAGTATTATTGTGTACATGTATGAAATTCTCAAGAATAAAAAGTGAAAAGTTATATGCACTGTAATTAAAACTTTTTCTGGTTGAGAAATATAATGTATAATGTATAGTAGTTGCTCAAATTACATAATTTTTAAAACTTTGTGATTTTGTTAAATTTATTTTGTATAATCTAGGTAAGTTTAAAAGCAGATAAAATTAGTTGTCTTATGTTGTTTAATTATTTTAATTAAATTTAAGTAAAATAAATACTATATTCTAGTTTTACATATAAAATGATTAAATACTGCAAAGTATCATTACATGCCTTTAAAATAATATATGATATGATTAGTCAATTGGAAAAATGGTCTATATGTGCAGTTTTCTTTTACATACAATCCAACAATTTTTATTGAGTGACTTCTAGTATGAATAGTGCCAGCATCAAATACACCTACAGATACAATGCTGTATTTCTGTAAGATTTCATAATAGATTTTTGCCCAACCAAGTCTGCTAAGGCTTCTATTTGGTCTTTCTCCATTTATGTATGTGTCTAGTATACCCGACCGTGTCCCAGTTGTATAGAATTAAATAGACCAGGAAACTAATCCCTTGCTTCAGTATGTATCAGGCCAAATAGAATAATTCTCTCTAACTACATTATCAAGCAGCTTGAGACTAGAACTGTCTGAGATACAATCTGTGTCCTAGAAGTGTACGTTGTCACTGTCTGTGAGGCCAGCTAAAGGATTGGCTTGGTGTGAAATAAACAAAAATAGGTTACGTTTTCCCAGCATCAAATAAAGATCACCCCACATTCTCAACTGCTAAAGCCTGTATTCATTCAGTCTCAGAGTCTTTGAATTGGTGGCTGGCGGCCTCAGTGTGAGCACTGAGCAGAACAATAGCACACTGTATTACAAAGCGTACTTCCCTGCTTGCTGCCACACACTTTCCTTTTGTTGTTGGTGCATTGTTTTGAAACTCACTGAAGTTAGAGTTTGTGAAACTCATCTTTATTTAGCTATGAGTTAAACTATTTACGATTAGCACACGATTTGCCAAGTTCATCACTATTAACTTTAAAACGAAGCTGAGTGAAATTGAAAGGCAGATTGGAAGAAGCAATAATCCCTGTGTTGGTCTTATTGAGTCTTAAAATAAAATCAAATAGCATGGTGGCTTGGGAAAGACGAGGAGATGTGCAGCCTTGTTGGTGGAGGCATGTCACTAGAGACAGGCTGTAAGGTTTCAAAAGGCTCAAGCCATTCCAAGCCCCACTCTCTCTGCTTCCTACTTCCTGATCAAGATAGCTCTTAGCTGTTCCTGCCACCATGGCTTTACACTATCATGGATCTAATCCTCTGAAACCATACGCCTCAAATTAAACTCTTTTGTGAGTTGTCTTGGTCATGATATTTTATCCTAGCAATAGAAAAGTATCTAAGACAGATAATATTTAAATTTTGTATCATTCAAATGAGTTTACATCAACCCAAAATGCTCTCTAGAACAAAGCAGGGCTGTGGAATTAACCCCATTTTAGATCAGTGCAAAGCTAAAGTAACTTGACACATTAGAGTGCACTTCTTTACCAAGGAGCCATACTTCAAACATACACCATGACAAGGAACAACCCCCACTTCAGGCCCCAGGTAGTGGTGCATAGAACACAGAGGGAGAGCCCCTTCAGGCCCCACCCAGGTACTGGTGTATGGTAAAGGGTTAGGAATCACCCATGTATCTATCAAATGCTGACCTGTGATTGACTCAACACTACTTTCAACAGTCAAAAAAGATGCAGCTTCAGTTGGAAGTATTTGTGCCCCATAGAGTTGTCTGCAACATCAGTGAAGAAGAGGTTTACTTTAAAGTGGAATTCATAAAATAATAAAAACAAGACTGAAAATACGGTGTTTGGAGTGTCTAATAGGGGTCTGGAAATGTGACTCCATGTTGTAGCACTTTCGTAGCATGTGTGAAGGCTCCAGCAGTTTAAGCACACAGTTTATACCTTTTGCTTAACATTGTGGTTGGAAAGTAACATTTTATTTACATTAAATATGTGCATGTATTTATGCATATGTGCAATTAGAGAGTAATTTCACATGCACACTCATCAAAAGGATGATTTGTAAATAAACCAAACCAGGATCATTTCATTATTCTTAATTTGCTGAAGGCATTTTTATAGCTTGACACCCTGTAGTTTTAGGGTCTTAGTCACTTGAACTTTTTACTACTGTAACATCTTCCACCAGACATTTGTACACATTTACATTTTTTAAAGTGTAGTAAAATGCTAAGTGCAACGATTCACACTGTCAACCTCAGCACTCAGGAAACAGAAGCAGGTTGATCTCTGTGAGTTCAAGGCCACCCTGATTCACATAGTGAATTCTAAACCAGCTAAGACCACATAAACCTTGTCTTAAAAAAAAAAAAAAAGATAATGTTACTCTTATTAACTTTATCATTTTTTATTTCTATAACGAAAGGAGATTTGATGACACAGGGATGCCACGCCTTTTTCTGGCATTCTTTAAAATGTTGATTTCCTGGGAGCAATTGAAATTGGAGATTCTCTCTGGCAAAATATTTGTCTGCAGGCTCTCCCGTTAGCAGTGTTTATCAGCTGCATGATAATGAGTCAATTTCTATGTAAATATAATCAGAATTTGATAGCGGTAAGGAAAACTCTGAGATTAAATGATTTTTGTGGTCCCTTGATTAACATACTCTATGAAACCATTGCCATATGCACTCGCTGTTGTACATTTGAAAGCAGCTCAGAGTTAAGTCTCAGGATGTGTGTGTGTGTGTGTACATATATTTGTGCATGTGTGTACACACCTGATTCCCAGCACCCACATGGGAGTTCACAACCCTCAGAAACTCCGTTCCAGAGGAGATTTGACCCCCTCTTCTGGCTTCTCAGGCCCTATATGCATGTGATACACAATCATCCATGCGAGAAAAAAACACATAAAATAAAAATAATAAATAGTAAAACTAATTTGATTCAGGCAAATCAGGTCATATAGTCCTTGTATTTATGGTTTGAATTTTTTTCCTTTAAACTCCTGTAGTAGGGATTTAAAAACTTTTACCTGATGATAGTCTTGACTCTTCCGTATCCTTTACATGAATACCACACCCTATACAGAGGATAGCCAGAGTCATTCAGAGTGAGATAGGAGTGAGCGGCATTCACTAATGAATGGCCGAGATTAAGGTTACCTGGGCCTCTCCTTCTGTCATTTATTACTGTTTGACCTGACAGAGACTGCTGCATAAGTATTATTAATCAAAAGAGTGTTACTTTTGGAGCTCCCACATTTGTAGCAAATAGTTAAATTGTACACTGATAACAAATAAACATATGCATAGCAAAACCTTATTTAAACTGATTATTAGTCCATATAGTAGTTTTTAAGAATTCCCATTCTACCTTCTCCCTCCTCTGACTTTCCTTTGTCTCCTTCACGTTCCATTCATCGTTCCTCCTCCTCTTCCCTCTCCTTCTCCTCTTTTAATTATTATTGTTACACACTTAAAAAAAAAAACTTTGAGTTCACGTAGTGTTTCTCACATATGTACGTATTTAGGGCTGAAGATTGGGGTAGGATAATTTATCAGGGGCATCACCCCCACACCAGAGAAGGCTGATTCTGCTTCTCTTAATTGCCATTACTTACTTTTAGCTCTTCATTTAGGGAAGATTTTTTTCCCAGTCCATTTTGGGATATCAGCTGATGTTGTCATTATTCAGATGACTGTATTATTGAGATTTCCTGAGTACAGCTTCCTGTCATATGTAAAAGACACCTTCTGATAGCAGATGTGCTGGTTATCTGGCTCTTGCAATCTTATTTTAAAATTGCTTTTAGATTTATTTATTTTATATGTATAGCTATTTTGACTGCATCTGTGTATGTGTACCAGATACATGCAGCATCTATGGAACCAGGATAAGGCATCAGATACCCTGGAACTGATGTTACAGATGATTGTGAGCCATCATATGTTTGCTGGGACCCAATCCTAGATTCTCTGCAAGAGCAAGTGATATTAACCACTGAGCCATCTCTTCAGTCTCTGGCTCTTACAATCTTTCTGCCTCCTCTTCTATGATGTTCTCTGAGCCTTAAGTGTAGGGGTTGTGCTATAAAATCAATAACTTGTCAACTACATAAAACAAACTGTCCAAATAGTATGTTGCTAAAGTTTGGTGTAAAATAATAACTTTATTGGCTGAGCAGGATGATCAAGAATTCAAGGATACTGGACTCCTTATTAACATCCTGTTGAAAGCAAAAAGAAAGACTGGGGTTGCAGCTCAGCTACTAGAGTACCTTCCTAGCATGCACAAAGGCCTTAGTAAGATCTACACATACAACTGGCCATGGTGGTGCATACCCATAACCCAGTGTTCAGGAGGTAGAGGCAGGTGAGTTAGAAATTCAAGAGCATTGTTTCTGAGACCAGCCTCAGCTACATGAGATCCTGTCTCAAAATGAGGAGGGATGTAAGAAGAAGAAAGAGAAGGAGGAAGAAGAGGAGGAAGGAGGAGGAGGAGGAGGAGGAGGAGGAGGAAGAGGAGGAAGAGGAGGAAGAGGAGGAGGAGGAAGAGAAGGAAGAGTGGAGGAGGGAGAGGAAGAGTGGAGGAGGAAAAGGAAGAGGAGGGAGAAGGAAGACCAAACAAAGTCGAACTTCAATCAAATGTTCACTAATTTTTATCATGAGGTCTTTTCTGTATGTTTGTTTCACTAATCTATTTCCTTGTTCAGAACCCAAATAGTGATGGGGATCCTTGAAATGTTTGTATACTTGAGCATTAGACATGTAGTACTCTTCATTGGCATTCCAGTAAGCTGACTGCTTCCTCATCCCATGTTCTTAGTTACAACTTCACCAAGATGCCTCTGTATTATTAATAAATTAATGAAGTGTGTGACCTCAGTGCAGTTTTTTTGGTTCTCACTTAGCAACATGTTTTATACACTACCAGACATCTCACAATTCCTAAAACCTGAATGAGCATTTTACATCATTGAGTGTATGTGAATATATGTTTATATGTGTTTATCTACACACACTACTTCTCTTTCTTTTTTTCTCTTTTAAAACTTACATTTGAATGGACTAGATGAAAGGTTAACAGTATTCTTTAAACAATATCAGCATATTTTGTTTAAAAAAAGACATGTGCATAGTTTCTAATTTTACTTTGAAAGCTAGGTTTTATGGGTTGCGGAGTTAGATCAGGGTAAAGTGCTCACTGTTCATGTATGTGAGGGCAGGAGTTTGGATCTCCAAAGCACATGTAAACAGCCAGGTAGGCATGGCATCCAGCCATGCAATCCCAGTGTGAGAGAGGTGAAGGCAGGGCATCTCCAGAGCAGAATGGAAAGCTAAGGTAGAGAAAAGTGACTGCTCCAGGTTCAGGGGAAGACAGACCATAAGGTGGAACATGAATGTGGAAGACACTTGATGTCAGTCCTCCACTCGTGCACACACATGAACCTGCACCTACATGTGTACCCACACATATGCAAGCTCGTGTAAATACATGCACACTGAGAGAGTATAGAGCAGCGGTACAGAGAGTCCAGCTCACAGTTTTGAGACAGGAGGTTCTGTGTGTTCCTCTATAACAGAGGTTCTTAACCTTCCTATGCTGTGACTGTTCAATACAGTTCCTCATGTTGTGGTGATCCCTAACCATAAAATGAGTTTTGTTGCTACTTCGTGACTGTTGTTTTGCTATTGTTATAAATAGTGATACAGATATTTTTGGAGATAGAGGTTTGTTGAAGGGGTTACAACTCACAGGTTGAGAACCACTGATCTAAAGAGTCTCTGAGGAATTCCTATCAAGTTCCCATTTCTGTTGAATAGAAGTTTCTGGAAATGTGCCTACCCACATATCTGGCCACCACCTCTTTGAGAGGCTAAAATCCTTCTTTTCTTTCACTGTCCAGAGCTTATAGACATGTTTCTTGTTGAACTCTAATTCTGAACTATAGTAGTGTAGTCCCTAATACCTCTTGTGCAAAACAGAAGAGATTTCTGAGAACTGGTACTGAGCAATTCAGATGGTGACATATTTACCCATTAACATATAACAACAGACAAAGCCCAAAGCACTGAAGGTAATGTGCATGTTTCTATCTCTATTAGAGTTCTTTAAGTGAGACTGTAAAACTGACATTTGATCTCATCAATTTGAATGGCAGAAATACTGTCTAGAACTACTTTGGAATGAACTGTGGTCTTCTTTCTATTGACGTCTCATAAATATTGAAAAGCAGCTTATAAATATTGAAAGGTCAGAAGGATAATAGGAATACTGTCATAGTCTTTACTTCAACACTCAAAGAGCTACAAAGCTCAATTTAACACAAGAGAAACAACTACTATTTAGCATAATATAATGTAGATTGTCATCAGATTTCCGACTTAAAGGTACAGCTGCAGAAACCCACATACTGGGGTGGGGGAATTGGAGATAACGACTCGTTGTAAAGCACTTGCTATATAAGGCCCCAAGACATTAGTGCAACTGATGCCACAATAGAAGCACCATTCAGGCCTTGAAACCTGACACATAGGCAGCAACACCCGACAAAACAAGAACAAGGACCTAGCCCACCTGCCAAAATGGGAGCAAAGGCTATGTCAACATTTCCAGGCTGTACCTGGGAAAGTGCAAACTTCCTATGTGTGCTAATTCTGCTTTTTTTTTTTTTTTTTTTTTTTTGTTGTTGTTCCTTTAGCTCTGCTTCTTACTATCAGAAATGTGTCAACCAAGATATAGTTTTTTTTTTATACAGACTAGGCTAGGAATTGTAAGGTTGGTTGCATGATTTGGGCAAGTTCCTTGTGCAGCCACTAGCCAGGAATAAAGACAATCTATTCAATTTTAAGAGTGTCCACATGCCTGGTCTCTGGCAGGTTTACCTATAACAGCTAAACAAACATGACAACCTGAGTTTGGATTCACATCAATCATGTAAAAAAGTCAGGTGTGGTGGCTCATGCCTGAAATCTATTTGTATTTGGGAGGTAAAGACAAGAGGATTCCTGAGGCTCACTGGCAAGCAAGTCTGTCCCAGGAAGCTTTAGGGCCAAGAAATGACACAGACAATATGGAGGAAATAGAGCATCCACAATCTGCAACTCCAATGCCAGTGCATCTGATACCAAATTCTGGCCTGTAAAGGTACCAGATATGTACATAGTACACAGACATACATGTATACATGCTCATGTACATAAATTAAAATAAAATTTAAAAAAGATGAACAGTAGTGCTCAGCTTGCTTTCCTTTTTGTGTTTGTATGGGGTTTGGGGAGAGTAATGTGTGTACTTTTTAACTTGTTGAACTTGTCTCAAGTCAGTATACAAACAAGCCTCAGACTGTCACCTCAACCCACTCCCAGAGAGACCGAAACTCCACTTTTCTCCTTCTCATTAAGTGTAGTGCCCCTGGAGTGATGCTGTCCACATTTAGGGTAGGTGGTCCCCTATCAACTAACCCAGTCTAGAGACTCCCATGCCTAGAGATGTGTTTCCATGGTGATTCAAAATCCCATCAAGTTGACAATCAAGATTTACCATATCATACATGATAGTAAAATGCTGTCTTTGCCATGCATGGACATAAAGCTTTCACACGGACAAATGATTCAGGGAAGAATACCACCTTGCCTACTTATAGCTGGGCTTGGTCACAGCTAATAGTACAATGTTCTTCAAAAACAGAAAATAGAAGGATATAATGGGTCTGGTGAATACTTAGAAAAGGAATTAACTTGGCAGAGTCATGGGGATCTTTCTAGAGGACATGGGGTTCTACAGTAGAACATTTTGATACCTGATATCTGCTGTTTAATAACACACTCAATGCCTAGAGTTAATTAGAATATTTCCTACCAGTTCTGTGGTACTCTTGAGGAAGGAGAGGTGCAAACCTAATATTGTACTGTGTTGTAAACCTGAGGCTACATGTAAAAGTGAGTTAGGGGTGACATTTCTAGAAAAGCTTATTTGTAGCAACAGAAGTATGCTGCCCAAGGTCTCTTCTTTCCTAACACAGTAGCAAATAGTAGTTGGGGATCCCAGTTTTCTACAGTTTCTTATAGAAAAAAAAGTAGGGCACTGGAGGGGGCAGGCTCATCTGTTTTTCCTCACCCAAGCACTGCCCAACTGATAGAAATCAATTTCTTTGCAGCAGGTTTGAGATCAGACATTTGAGCTTTTATATGTGAAAGGCAAGACACAACATCCCTAGCCTGCATAATTCATGGTGTTTGTCATGGATCCTTTAAGCCTTTCTGTTAACTGGAAGATTAGCTTTTTCTTTTTCTTTTTTTTTCTTCTTCCTTAATCAAAGGTTATTTTGAGTCAACTTTGAACAATTCTTGAAGCTGCACTATTCAGCTGTTTGATTCAGTATTTTCAGCATTTGGAGGCAGGCTGCTGCTGTTCTTAGGTCTGTTAGGTTATTCAGTGCCTCACTAAATGAGGAGTAGGTTGAAAGCCTGGAAGGCTATTTTCTAATTTCTCAAGAGTCTCGTTACCACCTAATTTTCTTTTCATCAAATGTTATTTACTGACTGGCTCCAATCAAATGCATTGGTATTGTGGCTTGCCGCGATTGTGGCAGATGATAAATGTCAGTATGAGGAGAGTGAAAGATCCAAGCCTCACATTTAATAATACTGTTTGTCTGCAATGGCTCCACTTCTATCACACTGAGTCTCAACAGGGGTGAGACCTTTGCTCGGCCACCATGATAAGATCCCCGGGGTCCTTCTCCATCTCCCTAGAATTTTCTATGTGTATAAGAGATGAAAGGTTTTGAAGATCTAAGAAACAAAGCAATCTATTATTTATCTTGAAAAATCATATCATATTTGTTTTTATAGGCACAGTAGGCATGTTAATGTTCAGTCTATCAAAGACATAGGAACAAAGATGTTAAATTAATGTCGTGTTGAGCCTACTGGGAAAAGAAATCATTCTACCTTAGAAGGTAAGAAGATTAAAGCGAGATGTCACTGAGGGCAATCCTGTGGGAAGACAAACCAAGGTAGCCCTTTCTGCATCATGGTAACTATTGTATATCACTTCATGCATTCTTTTATTTGTGTGCTCAGATGTAGTTCAGAACCCTTTCCACTAGGAAGTCACTGCCAATCTTAAGATGACATGTTGAGAGTTACAGCTTGAATATAAAATATCCTAGCAAAAGGCGTAGGTCTTAGTGGCTGGGTCCCCAGCTGATGGTGGTATTCTGGGAAGTTCTGGAAACTTTAGAGGGTGGGACTTAATCAGAGGAAATAGGCCACTGGAGGCATGACTGAGAATTACACCTTTCCCCTGATACATTACCTACTCTTTGCTTTCTGTCTACTATGAGGCAAATAGACTCTGCTGCACAGCCCTGAAGAGCCCCAGAAATAAGGAACCAAATCTAACCATTTTGAAAACCATGAATTGACATAAAGCTTCATGTCTGTCATGTGTTTGTTTTTCAGTGATAAGAGTACAAACTAACACACTGACAGAGATGTTAGTCATCCTTTCAAGTTATGTACATATGCAGGTACAGTTCTACCAGTCCAGCGGTTACCAGAGAGGCATTCTCTTTTAAACACCATATCAAAAGAATCTAATGTTATTTCAGCCATGCTCATATGTCATGACTATGATGACTCTTGAACTTAATTTTTCCATCACAGCGCAGGGTTACTCTCATTAACTACAACTTTATTGCTAGCTTATACCATTGACAGCAATTTTGATAATAGGCTGTGATACTTTGAGTGAGAAATGTCCCCCATAGACTCATATATGTGAGTCCTTGACGCCCAGTTGGTGGCACTGTTTTGGAATGTTATGGAATCATTAGGAGGTAGAGCCTTGGTTGATGAATGTGTTACTTCAGACAGACTTTAAGGATTTATAACCTCATTCTATTTCTCTCTCTCTCTCTCTCTCTCTCTCTCTCTCTCTCTCTCTCTCTCTCTCTCTCTCTCTGTGCATGTGTTTTGTGTGTGTGTGTGTCTCTTTCTTTCTGTCTCTTCTCTGTCTCTGTCTCGGTCTCCTGTATGTGGATGACAATGTGACAGTGTGGTCAGTTAGCTTCCTTTCTGCCACCATGTGTCCCTTGCCTGTTGCCACACCTTCCCTACAATGATGATCTCTAGTCCTCTGGAACTACTAGCCAATAGAAGCCCTTTCTTCGCTAAGTTGCTTTTTGTCAGGTCAGGTCTTTTTTTTTTTTTTTATCACAGCAAGAGAAAAATGACTAGCAATTCTGTTTTGAAGCTTGTCACCTCCCGATCCGACCAGCAGACAGAAGAAAACTAACACGGGAACTTCTTCTCAGCACAGTTTATTCAGGAAACCTTAACATCCAAAAAGCCCCCATCCTTCCTTCCCAGCCCTTAAATCTCTGTATCTCCTCCAACCAGAATCTGCCACGAAGTCATTCCGGATTGGTGCTGCGCCCATACGTCACATGGCCTGATCTTATGTAACGATGAACAAGCAAAATGCATGCACAGTGTAGCCTAGTCTACATGCCACCCAGGCTCCCTGAAATGGTGCGCCAGCACACTTGAGGCGTCTGGCACCATGCTAGGCACCATCTTAAATAGCGCTCCCCACAGAAGCTTAGAAAACACTGGTCACTGGTGAGGAATTCAATCTCATGGAGGAGAGGTGGGAAACAGAACTTTGAATCGAATGAGACAGACAAGAAAGAGAAAGGGAGACTGAGGAGAATTAAGGTACACCATTTTTAAAGCTAAAAAAGGGGGTGTCGGGGCTGAGGAGAGGGCGCATTTGTTAAAGTCGTGTGTTGCAAAAGCCTAAAGAGCCAGGCTTCATTCCCAGAATCTACAGTGGAAGGAGAGAATTAACTTTTAAAAGTTCTCCTCCAACCTTCACATGCACACCATGGCTATGTTTCTCTCTCTCTCTCTCTCTCTCTCTCTCTCTCTCTCTCAAAATAATTACAAAGAACATAGACTCTCAAGATACTGAAAACTGACCCTGTGAGGTGATAAAAATGATCTGAACAAAAGTGACGTTGACTCTGTTGCCTAAGTTCTGGACAGCCAGTTACCTGGTGACCTGGAGGCATAGAACCTGCACAAACTCCTAGTGTCCTACAATAACATACTCATTCTTAGGTCCTTAAGTGAGAAAACAGCAAGTATTGGCTGCAAGGAGTCCTCACTGTCAGGGCCTTCTGGATTCTGTATGCATAATCTAATGTTTCTTGATGGAAACCCTTTGACATTTCTTAGAGGAACACATAAAGATCATGTGGAAAATTATTCTTATAAGGTATGAGATCGCTTCATTTTATTGTCTTCATTCATGCTGGGTTTCTTGTGGTTATAAATGGGCATGTTCCAGACTTTTCAGGAGAGAACTCAGTTCATTAATATGCATGACATGTGTATGGTACATTTAAAGAAGGTAGTGACTCCAAACTCCAAAAATCAGATGCTGTACATTGAAAGACAACATAGAAACTCTGTTCTGTGGTTAGCCATCTGATCAGCAAGTGCCAGGTTGTAATGAGTTCACTGAGTGAGCCATCTACTCAGACAGCCTGTCAAAGTCTCCACAGTATGCACCTAATTTGAACATTTAATTGTTTACCCTCCTAACATCTCTGAAATAATTGTCTGTAGAAGCATAAAGATCGATGTTAATGAGAGAAGCCAAATAGACTTAAGTCTGAAGATCTCTAATGTGTCTCAAAGGTTACAGTTAAGGTCGCTTTCAGTAACCAGCCAAAGCCCACTGAGAATAATCTAAGAAATAGATACAAAGTCCTAAGAGATATGTAGCAAGGGTGTGGATGGTGGACATTCATGCCTAGATAGCCTTGAGGAGACCTAGATATCAGCATCAATGGAAATCCATGTGGAAAGGGGGCTCAGAGGGCTGGGGAGATGCTCAGTTGCAAACATGAAGGTCTGAGTTTATCCCCAGAACTCATGTATGAAAACCACATGTTATAACACATGCTTATAATCTCAGTTCTGGGGAGACAAGATCCAATTGATTCTTTGGGTTCACTGGGCAGCCAGCTTGTCATAATCAGTGAGCCCTGGGTCCTAGTGAAAGACGTTGTCCTAGATTGCTTTGATATCTATTGCTGTGATAAAGCAGCATCACCAAAAGCAGTTTGAGGAGGAAAGAGTTTATTTCATCTTACAAGTTTCAGGTCACACTCCATCGCTGAGGAAGCTGGAGCTGGAACTCAAGTTTCAGAGGCAGGAACTAAAACAGAAGCCAGGATGGAACACTTCTTACTGGTTTGCTCCTTATGGCTTGCTCAGCCTGCTTTTTTATATAATGTATGACCAACTGCCAGCGGGTGGCACCACTCACAGTGGGCTGTGTCTTTCCACATCAATCATTAATCAAGAAAATACCCCATAGACTTGCTTATAGGCCAATCATAGAGACATTTTCTCAACTGAAGTTCCCTCTTCCTAGCTTATGTCAAGGTCACAATAAAACTAACCTTCACATGCATGCATCCTCATACGAATAAACATACGAATGTACACAAAGTATAAATCAGTCCTGTTGTGAGATGCCACTTCATACATCAGGATAGCTGGTATCAAAAAAACATAAATTAACACATATTGGCGTAAAAAGATGTGAGGGAACTAATAGTTTTTGTGCACTGTTTGAGAGAATGTCAAATGGCTTATAGCCGCGAAGGAGAACAGGATGGCAGCTCATCAGAAGGTTAGCTCCACCCTCTTTCCTTTCTGCCACCATCATGCCATCCAGACTGAGGAAGACCCGGAAACTCCGGGGCCATGTGAGCCACGGCCACGGCGGCATTGGTAAGCACCGCAAGCACCCAGGAGGTCGCGGAAATGCTGGAGGCATGCACCACCACAGGATCAACTTTGACAAATATCATCCAGGTTACTTCGGGAAAGTTGGTATGAGGCATTACCACTTGAAGAGGAACCAGAGCTTCTGCCCAACTGTCAACCTGGATGAATTATGGACGCTGGTCAGCGAGCAGACACAGGTCAATGCAGCCAAAAACAAGACTGGAGCTGCTCCCATCATTGATGTCGTGCGATCAGGCTACTACAAAGTTCTGGGCAAGGGAAAGCTCCCTAAGCAACCTGTCATCGTGAAGGCCAAATTCTTCAGCAGAAGAGCTGAAGAGAAGATTAAGGGTGTTGGAGATGCCTGTGTTCTGGTGGCTTAAAAGTCACTCCAGGGGTTAATTAAATGCTAACATTTTCCATGTGGGAAAAAAAAAAAAAGGTTAGCTCCATTTCTGTCCAATAATAGATGAACAGAATACACATGTGAAATATTACATAGACCTTAAGGGAGAGAAATTCTCATACATGAATCAACACTGTTGAACTTTGAAGACATAATGCTAAGTAGCACAAGCTATGTCACAAAAAGGCACATACAGTTAGGAGTCTACTTATATGACACACCTAAGTAGTCCAAATCATGAAGTCAGTAAGTAGAGAAGAAGATAGCCATGTCTGGGGCTTTATTTTAGGATGAGTTATTGCCATTAGTGGGGATAGACTTAGAGTCTCACAAGGTCAATCAGTGCTTCTGTGTTGCCCATAGACAGAAGCAGCAGGGGTGTATCTAGGACTCTAAACTATAAACCTGTCCTAGTCTTTTGTCTTTTTGCAATGATAAACACCACAACTAAAAGAAACTTAGCCAGGAAAGGGCTTATTTCAGCTTATACTTCCAGTTCATAGAAGGAAGTCAGGGTAGGTAATCAAAGAAAAACCCATGGAGGAACACTGTTTGATGGCTTGCTCCCTCTGGTTTATGCTTAGCTAGATTTCTTCCACAACTCAGGACCACCTGCCTTGGATTGGCACAATTCACAGTGGGCTAATCAATAATCAAAACAATTCTTCACAGATGGGGCTATGGGCCAATATGATCTGAGCAGTCCTTTTATTGAGACACCCTCTTCCAAAGTGACTTTGGGCTGTGTCAAGTTAGGACAGTGATGACTTTTATGTTAAGAATATTTTGCCTCCAATAAAAATATTTTCAGGGGCTGGAGAGATGGCTCAGTGTACTGTTCTTCCAGAGAACCTGAGTTTAGTCCCTAGCACCCAAATTGAATGGCTTAAAATATAACTGGAACTCTAGCTCCAAGGGATCCAATGTCCCCTTTTGGCCTCCATGGACATCCACAAACATATATACGTAAATAAAAATGAATCTTAAAAATATATTTTAGAGGTGTTAAAATATTTATGACATTCAACAAATACTTTAGTGTCCACTAAGCCACACATTGTTTTGGTGTTGGAGATCACAAGAGGAAACTCAACACTCAAAAACAGCTTAAGTCAGGGAGCTGACATTCCAAAGATGGAGAATGAGCAGAGTAAGTATAATATATCATTTACATGGAGAAGGATGTCCTGGAGAACCCCGGAATGTGGGATCTTCCGGAAGGACCCCATTGCTGTAGTGATATTTGAACAGAGGGCTAAAAGGTCAGGGATGATTTGTGGAGGTGTCATGAGGAGGACTGCATGGGTAGCCAGAACCAATGAGAAGGTGACTATCGCTAGGAGAGGAAAATGCAAGTGAGCATCAGACATTAGATCACAGGAGACCATCATTCAAAAGAGGTGCTGCTGCCTGGGGCTCAGGTGATAGCAGCAAGAGAACAAGATAGGCAACCTTAGCAAATCCATAACTGTACTGACATGTGAGGATAGATAGGAGAGGAAAGAGAAGAGTAAAGAATGGCTCAGGCTGAGGTGATTCTTGTGTTGCAGGGATATATATCAGTTGAGGTTGTCGCCATGGAGGAGGAGGATACTTTGCTAGGCTAGATGTCAGGCAAGCAAAGGGGCTTTGGTATACCTCCCCATATGTTACATTTTGCCAATATATCTTCTAATTTCAGACTAGTGACTAATTTATTTTTTGTGGGGGTGTTCTTAAAATTAAAATTTAATTTTTAAATTACAATATAATTATTATTAAATTAAAATAATATTTAAAATATAAAATCATTTTCCCCTTCCTTTTCTGCTTTCCAATACCTCCCATGTACCCTCTGGACTGTCTTTGTGGTTCATAGGTATTTCAGGTGGTAGGACTATTGGTTGGTTCCCTTCCTTAGGGTCTTGCATATCACCTTCTGGTACTATGAGAGCTTGTCACCAGGGAAAGAACTTTCAGGTCAGATCTAGCTCAGGTCCTCCAGGTCTTATGTCTGAAGTGCATGGCATGTTTATCAATAGAGACTTACCTTCAACCTCTGGCAACCAAGAGTAACAACAATAGCCTATATTGTTTTAGGAGTCTCTTAGATAACCCACATCAACAACTCAAAAGGGGATTTCTCTGTGCCTGGTATTGGGATTTTTGTTAGACTATTTCTTTTCTTTTGCTTCCTTTTTTTTTTTTTAACTTTAGTTTTGCTTTTTCATTGAGTTGTAAATGATAAGAAACACTTGGCAGGCAAAACTTGCTTTTATATCACATGTTGGATTCTTGGGTTCTTCTAAGATCCGTGATGTGATTTTTTCATGCCCCCCTGTAGTGCCTGGCATGTAGTAGAGTGTGAACAAGAAAGGTGCTAGACTCAAGCGTGGGCAAACTGCACTCAGCACCAATTTCACCCCCTCCCCATTGCTTTTGAGAAGTGTTCCACCCATGCCTATTGCCTATGCTGCATAATCAGTTAGAAAAAAAAGTGTGTGTGTGCGCACACACACATGTGGGACGTATGTAATTCAACCCCCTTTTTAGAGAGGATTTTTTTATTTGTCTGGAACTAGCCACCTGGGCTAGGCTAGATGGCCATTAAGTCACACTGATCCACCTGTCTCAGCTTCCCTGGCACTGGGATCACAACTATGTATCACTCAGATTTTTGTTTTTGTTTTATATGTGGGTTCTAAGGCTCAAAGTTGGGTCCTTGTGCTTCCAAGGCAAATATTTTACTAATTGATCTATCTCCTTATCCCAAAGAACATTTTTTTCTTCAAACCACTGTTCTAGAAGAGGATATAGCACTTACAAATCAGACCAAGACCCCTACCCTCCTCCTGGAATTGCAGGCTGTCATCAGTATTTGTTAGATAGGCTTTTAACATCAGTCAAACCTTTGTATATAACATTTTTCTCTACAAGTAGATTGTACTTTATCTCTTTTAAATCATAGTTCTCTTTCCATACCCAATTCTTTGAATTTGTTTATAGAGCATATAGAATGCCAGTAACTGTTTCAGAACACTTGGGAACAATTCAAAATTGGAAGCACTAGCAAATCTTGTTAACTATATCCTACAGGCCTTCATAGCTTTGGTATCCAGTTCTGGGCAGTTAGGAAAGTCCATCCAAAAGGTAGGGCCATGAAATTGGAACATCTTCTCAGACTTCGGCAAACATCTCAGCTGTGGGGAGAATAACAGAAGACACCATTGCTCAATGGAGGCTCTCACTGGAGACTGGTTATCCATGCTCTCCTTTCTAATAAACTCTGTAACCTGGGTCTTCATTTAAAGAGTATCTTGGAGATTGGAGCTCTCACATAGTGAAAACACTTCATGAAATATGGATCACTGTGATGCTCACCTGACTATAAGCAGAGCAGAGCCCTGGATTGTATTATAGTGGTGGAGGTGGCTCCTTTTATGAAGAACTTTTGGTCTTGGGAATGCTGTTTGGAGAAAATAGCTCTAACCATTTGGAAAGTCTTATCTACTTGTTTAAATTTTTATCTTATTTATTTATCTATTTATTTATGTGCACATGTGCATGTGTGTGTGTGTATGTGTGTGTTTATATCTGTGTACATCTCTGTGTGCCACGGTGTATGTAAAGTCAGAGGACAGCTCGCAGAAGCTGATTGTCTTGTCACTATGTGGATCCCAGAGGATCAAATTCAGATCATCAGCCTGGTGAGAAGTGTCTTTACCCATTGAGCTATCCTCCAGCCCTGGGAAACCCAATCTTAATTTGACCTATTTGGCAGTTATCTATGATGTGTTATTGGCAAGGGGGTGAGGAGTTCTAGATAGAGCCAATGCCACCACCAAAAATAAATTTCCTAACTGCTTGCTGATGCCTAAAATAAGATGTTTTTCTTTTCCTAATTAAAAGAAACTTAAAAAAATTTTTTTGCAACTATCCCTATAAAAAGTAATACAGTCATTCTGTGGGAAGGAATAGTTTAGAGTTAAAATATCTTGCAGACTGTAAATACTTCATCCAGATCCTAGACCAGGCTATTCTAAATATACCCAGTCTTTATCATCTAGTATCTGTCATATAAAGTTGAAATACCTTGAATAAACACCAAATTGATCCATCCAGCAGACATTTCTGCTTTTTCATCATTTAGAATGTTTTCTGAACATAGAAGCCATTATCAAGGGATGGAACTGTGAGATTAGCTCTTTAAATAGTCTGTTCAATGGGCAGTATTGGGAAGCAACTGTATAAAAAAGTTTTCTTTTTAATTTTCCATTTCAATGTTACTTCATCCAGTTATGCTCTAGATGTTACCAGAGAGAACTTCCTTTTTAAAAAATGGTCATTTCATCTGCCCTATAAGAATATATCTAAATTCACTTTAGCTAAAGCAACTTTGTTATACTCCAGTCTAATGGTGAGTGCTATAGGACAGACCCCAAAATACAGAAGATGAAAACTCTACTTTGGGGGAGAAATTTACATAGTGCAGTCCATAATAACCAGAAAAAAGAAATGATGATGACATCATTAGAACCATTAAGATCAATCTTAAGTGACAAAGCCAGTTGCCCTAATCCTTCGGGTTTCTGTTGTTGTTACTGTTGTTTTGGAATGGAGTCTCCCTACCTTTTAACTCATGGTATCTATAGCTAGCTCAGGTTGACTTGAAACCAGGATTCCTCTAACTTCAGCTTCCGTAGGGCTGGGACCACAGATATGAGCCACTAGCACCTGCACCACAAGCCCTACACCAGGCTACTCACCGTTGTACCTGTATACTGTTGTGCTGGTTTAGTTTCACTTCAGATGGTAGTAAATAGTTAAGTGTATAACACTATTCCAGAAGTTGTCAACGTTTTTACTTCTGTCCCCTTAATACTTGACCAGCGTCTGGCTATTGTGTATAATATATTACACCATAATCACTTGTTAAGTGGAAGCATTTTTTTTTCTTTTTCTCCCCAAACAGACATTAGGTTCTTCTATTCTGGAGGCTGTTTGTCTCCTTCATGATCATCTTGGCAAGGAAGAATATGTAGATCTTTTTCTCTATAGCTGTCTCTAACATCATAGCTGAGACTCCTACCACCAAACACACTGATAATTTAAACAGACTTATAATAAGAATTGAGATTGAAGTAGTAATTAAAAGTCTCTCCATTAAGAAAAGCCCAGGGTCATAAGGGTTCATTGATAAATTCTACAAAATGTTTAAGGAAGAGCTAACACCAGTAATGCTGAAACTGTTTGACAAAACAGAAAGGAAAGAAACACTACCAGATCTGGTCTATGATACCAAAACTCTATAAGAGCACAACACAGAGTGAAAACTATACAACTGATTTTCCTGGTGAACATAAACATAAAAACTCCCAATAAAGTTCTTGAAAACTGAATTCAATAACACATTGATCCTATCACATGGAAGAAAGGCAGGAGGATCCCTGTGAGTTTGAGGCCAGCCTGGTCTAGAGTGAGCTCTAGAACAACTCAGTCTATATAGAGAAACTGTCTCAAAAGTGAAAAGAAAGGAAAAGAAAAGAAGAGAAGAGAAAAGGAAAGGAAGAAAGGAAAGGAAAGGAAAGGAAAGGAAAGGAAAGAAAGAAGGAAAGGAAAGGAAAGGAAAGGAAAGGAAAAACTCAACAATAACAATGATATAGAGTTAACATTAAAAGAATAAGAAAATCATTCACCATGACCAAGTTATGTTTATTCCAAAGATATAAGATTGGGCTATGAAAAACAAATCAATAAGTATAATCCATCTTAAATAGATTTAAGTATTGGAGTCACATGATCATTTCAATTGATGCAGAAAAGACCTTCCAGAAGTTCTATATCCCCTTTTGATAAAAAGCCTTGAGGAAACTATGACAAGGAGAAACAAGCCTTAACAAAGTAAATATGACAAATCTATATCCAACAGCATACTTACTAAATGAGCAACACTGAGAATGTGTCACCTACAATTTGGAGTGAGATAAAAGTATCCATTCTCTCTACTATTTTTCATTACAGTACTCAAAGAATTAGCTAAAGCAGTGAGACAAGAAAAATAAAAGAGACACAAATAAGAAAGGAAGAAGTCAAATTGTTCTTACTTACCAATGACATGATCCTATCCTTAAGGGACCCTGAAGTCTCTACCAAAAAACTCTTAGAATTGGTAAATACTTTCAGCAATGTAATAAGCCATAAAAATCAACACACTAAAATCAATAGCTTTCTTACATACCCATAGCAAACTGACAGAGAATGAAATTAGGAAAATTATCCAATCCATAGTAGCTTCAAAATATAAGAAAGTGCTTAGAACTAAGCCTCACTAAGGAGGCAAAAGACTTCTTTGATCAAAATTTTGAAATACCAAAGAGAGAAACTGAAGAGGTACTAGAAGATGAAATGATTTTCTAGGCTTCTGGATTAACATAATTAATCATGTGAAAATGGCTATATCAACCAAAAGCACCTTACAGATTCAGTGCAATCCCCATCAAAATCACAATGCTATTCATTACAGAGATTACAGAGATAGAAGATGAAATCCTAGAACTCATGAGAAAACACAAAGAGGTAGCCAAAACAATTGGACACAGAAAGAACAGTGCTAGAGGAATCACAATGCCCGACCTCAAATTGTATTACAGAGCCATGGTGACAAAGACATTGTGGTACTGGCACAGAAACAGACACACAGATTAGTTGGATAAAATTGAGGAACTAGATACAAAGCCATGCAAGTACAGCATCTGATTTGTTTTATAAGTTTGCCAAAAATACACACTAGATGAATAAAAGACAGCATCTTCACCAAACAGTGCTAGACAATTGGATACTAACATGTGGAAGAAACTACATACTTATCTCTTGCCTTGAACAAAACTCCAAGTAGATCAAGAACTTCAACATAAATCCTGATTTTTTTTAAAAAACGACTATAAGAAAAGGGAGAAAAAAACCCTTCAATAGTTGACACAAACAAGGCCTTTCTGAATAGATTTTCGTAGCACAGGAAATAAGACCAACAATTGACATATGTGATCTCACTAAATTAAAAAGCTTCTATATAGCAAAGACAACCACTAATCAAGTGAAGAGGCAGTCCAGAGAATGGAAGAAAATCTTTGCTAACCATATATCTGACAGAGGATTGGTATCTTAGATGTACAAATAATACAAAAAACTAAAACATCAGGAAAACGAGCTACCCTGTTTTCAAACATAGACTATGAGGGACACTGTCCAGAAGGTCTGCATGGGTGGACACCACCCAGGCTGACCAAGTTGCCTGCCGTCTGAGTCCAGATATAGCACCTTGAGTCAGTCCAACCCAACATTGACTCCATCTACAAGCTGCTGGAGCATGGGGAGGAGCCAGTCCTACAGAACCAGATGTCATTACTGGATAGGGCTGGTCCTAGGCCCACCAGCTGGCCCCCAGCATGGATTCACTGTAACTGCAGCCTGTGCTACTTGCCCTTCTGGGAGATGGAGAGTGTGGTGCAGTGGTGCTGTCTGCAGGCTATAAGCACAAATGTCAAGCTCAGCATGTCTCAGGATGACAGATATAGAGGGCAAGGGTAGAGAGGTGTGCAGAAGCCTTGCTCCAGATGTCCTGCCTAGCCACAAGATCACTCTGACTCTGGACAACAGCAGGATATCTGAGATGAGTTTTGGTGATGGTCTAGTATTTATGGTGTGTCAGAAACCTTGAATCAAACCAACAACTCACTGAGATGAATATTTGCATGTAAAGCTGGGCCGATTCTAATGCCACAATGAACAAACATGTGAAGAAGCAGTGGGAAAGAAGGAGGGACAGAGTGGTGCATATGTGGTGGGGAGAGGCAAGACTAGAGACACAACAGTAGTGACAGGCATGAGAGAAGGTATGAGGAAACATGTTGCTGCAATCTGTAGCAGCCTGGAGTTCTCATAGACTTGGGTCTAGACATACTAATGTCCTAACTCTGGGCAACAACAGGATGTCTGAGGGAAAATGGTTCATTTACTATATTGGACCTTCTTGAAAGACCTCCACAGTCCATTGGTATATGAAGGCCATAATGGTGTCTGTGGTCTACACTGCTTCCCCAAACCATGTTGAAACCTGAAGTTCACATGGATATTTGTGTCTGGGCTGCCATCTAGGGACATAGTCATGTCTGAAACCCATGCTACAACTGGAGAGCAGGTGGACGTCTATAATCTGAGCTATCACAAGAGGCCAAGTTAGTGTACATGGGCTGTGTAGCCACTAGGGCCTTGTTGATGTAACGGGCCTGTACTGCTATCTGAGGTCATGTTGATATTTGTGGTCCAAACTGCCATCAAGGGACATGTTGGGGTCCATGTCCTGCTGCAGCAGAGATGTGTTGATGTCTGTGGCCTATGGTACCACTGAAGGCCATGCAGATAACCATGGCCTGTGCTGCCACCTGAGTTCATATTGGTTGGTGTCTGTGGCATGTGTTACCACCAGGGTTCATAAGGGTGTCCATGGTCTATGCTGTAGCTGAGGACCTTAAAAATGTCCGTGGTCTGAGTTACCATGGGAGACCATGTTGAGGGCCATGATCAGTGTGGCTGACAGAGGCCATATGGATGTCTATGGTCTGTGTTTCCTTAGAAGGCCATGTTGGTGTCTATGGTCTGTGTTGTGGAGGACCAGGTTGATGTCTGTGGTCTGTACTGCCACTAGAGACCACACTGATGTCCGTGGTCTGTGCTGCCCGTGAAGCTATGTTGATGTCCATGGGACAGACTGCTTCCAGGGACCATATTGATGTCCATGGCTCATGCCCCTCAGGCCATGCTGCTGTAGAGGGCCAGGTTAATGTCTGTGGTCTGTACTGCCGCCAACACCATACTGGTGTCCATGATCCATGTTCCTGCTGACTATAAACGGCATGAAGCTACTTTTCCAGTGGTATGGATAACTGTAGACTCGAATTTGAGATAGACAGTCATAGACAGCTTCAGTGAGAACCCCAATCCTAAACCCCCACCCCAAAAGTAACAGCCTAAATAAGAAGTCATGGAAGAAAACTCATAAAAATTGTGGTAAGGATGCTGAAATGTAGTTCTCTACAATTGATGGCCTCCGTCTTGGGGTGTGGATGGGGAAGGATCAAATTTCTTTAAGGGGCTGGACACTGAGAGTTTGACCATGCTCCAGTGAGTATTGGGAAACATAAAAGTTGTAAATAATCAATAAAAATATTATGTTGGTTAAAAAATGGACTGTGGACAACAGAGATTCTCAAAAATTAAAAAAAAAAAAAGATAAGCACTTTAAAAAGTACTTGAATCTTTTGCCATCAGAGAAAGGTGAAGTAAAACTTTTTTAAGGTTCCATTTCACCTTAGCCACGATGGCCATCAGAAATACGAATCAAACTCTAGAGTGATGTGTGGTAGTCATCCCTTATACCGCTGGTGGGAGGTGGGATTAGTTCAGCACCTATAGAAACCGTCATGGAACTTCTCAAAGAGCTAAAGAAATAACTACTATGTGATTCACCTCTACCACTCACATACAAAACGTCCAAAGCACTTCACATCCTTTCACAGAGATACTTGCACATCTGTGTTTCCTGCTGCTCTCATTACAGTGGTAAGGACGTGGAATCAGTCCGGATGTTTATCAACAGGTAAAGGATAATAAAATTGGTGCACATACACAATGAAATCTTATTTAAGGTGGACAGGTCTGGCAATGATAAAGTGCATTAGATCAGATTCAGAAAAACAAATATTGAATGCTCTTTCTCATATATGTATCCTAGGTTCTGGTTTTTTATGTTTATATATGTGGGTGTTGAGTCTGGGTATAGGTGTGAAACTCAAAACTGACCATAAGAGGGGAAAAAGGTTTTGAGGAAGAGGGGAGGGCCATAAAACACTTGCAACAAGAAAGCAGGAAGAACACTACCGGGGTGGAAGATGACAAGGACGGAGGCAAAAGGAATAAGAAGAGAACATAAGCAAAACCAATCATGGGTAAAAACTCCATACTGAAACCCATTCCTTTGTACATTCTTTTAAAAATAAAGGTTAACTTCACTGGGGTTGGGGAAATGGTTCAATGAGTAAAGTACTTTCTATGTAAGCAGAAGACCTGAGTTCACATTCCTCGAGCCCATGTAAACAGAGGCATGGTAGGCCATGTCTGTGATCTCAAGCACTGCTATTGTAAGATGGGAGCAAGACACAGAAGAATTCCAGATGCTTATGTGCCAGCTAGCCTGGCCTATGGAGCAGAGAAACAAAATTGTCCTATCTCAAACAGGGTGAAAGGTAATGACTAAACCTAAGGTTGTCTGCTCACCTCCAAATGTGTATCATGTAGAGGATGTGCCAGTACAACACACACACACACACACACACACACAAGAAAAGAACACAACAGCAGAGAGAGAGAGAGAAGAGAGAGAGAGAGAGAAGACAGAAAAGACAGAGACACAGACAGAGAGACATACATATAGATGGAGACAGTGACAGGTACACAGATACACATACCACATTGATGAGAAAATCATTCAAATGCTTTTAATGTAAGTTTAAAAATGTGTCAAAATGATGTAGCCTTCAGAAATGAAGACCTATAGGGACAGGAAGAAAACCATGTGTTTTATGCTTAGGTTTAATGAGTGTGGACAGACATAGAGAAAATGCCTGGCCAAGGGAACTCATTATGGGGATGAAGTTGCAGATGGGCGTGGCAAGTACTGCTGTTCAGATTCTTCTGGATGTCTTTGTGTCTTCAGTCCTTTCGAGCACTTTTAGGGAGGACCCTCTGATACACATGACCTACTTCAGAGGATAGCCAGGGCCTTCCTTTGTGGATGCTTCAGGGGAGAGCAACAGGAAGAAGCCAGAACAGTCTCCACTTCTGTTGTTTTGTCAAATGTCACAGCACCATATTTAGGGTAACATTCTTGTACCCCAACTGTATCCACAGACTCTATCACCCTAAAGTGTTACTGGATCTTAGGGAACACATATACTTCAGATGTCCTGTACGGCTACTCAGTCTCTGCTTATCAATAGTGTTCCACCATGATTCAGTTCTTTCTTACTACAAGGCAGATTCAGAATGCAAGCTTTTTCCTACTTCTTAAACCTGGGTTAGACTTTTGAATAAGAATCTGCTGATTGGTCTGCATTACATAGAATTATTATAGAATTTCCCCTGCTGATATCTTCATCAATTCAAAACTGGATGTCTGTTCCACATCCATTTTATGGCTTCTTGTCATTCTTTCTCCCTCCCTCATCGCTCAGCATCCTTTATGTATAATAATGGGAATCTTCACTTGTTCACCTTCAGATGGTTGCCTGAAACTCCACTGCCTTTAGGAATACATTTATATTCCGGGGCGGTAATGGTAAATAATTTCAACAGGGTGAGGCTCTTTAATCCTACTTTGTGTCTAAAAGACATACTGAACACTATTTTCAACTATCTCGTGAGAATCCAATTTCCTAAGGTTATGTGGCAGAGAGTGGAAGTTTTAGAAACCTAAAGTTCAGAGTGAAAACTCAAACAAAGCACAGATGATCCAGGCTGAGACTGATTTGTGTGGCCGTAAACACCATCCAGGTCATTCAATGGCTGCTGCATAATAGCTGTGATTATGGTGTTGGCAAGGCCAGTGTCTCTCCTCTGGCCCAGAAAGTTTTGGGGCTGTTTTTTCCTAAACTGAATTTGTAGAGGTTTAACAGTCCTCCCACTAAAAGAAACCAGAGCCTGATAGCAGATCTGTGTAAGTAGCAGGTATCAAAACAGTAAGACACAATTTGAGCAGAGATGTCGTGATTGAAAGCCCTGTCACAGAGACACAGTAGAAAGGCATCATGGTGGAACTCCAGTGTCCATGGCAAATGGAGGAAGCTTTGAGTTTCTAGCTACTCACTTTGCAGACCAAAATATCAAGGTCAAATGCCTCTCTTCTAAACTATTCTGTGGGCCACAAACATGGATATAGGTAAATGACTTGGTTCTTTCTGTGGGTGAATTAAAAACATAGTAACTGAAGTGGCTCAGTTCAAAAACATGAGAACCCAAGTTCAGATTCCAGTACTCATATAAAAGGTCAGGTGCAACCCAGCTATACCACTCCTGGGCATATACCCAGAAGATGCTCTAACACATAACAAGGACAATGCTCCACTGTGTTCATAGCAGCTTTATTTATAATAGCCAGAAACTGGAAAGAACCCAGATGCCCTTCAACAGAGGAATGGATACAAAAAATGTGGTACATTTATACAATGGAATATTACTCAGCTATTAAAAAAAATGAATTTGATAAATTATTATGTAAATGGATGGAACTAGAAAATATCATCCTGAGTGAAGTAACCCAATCACAAAAGAACATATATAGTATTCACTCACTGATTATTGGATTTTAGCCCAGAAGCTTGAATACCCAAGATTCAACTCACAGACCACATAAAGCTCATGAAGAATGAAGACCAAGTGTGTGTGTGTGGGGGGGCTTCAGTCCTTCTTAGAAAGAGTAACAAAATACTCAAGGGAGCAAATATGGATACAAAGTGCAGGACAGAAGCTGAAGGAGGGCCATCTGCAGACCATTCCACCTGGGTATCCATCCCATGTGCAGTCACCAAAGGTAGACGTTGATGTGGATGTCAGGAAGTACATGCTGACAGGAGCCTGATATAGCTGTCTCCTTGAGGTCTGCAAGAGTCTGACATATTCAGAGGCAGATGCTCACAGCTAACCATTAAACTGATCACGGGTTCCCAATAGAGGAGTTAGAGTGAAGACTGAGGAGTTGAAGGATTCGACACCAAGAGGAAAACAACAATACCAACCAACCAGAGCCCCCAGGGTCTAAATCACCAGCCTGGGAGTGCTTAGGGAGGGACACATGGCTCCAGCTATATATGCAAGGGAGCTATATATAAGTGGGAGAAGAGATCTTGGTCCCATGAAGGCTGGACGTCATGGGGGGTGTATTCGAGGTGGGGAGGTGAGGTACTGGGGTGGGTAGGTGGGGGTACATCATCATAGAAGCAGGAGGAGGGGAAGGGATAGGGAGTTCCTGGGAGGGAGGGGGGAAATGAGGTAAGGGAGAACATCTGAAATGTAAATAAAATTTCCAATAAAAAAAAAAAAAAGGTCAGGTGTGGCTGTGAGCAGCTGTAATCTCACCACTGGAAAGATGGAAACAGGCAAACGGGGATCTCATTGGACAATCAGTATAGCCCATCAGGGAACTCCAGGTTTTCGTGACAGACCCTGTCTCAGACAATAAAGTAGAGAGCTACTGAGAAATACACCTTATGTTTATTCTGACCTCCATTTGCACATGCAGGCACATAGGCATGTAACACACACACACACACACACACACACACACACCAACACTAAGCCAAACAACTTTATATTGCTTGCCTGCTAAAGTTTCTAGTTTAGATATATTGTAAAATCATTCATTAACTAAGATACTATGTCATTTTCCTACACATATCCATAGCATCTACTAGATTTTAAAAATAGGTTTTGGGAAACTGGACCAGTTTTCTGAAGTTTGTAGGAAGCGTATTTGCAAAACTGGCTGGCATTCTTTAAAGCTGCAGGTATTTATGCAGTTTTATTTATGTTCCTCACATTTGGAGCTTATTAATCGGATGGTGTGTGTGTTTGTGTGTATTGAAAACCTTCACCGGGCGGTAGTGACACACGCCTTTAATCCCTAGCACTTGGGAGGCAGAGGCAGGCAGATTTCTGAGTTCGAGGCCAGCCTAGTCTACAGAGTGAGTTCCAGGACAGCCAGGGCTACACAGAGAAACCCTGTCTCAAAACAACAAGCAACAAACAAACAAAACAACAAACAAAAAGAAAACCCTCTGTGTTGAAGTGGTAACAGGTTAAGCAGATCACAGGTAAATACAGGGATAATACACCACGACACGCCAGTGTTTATTCCAAAGGTATAGGGTGATTGAATAAACAGAAAATACGTGCATTTTTCAGCATCAAACTACTGAAATCCTGCAGCCTTTGACTAATCCAACAAACTATAAATAAAACCAGAGCAAGGAAATTAAAATTCAGATAAAATAACTATTTGATAAAAATTGGAAACATTAAATGACGAGACCACAATACCTGCAAACACTCAAACTCTGTTGCTCGGCAGTTTGAATCCTTTGTGTAATTGGAGTCAAAAGTTTATCTCTCTAAGTCTCATTCCAGAAACAACTGGGATTTTTAGCTTTGTTCCTAGAAAGTTTTTTTTACTGTACCTGTTATACTTCTCTGTGCAAAATGTCCCTGTGGAAAGGACTTTGCTGCCCTCTAGTGTCACAAAAATTAGAGCTAGAATTAAAACAGCTTTTTCAACAGTGAGGCAATGGACAGCATTCTCACTGGAAAGCCGTATTGCCAACATCCTCCCTTCTCTTTGGAGAAGATGCCTGTCAAGACCTTCAGAGGCAAGCTGTCCTTCAGGCTCACAGAAAGATCTAAACAGATGTGGAGGAAGTTAAGGCAAGTTAGAAACGCCCAGACCCAGAATGAGACAGTTCATCAAGACAAGGTGGCATGCACCTGATACTCCATCACTCAGGCTGAGACAAAGAACATGCACACGCACTTGCTCATGAGGTGAATTAGGATTCACTTAAAAAAGAAAACAAATGGTAGGAGGCCTAGTTTCCTACCAACCTAGTTAGCAAACTGTCTTCTCTTTTTGTGTTACTTTGGGAAGATGGGCAGAATGAAAGCAAAACATGATCATGAAAAGTCTAAATAAAAATAATTTAATTTGGAGCTCTAGTCATTTACGGCCTGCTGAAGACAAAGAACATGAACATGCATGTGAACACGTGTGCACACATACATACACACAAACACACACCCAAAGCTGCCCCTACTTCAACCAGCTTGGTTCTATCCAAACTGTACAGCACCATCTATTAGAGTTCTATTTCTGTGCTACATCTTGACTCTTAGTTTGCTCTTTACCAGATAAACACATTACACCTTACTAATTTTGTATACATTTTTCTCATTTGCAGTGCAAGATGCTTGTGGCTTTTGAGTCAACGCCAATGCTTAGAAAACCCTACAGTACCTAGTTAAAGTGCATCATGATGACTCTTCATGTTGAGTATCTCTTGTCTATGACTGAAAATCTTGGCTATTCTTGTACTACTCACTTTTTGGTGATAAGTCCCATGAGTCTTCCTTTAATAGATTTACCCCAGGGGCAGTTGCATAGCTTTTCACTAGGGCAGAGTCCTTACTTTTATGTTCAGTTTTGAGCTTTTTGAAAGCACAGGGCAGATCACCCTTGGAAACCTGTTGGATGCCCACAGTGTCGCTTACCTGCATTCCAAGGATTTGATCTAATATCATCAAGACTTAGGGAAGAGGAAACAAAGGTAAATGTTTTTCTCCTGCCCTAGGCAGGCAGTTCTGAAATGTGTGCTTGTGTAATGTGTCGGACATCCAGAGGCATGTAGCACCACCCGCCTGCACACAAGGCTTGCTCCTCCTCTGAGTATTCCTTCCAAACACAAAGAACATTAAAACCATCCCCCCACAGCTTCCCTCCATTGCTGCTCCCCACCCAGCCCCGTTCTGTACCTCTTTGCTCAGTGTTCACTTTTCCAACTGAACTGCATGGAACTGACCTTCAGCCGTAGCTCTGCTTACAGGAGAGAGAAACAACGGTGAAGGAGGCCATTTTAGAGTGAGGAAAATATTCTAAAACTGTTTATGGTAGCAGTCACACAACTCTAGACATCAAAAAGATAACATTGACTTCTAAACTTTGAATAAGTGAATTGTATATAAGAATTGTATCTCAGCAAAGTTCTTTCTGGGAGAAAGTGTTTCCCATTAAGAGTATTGAGACTCTAATATTTTTTTTAAACAGGAACTCCTGTGACCTAAGGTGACCTTGAACTTGATATATAGATAAGAATAAACTTGAATTTCTGGTCCTCTTGCCTCTACCACCCAAGGTGTAGGAGTGCAGATGACACTGTCACCATCAAATTTATAACCAGGAATTGTCCAAAACATAGCTACTTTATGATCACTGGCCTGTGTTTGTGGGGTGCAGGATTTCTGGTTCCAAGAGGTGTTTCCTTTTAGTCATTGCTAATGGGCACAGGATCACTGATACCCATAGCTAGAAACCTGCTCAGGATGCAGCCTGACTCTCTGGCCACTTTAGAAGAGAAGAGCAGGAAGATTATCTGCCTCCAAAAGTAACACAGGACCATTTGAATGCCTGCCCATGACATTGTAAAGAGTTATCAAGGAACCACATCTAAATGTGTCCGTGCCTTCGGTGACCCCACTGTCTCCTGAGAAAGCTCAGGCTCATTGTTCTGAGTTCCCAAATCAAAGCACAGAGAAAAGGAAGTAAGAGAAGGGAATTAGTTTTCCCTGAGGTCGATGTTTACTGTTGTGAAGGTGCATGGTAGGAACATGGTTCTGGCATTGACAAATGGCGACTCAGAAAGACCCTAGGTATCGAGGGCAAGGAAATCAAGTCAAAGGAAGACAGCTTGTGTAGACAGAACATTAACTATCTGCTTCTACTAGCCCTGTTCCTTCTGTGCCTTGATTAATTTCTCCCTAAATGTCCTGCTGAACTGTATACTTCCTGCCTGTGACTTTGACTAAATGCTTGCTCAGGGGCCCCTCAGTCCTAATACACACATCCTTACTCTTTTGTCAATTTACCCACAAGTCTAGAGCTAGCGCACATAACAGCACAGAGGGTCTCCCGTGGATCTGAAACACTGCGACTTGACCTCCCCTCCATCTCTCCCCACTTCCCCAGCTCACTGAAGATGAGCCCAAGATTACAGATTATTCTCTCCCTGCTCCCGTCATCAGGAGGAAGACTCTCTGAGGGACGAAAGCGCGCTTTGTAAGTCGACATGACAAGAACACAATGCTAAAACGGAGTGGGGGGTGGGGAAGAGCTAGATACTGGAGACATGAGAAATAAAAGGCCAGCAAGGGGAGAGATGTGAACAAGGATGGGAGGGAGGCTGTGGGTTCTTTCTGTCTCTGAACTCCAAGGGCGAAAGCGAAGGCTTAAGCTGCCCAAAGGTCACACTGTGTACCGACTACAATTTTGCCTGACATGCCCCAGTAGTAAACCAAAGAGCAAAGGACTGTGCTTTTCATTTATTTATTTTAAATTACATTTATGTATTTTCATTCTCCCCCCATGTGTATGTGTCAGAGGAGAGAGAGAGAGAGAGAGAGAGAGAGAGAAGAGAGAGAGAGAGAGAGAGAGAAACCAGTGTCAGCTCCTATCCCCAGTGTGGAGATCAGAGGATAGGTAAGGAGTCATTTCTCTCTTTCTACCAAGTGGGTCTCTGAAATAGAACTCAGACCACCACACTTGGTGGCAAGTGACTTTACTTGCTGAGCTGTCTCGGTGGCCCCAACACACACCTTTACATTATCCTTGGATGTGCACACCAAGAAACACTTAGACATGTCTTCAAAAGCAACTGATCGTACATACATTCAGATGTACTCTGTATCATGTCAAAACCAAGGTATTGGAGGGTCTGGGGTCACTGCAGTCTGTCTGCTTCGAGAGTCTCTTCCTCCAGGGCTCACTGCCCCTTCTATGAACAAAGTGCACAGTTCTCCAAGTCAGGTCTCAGGGCCTCCATATGTCTGGAAATGAGCTCAAGCTGGACTACAGGATTTCTGGTGTGTAGGTGACAGCCAGCATTCCTCAGAAACTCTGAAGCTGGTTTTCTATCTGGGAGTCCTATTCTCTGCTACTGATTTTCTCCCCCATCTACTCATTCCTCCGCCCTTGCCCCTCACTACTATGGAACTATCTAGCTCTTCTTTTATCCCCACTGCTCTCTTCCCTAAGCCAGGCAGTGTCTAGTCTGTTTTCTTTTCTCTTTGCTCTGGACTCTTTCAAATGCCTCTGGACATTTTCTCTCTCTTACCCACAATAAAAACCTTATTCCTGGGGCTAGAAAAATTGTTCAACAGTTAAGAGCATTGGTTGCTCTAACACAGATCTTGAGTTCAATTTCCAGCAACTACATGGTGGCTCACAACCGTCTGTAATGGGATATGATCTCTTTCTGGCATGCACGTCTACATGTAGACAGAGCACTGATAGGCATAAATAAGTGAATCTTGACTCAGCCTCCTCTTAGTCTGGTAAGCATTTGTATTATAATGAGGAATACTGGTCCTTTCAGAGTAATCACATAATGCTAGCTTTGCAATACAATGAGTGAGGTAACCCAGACCCAAAAGGACATGCATGGTACATACTCACTGATGAGTGGATATTAGCCAAAAAATACTAATACAAACTCAAACAAGTTAAACAAGGAGAAAGGCCCAAGTGAGGATGCTTAAATTCCTCTTAGAAGGGGGAACAAAATAGTCATGGGAGGCAGAGGGAGGGAGAGGCCTGGGTGGGAGAAGGGAGAGGGAGGTGCATAGAGGGGCAGATGGGGTATGGGGAGAGAGATAGGAGAGAGACTCAAAGAGTCAGGAGAATAAATGGAAATATGCAGCTGCTGGGGGTTAGGGGTGGGGATGTCGTGGGAGAAATCTTAAGAAGTCCCAGAGACCTGGGATGGGGGAGGTTCCCAGGATTCAGTGTGGATGACCTTAGCCAAAATGCCCAACAGTAGTGATATGGAACCTGAAGAAATCACCTCCAGTATCCAGACAGGAATTCCAGTGGAAGAATGAGGATAGCAACCCACCCACAAAATGTTTGACCCAAAATTTCTCCTGTCTAAAATAAATACAGGACAAAACTGGAGTACAGTTTGAAGGAAAGGCCAAACAGTGACTGGCCCAACCTGGGATCCATCCCACAGGTGGGCACAATCCTTCACTGTTACTGATGCTATGCTGTGCTTGGGCAGCACCTCCTCTGAGAGGTTCTACCCAGCAGCTGTCTGAGACAGATGTAGATACCCACAGCCAAGCATGGGATGAAGGTCGGGGATCCCTGTGGAAGAGTTAGGGCAAAGACTGAAGAAATGAAAGGATGGCAACCCTACAGTAAGACCAACAGTGTCAACTAACCTGAACCCCTGGTGGGAGCTCCCAGAGACTGATCCACTAACCAAAGAGCATTTGTGGGCTGGCCTGACACCCCACCCCCACCCCACAATATGTAGCAGAGGGCTGCCTTGTCTGGCCTCAGTGGGAGAGAATGTGCCCAATCCTGTAGAGAATTGATGCTCCAGGGGGAGAGAATATGGGGTTGGGGGTGGGGAAGGGGAAGAACTCCCTCTCGAGCCTCAAGGAGAATCAGGAGGGGAAGCAGCATTTTGGATGTAAATAAATAAAATAATTAATAAAAGAAACCATAGTTTGGCTTGAACACATGCTGGCGTGTCTGCTCCACACCATTTGTGATAAAGGGTCCTGAGGAAAATCCAGGTGGACCTGTCCTCATCTCTGGCATCCCACAGCTCTCCTTCCTTCTAGGACTTGAAAATGTAGGTGACTGAGTGCTCACACACTTGGCTGTAAATCCTAAGTGGAGTAACTGCAGAATAATCCTATAATTGCACAAACTAAAACTTTTCTTTGTCCCTCTTCCCTGTTTCTCCCTAGAAAGAAACGTAATTAGAGTACTGACAAAGAAAGACAATGCCTCACTTTCTCCTCTGTGACCCTCCTTCCTACACATCTATACACAAGTCCCACAAAGTAAACGAGACATGAAATTTTTGATAAAATGGTAGGTGGCTAGTGCTGCTGGTTGCCAAACTGGTAAGCCTCTGACCTCGTGAATCAGTCAAGTCCATGTCTCTTCCCCAACAGACCGAAGCATCCCATTGAAACATTTAAAACATCCTAAACATCCTGATTAAAACACCCTTAAGGTCTACGAGAGGAAGAAATAACCTTGAGGGAAAAGCAGGAAGGTAGGTATGTGTCAGAAATTCCCTCTGAGGCAGCCTTTTCCCAAAGTGCCCTGACAGCCATGGGGGAAACAGAAATTTTTTATAAAACCATACGAGGGTGCTGACCTTTTTGATCAAATGTTACTTTCTAGCTTTTACAAAAAAAAAATTGTCAAAAAGAATAATTCTGGACACTGTAGACATTAACCTTAAGTTCCAAAAACCTAGAAGGAGCCAGAGGTCAAACTACTTAGACAGACAGGCAGACAATCCCTTCCACTTGAAGTGGGAGTCCTCAGCAGCTCCTGAAGGCTGTAAGAAGGAGGTGGATTGGTATCTTGTTAACCCACCATTTTCTATCTTTCCAGACCCAGCCTTGAACGGTTAACTTTGCTGCCACACATGTAAGTGATTGGGGTGGGGACCAGCAAACTGGTGGTGTGAACAGCTTCAAGCATCTAATTTGCTAAGTACATCAACCCTCCTATTTCCCTTCTTCAAAATCCATTTAGCAGACCAAAGCAGAACCTGTCTGTAAGGGGCTCTTCAGCACAAAGCCTAGGCAAGCACTGACTCAGAGTGTTTAGGAGGACACAGTGCTTTTTTCCCCAGATGTCACATCCTAGTTATTTCCCCCCTGAATGAAATACACACCTAAAGACAATGTTTCTTACAACAGAAGGCATTAAACTGGTTTGTTTCTTCCATGAGATGGAAGAAAGTGTCACAGCATTGAGTGATCTGAGAAGAGTAAAGCAAATAGTGCTTACCATTGTTCTCCTGAGAGAGGCTTTACTACATGCCACCCATTTTTCAGTCACAGAGGCAACACAAGATTATGCTTAAGGATGTAGACTTTAGAACTTATCACTTGGTGCAAATCCTTGAGAAACCATACTGATTTCTTTACCTTTGATTTGTTATATCTCACTAAACTTCAGTTTCTATCTCTTTAAATTAAAAAAAAAAAAAACATCTATTTCATAAGATAACTGATACAAAGAATTTAGATGTAGGAGGTGTTCAGTAAATGACCAAGGACAAATTGTTTTCTGTTTTTATCATGTCTTGCATAGAAAAACAAACTCAGTTCTTAGCACATCTTCTGGGCCATGTCTTTGTTTGCATTGTGTGTTTTCTATCAGACAACAAAAAGAGACTCTTCTTTTGACTTGTTTCTTACTGGCACTGGCCTTAGTTGTAAGTCAGACAACTGCATATCTTATAAGGTGATGTCTCCCTATGGAGAAGCCTGTGCCAATCCAAAGGAAGGGTCATGTCAAGGTCAACACCTTCTTTACCAATATGCAAGAGCTAAAATAACGAGCTCCTGACTATTGGTTTATCTGTGCCACCAACTTTCATATGCAAAGATCTCAATTCCTTTCATATGCACTCCAAAAGATATAAGATGCCATAAAAGAATCTTTCAATGTATAATAACTGGTTTCTTCAAATAGCCTTAGGCTTTTTTTCTTCTCTGTATCTACTAAATATAAGAAGTCAGAAAGAAAGCAAGGAAATGGAATCTGAAATTACAGATAGAGATCTAGGCCTACAGCTCTCCCTGAAATATTTATTTCATTACTTATTCTTGGAAGCTTGTTAGTCTAGTGTCTTGAAAGTAAGCAATCCATAATTTAAGAGGCCAGATGAGGTGATCTTCCAAAAGCCAGCATCAGTCATAGAGAAATAGGAAAGGCACACTGTTGAATGTACTTCCTTGATTTTAAACCAAGAGAGTGAAATCCTTCACAGCTTGTCTGACTCCAACTGTCCTGACCTGTTGTTATACTTTTATTGTCCATTGAAGATGTCACAGAACAAGAACTTTATAGGCATTGCAAAGATCTTCAAAGTTGCTGCAGTATTGATGAGCATTTAAAAATTAGTCATAGCTGGGCTAAAGAGATAGCTCAGCAGTTAAGAGCACTGGCTGGTCTTCCAAAGGTCCTGAGTTCAATTCCTAGCAATCACATGGTGTCTCACAACCATCTGTAATGGGATCCAATGCCCTCTTCTGGTCTGTCTGAAGACAGTGACAGTGTTTTCATACTTAAAAAGAAGTCACAGCTAAAAAGTCACAGAAATATTCTTATGTGCAATAACTAATTACTCTGACTTACCTCCTTTATATTTAGCTAAGCATGTTAATACATGCCTCTGACCCTGACACCCAGGAGCCTGAGGCAAAAGAAGTCTAAATGTAAGTCCAGCCTGGGCTACATACTGAGACCTTGCCTCACCCAAATAAAGAAAAAATATGGAATTGGTCTAGCAATGTATAAAATACAAAATACTATCTTGATAAAGTAATTCTGGATTACTTATTGTAAAGGCATAAATACTCCCCATTGGCTATCATCTCCTGACATAAAAAGGGACGATTTATTTTGGCTCATGATTTCAGAAGGTTTGGTTCACTGACATTAGTTGCTGTCTTCTGAAGTTTCTACAACTTTCCCCCAAATACTGCTAGTAGCTGTAGACCAATCCCTCAACACATGGACCCTTTGGACAGTGGTTCTCAACCTGTGGTTAGCTACCCCTTTGGGGTTGAACAACCCTTTCACAGGGCTTACATATCAACTATTGTGCATACCAGATATTTACATTATGATTCAGTAATATAATAAACAGTAGCAAAGTTACAGCTATGAAGTAGCAATGAACATAATTTTATGGTTAGGGTCACCACAACATGAGGACCTGTTAGAGGGTAGCAGCGTTAGGAAGGTTGGGAACCAGTGCCTTTAGATCTTATAGCCAAACTATAATAGTCTTAACAGGAGGAAAGCAAACTGAAGTACATACCATTAATACATTTGACATGTCTGCCAAAGATTTTTCTTTGTTATTGCTTGCTTGCTTGTTTGCTTGTGTTTGTGTGTGTGTACCTGTGTATATGTGTACATGTGTACATGTGTACATGCATGTGTGTTTAGCAGCATTGCTGAGATATCACTTACACACTAAAAAGCTTACTCTTAGAAAAGTATCCAATTAGCTAGCTTTCAGAATGGTCATAGAGTTTTGTCACTAGCACTACTGGCTAATTCCAGAATGCTTAAAGAAACTAATTTTTTTTCCAAGAATGTCTTAATTGTTATGCCCCCTCTTGCATTTTTTTTGAGAATTTTAAAGCCATCTTCTCGATTTCTGCAAAAGCAGCATCTCATGTTTGTGACTAGTCATATTTGTAGATCTTAAGGAATATCACTATCTTAACAATGTTAGGATATCCGTGAACATGGAGTGGATTTCCATGTTTCGAAGAGTTTTCTCTCCCTTTCCACCGTGTGGGTGTGTGGGTTGCAGGGGTAGAACTCAGGCTATCAGTCTCGATAGTAAGTACTTTGCCCCCAGAGTCAGCTTACTGGCTCGGCATATGTTTAGGGCTGTCTTATCTTTTTTAAAGAATGTCTCAGAGCGGTATGCTTTATGCTTCTTTTATTAAACTTACTCCTGTTGATTTACTTTTTGAAAGCTTTGCAAGTGTGGTTTTTATTTCAGCACTCTTCAATGCTACTGTGTAGAAATACAGATGATTATTTATTGCTACTATACTTTTGGTCCCTCTGACTTTATCTGCTAGATATAATGTTTGAGAATCCCTTGTGGTCTCCATATTAAAGAACATGTGATAGGTGAATAGAGATGCTTTATAATGACTTTCTTCTTCCTTTTTTTAAATTTTTAATTGGATCGTTGTGAGTCAGGCTCCCCAATCTGACTTATCTCCCCATTCCTTTGTATCTGTCCCCACCCTTGCAACCTCCCTCCCAAAGAAAGTTGAAAACAAACAAAACAACAACAATAAAATCTCTTCAAGGAAGCTGTGGTGTGTCACAGTGTGTCCCACAGTATGACCTTTTGTTGGTACATCTTTATTTGCAAATGTTCATTGTAATGAGTCCTTGGCCTGGTACAAGGCCTCTGGCCTCTGCTACTCTCTCAATCCTGTATCCTCACCAAGACTCCTCTGAGTTATCCTGCTGTTACCTTGTGTCATGGAACTTTGGATCTGTAGGACTGGCCCCTTCATGTTCTCCTGCAGTTCACAGATTGAGTAGATGTTAGGGTGGGCCAACTTAGAGCCCTGGATCTGGGTCTGGGTGGAAGCTGAGGTGGTGGACCAGCTCTCCTGCACCTGTGCCTCCAGGACTAGCTCTCCTGTCTTGCCCAGGTGACGGATGGAGCTAGCTCTCCTGCTCTCATGACCTCAGGGAAAACTTACATTGATTTTTATAGGTTAAATCAGCATTCCATCCTTGGGATAAATTGCATTCAATGTGGTATATAATACTTTTTATATGTTTCTGGATTTGGTTTGCCTAACACTTTATTAGGGACTTTTGTATTGGTAAATATAAATGATTCTGGTCTTGATTTTTTTTTCCCTGTCATGTCCATCTGGTTGTGGAATTAGTGTAATACTGACTGCACAAAATGACATGAGAAGTACTCCCTTTTCTGTTGGGTTTTGTTGTTGTTGTTTTATTGTGCTGTGGTTTTATTTTTTTTTTACCAGTATAAAATGTTAGAAAGAATTGTTCCTTGAACATTTGGTAGATTTCCCCCTTGAAACCATGTGCCTTCTTAATGGAATTTTTTTGAGTCTTTGCTTATTTAAGGATGTCTAAGTAAAGTTTTTTTTTTTTATTATTTTTATTGGTTATTTTACTAATTTTATTTCAAATGTTAACCTTCCCAGTTTCCTCTCCACAAACCTCCTATGCCACCAGCCACTCCTGCCTCAGTGCCCTAGCATTCCCCTACACTGGGACATCAAGCCTTCACAGGACCAAGGGCCTCTCCTCCCATTGATGCCCAACAAGGCCATCCTCTACTACATATGCAGTTGGAGCCATGGGTTCCTCCATCTGTACACTCTGGTTGGTGGTTTAGTCCCTGGGAGCTCTGGGTGGTCCAGTTACTTGATATTGTTGTTCTTCTTATGGGGTTGCAAACCCCTTCAGCTCCTTCAGTCTTTCCCCTAACTCCTCCATTGGGGTTCCTGTGCTCAGTCCCATGGCTGCCTGCAAGCATCTGCATCTGTATCAGTAAGGCTCTGACAGAGCCTCTCTGGAGACAGCTATGCTAAGCTAGGCTTAGCATCAGCAATAGTGTCTGGGTTTGGTGTCTGCAGATGCGATGGATCCCCAAGTGGGGCAGTCTCTGGATGGCTTTTCCTTCAGTCTCTGCTCCACTCTTTTCCTCTGTATTTCCTTTAGACAGGAGCAATTCTGCTAAGTAAACTTGCTGTTCTTGAGGCAGCTGTTGTATATATCTCTTCAGTCATCCATCATCTCCTGTAAGCTGTCTAATTTGTTGGCCCAAGGCTATTGATAGTATTCATTGACACTTGCTTTTATTTCTCTTAGTGTAGTAGTGATGTCTCTGTTTATTCCTGATATAGGAATTGGTGTCCTCTATCTTTTTCCTCCCATTTTGTATCTCACTGGCATATTGACTTAGAGTCTTTTGAGTATATATCTAAGACTGATGTAGCTCTACTGTACCTGATCATATGATAATTCTACTCTAGGCTTTAGGGAGAGTCTCCATACTGATTTCTACAGTGCCTGCTCAAATTTAATCCCCACTGGCATATCCACACCAACTTTTGTTCTAATTTGATTTCTTGATTATAGTCATTCTGGCTGGGGTGAGACGGAATCTGAAAGCAGTCCTGATTGACATTTTTCTAATGACTAGAGATACTGAGCACTTTTCCAAATATGTATTCATTGGCCATTTTTATTTGTTTATTATCCCTTTTATTTGTTGAATAATTAGTTTTGGGTGTCTTAAGTTTTTAATGTATATGTCTCTCTGTGTATATATTTGCATCTATGTATACTGTGTGCATGCAGATGCCACAGAAAATAAAAGAAGGTGCCAGACTCCTTGGAACTGGAGCTATATGTGATTGTGATCTAGAAACCAAACCTGGGTCCTCTGCAAGAGCAGCAAGTGTTCTTAACTGGTTCTGTCCAGTGCCACTAACTATTTTCCCTTTCAAGATCATACCTGGCCTCTACCCTCTGAGTCACAAAGCCTAACAAAATTGTCTTTCCATTATTGACCTGTCTCTGAAAGGATCACTGCTTAACCAAGCCTGTTACTGTGTCTGAGGTTTGTGGGGACTGTGGACTTGTTCTGAGTGCAGGACTGTCCATCTTTCAGTGACTAACCTTTTGGAAGTGACCTCTGTTCTCTCCCACCAGGGAACTGCTCTACTGAAGCCCAGTTCAGCCTCTGAATTGAGTGTCTTCTTTCTCTTTTGTGTGCATGACTGTGTGTATGTGTGTCTGTGCACATGTGTGTATATGGAATCCAGAGATCAACATCAACTATCTTCCTCAATAACTTTCCATTTTATTTTTAAGGTTTGTTTTATGCATGTAACTGTTTATTTAAAGATTTGTTTTATGCATGACCTGCATGTATGTGCACCATGTAAATACCTGCTACTTATAGAGGCCAAAAAAAGATGTCAGGATATCAGATTCCCCTTGAACTAGAATTTTAGAAGGTTGTAAATTGCTGTGTTAGTCAGGGTTCTTTAAAGGAACAGAACTTATAGAATAAAGTGTGTGTGTGTGTGTGTGTTGTGTGTGTGTGTGTGTGTGTGAGAGGAGAGAGAGAGGAGAGAGAGAGAGAGAGAGAGAGAGAGAGAGAGAGAGAGATTTCTCAGAGTGGCTTACAGGCTAAGATCCAAGTTCAACAATGAATATTCCTGTTAGAAAAGCCTAGAGTCCAGACAAGACTGGATGTCTCCACAGTTCCAATTTGGTGCTGATCACAGAGAATGCCTAGAGAGCTGATGAGCTTCAGCATACTTGGGGTCCTGAAGAAGTAGGCAATACTACCAATGAGGAATGCCTCAGCAGCACGATGCATCCATCCTCGCCAGTGAGAGTGAGGACTAACAGGCAAAAAGCAAAAGCGTCCATGTTGTTCTCTGTGAGCTGCCACCAGAAGGTGTGGCCTAGAATTACTGCAGGTCTTCTCCCACCTCACATAATCCAGTGATAAAAATCTCTCCCAGGCATGCCCAGCTGCTTGGATTTTAATTAAATTCCAGATGTTGTCAAGTTGACAACCAAGAATGGCCATCATTGCTGCCATACAGATGCTGGGAACCAAACCCCAGGCCACACCTCCAGCATCTCCACCTTTTTTTTCTTCTTCACTAAATCTAGAGCTCACTGATTGGCTAGACTAGCTGATCAGCAAGCAAACACTGAGAATCCACTTGTCTCCACCTTTCCAGTACTGGGATTACAGATGTATACTACTACACGCAGCTTTTACGTGGGTGCTGGGAATCCAAACTCAGGACCTCATTCTTTCATTGGCCAGCCCTTTACCAACTTCCTCAGGCCTCTACATTACTCTGTTCCAGGAGCCTGTTCCTGATTTCATGTATTTTTGAAGTTCTCTATTTAATCTTTAGGATAAAGTCTATTTTTTTCTTAATCTGATTTTCTCCTTCACTCACAGAGTGGCAGCCTCTGATCTACCTTTTTATCCACATTCTCCTGTATCCATTATTAAAGTATACTTTGAAGTCTCCAGGAATCATAGTTTACTTGTAAACTTGCTTGTTTTCTTCCTGTTGGTTTGTTTTATGTATTCTGGACTGCTCTTGTTATATGCACACATATTTATAACTATTTTACAGTTGTGATGGATTGGCCATTTGTCTCTAGTAATGCCCTTCTTTGTCTCTAGTAATGTTTTTTTTTTGTTATAAACATTTTTTATATTAATCATTGATATGTTTGTGTGGGCCTTCCAGGGTTCTTTTGATTCTTCTTTATTTGACATATTTTTCCATACCATTACTTTCAGTCAACTCACATGTTTTGCTATAACATTTGTCTCTTACAGAGAACATACATTTGAGTCATATTTTAAAGCATACTCTACAAGTTTGTCTTGTGTATATGCCACTGGGATGGAACCCAGGGCCTTGTACACGCTAGAAAGCATACCATTCAGCTACACGAACAGTTTTAGACTCTTTTGATTGGAATACTCAATCCAATTATACTTAGTATAACTAATAGTAATATAGACATTATATCTCCCATTTTGCTATTTACTTTCCATGTCTCATTTCTCTTTCTCCTTGCTATAATTAATTACTTGCTTCTATTTTAAGTAGGTCCCTTTTACTGAATCATTCTAATTTCCTTGTCATTTCTTACATATGCCTACACACGTGTATGCATGTAGAGGCCAGAAGTCAACTTTAGACACTATCTTCCTTGTTTTTTGACAGAGTCAAGTCTCCCATTGGTCTTGAATTTGCTAAGTAAGCTAGGCTGGCTAACTGATAACCCTTAGTAATCCATCTATCTCTGCCTCCCCAGCTCTGGGATTATAAGCACACAGCTGTGCCTGAGCTCTTGAGTTACGATGATGACGTTCAGGTCCTCATGGCTGCACAGTAAACATTTGCTTTCTAAGCACTTTCTTCAGTCCTCTCATTGTTTTCTTCTGTGGTGGACCTTTGGATTGCTTTCTTATTGTTTGGCTTAGAAATTATGATTAACATCACTTATAAAAATGTAGCTTAAGGTAATACCAATTTAATTTTAATATTATTCAAAAATTTGTTATTATATAGCTCCAATCCTTGCCTTCATGTTATTATAGCAAAAAAATAACTTCTTGGCCTATTATATAGCCATCAATGTTGATCATTATTATTTTCCAAATTATCTTTTAAAGCAGAAGAATATTTTTACAAACAACAAAAAAAGTATTCTTGGTACGTTCTTTCTTACAGAGGTGAGTACCTTTCCTCCTACTCTGTATTTGTGTAGGGGCACAGAGGTCTTTGGACTAACAGACATACGCTAGGGAAACCTGGAACATTAAACACTCAGGATTGTTCCTTCAGTTGAAGGAATACAAAATGTGTTTTTCACCCATAAGGCTTAGCAGGCATGTCGTCTAGTCTGGTGACATTTGCATGATCTGTTGAGCTGAAGACTTTCCTGCACTGGATCCTCCTCCAGACCCTTCTCATAACCTTGTACTTCTCAGTCAATCTATAGAACCTACATCATGGGAGATGTCACATGTACTTTACAAAAAGTTTGTGTGTAGTCACTGCTGACCTGTATATAGCCTACTTTGTTCCTCAGAGAGATTTAGGTAAGCCTTGTTATATACTCAGGATTAAGACAGTCATCACAAGATTAGTTTTTACCAGATCACGCTGTGCTTTAATATGCCCAACTTGGGGTCAGACTCCCAACATTTGAACCAGTACTGGTTACTGAATCCTGCTGCCATCAATGGCCTTCCAGCCTTCTGCAGAGACCCCTGCATAGTTTCACATAGTTTTCTGTTCCTGCCCTAGTGTCTTCTTTGAAATGCCACTTTTATGGCACCTGTATGTCAAGCCATCTAGCAGGAAATTCTTACCCTAAAATATTTTTTTAATTTAATTTTGCTTTGTAAGGACAGTGTCTTCATTTCTTTGTTTTTTTAAAGAATAATTACACTAGAGACTTTTTGATTGTCCACCTGGTTTGTGCTACACTGTAAGTTCATTATCTTCTGCCTTCTGCCTCCCATAGCTTCTGCTAAATTTCTCTGAGGATTGCTGCACTTGGAAGGTTATTACTTTGCAGTCTTTTGTTGCCTTTGGCCCTGAACAGTCTGGGATGCTGTACCTGTTACAGCTTTCTTTGGACTTCTAAAGCTCATATTCATTTTGTATCTAGGATATGTGGGCTCATGTTCTTTTGTCTTTTTCAAATTTGGAAGGTTTTAACTGTGTTCTTAGTTCCTTCCTTCTTCCCTCCCTCACTCCTCTCTTTCTTCCTTCCTTCCTTCCTTCCTTCCTCTCCTTCCTTCCTTCCTTTCTTCCTTTCTTCCTTCCTCTTGCCTTTAACTCTTTTTGTCTTGGCTTCCTCCTCTTCCCTGCCCTGCTCCACCTGCTTTACCTTTACAGTTTCCCTGCATAGCCCACACTGGCCCCACATTCCTGAGAGGCCAGGCATGCAGCACCACACTCAGTTCCATTATTTTCCCAAATATTCTTTTCTCCAGTCTCTTTATCTTTTTAAAGATTCTCGTTATTCAAATGTTCGTACTCATGGTGAGAGTCTCTCAGGGTCTCAGACTCTGTTAATTTTATTCAGTTCTTTTTTCCTTTCCTTCAGTGGACCACAGCAAGTGACCTATTCCTAAGTATGTTTATTCCTTATTAAGGAATTCCTTATTAAGTTATTATCGGATCTGCTGTTGAGCCCCTCTTAGGAATTTTTTATTTCAGGTATTGCATCTTCCAATTCTAGAACTTTCTGAAATTTTTAAAAATAATTTATCTTTATTGATAATCTTTGCTTTTTGTTTGTTTTGTTTTGTTTTGTTTTGTTTTGTTGAGATCGAGTTTCTCTGTGTAGACCTCACTGTCCTGGAACTCAATAATAATTTTCACTCACAGATGGAAACTCCTGTACTCATATTTATCATTTTCAGGATTTCATTTTTTTCTTACTGTTGTTGCTGTTTTTCTGGTTGGCAACATTCTTGGATTAATCCTGTGAAGTTTGTGTTTCCTAGGTGAGCACTGAAGTCTCAGCTTGATTAGCCTACTGGTGGGTTAATGATTGCATGGTCTTCCTTGAATACTTTGAATAAACCAGTCTGACAGGCATTGCTCATGGCTCTGTGTGTCTCTAGGGTCTTAGCTTCAGTACTTTGGGAGAAGTTTAGTCCCTGTTTTAGCCTTCATTTCTCTCTTGCTCATAGACTCAAGGTCAGCTAGAGGAGAAACTAAAGCCCTCTTGGCTGGGCGTGTGCACAACTCTGCATATACAGATGCTTCTATGAATCCTCCAGATCAGTGGTTCTCAGCTACCTAGACAGAGTATGTTTCTAACGCTATGAACTTTCATACAGTTCCTCCTGTTGTGGTGACCTTCAACCAAAAAGTTATTTTTGTTGCTACTTCATAACTGTAATTTTGCTACTGTTGTCCATCATAATGTATAAATAGCCATGTTTTCGAATAACCTTAGACAACCCCTGCAAAAGTGTCTTTTGACCCCATAGGGCTCATGAGCCACAAGTTGAGAACGGCTGCTCTAGAATATATTGTTTTCAGAATCCCCCAAGGAAGTTTAATTTCTTGCTTTTTTTTTTTTTTTCTGAAGTTTTTTTGGTCAGTCTTTTATTTGCCCCAACTGATATTTTCCAATAACAAGCTCAACTCAAGCATTTATGTTGACTCAAAGGCACAATTCATGAGGGTGAGAATCTTTCTCTGGCCAAAGAGTATCTCTTTTTGTTCGATTCAGAAAATTCTTGAACACAAAGATCAAGGATTTCTGTGATTTTTTTCCATCAGGGAGAGTTTCCAAATGGCCCTTATGACACTCTGCTTAGCCCCATGGACAGCCATATTTTCCAGTAAATGTAGCTACAGGTGGGAGCTGTTTAACACCCTAAATGTCTGATGAGTCTGTGTGTCTATGATGCTAATGAAATCATCAAGTATCTTGGGGAAAAGGTACGAATTATAACCCTTAAGGATATTAGCATCTATGAATAAGACAGCATATATCTTCTCTTCATCTAAAGTATAAGAATAATTACATCACTCTGGAGACATTTCTAAAGAACATACAGTAAGCTCTGAAACTCAAATATCCTGTTTACAAAATTACTTTAAATTCTGTCTAATAATTACTGTGATAGATTTCATTTCTCTATAAGATAAAAATACATTTCATACTTCACTAAAAGGTTTCTTAAGGGTTTGGTAACTTTTAAAAGGCGAAGCACAAACTAAAAGACGAGGATGACTCTGTGGAAATATAGGAGTATGTCATTAACACATTCACAGTACAGGCAAAAATAAAGGTCAATCAGGCAGATCTATTGGACCCTGAAGAGCCAGGAAGGGCTCTATTTCACTGTCACTAAGGAGCACATTGATTGCAAAAATATGAAAAATTCTGAAATAGAAAACCGAATAATATGTTTCTAAGATGAGGAAATGTACACTATCTTCTAAAATAGAAGCGTCTCAAAAAACTCAAATACTGTCTATGCTTATTTCTAACATAGAAAAATAGCAAAAAGGGAATAGATTTCTTTTAGCCAGTATCTCAGAGCTGAGATAAAGTGAGCTATTAGGAGATGAGGGACACCGTCAGAGGTATGTGGGGAGGGACGCCTGGTCACCATTTCCTGACTTCTGGGTGTGATCTATTACTCAGCACTGCACTTACAGTGCTCACTGAAAAGCTGAAGAAATACAGCCAAATACAGAAATGCAAAAAAGGAGCAACACAGTTAAACACTGTGCACTTATCAAAAATCACTAACACATGACCTCTGAGAAGTAGATATACTTTTATAAGCTCAAATGATACCTCTCTCTCTCTCTCATTCTCTCTCTCTTTCTCTGATTTCATGGTTTTATGACCAGATTCCTAGAGAAAAACAATCAAATCAAATCAATCTTGTTCTTCCCCCAACCTATGCTCTTGCAAGCAATCCAAATTAAACTCCGTCAATCATAAGAAGAAAAAAGACATAAAGGTAGAGGGGAATTTACTGGGAAGAAGTAGGGCTTCAGTGGGAGAGGGATGAGGATAGGATAGTGGAATGGGAGCTGAAGATAATCAATAGTCAGTATATGCCTATATTAAATTGCCAAAGAATAAAATTTTAAAATAAAGTAAATGAATACTACTCGAGTGGTGGGAGTAAGGAAGATCAGGAGTTCAAAGCCAGCCTGGGCTACATGAGATTCTGTCTCAATAAGTAAATCAATAAAAGAAACAATCTTATGAGAGCATACCTTTAGGGTATGAAGACAAGTCTAAAAACAGCCAATAACCTCACAATCCGGAAACTCTACTGAGAATAATTCATTGTATTTCCTTCTTCCATCATATTGTGCACATGTTAGACTATTTATAGTCAGGATATGCGTTTAACTTTGTGGTATGGTACTTGTATCCTAAGCCTTGCCCCTAGCCTAACCTTTCTTGTCTTGATAGCAGTTTTCATAGGTAATCTTTATTCTCCACGAGTAGATGCTCCACATCTGACATCATCTCTTCCCTATGTGTTCTTGGTTGTTCCTATTTCTTAGTTATAAAAATGTAGCAGAGAGTATTTTTGTGCACATGGCTTTTCTCAGTGTATGTGTTATTTCCTTATTAAAACACAAAGTGTTGCTGCTGCGTCAGAAGTTATGGAAATCGTCTGACAGATAATGAGCACTGTCAGATTTCCTTCTGTGAGCTTTTATCCTTTTGGATGAAGTGCATTCCGTTAAGTACCGTGTCCCTAGCAGCTTCCCCACAAACACTCTTCTCAGAAGACTTTCGAAAGATAAAATATGTGCAAATCCATCTCGAACCTTCTAGCAAAATGAGCCATGTGCCCCTGAGAGGATGAGAGGAAACATGGAATTGCTTCTGAAGAAGCATTATTGAGTTTCCAAATTTCCAACTCTTCTTCAGCAGGGTCTTTTTACAAGAGATATACTACAGAAAACCTATCAATTAACAAACCAATGAAGGTACCTGGCACCAAGAACCAGAACAATTAAGAAAGAATAACCATAAGCAGACAGCAGGTCAGACTGCCATTATAAAGCGTTTGCTGGAGAGAAGGCTCAGCGGTTAAGAGCACTGACTGCTCTTTCAGGGGTCCTGAGTTCAATTCCCAGCAACCACATGGTGGTTCACAACCATCTGTAATGGGATCTGATACCCTCTTCTGGTGTGTGTCTGAAGACAGCTACAGTGTACTCATCATATATATAAAATAAATAAATAAAATCTAAAAAAAAAATATAAAAGTTTGCTCTTGTGAGCCTGGAGATCTCCCATCATGACAGCCTTCCTGATCATTTAAATCACTAGAGTGCATGCAAGCTTATCTCCTAGGATCAATTATTTTAAGAGCTCTGTAACTGGGGGAAGAACCTTGCTTCTGTGTGCAATGTCTCTGTAGACTTTGAAAGTCACCTTTGGCAAATACCTACCCTGTCCCCAGCCAAGAGTTTTCTGTGAACTTTTATAATGGAGAGTTTTGTCTGTGCTCCCATCAAATCATTTACATCATGTGGCCTCCCAAGGGGTTTTCCAAAATGAAGACGCTATTTTCTTAGTTCTTTCAACACAGAAGTGAGTCTACAGACCAGTTCTAGGTGGTCTCCACTAAAAACAAATGGTGGTGTCATGTTGAACAACTGGCATGTTTGTAATGTAACTCTCGGGGAGAGGAGCTTGCAGCAGATCACCAGCTGGCACAGCGTCCTGACTTCTGACAGGTGTATTAATCACAGCATCTCACTTCCACACACTCACACCATCACTTCACTCTGCCATGCATAATGGATGTGGTTAGTTCATAGTTCACACTGCTGAGTCCCTAGGGTGAGTTCAGTTAGAGTTTTCATTGACAAGTTTTGAGCAGCCAGTCTCACATGTCTTTAAAGTTCCATCCTGGAAGATTCTAAATTTCTACTCCAAATGTCACACCCTTTGTTACACCCTTTCCCCTACAGTGTGTGAGCCCCACAAATTGTGTGTACCTTGTCACCATAGCTTTTGGGAAAGGTTTCTCTGATTTATCCATTAATTACTGCTGATCTGAGATATACTATGTATCCTTCATATTTTAAGAGTCTGCTCTGCTTCTGTATTTTTGAATGTATTAATATGATCCTTCTTTATCAGTTCTGTAGTTTAATCCACCACAAACTTTTGTATATCATTTTAATAGATTAATTAAATCATATATAAATAAATATGATTTATAAATAAAATATTATATATAAATAAAAATCATATATAAATAAAAATAATCATGCACAAGCTTTAATACCACAACAATAAACTCTTATAGAGAGTTTTCATGATGCCTCAAGTTTCTCATTGGTTTATTCATCAACTCTCTCTATGTGTATGTTTGGGGGACATGTACACACGTGTGTATGTCAAAGATAGAGAAAAACTCAGTGTCATTCCTTAGGCATTATTGGCCTTTTTTTTTTTTTTTAAGATTTATTTATTTATTTTATATATATGCGTGTTCTGTCTCCATGTATACCTGCATATCAGAAGAGGGCATCAGATCCCATTGTAGATGGGTGTGAGCCACTGTGTGGTTACTGGGAATTGAACTCAGGACCTCTGGAAGAGCAGCCAGTGTTCTTACCCACTGAGCCATCTCTCCAGCACCTCTCTATTCCCTTTTTAAAGACAAGGTTTCTCAATAACCTGGGATACATCAAATGGGCTAGTCTAGCTGGCTAGTCCCTGACAGTCTGCACATCTCCATCCAGCACCCCTCCTCCCTCACTGACAATACTGGGATTGCAAGCACTTACCGCTATGTCCACCTTTTCCCTTTCCCCTTTTCTTTTCCTTTCTTCCTTCCTTCCTTCTTTCTTTCCTTTCTTCCTCCTTCCTTCCCTCCCTCCCTTTTTCTATCTACCTTTTCTTTTCTGATATGTGTTCTTGGGGAAAGAACTCAGGTACTTGTACTTGCAAGGCAAGTGCTTTACCAACTGAGTTATAGCTCCAGTTCCTGACAATAATCTCAGCAATTGTTTTTGCGTGATTGCTGTGTTGCTTGGTGCACCATGCTGAGCCAAGAAGATGCTGTCTTTTCTATCGTGTAATTTGTAGTCTAGTGAAGATACCAGAATAGCAAACTGGAAGACTCTTGCTGCTCTGGAAGAGAAGACCTGGGTGAAAAACAGATATAAGATACAGCTTGGCCATGGCAGGCATTTCTGAGCTCTGAGTGAATGGCTGTGCTGGGAATGAAGGACAGACAGGGTCACTTGCATGGATGGGGGAGGAGAGAGACAAACAGTGGAAGATCAGCATGCATAAGTTTTAGCCAAAGAGTTTTATGCAAAACTCTGAACAAAGCCAATGCAGGTGGAGGACACAGATGTGGTAAAGAAATTGAGTTTAGTGAAAAGGGTAGTGGCCATGTTCATATTTGTCTTCATCTTGGGATAGGTTACATTCATTTCAATTATTACCATCTTAGAGCAGTAAATGCTTATAATACATAGCCATTAGAATAATTAGCTGAGCTATCGATCTTATATGCTCCAGCTGCACGTTCTGTATGAAAATTCAAGGGAACTAAAACAGTTGCAGGTGTTGTCTGCATGTGATCTTTCTTGAATTTGATACTGAAAATATTTTAATGTTCCCACAAATGTTTTTAGATTCTGCATCTGCTCCACCTTGTCCTGGTTGGTAGGTACCAGTGTTTTCATGTTTCGCTCAATAAGTGCTTGCAGAATGGTAAGAAAAAAAGAGTAGATTTGGGTCTGTTGTGTGAAGAAATCATGAAGAGCATGATGCTGTGTTGTTCACTCACATTATTCACTTATAAATTTATTATGATACAATAGAAGAAAAAATCGTGGGGCTATGAGCATGACTTCAGATAGTAGCATGTTTCCTTCTGCCGGGTCCTTTCTGCCTCTCCGACTAACTTCTGCATTCTGAAATGACCCTCCCTCTTCACGTTCACCATTGTTTTCTGGGTCAGGTGCTGGCCAAGGTAATCGAGCAGCGCTACACTCATCTGTTTCAAAGATGTCTCCTGCCATAGGGATAAGAGACTGTAAAACATCAAACAGCATTGCAGTACGTCCTCCCTCTCGTGTGCAGATAATTGTTTCCCCAGAGCGATAGGAGGCTGTAGGATACCTTGGCCCAAAGCTGTGAATCTAGTTAAGCCTGCTTCAGCTCTGCAAACCTGTATGAAAAGGTTTCCGTACGTGAGAGATTGCCCTGGGTGAGCTGAGTGACTCGAAGATGAATGAGCTGTAATTCCATGCACAAACAGAACTCTAATTCAAAGCAGATGGAGCTTTTGCTATAGAAATTAAAACCTGGGGATCACAGGGAGTACCTGTGAGTTCAGCAAAGGGGGAACAAGGAGGGGAAGAGAAAAGTAATGCCATGAACATAGAGTCCTCAGAGTTTCTGCTAGATTACAATCATTTATTTTTTTTAAAAATCAAAATACGAGAGATAAGATACTGGTGTTGTTCACTTCTATAAGTATATTATTAAACTTAGTGACGCTTTAAAAAAGGAAGTTATATATGCAAATAACCATTGACTCAAAGAGGAAATTACAAGGAAAATTAGAAAACCACTTGAGATAAATGAAAATAAAACACAGCATATCAAATTGATCCACTGTCTCTGACACAGTTCTTAGAGGAAAGAATCATAGCAACGTCAGGAGAGAAGGAGAGCCAGGTCTGGAACCCAGTACTCGGGAGGGAAGCCATGGTGAGATCCTGTCTCAAAAGCCAAGAGAGGCCCTTTCTTCTTCCTCTTCTAGGGACAGTGTTTATACTCAGAATAGCCCAGCATTTGACATAGTATGGTAGATGTTCCAAAAATGCAGCCCCAAGCAAACTAGGTTGGCTTGAACCGCTGAAAGCAGAATTGTCTACCTTTCTACCAAGAAGGTGGGGGGAAAATGCTCAAATCCTCAGGGGACTTTGGGGGTTTGTGTTGTGAGAACTAAAGTCCTGTTGAAATTGTGTAAAACAACAACAGGAAGTGGGGGAACAGACGTGTAATTTCAGGTGTGCTAATTGTGTCTTTAATAGGATGGAGTAGGCTTTCCTTGTTCAACAGAGGATTGTGAAAGTGTTGAAGGCACAAGCAGAGTCAAAAAGCTAAATCAGTATGCCTTTCTAATTGTTGTCTTAAGACAGGGTCGCACTTTGTAATTCTGGCTCTTCTTGCACTCACTCTGTAGACCAGGTTAGCCTCAAACTCAGAAATCCACCTGTCTTTGCCTGTAGAGTACTGAGATAAAGGTGTATGCTACCACATCCCGTCGATATAGTTTTTCTTAAAGATTTATTGATGGGTATTTTATCTGTGTGTACATCTGCATTCCAGAAGAGGGCTACATTATAGATGGTTGTAAGCTACCATATGGTTGCTGGGAATTGAACTCAGAACCTCAGGAAGAACAATCAGCACTCTTAACTGCTGAGCCATCTCTCTAGCCCCCAGTCAATATACTTTTAAAGTACTAAAATTCAAGACCTAAAAAAGAACAGTGCAGAGAGGGAGAGATGGGGAGAGGGGTCAGGGGGGAGAGGGGAAGACGGAAAGGGGAGGAGAGGAGAGAGGGGTGGAGAAGGAGGGAAGGAGACAGAGAGAGAGAGAGAGAGAGAGAGAGAGAGAGAGAGAGAGATTCCACATTAAAAATCACTGGATAAATAAGGCCACCTAAACCAAGAACAAGCAGAAGCACAAATTTTTCTTCCCTTCTCCACCTCCCTCCTCTAAGAAACTGCCAAAATCTACAAATCTATAACATCTTCCAAACAAATAGTCCTTGAGTTCCTATCTATGTCTGTTTTTAAATTCTTTTATCAATGAGATAAGAATATGCCAAAAAGAATACAGATTCCTAGGTAATCAAACTGACAATGAATAGATTAACAGGGTGAGAAAATATCCAGATAGCTGACATTAAGACATACACACAGCTCAATGCAGGAGGAAAAGACCAGACAGCTAGAAGTTGAGGATGGCTGCATACAGGAAAGGCAGTTTCAGAAAGTAGGGAACTAGAGAATAGAGCAGATGAATGGACCTAAAAGAACAGACAATGCTTTGGGACAAAGTCTCTCTGGGCTCTGGGTGTGTCCTCTGCCTTTCATTCTTCCTTTCTGTGATTGAATTTCAAGTTCTGGTGAGAAGACTGAAAGCAGTTGTGGTCCTCTTGTGACAGAGTCTACTCAGGGTGTGTGTGTGTGTGTGTGTGTGTGTGTGTGTGTGTGTATGTGATATATATATATGTGTGTGTGTGTGTGTGTGGTGTGGTGTTTGTGTGGTATGCGTGTATGTGTTCATGTGGTATGTGTGTGGTGTATGTGATATGTGGTGTGGGGTGTATATGTGTATGTGTGTGTGTATGTATGAGTGTGGGGGGGAGTTAAACAAGGGAAAGTCAGAAAACCCTTGAATGCAAAACAACTTCAAAGGTTTGTCCAAGAGCTAGCCTGAGGGTCTCATGTTTATATCCAGCCACATGCCACACCACCCAGTGTCTCTTTAAAGTAAATAAAAACCCAAGATGGAAATCTCAGTCAGTACAGTGCTTTCCATGCAAGCCTGAGGAACTAAGTTCAAGCCCCAGCACCCACAGAAAAAGCTAGGCATAGTGGCACACTGCTGTGATCCCAGCTCTTGGAAAGTGGGGACTGGAATTCCTGGGGCTTATTTGCCAATCAATCTAGCCTAATGGTCAGCCCCAGGACCCAGTGAGGAACTCTGTCACAATAAACAAACAAACAAACAAACACATAAATGTGGACAGCCTTTTAGAATGATACCTGAGGTTGACCTCTGCCCTTCACATGCATGTGCAGACCCTCCCTTCCCCAACTCCAGTTTCAGGATAGTCTAGGTGTTATTTGTTTATAATCATGGTGCTGGGGAAACTGAGGCAGAATGATCATTAGTTGAAGGCCAGCCAGGGCTTCACAGTTCTAGCCTAGCTTAAGCTACTACCTAACAAGATCTTGTCTTACAAAATAGCAGCTGAAGCATCCAGCCCTGGACTTAGCTGAGATAATCATCTTATCACAGAAGGCCCACTCAACACTGCTCTAAGACATACATGGCAGAGTTTTCACTGGGTCCCTGTAAATCTGAAAGTATACCTGATACTCTGAATACATTTGTATATTCTGTTCTAGGGAGAAGTTCTTAGCTTTTGTAAAATCCTTACACAGCCATTTTCTAAAACCACTGAGTTATTAAAATATCAAAGTACTGTCTCACTAGCCCAGTAGTAAAAATTAAATTTTACTTAAGTTAAGGACCTGGTTTTCCTATCAAAGAATGTAGAAGGCTGAATTTTGCTTGCCCGGTACTGCTTCTACCAGAGAAACAAAAGAACCCATAGAACACTCAGGAAATTCTTTCTCCCTAAATTAAATCAGAATGCACCAAGGCATATTACTCAAAGCAGTAATAATTATGCCATAACCAGCGCGTGTGAGGCTCAGAAGGACTTTGACCCAGAAAGGAAAGTGAAAGCAAATGTCACATTGAATCTGAGCTGACATGAAAATGGGCGTCTTGATGAATGATAATGAGTACAGGCACAATGGCGGAACACATGGGGACTTCTGAAGGCTCTCTGACAGCATTCAGGGGTGTGAGGGCCTTGGCAGCCATCCTTTGAAGCTCACTGCCTCAGGATGAAGGTGAATTCCAGGGAGAGCCTCCAAGAACAAGGTCATCGGAAATCACCTGTTATTGTGGGGGTGGAAGGTTTCTCATGTAAAACTCTAATTTCTCTGGCATAGTACCCTATCATCTGGCTGGGAGAGAGAGAGAGAGAGAGAGGGAGAGAGAGAGAGAGAGAGAGAGAGAGAGAACCTGCTATCACAGCTGTCCCTACTGCTGTTTGTTTTAAAATATCAACACCTGGCACCCCACATGTTTGCTCTCAAAACGAAGAATTATTACTTTGGCCTAAAAGGAGATAGAGTGTGGAAACAGCAAGCTCATGTGAAACGGGTGGCTGACAAATGGCTGGTGTCAAATTCTCTAGATGTAAATATGTAGTTCCTCCTTAGAAGCCTGCACAGATGGATACCCCTCCCCCTGCCCAGGTGGAGTCTCTAGTTAAAACCAAGAGGTCTTTGCTTAGGTCCCAGGAACTGGAGCTTCCGCTCTCAGTGCTGAGGGGCCAACATTAACCATGGCAGTTCCCCAGGAAAGCGTGCCATCAAGAAGATCCCAGATGGGCAGGTCAAACTCATCATGGAGTCTGCTGGTGGCTCTCGGACATCAGTATCACAGTAGCATGGCTCATCCAGACAAAGCCACCTCCTTTTAACAAATATTCAGAGAGTATTTCAAGGCTTTTCAAGAAACCAGAGTCTGTCTTCTTTTTCCTTCAGACTCACCTTGCACTTTATTACCATAGCAAAGGAGTTAAAGTAACCCTCCTTGGGTGAGAGGCCTGCATGTGAACTCCAACTCCTCCACCTATATCCACAAGACAGACCTCTATGCCTTCGAGCTCTGCTGTCCAAGTCAGCAAATAATGACAGTAAGAACATCTGCTTTAAAGGTCAGTGCGGCCTAAATGACAAGAGCTTGGTACCATGCATAACCGAACCTGGATCAAAGTTGAGGCAAATTGTTGGCAGCTGTCATGAAAGCTAAAAGGTGGCTCGCCCTATAATCTATGCCAGTTGATGAAGTCAGGAAGATTATAACTGGGAATGTGTTTCTACACTTTTATTTATTTGTGTGTGTATGTGTGTGCGCTCACGCACGCGAATGTATGTGTGTGTGAGTGTGTGTGTGTGTTCTGTGTGTGTATATGTGTGAATGCCTATGTGTGTGTTATGAATGTGTGTTTGAAAAGGCATGTGTGTGAACAAGCTACACTGTGCCATGGATGTGTGCAAACAGAGAATGACTTTCAGGAGTCATTTCCTTCTGTCATGAATTCCAAAGATTGCAGTTAGGTCCTCAGGCTTGCCTGGCAAAAAATGTTTATCTCCTGAGCCATCTTGGGGCTTATGAAATTGTTTTCTGGCAAATGTTTTACATTTATCTATCAGGTGGATGTGGGCAGCTGTGTGTGCCACAGTACAGGTGTGGTAGTCCAAGGATGACTTTCAGGAGTCGATTCTCTTTTTTCACCATGAGGGTACCAGGTGTTGAACTCAGGTCATCAGGCTTGGCAGCAAACACCCTTACCCACCAAACCATTTCACTGGCCCCTGGAGTATTTTTGGGAAAAAGCCCCACAAATTTGAAGACACCTAAATATTCTTATATTTTTTACGATTCATACACATGCATACCTAACTTTGGGTGATATTTGGAGGAGGTTAACTTTTCCATCACTTATATCTTCCCATTCTGTCTGATGAGTTCAGCTCTGGGTAGAATTGATTAGAATCCACTGATAATTGTCCTTTTTATCATGTGACTTTACCATCTTGCTCAGCAGCTTGAAGATGCTGGCCATGGGCCCTGGAAATGATGCATTATGTTTCAAGAGGGGTAACCTTGATAATAAACAGAGGGGGTCAGGACTCAGGTGAGGAAGGTTGGGGTTTAGGTGGCTTTAGAAGATCAGAGAATTGTAAGATGAGGAGTAAATACATCTCAACACTCAAACAGATGTGGGGTTTGTTGTTGTTGTTCATTTTTAGTATTATAGCTGAAACTTGGAGCTATAAAATTGAAATAGTTGACCAAAAATAACCTAAGAAAGTTCAAGATAAATTTTGCTTCAAGATAAATTTCCCATAAAGATCCAAATTAATCCAAATTCTAAAATTATTTTATCAATTATATTAATTTATATTGTTGCCCACTTTCTTGATGTTGGTCCATCACTAAGCTTCAGGGAGTGACAAAGATGCTATCTGATAATCCTTATCTTGAGTAGTTTCATCTTCAGTGCAAAGATCATTACAGGTGTCAGAGGATACCAGATCCTCCATAACTCTCCCAAGGTAAGATTCTATGTCCACGAGTCAAGGTGGAATTTATCTCCATTCACCACCCACATGGGAACAATTTCTTCATTTTCAGAAACAAAAGGAAGTGTTGAGATGCACCTATTCAATCCTTTAATAATTCCTAAAGCTGACTTGAGAAGAGAATACTTAGAGTTCCGCTTCCCTGCTTCAGCTTACAGATGTGACGTAAACTCAAGAGAGGTGACGCAGCTTGTCACATTGTCTATTTGCAGTTGAGCAGGGTCAGGGCTTCTGATTTTCAGGTCAGTGTTTACCACTCTTTAATAGAATAAATATCTTTCTCTGAAGATACGGCCACATGGATAAGTATTTGAATTCTGTCGAGTGTTTGCAACAGAATGCTTCTGTGAAGTAACTTGGGATCAGTCAGGGTTCTCTAGAGAAAACAGAACTGTTAGAATGAGTGTGTGTGTGTGCCTATGTATGTCTTATATGTACAGTATTTTTCCTCACATAATATATACTGATTACAGTTTCCTCTCACTCGCCCAGTTCCTTCCCACCTTCCCCCATCCAGATACACCCCCTTCTGTCTTTTATTAGAAAAAAGGACATAAGCTTCTAAAGGATAGTAATATAATGATGTGATGTGATATGATAAAACAAAAATTAGTATGTTGGAATAGAACCAAACAAAAAGAGAAAAAAGATCCAAGAAAAGGCATAAGAAAAAAATATGGATAGAGAGATCCACTTGTTCACATACTCAGGATCTTACAAAAACACTAAACTAAAAGCCATAATACATATGCAAAGGACCTGTAAAAGAGAGAGAGAGAGAGAGAGAGAGAGAGAGAGAGAGAGAGAGAGAGAGAGAGAGAGAGAGAGGAGAGAGAGAGAGAGAGAGAGAGAAGAGAGAGGTTAAAAAGATTATTTTTAAAGGAATTGCTCTAACATGACTTTATAAGACAAGGAACCTCCAAAGATGCTCTTGACTTTGTTTCCTGTAGGTCATCTACTGATGGGCATGCAGCCTACCTACCATTAAGAGAAGATTGATTCCTCAATGAAACACCCTTGGAGAAAACTAAATTTTCAATTGCAGATTGCTTCTGGGCTAGGGATAGGATGTAGACCTGTACAGGTCTTATGTGTACTGCCTCAGTCTGTTTGAGTTCATATGTGCCTGAATCCTGTTGACGTAGAGGCCTTTGTTTTCTTGGTGGTCTTCACTCCCTCTTGCTCCTATACTCGTTCTGCCTTCTCTTCTCTAAGGTTCCCTGAGACATCCCATTTATGTCTGAGTGTCTCAAGGTCTCTCACTTTCTATATATTGTCTGGCTGTAGGGCTCTGTATTTTTTCTTATCTACTGCAGGAGGAAGTTTTTCTGATGATGCCCAAGCAAGGCACAGATCTATGAGTATATCAGAATGTCATTAGGAATCATATCATTGGAACTTTTTTTTAAAGAACAGAAGTATTTAGGTTTACCCTATGTCACTGACGTATCTAGTCTCAGGTTCTTGGTCGTCCTAGTGTGCAATGTCAAGTATGGGTTTCATCTCATGGACTAGTCCTTAAGTCAAATCAGACATTGGCTGGTTATTTCCACAAACTTTGTACCACCATTGCACTAGTATAAATCAGGACACCACTGTAGATTAAAATGTTTTTAGCCAGTTTGGTGTTCCTATTTCTTCTCTGGTAGCATGCAGAGTATCTTCTTGTACCAAGATGCTAGCATGTAGGGGTGAAAATTCTTTGTAGGCACCAGCTTGAGTTCTTCATATTCAGTGTATATATGTATATACATATGAAACTTCTACTGTATTGTTTCCATATTACCCCTCAAATGACCCTTAATTAGACTCACTTACAGGCTTGTGATCCAACTATTTTAGCAATAACTGTCTTTTGACAGAAAGTCCAAGAGTCTAATAGTAATTTAGTCCACTAGGCTGCATGTCTCAGCTTCTCTTCAGTATACACTGAAATTCCAAAGAAATAGGCTTTATTATCAGTGAAAGCCTGATAATTGAGAGTGAGAGTAAACATGCAAAGAACAAACACTTCATTCTTTCATGTCCCTTATAGAGGCTGCCACCAGAATGTGTGGCCCAGATCTAAGGTGGGTCCTCCTACTTCAAAAGATCCAGTTCTTGGGTGGATCTTCCTTCCTCAAATGGTCCAATTAAGAAAAATCCCTCAAGGATATACAAGCAGCTTTCAGTTTTAGTTAATTTCAGATGTAGTGAAGCTGGCAACCAAGAATAGCCATCACAGAACATATCTAGCTCCCTGGTTGGCTATGGAATGGTTCAATATATACTGTACAGCAACAGAAATTGTACAGTTTAAGCTCAAAATGGATCTGTTGGAATATAGGGTAGATTATACTGAACCAAAGCAGTATGTAACCAGATAAGGTTACAAGGACAGGAATCTGGAGATTCCTGATGCAGGAAGTAACAACAGCTTCTCCAGTTCAATCTGTTTGTATTGACATAAAGAGCTCTCTTATTCTTATCTGACATGCTCAAGGTCTGATGCTCAGCTGAGGGGATGGCTCAGACAGTAAAATGCTTGTATTGCAAGCACAAGGACTAAAGCCAGATTTTTAAAGCTAGGGGGTCATGGTGGTGCTTGTAATCTCAACACTGAAGAGGGAGAGACAGAAGATCCCTGGGATTTACTGACCAGCCAACCTACCCTAATAAGTAAATTCCAGTCCATTGATAAACTCTGCCTCAAAAGAAATACAGTGGATGGAACTTAAGGAACAATAACCAAAGCTGTTTGTCTTCTGGCTTCTTCATACATGTACATAAATACACACTTGCACACATACACATGCATATACGAATGTGTATACATGTGCAAACACACAAAAGAAAATGATTTGTTGTTGTTTTTAAAGATCATATTTTCAAGAGGAAGACTTTGGAGCAGAATTACAGGCCATTTGCCTGCTATTAGCCTACCCTTGAATCTTAGACCCAGAGTATACCTCTTGGGAGAATAGGAGTTCAGAATGTAGGTACCACTACAGATATGTAAAAGGATGCTGACCAACAGCCATCACCCCCAACATACCTGACTTCTCTTCATGTTAGCTCAGGCTTCTTTGGTGAAGCCTTTCCAGGGTCAAGCAGCTTTAGTTAAGATATACCTCTTAGAAAACAGGACATAAGGACAGGGCCATCTTCTATGCAGTGTTCTCTGGTACCACTCACTCTCCTCTCTCATGCCACAGCAAGTGCTTACTAGGTACTGTTTATTTGAATGACCTAAATAGAACTCTACCTTGAGTTTACTTCCCATACAGAGAGTTTCATGAACTACTAGAGTCCAGGGAGATGCTTCACAGATGTAGCAACTACTGTGAGGTCTGCAAGACTGCAGAAGCATGCCATATGGTAGGTATATAGTGCCACCACGATCCACTGAAACTGAAAGCAAATACACTAGAACCTATTTGAGTAAAGTGTGCTACTAACCAACTGTATAATTTCAGAATAACATAGTATTTAAGCTATATACTCACGGTCTCAGTTTTGGAAATTGGGTTAATCTATTTTATATTAATGCCACCCCCATCTTAGTCATAGTTTCAATGATCTACCATCATCCATGGTATGAAAATATGATATAGAAAATTCTAGAAATAAACAACTCATAATGTATTACATCTCATGCCATTTGATAATATGATGGACTCCCTCATCCTGTTTGTTCCTTTCCAGGATGTAAATTGTACAGTGTTTAGATTTAAAATGTCCTCCCCAAAACTCATGAGTTGAATTCAATGTCCAGAGTCTTAAAAGGCTGTTAGAATATGAGGCCTCTGACCTAATCAGTGAATTAATTAATCCATTGATGATTTATGATTTGATGTCATTGAGAAATAGTAAAAACTAGGACATAGAGCCTTTCTAGGGATGTAGGCCACTGGGAAGCATGCCTTTAAAGAATACAATTTGTCCTGAGACCCTTCTTGTACCCCATGAACCATTCAGTAGCCATCTCGCTATATCTTGTTTTACCAAACAGCACCTGTGTTTGCATTCACCCTGTTTTACTTAAAAATTGCCCAAGCACAAGAGTAGTGATGTTGACCAGTCAAGTATGCCAAAGAGCACCTGTAAGGTGGCTGCTTTAAGAAGAAAGTGAACATTTATCATCAGCAATGTGGAAAGATATCGAGTTTGGAACCTGTTGGGTATCTTAAGAAATATCACCCATGGAGAAAAGGGGTAGCCATGAATTATTTTCAAAATTCAGCTTCAGATGTGAAGAATAATATAGTCTTTCTCTCTTATGGAAATACTGTCAGGCAATGTTGCCCTTTTCATGAGGGTGGGTTACTTTGTCCAGGTTTTGTGCCCTTTCTGCATTGGCACCATACCGCGGGTTGTAATAGATTGCACTTAGTAAGCCAACTATATTAAGAATTTAAGCTGATGTTCACAGTTCCCTGTGTGGCTCTTCTAAAAGTGCCTTTGCAATTCCTCCTTTCACTGTAAACAGGAAACTCACACATGCACTCAGTCAGACTCAGGAAGGATCTGCATTTCTTTCTTTCTGAGGGCTCTAAATCTGCATTTACAATGCTACACATCTAATCTGTGAATTGTGTCAAGCTATTCACTGCCCATTAGTCAGTTTGCTCCCCTTAAACGGTGACAAATGGTGGCTCCTTTCAAGTTTCAAAGAGGTTACTTTAATCTGGGCCTTCTGTTGCTTTGTTAGGGAAATGAAAGGCCCAGAATGACTCTTGTGCAGTCCCTTGTGGCTCAGGGGTCATGGGAAAGTAGATGTGAGAGTCACAGTGTGATTATCACTGCCTTAAGAATGGTGTGACAGCTAGACACACTGACATCCTTTATCCCTGTGAAGGGATCAGCTGTAGTCGATATGCTGTCGTGGTATCACTGAGCAGGAGAGGTAGTAGGTGGTCACTCAACATTGCATCTGAGAGCAGGATAGAAGTCAAAGGCAAACAGGGTTTCCCACCACTTCCTGCCTGCCTGAGAAAGAAGCACATTCCAGGGCCTTCCTCCCTTGGCCTATAGACTTTTACTTTCTCCTGTGTTCGCAGTAAAGATGAAATGCCTGCATCAGAAAAGCCATGACATTGTGTCAAATAATGGAAGATGTGTAAAATGGCCTCCAGAGAATCTGTCTACATCCACACACTCCTAGACAGGTCCTTCTGAAGGAATCTCATTACACAGTGGGTGTTCTCATATTAGTGTGGAATTAGAGAACTCTCTCAGAAACAAATTCAAGTCTTTTGACTAGTGGATACTCTTGTGGCTTCTAGTTCCTCTATTTTGTCTGGCTCAGGAGGAGAACTTTCCTTAGCCCAAGAAAGAGCAGTTTTCATCTTAGAGGCAAAATGACATTTGGCAAACAAGGCCATTTGTTCATAGCTTCACCTCTCCAGTGATCACCCTCTTGTCCTCTAGCCTGTCTGATGTTCCTTCTTTCCTTCCTTCTAGCCATCAAGTATTTGCTTTTGATTTATATTTGCCATCTCTCTACCAAGCTCCTGGGAGTGAGGGTAGAATGTGCTTCTTCTACTATTTTTGCCTCCAGTTTTTGAGACACAGTTGGAGGGGACAGGCAAGTCAAAAACAGGAAGAGGTCACAGGCTCTCTGTTGCATTCACAACCCCAACCAATACATACTGAGTGGACACCAACTCTCTTCACTAGATGGAGTATTTGCATGAATGTTAAACAAGGCCAGATGTATATCCAAAGCACAATATGCTGTAAAGGGCCACAGGGCATCTGAAGACACAGGACACTGGAGGCTTCTAAACACTATGAACTCCTTGTCTTGACTTCTACACCTTCAAAGCATCCCAGATAGCATTGTGTCCCTGGAAGAGTCAGTCTGAATTTGTGCGGTGTTGGGATGTTCAGCAAAGTCAGTGGGGGGAATACACACTATACAGGCTTCTGTGCTACATCTGTAGGTGACCCAGAGGAAATGAAGCACTTTATTGTTGTGCTCACTCACAGACCCTGCAAAGGGAAAAAGGAAACTTAGGCTAGCAATCAAAAGCTCTGCATAGCAGGTTGTAAGGCTGATCAGCTGCAGGTATGGCTGTGGTAAGTTTTTTAGTTTTGCCCTTGCATTGATAACACTTCTCTGAGAATCTGAAGAATATTCTAGACCTGTTTGCAAATACAGAGGGCGGACATCTGATGCTCACTGTTTAAGAGATATACAGGCCTTTTTGAGGCCAATCAAGGAGCCTCTAAGAGTCACATCCTACAGGTTAAAAGTATCGGGCTTGCAGAAACTCACTGAAGCTAAATTTCCTACTTTTCTTTGGATGTGTAAGTGGTGTGTATATGTGTGTATATGTTTGTTCACTTGCATGTGAGAGTGTGTGGGGTGCATGCATCTGTAGGCCCAAGACTGATACCAGATGTCCTCCTTGGTTGCTTTCCACCTTATTCTTTGAGGTGGGCTTTCTCCGTTGAACCCAGAGCTCCTAGATGTGACTGGTCTAGCTACCTAGATTACTCCAAGGATCCTGTCTCCTTCTGTTTCCTGGTACTGGTATTACAGGCAAGCTCTCACCTGGAGTTTATATGAGTTTGAGAGACTCAAACCTTCCTGTGCTCACACTTGCATAGCAAGTTCTTCGTCAACTGAGCCATCCCACATTTTCTACTTCTTTGAAATTTTTTTCTTTGTGTCAGTAGTTATGCTGCCCAGTTTGTTCCTTGCAGTAGTATGCAGTAGAGCTTCATCATCACTGTCTTACAGATGAGAAAACTGAAAGGATGACTGGATCACCAAATCTCTGGAGGTCATATATTAGTCAGAGACACAAGCAGAAATCAAATTCTTGGCTGCAGAAACCATTCATCTTAACCACAGTGTAACAATTTCCACAGACTGAATTCCTGCGTTTAAAGACAAGGCCACAGGGTTTGGGGTGTCACACAATGGTAAGATACTTGCTTAGCATGCATGAGGCTAGGTTCCATTCCCAACAAATCAGTAAATAAAAGAGAGAAAGTGACAAATACATTTTATGACACAACTGCATAGCTCACAGGCCTATAGTAGTCAATTTTATACCATATGTCATATATATCTAAGGCAAAAAACCAAGAATATATACTTCACATGGAATATAAGGTTTGGGAATGTTGGTTTCTGAGTTCTGTAAAAAATCTGATGCCCAAACAAAACCACAATCTAGAGAACTCTGTCTCAGGCTGATCACAGTTGGAAACCCTAACTACATACTACTCAAATCACAGACTCATCAGATGTCCCCAAGGATCATTTTCAGGGCTGACTTTCAACTTGTGGTTACACTCAAACACGCCCCAGATTTGATATTCATGCAGGCCCTGAAATGTACAGAACTGTATTTCATTGTTCTTTACTCTGACCTTAAATACCAGTAAGAGACATGATGAATTATGCTGCCCAATAACACCACTTGAGCATCTTCACCATATCACTATCCTACTGAATACTTGTCCCCAGGAGCTTGATAAAGTAGCTGTATGCTCACCAACTGAATGACGCCACTGTCAGATCACGTCTTCAATGTGTGCAGCCTTGCTCTGTGGCTGACCTAGGTAACATAATACCTCGTGTGTTTCTGATGGAAGTAAGTGTTTTTCTGTCTTAGGCAGTCAGACTCCCCCAAAATTAATGCAGAGAATGCTAACTATGAAGTACATATGAAGACGAAGCTCATCTCTCCTCAGGTCCTGTACTTGTGTATGACCCTGGCAAATGGTCCTAGATCAGTTTCCTTGGAAGTCCTGTGAAGTAGACCCAGGGACTGGAGGTACTAGGAAAACACTGCCACTGAGCTATGACCCCACCCTTTCTGAGTTGCTCCTGTGAAAAATAAAGAAGTTAACTCCATATATAATTTCTAAATGTTAGCTGACTATCCTTCATTTATGTGGATTGCTTACACTAGTGCATTTGGTATAAAAGGATCAGACTATGTGAAGATTTGAGTTTAGAATCTGCGATATATTGAAATCTTGACTATGAGAAAGGATTTAGTTTTGTATGATGTTGTGGTATGATATATTATTATTGAGAAAATAATTTATTCTACCTCCTTTGGAAGTAACTTACATGGTGTCTGACTGGAGACCAAAATAAAGGGACTGACGGGCTCTTTTGAGGTTCCTTCTTTTGTTGGTTCAGGGCCAAGACAGTAGATGAAGAAGTTGTTTGCTTGTTCTAGGTTATGGAGCTGAAGGCCATTCTGGAAGGTTGGAGTACACACTGTCCTTGAATGTGTGACTATTCTAAAAGCTAGTAAGGCTGTTTACAACAAACACAGAGTTCCTAAGTATATCCTATTTTTCCATATCCTGGCTTGTATTTAATAAAATACTACTCAGTAAAGTAACTAACTTGTAGCAGTATAGTTTTAATTAACACACATTGCATATTATCTCTGTAATAAAATCAAGAATGAAGAGCATCAGAATCTCTTCATTCTTATAACTTTAAAAATTTCAAGAAAAACAAGGTCATTCTACCTAAACATTCCTAAAAGCCTAAATTGTTTTTTTAAAGATGTAGCCCAGGCTGACTTGGAACTCACAATCCCTCGCTTCTCTCTTTCAGCATACCCTACAGTGGTACCTCCATAGCAATGAGTCTAATCTTTGTCATAAAATGAGTCTGGGGTTTAAGAGTTAACTCAGCAGTGAAGACCACTGGCTGCTTTTCAAGAGGACTCAGGTTTTACTCCCAGCACCCAGATGACAGCTCACTACTCCATTCCCAGGGGACTTAACACCTTCTTTTGGCCTCTTCTTCTGCCACTGAAAACATGTGATGCACAGGCATACATGCAGGCAAAACACCCATACACACAAAAATAAAATAATTCTAACAGTCAACAAGCTGTGGGCCCATCAAATAATAAGTAATGTAATATTTTTATTACTACCCCTTTGTTTATAAATGTGTTGGTGAATCTTTTTTTTTTTTCTTCACATTTTATTGGATATTTTCTTTATTTCCCCTTTCCAGGTCTCCCCTTCGGAAAACCCTTATCCCATCTCTCCCTCCGCCTGCCTCTATGAGGGTGCCCACCCCTCCACCCATCCATTCCCATCTTCCCGCCCCGGCATTCCCTTATACTGGGGCATTGAATACCCTCAGGCCCAAGAGCCACTCCTCCCACTGATATTCAACAAGGCCATTCTCTGCCACATATTCGGCCAGAACCATGGATCCCTTCATGTGTACTCTTTGGTTGGTAGTCCAGTCCCCAGGAGCTCTGGGGGTCTGGCCAGTTGAAACTGTTGCTCTCTCCATGGGGCTGCAAATCCCCTCAGCTCCTTCAGTCCCTTCTTGAGCTTCTCCATTAGGAACTCTATGCTCAGTCCAATGGTTAGCTGCGAGCATCTGCCTCTTTATTTGTCAGGTTCTGGGAGACCCCCTCAGGAGACAACCATATCAGGCTCCCATCAGCAAGCACTTCCCAACACCCACAATAACATCCAGGTTTGGTGACTGTATATGGGATGGATCCCTGTATAGAGATTTCCTTCAGTCTCTGCTCCACCCTTTGTCTCCATATTTCCTCCTGTGAGTATTTTGTTCCACCTTCTAAGAGGCACTGAAGCATCCACACTTTGATCTTCCTTCTTCTTGGGCTTCTATGGTCTGTGAATAGAGTCTTGGGTATTCCAAACTTTTGAGCTAATATCCACTTATCGGTGAATGTATACCAACCGTGTTTGTGACTGAGTTACCTCACTCAAGATGATATTTTCAAGTTCCATCCATTTGCCTGTGAATTTCATGAAGTCATTGTTTTTAATAGCTGAGTACTATTCCATTGTGTAAATGTACCACATTTTCTGTATCCATTCCTCTGTTGAGGGACATCTGGGTTGTTTCCAGCTTCTGGCTATTATGTGTTAGTGAATCTTGATTGATCTAACTTGATTGAATCTCAGAATATCTAAGATATGGGTCTCTGGGTGGATCTCTATTTGGTAAAAAGAGAATGGAAGGGGAGAGACTCTAGTGTGGGTTTAGCATTTTCTGGTGACTCAGATTCAAAGTCTGAGGGAAACACAGATGCAGTTTACCTGCCCACCTTTATTTCTCCCTATCGAGTGCATCTTCCCACTGATGTTGCTTTTGCTCCCATCCTTTGCTGACATCTGCACCAGCTTCATCAGCCTCCCTGTGTGGGCTAATGCTCAGAAACTCTGTAGGAAACCTCCAGGACATTAGTAACAGACTGGAATAGCTTAGGCAACATCAGAAGGAATGAACAGCTACTGGGTTCTCAGCCTCTCTACAGTGCAGACTCCCATTGTTGGACTACACAGCCTATACTGTGTGTGCTGACCTAGTCGATCCCCTTCATAGTAGATATTCATTCTATTGGTTCTGTTCCTTCAGAGAATCCCCCAGGAGCATGGTAAATCACTGTTGTTAATCATTCCCTGCCCTTTAGTTATGTTTGTCAAGATGGTGGCCTTCTCAGTTTGTCCCTTAAAGGCTGTTTCAATAGGAAAATGGCACATAGGGAAAAAACCATAATTTTCTGCCTCTATATAAAACACTCAATAGGTAAGTCAGGTCTAAGTATTTATTTCATGCAACTCAATTAGAACCAGACATAACTAAGAAAGAAATTGCTATCATCTACATGATTACTTATGTGAAAATAAATCTTAATGAATGAGATTCATTTTTTTCTTATGAGAATGATAGAAATTGTTATATGGAAAACACAGAATAATGCAAGAATAATACAGCTTTCCTACTATCCAACATAATTTGTTATTCTTCAAGGTTTTTCTTCTGTGCATACATATAGAGATACATAGGATTCATTTTACAAACAGAATATTATGTAATACTATTATTATGCACTTATGTAATACTATTAATATGTTGCTTATATTAGTGTGTTAGGAAATTTCCACATTGTTAAAAGTCATATTGGGTCATATTGATGTGTCAGCCAGGTAATGGCACTTGCCACCAAGCTTGTTGACCTGAGTTTCATTCCTGGTACCTACATAGTAGAAAAAAAGCACTAGGACCACTTTATGCCCCCTGCCCCTGAACTACCCTTTTCCTCCAAAAATTTAAAAAGTTTGTTCATTTGAGTACTTTGCTTGCATCTATGTGTGTGCACCACATGCATGCCTGTTTTAGAATGTGTCAGATCTTCTGGAATTGAAGTTACAGACAGTTATGACTCAACATGTGGGTGCTGGGGACCAAATCTGGGTCCTTTGTAAAAGCAACAAGTGCTCTTAACTACTGAGCCATCTCTCCAATGCTCTATGGTTTTAATGTTAATAATAATAATAATGTTGAACATATTTAGTACAAATCTCTTATAATTACATTCAGATAATTTTATAGAAATAATATCACCATATCAAAGACTGACCTGTAAAATTCAAATACTTGTCCTGGCCTGCAGGGCATTAAACAGGGTCCGGGAGATCACCTAAGAGAGAATGAGGTAGAACAGGTGAACACAAGGAACACGGCTTGTCTATAGGCTGATCAAATCGTAATGCTTACTTTTTTTACACTCAGGTTATATACACAAAAAGGCAGGATGTGGAGAAGGGGATGACGCAGGAGCGTAGGTGTTCAGGGGGAGTACAGATATCTTCCAGAACAGAGTGTCAGCTGGGTGAAGGTTCAGGGGACAGATCACTATGATTCTGCCTATGATTCACTTGTCCTTATCTAAGTTGGTACTATCCACCAAGGCTACCTATCTACAAGGTCTATGACTAGCCAGGCTTGCCAGCCTTCCACCAAAGCTGCTTGTTTACAATAGCTTCTAGTCATCTGTTTCAGTGTTTTTCCACAGAGATCCAAGACTTTGTGTTAGCAGGCATGTATGTCAGGCCTATTGCTGATTTTAGGCCTTTAGTGTATAAGCAGGGCTGCTTCTGACAAATACTATTTTGTATGTCATGGTTACATTGCTATGACATCCTGGCTTTTTTAAAATTTTAATAAAACTTCTGTATTGGAGTCTATCTTTCCATATGTGTTCCTCATAGTATATAGAAGGATCACTCTGATGTATCTTCTAGGATTTTTTTTCATTACACATATATTCTAAGATCATTAAATAAAGCATAGATGAATTCTGAAATTTTCATTGTTTCTCTCAAAACCATTGATGACAAATGCGTGTAGGCCACAATTGAGAAATATTGATTTTAGGTCCCACACAGCACAAAAAGAATGTAGATGCATAACTTTCTGAGTTAGAATTTCTACTGCTGAGATAAAACACAGTGACCAAAAACAATATTAGGGAGCAAAGGATTTATTTTATTCCTACTTTCAAGTTCCATCACTGAACAAAGTAAGGGCAGGGACTCAAATGGGTCAGAAGCCTGGAGGCCAGAACTGACATGTGGGGGAGTGTTGCTTACTGGCTTTTATGCTATGACTTGCTCAGGCTACTTTCTTACAGTTCCCAGGATGACCAGCCCAGGGGTAGCATCACCTACAGTGAGCTATGTCCTCCCATATCAACTATCAATCAAGAAAATGTACCACAGGCTTGCCCACAGGCCATTCTGATGGGGAGAGTTTCTCAATTGAGGTTCCTTTTGCCTAAATGACTCTGGGTTCTGAAAGTTGACATGAAACCAGCTAGCATGATGACTTTGCTAAGAGATTCCTAAAACTGTTCCCTTTTCTACTGTTCATTTCCAACAATAACCCATCTTATCTTAGCAATCTGTCTCCCTCCCTCATTCTTCTCCTACAGAGGTCAGCATTAAACCCTCTGCCCAATTATATAAATCTCATGCTAGTATTCATAGTTTTGTTCTTCTATTATTATGTTATAATTTGGGTAGTTTAATATGATAAGAATGCCAAAAGTATTATGTGGTTGGATGATTTCGCAGGATAGGTGATGATTATTAAAATATTATGTTGTTTCTTCCACTTGATATAAAAAGAGTGATTAACCCAGAGCAGATAGTGAGAACTGACACTGGAACCGGTTTCTTTCATAACACCAAAATCCAAAATCGACCACTAGTTTCCTGAATGCCAAGAGTGTTACTTGAGCCTTTCAGTTAAGCATGTCCAAAAGCTCCAAGGAAGTACCTGGACAAAAGCAAAGGGCAACTGGACTAAAAGTTTAGCTGAATTTGGAGCCCCAGATGCCAGAAGCAATAGGAGTTGTTTCTCTCTTTTTCCTATGTCTGTTCTGTATTTAAAATAATGTGTGGTATCATAGAGTGCTGAAAACCAAAATATAGTCAGTCAGCAAGGGTAGCTAAATTTGCCTTTCTTCATTAAGAGATAGGCACCCCAAAGTGGAGACTGTCTAATTATTATTATAAATTTCCAAGAGCCAATCCATACTAGTATCAAAATAATAAATAAAATAAATTTAACAAAAAGATGCTATAAAGCATTACCAAGTTAGCGATATAAAGGGAAAGACATCTCATCTTTCTGTAAAGTCTTTATGGACCCAACTACAGGATATTTGCTAAAAGAGTCTCCCCAAGCAGATGTATAGTCACCACAGTGTGTGTCAGCATTCTAAATGCCAGTTTTGCAGAAATTAGCAAGTCATCCTAAAACTCATATGGAAATGTGTTATTTTGTTTGAACTGAAACTTTCAGTTAAGACTCAGGAAATAAAACTTACAAGTCTTAGGAAGTTCCTGGAATTTGTAAGATTCACAAGGCCCTGTGCATGAGAGATTCTCTAACCAGCCAAGCTGCCTGAAAGTTGTGTAGAGAGCTCCAAAAATACAGCTTGCATGAGTTGCCCCTCATATTGGCATGGGCTTTTTTGTGACACAGTTGCTTTTCAGTCACCATGTTCCTGTAAGTCACTTCTCACATGTAATCCTACTAATAACTCTATTAAACTCACTGGTTCCATAAGCCAGCCTTGGGTAGAATTGTTTCCCTCATCCAACATCAAGCTGAGGTGAGTAGATGTTTGTCGCATCATCCCAAGGATAGTCACACAATACAGCTGCTGTATAGGGTAATCTTGAGGTAGAATTTCAAATATAAGTAACAAGCTATAGTAATCAAGACAATGTGATGCCATAAATCTCCTGGAATCATTAAAATTGAGAATTTAGATGCAAGTCTTTGCTTTTCTGGTCATTTTGCTTTCTACAAAGCTACCAAATAATTCAATGGAAATGAGAAGAGTATTTTTGAAGCATTGTCTTAGATCCACTAGATATCTATATGAGAAAGAATTAAGTTAGACCCCTACATTACATTAAACATGAAAATTAATTAAAAGTGGATTTTATACCTGAATGTAAGACCGGAAACTTTTGGAAAAAGCACATTAGTGTATTCTCATGACTTTAGATCAGGCTGAGTTTTGTTCATAAGATATAAAAAGTACATAGCCAGAACAAAAAAATAGATAAATTTGGACTGCTAGATTCTGTAATAGGACTACAGAATTAAAAGGAAGGCTCTTTTTATGTTATAAGGACATGAGAGGACAGTTAATGGGAAAAATATTTGCAAATTATATACTTGTATTAAAAGTGTATAAATACCTGAAGTCTTTTTTTTTCAAGCTACATTTTTTTAAATTTATTTAGTTATTTAAATCACATCATAATTTACTTATTTACACAGGGGTTATAAACACAAAAAGGCAGGATGTGGGGAAAGGAATGGCACTGGAGCATAGATGTTCAGGGGGAGTACAGATACTTTTCAGAACAGGGTATCAGTTGGGTATAGGTTCAGGGGACAGGTCACTATGACTCTGCCTATGATTCACTTGTCCTTATCTAAGTTGGTACTGTCCACCGAGGGTGCCTATTTATAAGACCTATGACTACTTGGGCTGAATACCTGAAATCTTAATACTCTGAAAGTTAAATCAGAATTGTTAATTGTTCCAGACTAGCCTGAATGATAGATTGAGAAATTAACATAAAGATCAAGTCAAAGAGTGACTGAAGAAGAGTGGAATGATGATCCAGTGGTTATAGGCACTGGCTACTCTTCTAGAAAACCCTACTTCAATTTCCAGCTTCCATATGGTGAAGCACAGCTATATATAATCCCAATTCCATGGGGATCCAAAATCCTCCTATGGCTTCTATTAGAACCAGGCATGCAAGTGATAGACAAATGTACCTGTGAGCAAAACATCCATACACATAGAAAAAATGTTTTCAGAAGTATATGAAGGTTCTAATAGCATTTACGTAAAGGATATATGCAATTGACCAATAAGCACATGAAAAATGCACAATATTGGAAATTAGAAAAATTCAAACCAACTCTCAGGAAGACATCATTTCACACCTGATGGGAGAGTTAAATCAAGGTAGCAAATGGCAAGTGCTGTGCTATGATGCTGCGGAGGTGGAACCCTGTTCACTGCTGATGGCAATGGAAATGATACAGCAACTTCAGAGAACAGTTTGGCACAGTCTTAAAAGATAAATATAAAATGAACATATGAGCCAGCAATTCTACTTCTTAGGCATATCCTCAAGACATAAAACTAATGTTCACATAAGACTTAAACACGATTACTTAAGAAAGCAATGTTTCCTAAGCATAATGGTACCATTTAATCCCAGTATTTGAAAGGCTGAGACAGGCTGATCTCTATGAGTCTGAGGCCAGCCTTATCTATACAGAGAGTTTCAGGATATCCAGAGCTTCATAGAGAGACATTGCCTCAAAAAAACAACAGATGAAAGAAAAAAGTGTTATTCATAACAATCACCAAAGTGAAAAAATCCAAATGTCTACCAAATGATGAATGAGTAACAGAAGATATGATGTAGTTCTAGAGTATGAGATTTTTGAACCATTAAAAAGAATTAAATGCAGCATTAGTGTATGATGTATTATGGATACACATCACAATGTGATGCTCAAAAAAGGAAGGAAGCCACAAAAATCACATGTGGTATGATTACTCCTTCATGACATGTTCAGAATAGATAAATCTACAGGACAGAATGTAGAAGTGGGACTGCTTAGACTAAAGGATGAATGTGACTGTGAAGATAGAGAGTTGCTTCTATTCAGTGTGGAATTTCTTTGGGGAGGGTTGGGAAACTCTAGAAAAACACTAAAAAATCAGTACCTGGAGAAGAGGTATTGCTGGGAATATATGGGCTATAGCTCTACTTCAGGTCTACCAGATAGCCAGAAATGTTACTGAAGCAAGTATTTACATGAGTCTATGGATGGAGGTATGGTGACAGGGAAGGGGCAGTTCTTTGGAAGGAGCTACCTAGATAAATGGGAATTTGTTAAGGGTGTGGTAATGCATCCTTTTAATCCTAGCACTCAGAAACCAGTAGTAGATAATCTCGATGGGTCAGTCTGGGCTACATTGTAAGTTCCAGGCCAGACTAGGCTGAATAGTAAGAACCTGCTTCAAAAGAAAGAAAGATAAAGAGTGGTGGGAGGAGGAGAAAAGACAGTCCCAAAAAGAGAGAAAGAAAGAAATGGAAAGAAAAAGAAAAGAAAAGGGAAAGGGAAAAAGAACAAGTCAATCTTAACAGGACACTCACAGGTAGACACTTGTAGACTGGGATGATGAATATGAATACCTTTTAAATTAAACTTGACTTTCTCATCTTTCATTTAGTCCACTAACAGACACCCAAGACTTGCTTGAAAACATCACTGGTAACTATAAGAAATATTTTGACTTGCAGAAAAGCTTTGACTCAATATTGTTTTTCCTTGTGTCCCTGAAGAGATGCTTTTACCAGAGGCTGTTAGCAAACAGGCAACTGGAGTTGGCTTCATTTGTGTGTCTTGGCAGCACACAAATACTACTGTGCAAAATGCCACCTGGAGACAGCAGCCATGGCCCATAAATTTAATTACTAACCTTTAAGTCGTAGCTGGCAAAATCGATTCTGGAAGCGTCTGAGCTAATCAGGTCTCTCTGACAATGCTAATCAATTGTTCACCGTGTACCTTTGGCTTAATTACTCCTGCACTACGTTGCTTTTTCAAAATGTCAAGAATTCTCTTCTGTGAATGCAATAAATCATTCCCTGGTGCTGATAGCATGTCCACTCCTCCCTGTCCCCTGACCTTGGCTGCACAAACTTGAACTTGATCACTTACTGCAGTGGCACATTACAGAGACAGGCGTCTCAGTCAGCATCAGCTTTTCAGGACATGCTCTCTTCACCCGAAGTGAATCAGATGCTAGCAGATCTGCCTTTAAAGGCTTGTATGTCCAAATAGAACTTTGTGGAGCAGGTGTGCTTGGAACATTTTACATTTTCAAAATTCTACTGTCTCATCAGAAACCCGATTAGTTTCTTGCTATGATTTGGATCCCAAAATGATAGCTTCTCTTCCTGCTACTTCTCTCAAGTTAGACAAAAGCCAGCCACAAATGTTTCTCAGAGAAAAGGAGTCAGCCAGGAGAAGCAGCCACTGTTGGAGTTAAGGATGAGGATTGTTAGAGATCATCCTGGCTTGGAACTCTGAATGGTCTAGATTGTCTGCTGATGATGGACAAGCAGTTGAAGCTCTGTGAGATTCACTTTATTTGAACCCTGTGAGGGCTGATTATTGGACCCTAGGTGAGGGACTAATGCCTTCATTCCCGAGACTCAAAGGGCAACATTGTATCACTGCCTAGTGGATATGTTACATGGGGTCATTTTTAGTGAACATAATTGCATGAGTGGTACATCCAAAGGGTTGAGGCTGAGGATGGTGCTAAATATATTATAGTTTATAAGATATCTCTCCTGACAGAGAGCAATTCAGTATCAACAGTTGAAAAATGCTCTCAGGGCTGAGAGGACATAGTCTATAAAAGTATGTCACAAAAGTATGAAGACTTGATGTTAAACTATTACTTAATAACATAATTATCAAAAATAAGAGTTATTCTACCTGTAGATAATGTTAATTTTGTCTTAATAACATACATACTTAATAGGAATTTTTCTTGCTATTAGTAGTCAGTGTCTTTATAAAATTGCTTCTCAGAGTAGTGATTGCATTTCAGTTTCCCAACTGTCACCCACACATGAGTATGTGGGTCAGCTTTAAAACTTAATCTAGTCTTTCAAGGGAAATCCTTCTTTGACCCACAGAACCTTGGAAGTAAATCACAGGATGATAAAACCCTTGGAGGGTCTCTGAGTCTGGGCTGACCGAAAGTGGAACTTCATTGGCTTTCCTTGGCCAGTCAGTCAGTATTTCCATTAGTTGATGTTTCACTTGAATTGTTCTCCTATTTAGATTGGATGACTGGCCAGAATTTCCATGGCATGCCTGTCCCATAGGCTACCAGTAGTGATTTCTCATAAATTTCGTTCAGGTACCCATTCACCATCTGTCTTGTTACTTTTCTATTTCTGTGATAAAACACCATGACCAAAAACAACTTAGGGAGGGAAGGATTTCTTTCAGCTTACATTTCGACACTGCAGTCCACAACCCAGGGAAGTCATGCCACAGCTCAAACAAAACAATAACCTGGGGTCAGGAACTGATGCAGAGGTCATCAGGGCGTGCTGCCTGCTGGCTTGCTCCTCATGGCATACTCATCTAGCTTTCTTATGCCATCCAAGGCCACCAATGCAGGGGTGGCTCTACTCCCTGCAGAATGGGTTCACCCATATCAATCATCAATCAAAAAAATGCACCACAGGCTAGTTTCGTGGGAGCATTTTCTCAATCGAGATTCCCTCTTCCAAAATGACTGTAGCCTTTGTCAACTTGATATAAACACTAGTCAAAACACCATCTTTCCTTTGCTCCTCTGTCGATCACAGAAAATGTTTCTACATATTCCGTCTCTCAGGTTCCATCAGGCCATGGTAGGAGAAAGCTTCCCAACACCTTTAGAAATCATTGTCTTGTCTCATCCTACCCAGATGGCCTGGATCCTGGTACTGAGACTCTTGTTTGCACCTTGTCCTTCAGCCCTAGGGATAGGAACTGTTTTTATTTTTCTAGTGCCAGGCCATCTCACTACCCACTTTCCATCTCCTGTTTTATTAATATACTTTTTATTATTTGGGAATTTGGTGCATGCATATAATGTATTTTGATCATATTCTCCTTCTTCTAACTCCTCCTAGGTCCAGCCCCCAATTCCCTCCTAACTCATATCCTCTTTTCTTTTAACTGAGTCCAGTTTGTACTGTGCACATATGAGCGGGTATGGCTCCATCCCCTGAGCATGGTTGACCTACCATGAGCCAGACCCCTAGAAAAACTGCGTCTCCATCCTCTAGTAGCTATCAGCTGTCAATAGCTCCTCATCTAGAGGCTAGGGTTTGTGTGTTTCCCCGCCCTTCTTTGCATACTGGAGTATTGACTGGCTTGATTTTATGCAGCCCTTATGCAGGCAACCACAGCCCCTATGATCTTATGCAAGACCACAGTCTTGAGTGCAGCAGCTTGGCCATGTTGTACTCAGTTGTGCTCCGATCTTTGGCTCTTAGCAATCTTTTCATGTCCTCTCCTATGACGTTCTCTGAACCTTGGAGGGAGGGTGATAACACCTGCTTTTTTATTGCATCTTTTCTATAAACTAGCTTTTCTATGTTAAAAGTACCCTATTGTGTTTGTGTTATTTAAGATCATTTAATTCTTCTATGGGAGAAAATTAAGAAGCAAGTGAAAAGGGACAGCTGGAGTTAAGTATAAATACCAATATGATAGAAGACAGGCATAGAAAATAAGATACACATGCTGAATACAAGAAAAAGTAGACACTGATTTCTTTTCATCTCAGGGACATTGCTGTGTTTCTGGGGCTTGCATGCTGTCCTTCAGGAATCTTCCCCCCTCCTATTTCAGGTACTGCTCATCACCTTTTGAAGAGAGAAATGTTAGCATACCTAAATTTAACTTAGGCTCAACTAACCTCCTCTAGTAAAGGATCACAAACCTCATCTAGTAGGATTCCAAGAATGGTCAAAGCATTCCACTTCTCTAAAAGTGAACAGGCTTAAACTGAGGCTGTGCACCAAAGGAACTGGCCGACCAGTAGTCTTTGAAGTCTGACTTCTCAGTGGCAGAGGTGTGGTTCACATCCTACTGAGTACCAAAGAAATGAGATTAATATGCTGAGTAATATACTCAGAATTTGCTCAGCTCCTTATTGGGCACTTAATATAATTACCTCATTTAATCCTTGAGTAATTCTGAAGGTAGCTATTTACAATCCCGATTTTATACATCAGGAATTGAAGGTTAGAAAAATGGCAGCCTGCTGTTACAGAAGCAGCAACTAGCCATTTACCGATTGGACTCACTACTGTGGACCCAGAATAAGGAGACTCAGTCCCCAGGTTTGCTACATTTTAAGTGGATTGCCCTGAATGCTTCATTTGATCTCTCAGTTATATTTGCAGAACGGAGCTTTCCTCTTTCAAAGTTGTCATGAAGGTATAATGAGTTAGTATTGCTACCGAGCACTTATCTGAGCCTGGCTTAAACTGGGCATCACATTGCCTGGTCTATTGGACCCTAAAGTCCAGCTCCATCTTGCTTTAGCTCTTCTGGATCACTCTTAGATCTGTTTCCCAAAATGTGGCATGAAAATGTGTTACATAGGTCTTCCAGAAGCCCAAGGCAAAGTTTCCTGGGAAAGGCAAAGCAACAGTCTCAGAAGAAATCTTTATGAGAGGGGAAGGTAAAGGAAGAACGAGATTCCAGCAAAGCCTCTCTCAGGTATCAACCTTTCTACTGAGGTATTGGAAGCAGAAACTCACTGTGCTAGGATTTTTGTCTCATTTGTGTTGGTGAGCCAGGCTTTTGTATCTCCACACCTCTGGTTACTAGAAAGTCCAGCTGCAGAGAAAGTGCTCAGGGCTGGAGGGGCAAGACAGAAACAGTAGCTCTGGGGCAGTTCTTCAACAGCTGAACTGGGAAACAAGATTGTAGGACCTAGCCCAGCGCTTGAGATAAGAATCAGCACTTTCTCAAAGTCCATGAGTATTTTCACATTAAAAATTAAGACATTCTTACAAAGAAGGCTACAGCACATGTATGTATGTGCACATGTCCATGGTGAGGGCAGTATAGTAGCAGGAGCTCAGGAAGTGGCTTGTCACACTGTATCTCCAATCCACATGCACACAGCAATGAATGCTTGCTCTCTCTTTATTCAGTTTCAGATCTCAGTCCATGGAATAGTGCCACCTCTTTCTAGGGTACCAAAGTAATTTCACCTCCTATCAAGTTGACAAGATTAACTACCATAGGAAGCGAGAAATACTGTGCCTTAAATACAACAAACAGGGCAACAAGAAGCTGTCAATACGATTTAACAGGGGGCCCCTTGCTAAACTTTGTGGATTTTCCAGAGTGACAGTCTCCACTGGCTCACTGAGCCATGCAAGTCAGACTTGCCACGTGCCAGCAAAGCACGTGTTCTCTAGGGGCCAGCTCTGACCTGTTTCCAAGCAGCAGGCAATGAGTCTCACAAATATTTGTATTCATTTTATTGGAGGTCCAGCTTTTCTGACATGGAGCCAATAGAAAGCTACAAAATGTTCTAGAAAGAAAAAAAAATTCAATTTCATCTTCCAATCTGGGAAACTTTATAGCCAAAGCAGGTGGTCAGTATTTTTGGATCATTAGGTTCGTGAGGTCTGGCTTGGGAATTTAGATTGATTGCTATAAAAGAGGTGAATTCATAAGCCACTGGTATGTTCTGCCTGCCCTTCATACTTCAGTGTGACTCTAGTAACGAGATTATGTGTTAGAATCTTGTCTTCTAATGACCCTGTGCTACAATCCATGTTTTTGGGTGTGTGTTCAGAGAACAAAACAAAAATTTGTCATTCTTTTCCCTTTGGTTAAAATGGGACTGTGTAACTATTCCTAGCTTATGAAATGAGCATGGAGTAAGAAACAACATCTAATAGCCAGTGCTAGTCTCCATCCTCCTCACTGCTGCTGTGACCCGAAGCCATCTGTTTCCATGATTTATACTGAAGAGAGCCTGATTCCCTAACTGAACAGAGGGAATCCTCACTGACCTGCCTTTGACCTTGCTGGAGTGAACAATTCCGTTTGCTGAACCATAAGGAGGTATTATCTTAGAGCTACTAACCCCAACTATTACAACGTTAGCAATCAAGGCCATGGGTGTTTCTTAGCTGAAATATTAAGATAGTCTAAAGGCTAGAGAGACGGCTTAACAGTTAAAAACACTAGCTGCTTTCCCAGAAGGCAAGGGTGAACCCAATTCCTAGCACATACATGGCATCTCACAACTGTCTGTAAATCCAGTTCTAGGCATCCAATGCTCTCTCTGGCTTCCTCAGACACCACTACATACATGGTGCAGAGCCATACATGCCAGCAAAACAGGCCCAGGGGCGCACACATACACACATGAACACAGATAATTAAAACTATTTGAAAATACATTACGGTAGTCTAAGAGGAGTGGATTTGAAGTCAAAAGACACAGATCAAGTCTTGGCTCAAGCACTGACTTGGTGTGTACCATTAGGGGGATTATTAGCCATCTCCAGACCCACGTGGAATTAGATTGAACCACTTAGTTGCTACGATCCCTTCTGCCCAACTCTAGTATAATGTAACTCTGTGAAACTTCATAATGAATTAGATATAGAGGGCACCAGGTTATGAAAGGGCACAGCGGGTACAGGTTATTTTGGGTAGTACACCACTGCTAGGGAAAGAGTGTGTCCTCCCAACTTGGTCCACCTTTTCAGACTTCTGAAATCGAAAGCTTCCTTTCTCACTGCCTGCTGGCTTGTGCTTTGTTCTCTCTGAGGCTGCTGCAGCTTCCACTGCTTGCACCCTTTCCCCTAGATTGATGGTGTTGGGACCCCTGTGTCTGTGATCCATTACTTTAGAGATAAAGTCCCTTTGTCACAACCTTCTCTGGCTTCACAATTCAAATGAATATTCAGGAGCCCTAGAGAATGACTGAAAGAAAAAAAGCTTCTGTTTACAAGCAAGGAAGAAGCCTCTGCTCTCTTGTTACAGGGCAGGCAGGAAATAGATGTCTCTGATTCTTTCTCAGTGGGTGAAAAGTCTGTGAGGACCAGATTGTAAAGAAGGAAACAGCAAAAAAAAAATATATTGATGGAGGATTGGTCTTCGTTTGTTTGTCTTTATGTTTTCTTCAGAACTTGATTAAAAGTCTATGGACTTCTAAGTTGTTCCTCATTAAGTCTAGAAAAAATACTAATTGCTACAGTAAAACAATGCATTTTTTTTTTCCTAGTGCTATATAAGGAGAAACATTATACAAATTTTAGTTGTAGGTTCCACACAGAATTTTATTCTTGTGTCATACTGCTTTTGTTCTTTGGCTCCAAGTACAAAGTTCCTCTTATGATATACCATATTTCATCTTTGTCCATATTAGGCAGGTTTGACTTTTTTCTTTCTCTGCTGCTTCCTGGCTGTTTGGCATCTGTTCTGAGCTTGTCGTCCATTCTGGTTTCTCTCTTATTTGAAATATAGCCTTTTGTTGTGTGCATTTTTCTGTCTAATCCTATTTTCAAATTCCTAAGTCTTTTCATCCTTTGACATAGTTACTATTAGAGGCTGTCTTAGTTACTATTCTATTGCAGTGAGGAGAGTACATGACCAAGGCAATCTATAAAAAGAAGTATTTAATTAAGGACTTGCTTATAGTTTCAGAAGGTTAGGATCCATGACCATCATGGCAGGGAGCATGGCAACAAGCAGGCAGTCATGACCCTAAAGCAGTAGATGAGAGCTTATATCCTGATTGACAGGCAAGGGACAGAAGGGGAGAAAAGTCTTAAGGCCCACCCCTAGGACACACCTTCTCCAACAAGTCCACATCTACTTCAACAAGGTCATCTCCTAATCCTTCCCAAATAGTTCTACTAACTGGGGACCAAACATTCAACTATGTGAGCCTATGGGGCTATTCTCATTCAAACCACCATAAAAACCAAAGTAATTCTTGCTTGGATTTGCTTCACAGGTAATTGTCAATATCTGCATTATAATAAAGTATTTTTAATTCACTAAAGAACTTGCAGGGGTGATTCCAAGAAAGAGTGGCCTCCTACCTATATGTTTGGAGCATTAAAAAATTCCATTAAAAACCATTCTATAGTACCATGTTCTTGATAAAATATTGAAATGTCCCTGATGACACATTAAAGATAGTACTAAATATGCTTGATATTCCTCCTACTGTGAGGTAAGTTTTCCTTGTTTTGCACCTGGCTGGGCTGTGTGGCTGCTTCAGGCAGAAGGATTTTTTTTTCTGGTAATTTCATGTTGGAGGGCACGGCTTTACATCTTCTCTCTTGGAACACTAACTCCTGGAGTCTTAACCGTGGGAAGTTCAGCAGCTCTTAGCCACACTAGAGAAGCTGTATAGCTATCTACTTGCTAGCCCACCCCCAGCTGAGCATAGCTTGCTAGAAGAGGCTTCAGGTTAAGAGCAAGGCTATCAAGAAGTTCTATGGGCACAGTACAGAAGGATTACACTGACCAGCTATGTTCAAATGCCCGACTTGTAGAACTCTAGACTGTCATAAGATGCTGATTTTGAGTATTCTGTATTGGAGTCAATGGTTACACAGGAGTTACTAAGTAGAGCATCCTGAATACTGCCTGCCTGGCTGCACTATAGGCTGTAGGCTGAGATAGCTTCACAGAAATAACCATGTCTTCCTTAGAGCAAGCCAGCACCAGAAAAACCATTTTCTACACTTCTTGATCAGGTGAAAAAAAATGATTATCTCCTGCTTATCTAAAGATTCTATATATGATTGGAATCCAATTTAACATTCATCATGCAAGACCTTAATACTTATGTCTCTGAAGCAACTTCTACTTTAAGCTTTTATTGTACTTACATGTATCTCCGTTGTATCACTCAGCAATGGAGCTGTTATTTTTAAAGAATATGCAATTCAGATAATGCAGAGTCTAGCATATTTGTTCTTAATAGAAAAGGTTAACTAAGCTTTAATAATGCTTGGATTTTGAGAGTGCTATGTTGGGGAGGGTCTTAATTCTGCCGTGCCCTTTTGAAACTTTTTTGGTCATTACTTTGGCTGAAATCAAGTTCCCAACATTTTCTTCCCTGCTATGAATCACAGCTGCAATTTCGATTCGGTTCTTTGTGATTTCCCTGGATTTCTAAGAGTCTGCATGTCATGGGAATCAACATACACTTTATACAACATTTGGGGCTCCCTCTTTCTGCCCCTCTTCCTTCTGCTATCCTCTCCCCTCCATATGCACACTCCTTTCCCAAGAGCTATGGGAATGTTCTCAACTGATTTTGCAAGCCAGTAATACTGTAAGCTTTCTCGCTGCATCTGAGTCACCACAAGTGGACAAGGGACTGACCCCAGAGTAAACCACCAGGAAATGAAAACCTTAACCAAATAACATTTCCTTTAGTCAAGTGAAACAACAGAACTGGCATCTTCTGGTTATTATCCAAGGCTTTAGAGAAATGTCTTATTCTGATTTGTTCATAACTGTCATTTTCGTCCAATAAAAACTACTCAAATAATGCTAAAAATGAACCTCTCACTATTTTTATATTACAATTCTTCAATTAATCATCTCTCTTCCATGTGTTCCAGAGCCCTTTTCTGTTGAGGTTAATATTTAAATTGGCGGCACCCAATCCTGCTTGTTTTTATGGTACCATGTTTCTGACTAGACAAGGCCTGAGGCCATGAGTGGAGGTGTGTTCCAGCCACTGCTCAGCTCAAGCAGGCCAGGCAGCCAGAAGCACTGGCCCTGACACCCACAAGACACCAGAGTGGGAGATGGCTCTGCCAATCTACCACACTGTCTCCACAATACTTGGTTGAGCCCAGACCATCCCGCCATCCATGAGGTACCTGGTAGAAATGAGACTCTAATGCTTAAAGATTATCCAAAGGCTTTGCATATTTGGTAACGCTCAATTAACAAGATGCCCACATAATTAGAGGTGTTACCCAATACCTACCCTAGGTATTACAACTACCTTAGACTGCTAGAGACATCTGCCACCATCTCCCCCCTCTCCTCTGGTCCTCTCCCTCCTAGCTCCTCCTCTTCCTTCTCCTTCCTTTCTTCACTCCTCCCATATCAGCTCCTCCCAAACAATGTAGCAGCAGCAGGAAGCTATTCTGTTACACTTTTCAGGGTTCTATTTTGCTTCATTGCTTTCTCCTCCTCCTCCTCCTCCTCCTCCTCCTCCTCCTCCTCCTCCACCACCACCACCACCAACTCCTCCTCTTCCTCTTCCTCCTCCTCCTCTTCCTTTTTCTCATCCTGTGAGATGTTAAGGATGAAATCCAAGGCCTCATATATGTGAGACAAGTTGTTTACCATGGAGCTAGCCTGTTTGTTATTTATAATTCTTGAAGACTTCCATCTCTGGATGACTGGGAGCAGGAGCTTCTTAAAAATGAAAACTCTCAGGCTCTGTTCTAGATGAACTGAATTAGTGTCTGCAGATTAATGGCATCTCAGTGAAATCTTTCTCTAGGCCACACTGAAGGCCACATCATGAGCTTCAGGAGTCATTCACAGATGTTTGTTGAAAGGATAATGCAAACTTCAGCTCGACAATTACATTAAGTAAAAATTGCCTATATTGAAAAATCATTTTCAAATTTAACTGAAAGTAGTGGATTCCAATAAATTTTTCTTAAGAAAATTCTCCCTAAACTGGTGAGAAATCTGGTCCATAAATGAGTCTGAACTGTACGAGTCAAGTATCCCTAATCTGAAAGATGATATCTGGAATGCTCCAAAATTTCAAAATCTTTGAACATTGATAGAATACCTGAAACGTTTTAGATTTTGGAGAATTGCTGATTTCAAATTAGAGATCCTCACCTGATAAAATATGCAAGTATTTCAAAATCTGTAAAACCTTGATATCTGAAATGCTTGTGGTTCCAGTGATTTTGGATAAAATTCCTGTATTTTAAGTCTCAATTTAACACAAGAAAAGTAGCTAGTTACAGTGGCACATGTCTCTAATCTCAGGACTTTGGTTGCAGAGGCAGCAGGATTGTAAGTAAATCTGAAGCTGACCTGGGATGCAGGAGTACCTTGTGTTGAAAACAAAATCAAACAAAATAAAGCACAGGTACCACATCTAGGCATTAGAGGAGAGCTAGCATCATGTGTGGTTGTAACCAGAGCTGATATGAGAACCGATAAAGATAAACTCTTCTGTCTATCTGTTTTAAAAGCTTCCCTCCCCGCCAGCCTCTAGGCTGAAGATGAAAATCTCTTGCCCCATTCCCTTGAATACATTTATCAGACAAAAGCATTCTTTTTCACTGGCAAGCAGAGCTGATGGTAATTTTGGGTCCTGGCAAAGTAAGTTCCTGTCATAAAAAATATTTCTGATAGATGTTTATATTTTATAAAACTACAAGATACTTTTCAAACAGAACATAGTCAACGCTTGACTCAAGCCAAATGAATGTTACCTTGTTACAGTTAAAAGAAGTCTTCATTCAATTATATCTTTTTCACTCTTCTCCACTGATGGTGGCTCATCATAATCATCCTGCAATCTTTAGAGGAGAATTATAATTTTCAACTGTGGAAATGGAAAGCAAGGCTAGTGATCTGAAAGCACCATGAATGATATTATAATAAAATATTATAATTATAATGAAATTATGATGAAAGTAGGAAAAGCACTCATGAAGAAGATTGTGTGACCTATAAACAGAGAAGCTGCTGAGACATTTGTACATGGGACACTTAATAATTATTTTACCCAAAGACAAGAAAGTGTCAGAACTCTTTCCCATAACGAGATTAATTATTCTAATGTCTTTCCCTTTTCCAAGTGACCTCTAATCCCCAGTCCCACTCAGTGAGAAAAAAATTAAAGTCAGCTTTATCCCCAACTCTAGGAATATAATATAATATAATATAATATAATATAATATAATATAATATAATATAATATAATATAGTATAATGTCATTAAATGTGGCTTATGAAAATGATGCTTATAAATAAGCATGGAATGAGATAGTTAATAATAAACTTGCTTGAAAAAGAAAAGTGACATTTCCATTTGAATATCAAATGGATCCTCTACTTGATAATTAGATGGAGTAAATATTCATATTTAAAAGTAATAAATATTTGTCAGCTGTGAGTTCTCCATCAAATCCTGAGAAAGAAGCAATGCAATGATTATGGAAATGAAGAGCTGTCGACTTCAAAACTGTCCAGTTTTCCATCATGTGGACATTAGGGTTGCTTGAGTGTGTAACTTTTCTAATTTTATTAGTTTGGTACATGTTGCACCAATACCATAGGGCCTGGGCTTTCAAGAGGTCTCACTACTTACAGAGACTATGGATCCATTGCTAGGAATAGTTAGGATAGTAGTTGGTAGAGCTGAGTACATTGTGGCTAAAATCCCACCTCCATGAAATATTGGTGCTGTCCTTCTAGAATTCAATCAAACTTTTAGACTCTGTTTCTTCATGTTTAAAATAAAGTCAGACAGTCTCTTACCTCATAGGCCTACTGACGAAATTAAATGAGACAATTCATAGAATGTTCTCTCCCTGGTGTCTAACAGTGAAGTTGTGTTCTATAAGTGGATCTCTCCTCTTCCTCCTCCTCAGTCTATTCTTGCTCTTTCCATGTTGCCATTTTTAGGGTGAGATATCGTTTAGGTGACAAATGGTGTGAGGAAGGAAGAATTGTATACCAGAGTTGGCTATGATTCTGAATAACGCACAGAGCAGTGTTTTCCAGCCACCTCTCTATAATGATAATGGTGTTGTGATCTGTGATGCCGAAGACCATGGGACTAATCCCATGTAAAGTAGATCTTGCCATGTGGCTGGTGCAGCTAAAGAGGACATCTTCATTTGACTTTAAGAAAGTACAAATGTAATTAGTCACATGTGACTGTTGGATAATATAAATCTAGTAAGAGGCTCACAAGCTGCATTGCCTTGAAAGAGGTTGGTCACATGGAAGAGTGAAGTGAGTTAGGGGATGTGGAACAGGTGGCAACCACAGTCACATTCTGTGCCTAATGCAATCAGTCTCTGATGGGAGGTGAGTAGATAGTCAGTTTCTCTGATATAACAGGAGAAGCCAGAAATTCACTTTTTTAAAAATACAAAGTCATTCAAGTATCAAATAGCTGGAAACATTTAGAATAGAGTGCAGGCCAAGCACATGTTTATTAGCCAGATATTAGCTACAGAATCTCAGTTTATGTTAGTTTAGAACTCACCCCCAACATCACAGATAAGTCTTCAGATTAGACTAACCGGGTCAGAAGCAGGAAGCATCAGTTTTAATGCTTGGCTGGCCAGATTTGAAAGTGTAAGACTTATTGAGAATGCCAATGCTACAGCAAATCTTCAAAAGCTATATCAGTTCTGGACTTCCATCCCATGTGGCTTAGGGACTGAACTAAGCAAGCTCTACAAAGTCTCTTGTGAAAATATGTGTGCTTCCAGGTTCAGCTCTCCTCCAACCCTGAATGCCTCCTGGTTTTACTACCTGAATTAGGGTAAAATCCACAGTTCTGTGAATCCCAAACAAAGAGATAGATACGGAGGTGGCAAAGGATCTTTATTAAGAGCATGACCATGTTGGGAACCTCTGTCTTCAAAGTGCTTACAGTTCCAAAAATTATATAACAAAAGAAAAGAAAGGTAGATACTAGGTATTCCATAGAGTAGTCCAGATTGCCATGCTCTGCTGTGGTCCAACATTGTGGTCCAATGCTTTGACCCATTGTCTCAGGATATACGACGTAGAATCTGTTAATGTCAGAATCAATTCTGCATACAGAATACACATAGCCCTCTGTCTTATGATGTTCTTCAGTCATAATTTTTGTTCCTTTATCTAAGGTAACTATAGAAGAATAAGACCAATGCATAGAAGAAAGGAAATAAAATGAAGTCAGAAACAAAATGGAGTTAGGTAGATTAGTAACTGAAATCTCTCTGAAGTCCCCGTAATCAAGTCATCTTTCCACTTCTATAGGAGTGGGGCTGATGGGAGGGCTTCATTAAAGTATCTTACCCAGAGGAAGTAATTAGCAATAATCAGATTGGTCCCTAACATTCTAATTCATGTTAAATGTATTTTATGAGGATACTGGATGACACCCCTAAATTGCTATTCCTAAAAGCTTATAGCAACTTTCACATCATTAGACTAAATACAACTCTTCACCATATTCTTGCCAACATTTTCAGTAGTGTGTGTGTGTGTGTGTGTGTGTGTGTGTGTGTGTTCATGCCATGAGTGTGCACATTCATATGGAGGCCAGAAATAGACATCAATGTCTTTCTCGATCACCTTCCAGTTTATTTTTTTAAAGAGTCTTTTACTGAGCCAAAAGCTCATAGATTCAACAAGGCTGACTATCCAATGGGCCTGAGGGACCCTCTCCATCCCTGGGATTACACACACACACACACACACACACACACACACACACACACTGCACACACACACAGCCTTGCCTGGCTTTTCACATGAACCCTTGGGATCAAACTTAGACCCTCATACTTGCATGGTGAATAATTTACTGATGGAATCATCTCCCTAGCTCCATTGAAGTTATGAGCTTTTGGCTCAGTAAAAGACTCTTTAAAAAATAAACTAGAAGGTGATCGAGGAAGACATCGATGTCTCTCTCTGGCCTCCATATGAATGTGCACACTCATGGCATGAACACACACACACTGCACACACACTGCACACACACACACACACACACACACACACTGCCTTGCCTGGCTTTTCACATGGATCCTTGGGATCAAACTTAGACCCTCATACTTGCATGGTGAATACTTTACTGATGGAATCATCTCCCTAGCTCCCTGATTCAGTCTTGAAGGTATCTGCCAACTGATATAGAAACAAAGATTGTTTTAAACACAACACTCTTGGAAACTATGAAGCCACCGGGTTTCTCCTCCTTTCTTGGGAGCTCAGATAACTGTGCTTTGTCCAAAACCCATGGCTCGAGCCACCCACCAGCATCTCCCTCCACCTACTGATCAAGCGCCATGTGCTCAGGCTCTTCTGGCTGAAGCTGGAAGAATGAGTTAGCAACCTTATCTTCATGCCCCTTCTTGCCCTCTGTGTTTTGATGTGCCTGTTTTGGGAACATTCAACACATTCTAAGGGAGGCCACACAGATGTTCAGCCTGAGCCAAGCTGATCATTGCATAATTGATAATAGGCCTTTTGTATGCACATTCTATTTAAAATAGTGTATGGAGCAGGTGACAGGTGTTCAGAGAACATGACCCAAGCTGCCTGTTGCCCAGAACATCCTGAGACCAGCTGGGGCCAGAAGCCCAGAGGAAATCCCCATAGTAATTTAATAGTTCACAGAGCTTTAGGTTAGTGAGGATTACAATGAAGAATTAATGATAGTGACCACCCACTGCAGAAGGGCCTTTGTGCTTTTCCCTTGATATTTCTACTTATTATTTTGTTCCCAAGGAGATCACTGCAGGGTGACCAAGAGGAAACTTCTCCCTCTCCCCCTCTCTTTCTCCTCCCACACTTGCCACATAGCATACAATTAACAGAAATTATCCAATGAAGAGAAATTTACTCTGAGAATGACAGCTTTGCTAATTATGGGGCTGGTGGATGTTGCCAACTTCTCTTTCCAAAGAACTTGTATGAGGGAAATAATGTTGGCATTCAAAATATGTAATGAAACTGATAAAATGTCATTTTAAATGGTGGGTCTCAGAGAAAAGATGGAAATGCAGATCGAGTTGGATTGTCAGCGTATGGATGGTGGATGGTAATTGGTCTTAGGGTGATGGTAGTGGGTGCAATATGCTACTCCCTGATGTTGCAAATACTCAACACTTGCTTCAAAATGCATCTGATCATCTTAATAAAAAGCCATCATATGTGTTGTCTTTTGGAAATTGTACTTTTGAAAATCATCTTGTTTTATGGAGAGAAGAGGAGAGACCAGTTCATGAGTAAAGTAGTTCCCAGTGGTACACTTTCCAGATAGAGCTCTTATAAAGGCACCAAGCAGATGTGAAGCTTTGTCTCCGTATCTTGCTTTGACTGGTGATATCTCAACCCTTATTTTGCAGTCTTAGTCCCACAGTGTTCCAGGCCGTGCAGACCTAGGAAATGTCCTTTCAAAAGAACTGGCTTGGCTTGAGCCAAGAAAGAGGCAGGTTTGAATCTCTAGAGTTCACTTCTCAGCAGATATGTAACGAACTTTGCTGGTGCTAAAACCATTGCATCTGAGTACGCATACACTGCTAGACAGTCTATTCATTCTAGGAAAAGAGACCACTAGAGGTCACTGTTGTCATTGAGAAGGACTGGAGAGTTGCAGACAGCACGCTCTGGTCTCTTCTAAATGGTCTTTTAAACATATTTGAGCAACTTCTGTATCACTTAGACAACCCCAGTATCAACACAGCTCATCGCTGTCTTGTGTCTAATACATAGCATGTGAAAGTGTGCAGTAGGCTGTGTTATCTGTGAATTTGTCTTTACAAACTGATGCCAGGCTAGAAATATGCAGCCTATTTTGTCTTGTCATTTGTGCTGGTTATTCTTCTTGGCACTATGACAAACATTTGATATAAGCAACTTATAGCAGAGATGATTTCATTGTCAGGGGTTTAGAGATTATAGTCCATAGTCCCTTTCTCTACCAATTACAGGTCTGTGCAAAGACAAGGATGCCAGGGAAGTGGGAGCGTGTATTACAGGCTGTTCACCTCAGGGTGGCAGGAAACAGAGAACCATGAAGGGACCCAACCCTGTTCTAGCCTCAAAGGCATGCTTTCAATGACCTACTTCCTCCAACCCTGTCACACCTCCTAAAATTTCCAGAACCTCCCAAAATAGTTATAGCATCTGGGAAACAAGTGTTTGACACATGAGGGGGCACTTCATAGTCAAACTGTAACATCATTTTTTCCTAAGCAGGACAATATGACAACTATTTATATATCATTTACATTGCAATAAGTATTCTGTGTGATCTACAGATGACTGAAACTGTGAGGGAGAATGTTGGTAGGTTGCATGCAAATAAATTTTGGTACTATGTATCTGTAGAGGTTGGTATCTATGGGGAGTCCTGAATTGAAGAACAACTGTTTGTGTTTATATTTTCATCAATTGGCTATTTTCCAGCTTGATTATGATACATTTTCTTCAAAATCTTAAGCCTAAATTAAAATGCAGAAAGTTGAAATGCAAAATTAAATAAGTTAACCAAATTCTTTGCAAGCATACACCATCAGACTCAGAATAATTCATATACCACCTTGACAGTGTAGCTGTCATCAACACTTCTTTGTTGTTTTTATTTTATCTTTCCAATTTCTCCTCCATCTCCACTAGCATTATTCCATCCCAATTTCATGTGCTCTTTTTTTTAAATCCATGGAGTCATCCAGTGCTGCCACTATGTGCACGGGCATCCTCTCAGGGCCCACGTCCCTCAAATGACTATCTCTCTCTCTTCCAGAAGTCCTCAGTTACTAATGGACTTTTTGACTTCATCCCCACCCATGCTTGGGATTTGGCCTGACTTGATCTTGCATAGGTCATACATATACATATACATACACTCATAGCCACTCTTCATGTGTGCAGCTGCCCCATCATGTCCCAAACCACACTGTTTCTCTGCATTCATCAACTACCTCTGTCTCATACAATCTCTCTGCTCCCCCTTCTTTAGTGATCCCTAAAGCCCTGAGAGGAAGAGGTGTTATATAGATGTGTCATTTAGGATACGTAGGTCATTATTTTCTGAGCATTGACCAGTTGAGGGTCTCTACATTAACTTCTACCCATTGCAAAAATAAGCTTCTCTGATGAGGCTTGAGAGATGCACTAATCAGTGGCATGAAGATTAGTTTGATGCTATATTCATTTAGCAGAATAATAGTATTATGTTCTCTTCTAAAGCCTATAACTTAGCTTGCTGATAGGTCTTTGACCTCATTGATGTTGCTCAGCATGAGTTATGTCTTGTGGAGAAGGCCTTTAATATAATGAGAAAATGATTGGTTACCCCCTATGACATGCATGGCAGCATTGCACCAGTGGGCCTGCCTTGCCAGGCCAGTTGTTCTTAGAGCTCATAGGGATCACAGATGATTAGTTTTCTCTCTTAGTAGTGTACATGGCACCTTCCAGCACTGCAAAATGTAGTCAGTAGAGATGAAGCTTCCAGGTCAGTACCACTTTGATTTCCTAGCATTCTTTGACTGAAGTGTGTGGTGTCTGCAATAGAGTCTTACCATCTAGAGACAACTAAGAACAAGACAACAGCCCGTAAGATTTAGAGGCAGTCTGTGGGACTCTGCTAACCACAACTTGAAAAGAGGTACCCCATATTTTACATTGCTTAGCTTTTTATTTGGTAGCCTGTGTCATCTGGAGAGGATTTTTTTTTCCCAATTAGAGGTCAACTCCATTCAAACTCTTTATATTGCATATATGTATGTTTTATTATGTATTTAAGATATGATCTCACAATGTATCCCAAGCTGGCCTTCACTATGTAGCTCAGCTGGACTTGGAAATTGGAAGCTTTCTGCCTCAACCTCCTGAGTACTTGAATTACAGACCTATAAGCGTGCAAGACCACACCTGGATGTTAGCATATCACAATGATGTACTAACCTAACCATTTCTGGTTGTGGCTATGGTGCTTCACAGGTGTGGATTCCCCATCTTCTAGAGATCAAGCCTTCTGTAGTTGGAAGTGGTTACTAGATTCTTCCCTTGATTCAAATGCCTCATTTGAATCAGTTCCTGTAATGTAGTTTTCTTCCCTTTACACAGTCTACAGTTACCTCTTAGTGTCTCAGACACTAGCGTGTTTTCTCTTCTGAAGTTACATTTATTTTCTCAGTCTGCAAGAGAAGAATCTTCATTGTAAGCTCTGCTAAAGGAAAAACAAGGTGTGAAAATTCACCAGCTCACTTCTCGTTCACATCTGAAACTCTTTCCAAATAATCTCTCATGGTATACAATTTATCTTTATTCTCTAGCCATAGAGAAGAGAAACTAGAACACTTTAAAGAATAATACATGCTAAATTATTATCAGAAACAATAAGCGTGGTTATTTTTATTCTTCTAAGTGACATTTTAAGGTTATAAGACAAACTTTCGCACTGAAAATGCCAGTGTAAATTGAGTGAGAAGATAAGCTACAGGCTAGATCATAAAGACTGATGCTCAAAAATAAAAAATAAGCAGCACAAAAAGAAAATTGATAAAGGATATGAGTGGCTATGCCACTAAAGGTATCCAGACAGTGTGTATTCAGTAGCATCACCCACTAGGGAAATGCATAGTAAAATCCAAAGGAGATGCAATCGTTGCCTGTTACCTAGACTAGAAATGGCAACAGCACCAAGTGCTGGGGGTCATGAGGAGAGAACAGGTCATGCAAACATTGTAGGCATCTTTATGAAAATGGGGCACTTACTCTGGGAAACCATTTTGTGTAACTAAACCTGCAGCTATCATGTGGGCTAGCAGTTATACTCTCAGGTATTATTTTTAGAGAAATACAAGGTTATATTCAAAGAAAAACCATATATGAATGTTTGTAGCTGTTTTTTATAAAGCTTCTAACTTGCAACTAGCCTAGATGGTCTTCAGCAAGTAGACACACACACACACACACACACACACACACACATACACACACACACACCCTGGTGAATATTATTCAATCAAAAAAAAAAAAAAGAACGAATCTTTAATACATACAACCCTCATAGAATTAGATACTGGTGATTTTATTTACATACCATTTCTGAAATGATAAAAATTCAAAACAAAAAAATATTAGTCATAGTTTGGGTGATCGGAAACCATGGTAAGAAGGAGCTGGGGATGGTTTTAATAGGATGGCATGAGTGAGTCGTGGTGCTGTGCTCTGTCTTCACCCGGGGAGTGAATGCATGAGCCCACAAGAGAGGTAAGGAGCCCGTGTAAACTGGAAATAGCAATGCTGCATTGCAGCTGTGTCAGTTTGCTGGCTTTGGTGTTGTCCTGTAGGCTCATAAGTGTTAATTCTGGGGAGACTGGGTAATATGTATTCCTAAATATACAAGTACAGTCTGCTCAGTCTGTGTAATGTTCCTTACATACATGTGCTTTTAGGGCTGACCACTTGATTTTGGATAACCGGTTGGTGTGACGTCTTCTGTGAAGACTATTTTTTTTGGCTCTCGGCACTCCTTAGTTGCCTGTAGTTCTGTCTAGGGTTAAGGCCCAGTGAGATTTCCTTCTTCCATGTGAATGTGTCTGTTGGTATCGTCTTTGTTCAGATCTTATTTAGGCAGCCATGTTGCTGAGACATCACATGTGTATTATCTCAGGCATTCCTAAGAGACACAATCTCACAGCTGACTTCCTGGTTCTTGTGCTGTGCTCTTCAGCCTCAGGTGCATGAGATGTGCTGTAGATAGATCACTTGGGGCTGGACCTCACAGGATCACTTGTTCTCTGCATTTTGATTGGTTGTGAAAATGTTGTTCCAAGATTTAAACGTGCACATTATTGGGGGTGGGGAGGTGGTTCTTGAGGATACCCAGGTGTGGTGTGAGTTTCTTTTCAGTAGCCAGCCTACAATGGCTGTGGCTCCAATGTAACTTCCAGAGTTACTCTGTTTAAAGGCTTCTGTGGAATGCCCTGCCCCCCTTCTTTTCCAGTAAATGAGATCAAAGAATGGTTTACTGGTCACAAGAGCGCAATGAATCCTTACTACACCAAGTCATGAGGGAAGTAAGACATGTTTTGCTGTAAATAAAATGTATAATCTTGTTTGTAAAATACTCAGAAAAATCACAGGTTTACGGCCAGAAGAGGAAGTACAGCTAAGATTAGGCCTTAAACAGGCTTACTGCTGTCTTCACATTTCTGTTTGAAATATCTACATATAAACGGATTACCTTCTCTTGTAAACAGTCTTCACTGCAAATGTTAAGCATGCAGGAAGCCTTGATTCTCTAGTGTGGAAACTTGGAAATTGACTCCCTTTCCTCCCATTCCCTTAATTTTCTGTCTTTCTCTCCTGCCTCAATTCCCCATCTGAGACTTTGATCCTGGATCACAAGGACTGATAATAGCCAAAGCCTGAGTTCTGAGAAATCTTCACATCCGAACAGGGACATAGGCGCAGCCTTTCCAGAGACCAGAGGGAAGCATGAGAAAGTCCAAGCTTGCAGATGGAGTCTTAATTTAAGAAGTTGAGCTTTCAGGACTGGAGAGATAGTTCAGTGGTTAAGGATGCTAACTACTCTTCCAAAGGATCTGAGTTCAACCCCAGCAACCACATGGCAGCTCACAACTGTAACTACAAGATCTGACTTCTCACACAGACATATATGCAGGCATAGCACCAATGCACGTAAAATAAAAATAGATAAATTTAAAAAAGAAAAGTTAAGCTATCTTCTCACTGTGCTTGAAGAGAGCTTTTAGGTCTTATGCCAGCTCACAGGTATAAGAGAACTTGTTTTCAGGATACATTTATGGTTGTGAGTATAATAATGCTTCAGAGATGGTCTCCATATAGGCTACTCAAAAAAGGGGGGGGGGAGACTAGCAGAATTACAAAACATCAGCACACAGCTGCCTGCAGCAGCAACTTCCAGCAGCCAGTGACCGTCACCAGGTGAAGCCAGGGTTCAGGACTCCATCTTGAAAAGAATTTCAGGATTGATCAGTGCAGACTACAAAACATCTTTGTGTTTAATAACAAGTTTCAGACTTAAACTCATGCATGTCTTCATGCTCATGAAGACAGAGAAGGAAAAGTCACACCCAGGAGTGGGTATGGGCTTCTTGAATAACCCTCTTTGCAATTTTTTTTTCACAACTAAATGTGACTCCTCAATGATGGCAGTGACTTTTTTTTCAATTAGAGAATATAAGGAATTCACACAACACAACTGGTTAGTCAACAGAAATTTAAGTATGGCTTCGGGCTCTTAACCAGCTTTTTTTTTTCTTTTAGATTTAAACACTGCATGGAAGTGTCTTCAAAATGGTTACTTCCATGTCCTGATGTTATGAATTAAGTCTTGGTTAAAAATAGGCTGAAATAATAGTTGGTTGAGAGGGGGTGGATTTTAAAAAGATACATAAGTTAAAGACGTGACATAAAAACCCCAAGGTTGGAGAAGGAGAATGGCGACGGGGGATCGCACAAGCCTTTCCTACTCCAGGATTTCAGAATGTTAGGCCAGCTGTGTGGATGAGGACAGCACATGGAATCCCCCATCACTTGACAGAGCAAGGATTAGTTTCCAGAAAGCAGAGTAGCCTGTGAGGTTATGCCTAAGAATGGAGACTGGCTGTGTCAGACAGAGGCAGACAAGCTCTGCTATGGTGACAGGATCCAATACTATAGGAGCCACCTATAGGTCAGAACGGATTACATAGAATCATGTTCATTCATACATCCAATCACACTGGAGTTTACAAACAGTGGGGACATGGCATCATGTGAGTTGTCAACAGCAAAACACCCATGTTAGTTTTCTGCTGTCCTACAGCTATACATGTCACCATGGGAGGAAGCTGCATGACAAGAACCTAAGATATTTATTATGCATTAATCTCCACAACTTCTGAAACTCTATAATGACCTCAAAATAAAACACGCCAGTGTTTCTCTGTCACCCACGCAAGTCAAACTGTGACCTCCTTTCTGAGTCTTGTTCCCTCTTGTTCCTCTGAAGTAATAAGCTATGGGGCACCCAGCCCTGGCCCAGAAGTGACACAGCTACTCCTCACCGCTGGGAAAGAGTTAGGTGCTGTGTTGGTGTGCTCTCTCTTGTACTGAACACCTGACAGCATTTGCTGATTAGCATGAAGGACCACCCCACCAAAGCAAGCAGAGAGTGTCTATGGTGTTCCAAGTGTGAATTCCAGACCTGTGGATAGGAGACTCAGAAAAGACTTCCTCAACATAAGTATATTTTTCCCCCAAGAGGAGCACAGCATCTGCTACCCATTGCTTTCATAACTCTCGGTTTCTGCTAAGCTTATCTTTTCTTTTTTTTCTCTCTTCTCTCTTTCTTCCTTCCTTCCTTCCTTCCTTTCCTTCCTTCCTTCCTTCTTTTCTTTCTTGAATCATTTCTTATTATTTATATGCTTACATGTTTACCTGCCTGCATGTTTATGTACCCTATGTGTGCCTGGTACCCACAAAGGCCGAAGAGGACATCAGATACCCTAGACCTGGAGTTTCACGTGATTGTGAGCTTCCATGTTGGGTGCTGAGAACTGAACCTGGGTCCTCAGCAAGAGCAGCTGGGCTCTTGACTGCTAAGCTGTCGTTCCAGCCCCACTGCAGTTTTTGTTGGGAAGATGAAAGCCAATGATGTCGTATGCAAAATGTGCATCTGGAGTCTAGGCAAGGTGCTCAGGTCAGGAAGTTCTGTCTCATGTTTGCAGCTGTGAATACCACTGTGCGCGCTATGAGTTTGCTGTACTCTATGTTTCTTCATCACTTCCTCTTCCAAGATCCTTTAGGATTTATTCTAACAAGGCGTTCTTGTGTGGTCCTCAGGATTGAACCCAGGCCCTCAAGCCTACTATTAAACTATATTCCTAGCTAATAATTTGTCTGTTGAAGGAGACATAGTGGGCACAAATGCTGGATGTTATAACATGTTCATTTTTTTTAGTGATTTTATTGAACCTTGATTCTTCTATTTTTATCAACTAAGATGTGTTTTGGGAAGCTCAGTGAATCTTACATATTAACCGTATTAATATTGTATGAGAGAATCATTCAATAGTAGTCAAGAGGTCAGGTTCTGTTTCCTAGTATAAATCCATTCCTATCATTAGGCGCTAAGCCACTTTGCACAAACCCTTACCATTTCTGTCCCTCAATGTCTTTCAAAGGATTCATTGTTCTGAAGATTTGTATGTGCATGAGTGTATGTATATGCATGCATGCGTGTGTGCCTGTGTGTGTGGTGTGTCTGAGTACCAAGAAAATGGAAAAGAAGTGATGTGGTTGATAAACATGCAAACTTACATACTCAGCCTGCCCAATGCTATAATGAAGTTCTTGCCAATTCAGAGCCCAGTTCAGCCCTCAATGGGGAGGGAGCTAGTGAGATATGACTGACTGGGCAGGGGAAAGCTGTTTGTTTTAACTGTTTTAGAGTTAGTTAGTTGGTTAGTTAGTAGTTAGTTAGTTGTTTGTTTGTTTTCAGAGGATTTTAATTAAGAAAACTTGGGTTTTACTCTGGGCTCTGAATGATATTTTTTCTGAATCTAGGCATGAGAACACCTCCACAAAAGACAGTAAAGGGCATTTCTACCAAGAAGAGAAGGGACTTCTCATCTCCTCCCCTTGTGGAGAGTGGTGGCTCTTGGTAGCTGGGTAAGTCCTTTGCTACTGGCCTTCACATCTGGTGGAATGTTGGGAACTAATCTCAGACCTTTGTTCAGACTATACCAGTCACCAAGTCCCTGTGTTTTTGTTGCATTTCTTCAAAGGCCAAGAGGAAAACCTATCTAATCTGTCAGAGAGGCTGACCTAATAATCAACCTTACTAACTGTGCTTGTGGAGGAAAATGTCTAGTAACATTACATATAGTAAAAACCCAATGCATGGAGCAGCCTAGGGTAGCAGCACATGCCTGTTATTCCAGCACTCCGGAGGGAGGAACATCATAGATGTTTGAAGGCCACTCTAGTCTCCATGGCAAGTCCTAGCCATCTACGCTTTATAAAGCCCCTTCTCCAACTCCAAGAATATGTATATTGAAATACAGGAGAATAAGAGCATAGTTGTTATATTTGCTTTAGATTTTTTGTTGAGAAGGTACAGGTCACAGACTTGTTCCAGTTCCTTCTTTAAGAATTCCCAACAAGGGTGATTTTCCAGTCTTCCTTCTCCAAAATATGATCTTATTTCCCTTATCAAGCAGAGCTTTCTCTTCAGTAAGCTCCCTGGTGTGTGTTGCCTAGAGCAACATCTGCCGGGGCTTTGTGTTGGCACTTGTGGAATGCTGAGCTGTGAGATTCTGCACAGTAGTCTTCTTTCAACATCATAGTGTCAAGTAACACCCCTTCTATGGGTGGCTTTGGGGTCTAGGAGCAAGACCTCATCCACCCACAGCCCACTGGGTGTCTGGGCTTTAACTTTATGTCTTGTTCACCGCTATCTCTTGTGCTTAGAACAATGATATAGCCCATAATTGGCACATCATGGGCACTTGACAAATACTTACTAAAGAGTAAGCCAGGCACCTCTGCACAAATACATTTAAAGATGCCCCACCCGGCATTTTACCGGTCAAAAATCATAGCCCTTCTTCCCCTCCCTTCTTTTTCTAGAACCGGCAGAGCTCCTGAAACCTGGGCCATCTCCCACAACTTACTCTTATTATTACTGGGCAAAGACAATGCTTTCCAGATCTTCTCTGAATGCCCACTGACTAATAGGAGGCATCTACTTTCTCTGTTTATAGAAAAATACTTAAAGCTGGTGCTTTGTAAATTAAAAGATCTCTTTAGTTCATAGTCATGAAGATTCATGAACATGTTACCAACTTCTGCTCCTCTCAGCTGAGGGCCTTCTGAGCTATGACAAATGACACTAGCTAGGAATATGTGTGCGATGAAGATTGCAGACTGAGACTAGAAGCCAGACCAGGGATAGGCTTCTTTCCTATGATTCCTTACTCTAACAGAAGCCAAGCAGAGTCTCTCCAGAACTACATTAATCCCATCTGAAGGTACAATACTCAATAACCTAATTGTATCCCTCAGGCCCTACCACCTTGTGTTATAACATTAGGGTTTTACTGCTGTGAACAGACTCCATGACCAAGGTAACTCTTACAACAACATTTAATTGGGGCTGGCTTACAGGTTCAGAGGTTCAGTCCATTATCATCAAGGCCAGAACATGGCAGCATCCAGGCAGACATGATTGTAGGAGATGCTGAGAGTTCTACATCTTCATCTGAAGGCTACTAGCAGAATACTGACTTCTAGGTAGCTAAGATGAGGGTCTTATGCCCACACCCACAGTGACACACCTACTCCAACAAGGCCATACCTTCTAATAGTGCCACTTCCTTGGCCAAGCATATACAAACCTCAAGTATAATACCAGTGGTCAAAGCTTCCACAGATGAAGACACACCTAAATCTTATCAAACCCTAGCACTATACAACCTAAGCCTGCAGCTAAATGAGGAAGACTGACTCTGTCTGTCTTATTACTAAAGAAAAACCATGAAGCAGAAATGATCTCTCAGACTTAGTGTCTGATAAAGAAATCATCACTAAGCTGCCAAGACTTCAAAAGTCTTTATGCAGCTCACCCTTCTCTCAAATATTTTCTGTGCCCCATTCATCATTAAAACTCAGATATACTTGAACAAGCCCAGAAAACCAATGTAGAAGCCCCATAGTTTTAGTTTTAGTTTTAGTTTTTTTAAATCTTTCTCAGAGAGGAGTCACCCAACATCAAAGGTGGAAGTTGAAGCACTGAACTGTGACAAAAGCCAATGACCAGAAGGATGAAGACATCCTAGGGAGACTGCATTGGCCATTCCAATGACCAGAAGGATGAAGGCATCCTAGGGGACTGCACTGGCCATGCCTCTAGTGTTTCCAGAAGAGCCATCTTGGTGCATGCCCATGGCTTAGCAAGCATCAACATTGCTCTTTCTCTAAATTCTGTGTCAAATTATCTGAGAATCTCTGCTTGGGGCCTCACTTATAAAGAATCACAAAGGAGAAAAAGTTATCCTAATTTATGTGTTCCAGGGTCACATGCAAGGCTCTACATGGCTCTCAAGAAAGACCTGCTGTTTAGGGCAAAACAAGGTAAAGAGCAGGCCAGACTTGCTCAAAAAGCACAAGGCAAAGCTCAAGACACCTAGAAACCATGGAGAAAACTGGATTCCTTACAGACACTGGGTGGACTTTGCAGGAACCAGGGGTTTCCTGTGTAGGGACTAGTAGATGTTTCATGTGAACTGCAAAATCAATTTACCTGGGTGGCCAGGCCTCTCTAGCCTGGAAGCTGACATCTTCTGGACCTGCTTCTTTGGGAATTCTTTTAAAATAACTTTAATATATTTATTATTTATATACTTATTGTATATGTGTGTGTGTGTGTGTGTGTGTGTGTGTGTGTGTATGTGTGTGTGTATGTGTGTGTCTGTGTGTTGTGTCTGTTCCTGTGCCACAATGTGCGTGTGGATGTCAGAAAACAACTTGTGGCAATTAGCTCTCTTCTATTATCATGTGGCTCCCAGGGATTAAACTCTAGTCATCCGATGTCTTCGGAGCAAGTAACTTTATTCCACTGAGCTGTTCACTGGTTTATCCTTGGGTTAACTTGTAAGCATGTTCACACAAACAGGACAACTTGTACTTTAGAATAAATGCTCCAAGAGAGAAGCTGGGGACTTTGGTAATAAAAGCAAAGAACTTTAGAAGTAAGATGGACTTTGGTGGTGATTTTGTGCAAATCTGTCCTTTTACAGATGAGGGAGGGCATGGTTGGCTAGTTCAGGAAGGTCGCTTAAGTGGGGCAGGGTGGGAGGAGGGTTGCTTATTTCTCAAGTACACCTAAGCTAAGAGACGTCTCTGTTTCAGCAAGTCCTGCTGTAGTCTTGGAATTGAAGCCAGCTCTGGCCTTTGAGGGGGACCACTTGGAGTCCAGTCATCAAGACTGCGCAACACATCTCTAGGGCAGGAACCTCCAGAATTAGCTGGCTACTCTAGACTCAGCAACATCCCTCTCTTTCTACCTACAGTCTACCTTCAAATCTAGAGTTTTGTCAACCAAGTCACTTGAGATGCTTTGTCAGCCAGCTGGCCAAAGAGACATCCTGGGAAGCCAAACCTCTGCTAAGGCTATGAACTGACAGCCTTTGTGACCCTTTGGCTGACAAGAGAAGATGCTCTTCTTTCTTTCTAATGTGAGCTATACCATGTCAGTGCATTAGAATAAAGACCTACCTGGTCATCTGCTTGGAGTTTTTTAAAAGTAGAAAATAATTATTCATCTGCCAGGCAAACTTGCCAATATAAGAATCAACTCAGGCCAGTGAAGTGGCTTAGTAGGTAAAGACCCTTGCTGCCTAGCTTTACAGCCTTTGTTCAGTCCTTGAGATCCACATGGTAGAAGGAAAGAACTGAGTCTTGAAAGTTATCTCTGTCTTCCATATGTGTCCTGGCATGTGCACATATGTATGTGTGCACACAAGAGAGGAGAGGATAAGTAAACCAACAAATAAATATAAAACAAATAAGTAGTGTTGTGGTGAATATTATTTGGGGGTTTCTACCCCACTTTAAATTATTCAGTTCCTAAATAAAAGACACAAAACCCTTATATTTATAATAAGCCTTAAAAGCACTAGATCTGGGTAGATATCAATCTCTATGCTATTTTGTCTACTTCCCTGTCAATAGCTCTGAGATATCACTTGCCACGTTCCACCTGGGCTAATCCTACTGCAACTGGCCACCTCTCATGGCCATGCTCTCTTAATCCACCTACTCTGTGGCGTCTTCCTTCTCTCTCCTCTAGGTCTCTGCCTCAGACACCAACCCTTGGGAAATGAAACCTTGTCTACCTCTCTTCTGCCCAGCTACAGGCTGTAGGCATCTTTATTGACCAGTCAGGGTTACCTTGAGGAGAGGGGAAAGTTACATAGCACCACCTGGTGTATATGAGGATCTCCTCGTGGGGGAGGCAACCAGATCTTGGGGGCCAGTATTTAGCATTACTATACATAGCAACAGACCAAACCTCAACAAAGTAGACTCAGTTCTGACAAGAGCCTTAATGAGCCATTTTAAGGCATTATCCAGCCACCTGGGGACAGACAGTGGGTAGGGTTCTCTTTAGCATTTCTTCACTAAATTACTCATGGCCTCCTTGTAACCCTCTCTAGAATCCTGAGAATAAAATCAAAAGAGTAGTCATCCCAGATATGAAGACAGGTAATCAAGAGGAAAGGCTTAGTTTGGGGGGTGGATAGCTATCCTCTTTACCAGTCCATCTGTACATGTGAATCCCAATTCATCATTGGCATTCTCTCTCAAACCCTCAATTTGGTAAGAGAGAACAGTGGCCTGTTTTCACATTTCCTTATTTATACTCCATTCAGTGAGTACCCGATATGGCACCATCAATGCTCCAGGAACATCATGGAGGTCTTGGCCTCACTGAGTCTGCAATGTGCCAGTGATCTCAATAATTGTACTGAAGGCTGGGCATGCTGGAATTGACTGACCTCAGTGAAAGATGATAATAGAATGCACTGCAAGGGTAGCTATCTCAGGCTCAAGCATTGAGAAGTCTGCCTCCAAAAGAAACTATGATTTAATTGCTATTGAAGAGTCCATCAGTGACTTGCTGTAGAGGAACACCCAAGGCTGACATAGGGAGATCATGAGACTGCACAAGGAAGGAACAGCCTGTATGGAAAAGCTCAAGGTGAAAGGGGATGGAGTTTACCCAGAAGTCAGAAAAATGAAGATGATCTAGATTAACAGGAGGCAAGGGACACAGAGGTGAGAGGCTCAGACTAGCACTGTCTCACTAGTACAGCAAAGCATTAGAACTATGACTACACATGTGACTCTTCTCTGCAGACTTCAGTGTCCTCAGGTGTGACAGAAAAGGCTTGGTTAGCTAAGAGGCCACCGTGGAGAAAGTAGTTACAAAGCCTAGCTCAAAGGCTTCTGAAGGATTCATGTGAGAAGGGCAAGGACTGTCACCTTGATCTCCCCGTCTTTGAAATGACTCCATGTTCCCTCAGTCAGGTAAGCAGGAGTGAAGTGAGGGGTTGGTGGAAACTTTGCTGAGCTCTGGAGCCATGTTATCAGAGGTAGACATTTGTACAGTTCACTTTCTTGATAGTCGGTATCTGGAATGTTTCATTAAGCTCCAGAAAGAGTAAATACTTAGGTGTGATTACAGGGTACACTGAAAGAGCTTCTATCATTTAATGAATAGAAAATAAATACTGATTGGAACTTGTTTTTGTTTTCTTTCTTTTTAAGAAAGTGTCATGTATTGAATAAGAAATAATGTTTAACAAGGTTCTTAGTCTCATCCTATACGCAGTAGGTACTCAGTCATTTTGACTTGATTTATTTCAAATATGTAACCTATTAAGTGCTCTTTATGCTATTGGTCATCATATGGAAACTGTGCCTATGATTATGAATAACTATACAGAGAAGACATGTGTCATTAGACTGAGCCGCATACTGCTGGTTCAAATTTTTCCTTTCAAGTAAATGACTTTCTCAACACCCATGGTTGTAGTCAAACAAATGTCACTCATGATAAGTTCATAGCATCGTATCAAAGCATGTTACAGCCAAGGTCACAGACCCAGGCTCATGCCTTTCCTTCCACCTTTGAAGGCCTTGGTGCCTCTTGGGGTAATTATTATATATCTGGAAGATATAGCTCATGGGTGAGCAGAATGGGAGCTTGGAGGAGCTGGTTTGCAAACGATATATTTGATCACTGATTTCCCCTTTAAAAGAAGCTGTTTCTGCTATTTGATAAACATTTAAAAAGGTGAGCCCTGGATAGCTTAAAGACCATGGTTTTTGAAGCTATGCCCAAGAGTTATTAAAAGTACATTAGTAAATAAGACTGTGGTAAAAGAAACAAGGTGAGAATCTACAGTCTGGTTTCATAAAGACACATATCAAGTGTTTCATTCAGCTGGCCTGACCTGGACCAGATATTCCACCATCATCAGCCAGCCTGGCCACCATCTCATCTCCACTCACCCTGACAGACAAAAGATGTGACCAGTGAAAGATCTTCCCAGGATGGGATTTAGGTAAAAAGGCTAAAGGCAAGAAAATTTAAAAGTAGCTATTGTGAGAGTGACTCCCTAACTCCTGAAATTAGAGAAGGCGATATATACCACATGGGAAACAGATGTGGGTGATACTCCATATCTACCTCCCGCACTGGGGAAGCCCTGTTACCTGTTCCCAGATTGTATGTCTTCAAGTGGCCTCCTGGAAGCTACCAGGGCATAGCTGATGGCAATTCTGAAGGTCACCCCAGAGAGAGCATTGACCTGGGAGCAAACCTGCAGTGGACAGTATCAGGTGATGCCCATCATGGGGGTGTTACATGACATGTCCTAAAGCTGGCCTTTCACCGTTGCCATGTTCAACCCTTGCCTGGGTTGGAAGCTGGGCATGTAATGCTCCATCCACGCGGGCCAAACATCTACTCCTTCCCATAATGCCAGCCAAGCTCAGTCCTGGGGTCTAGGGTTTAAATCACTTAAACAAGTGATTTCTTACATTCTTGTTTCACCAGTGTTGGTGTGTGCTGCACACTCTTCTAACAGTACCTGCCTGAGCTGCCTCCAAGTCTTCTTTTCTCTCTTTCAGAGCTTAGAGGTAATTTTTTTTTCTTAGCACTGACCAAGGTGACCTTCCAAGACCATTACTGGTAGAGCAAGAACATTCACAGTTTGCTTAACCTTTCTCAGGCCACCTGCTATAAGCATTCTCAGAATCCTAAATGAACACTATTTTGTCTGTTATTGTCCACATTAGGGTGGTGTTTGTTTCTCCCAGAAATAACTTTGAGGTCTGATATAATATTTCTATTAGACTCTCTCTCTGTCTCTGTCTATGTATGTGACTGTATATGTGTGTATGTGTATATGTGCATGTATATACATGTGTGTATGTATGTGTATTGTATATATGTGTATACGTGTGTGTATATGTGTATGTGTGTGTATATATGTGTGTGTGTGTGTGTGTGTGTGTGTGTGTGTGTATGTATATATATGTGTGTATATATGTTTATATGTGCATATGTGTGTATATATGTGTATGCATGTATATATATGTGTGTGTATGTGTGTATATGTGTGTTTTGTTATATATGTGTGTGTGTATGTATATGTGTGTATATGTGTATGTGTGTGTATATATATGTGTGTGTGTGTGTGTATGTATATATATATGTGTATATATGTTTATATGTGCATATGTGTGTATATATGTGTATGCATGTATATATATGTGTGTGTATGTGTGTATATGTGTGTTTTGTATATATGTGTGTATGTGTATGTATATGTGTGTATGTGTGTGATGTGTGTATGTATGTGATGTGTGTATATGTGTGTAGTGTATATATGTGTGTATGCAGGTATATGTGTGCATATATGTTTGTATGTGTGTGTACACACGTACGTGGAGGCTAGATCCCAATGTCAATGGCTTCTTCTATCACTCTCCTCTTTATTTACTGAGGCAGGATCTTCTTCCCTAACTTTAGAGCTTACTGGTTGATGACAAAACTCTGTCTTGTCTTCTCTGCCCTGGCACTAGAGTTACAATGTAAACTGCCATGCCTGGCTTCTCACATGTATGGAGATACAGTCTCAAGTTCTCATTCTTGCAAGGGCAGGCACTGAAGCCACTGAGCCATCTCTCCAGCCTGTTGCTTTCATTCTTAAAGATGACTGGCTAAATAAAGTAAAGGAGGGAGGCAATCCCATAGTGCTAATAGCTGTCAGACCCCATCTCCAAAGCTGTACAAATGAAATCAAACAACATACATAGTAGATATACACAAGGTTGATACAGGACTTAATTAGCACATGGCTGCCCATATGTATCCTGACATCTAAAGAAAACTGCAGCGTTTAAATGTGAAATTTTTCTTCCAGCTTTAAAATTTTTGGTTGTACAATCATTCTCATTGCTAAGTTAACCAAGGCACTTTTGTGGCAAGATATCACACTAATCTAGACAAATTCACTTTTACTAAATGGGCCAAAGAGGAATGCAAAGAAATTGTATTAATGTGTGATGTGCTTCCCTTTGAAAATGAGAACAATTCTAGCATTAGGTTATCAACTACAGATCCCTCTCTTCTGATCTGATTATTGTAAATACTTTGGGACAGATATTGTAATGAAATGATTAAAAAACCGAGGAGATTTTGGAGACTAAAAAAGGCAATTAATTAAAGAAAAAAGGTCCTGACTTGCCTTTTAAAACTTTCCTTATCAAAAATCTAAGAAGGGGGAATGTGAGTAATAGGAACACCCATGGTCAGGAATCCCAGCACTCAGATAACTGAAGCAGGAGGGTCTTGAGTGCAAGGCCAGCTAGGGCTTCATAGACAGATTCAAAAATAAATAAATAAATAAATAAGGAATGCAAAACCCTCTGTATCTCAGAACTCTTAGATAAACCATCAGTGTTCTGTTTTGTTTTTACAGTACTGTTTTTGATTTTTTTCAGCATTCTTGAGAGATGGACTTGGAGGCTATTTAAAAAACCTACACTGACAGTTACTCTCCCTTCTTAGATTTTTGAGAAGAAAGGTTTTAAAATGTTTTTATGTGTATGAGTATTTTCGCTGAATGTATGTCTGTGCACCACATATGTGCCTGGCACCCAAAGAGGTCTGAAGAAGGCATTGATTCCCTTAGGAATGGAGTTTATAGATGCTCATGAATTGCCATGAGGGTTCTAGGAATCAAACAGGGGTGCTCTGGACGAGCAGCCAGTGCTCTTAACCACTGAGCCATTTCTCCAGCCCCACTGATATTATTTTTCTGAAAATGGTAATTGTGTGTTGCAAGTCATCCAGTTAACTGGCAGATATGCCCCTCTGATCCAGAGTTCTGGGTTTGGGGGCTCACTGTTTTGTCCACATTTCTGCTTCTACTTTCTAAGAAGCAGAAATCAGACTGATTAAACTGTGAGGGAACTTAAGAACAATTACTGTTGCGGGCAAAAAAATAAATAAATGAATAAATAATCTTCAAAATCAGGCTCCTGCTCCCTGCCAGAGAGATCATAAAACTTGCTTGTTCTGTCCTTCCTCTCAGCAGCGAGACATAAAAGTAGAAAAAGTCTTGAAGAACTAAGGTAGAATTTTGATGCTGGAAGCCTTCTAAATACTGCATTGTCTCCAGAGAGGAGGACAATCCAGCCTTTGTTCCTTAGGGGCATTTTCTGTCCATGTTAGGTTCCAGACAGGCCCTCGGTCCTTAGAAGGGCTGTTGTCTTTTTCCTGCCACAACATCAGTGTGACATATCTCACACTTCAGAAGGCAGCCTACTCAGTCCCCATTCATAGATTCCTCTGGAATTTAATGTCTACTCACCACCACCCCCTCACGGAAAAAAAAAGTCCTGGCTTTGTCTGAAGGGTTATTGGAAATAGAACTTGTGAAAAACCCTTAGTATGTGATGGGGACCCTGACAATAATGTTTTGTAAGAGCTCTCTCTGTCTGATGTGTGCTGACAGCAATGAATCACTTCACTTAACAGAATTGCTCTTTGTTATGTAAACTTTGTAAAGTCCCCCTGATGTGACCTCTTGCATTTAGGGGAATTCCCAGCCCAAAACTGTCATCTTTCTGTGGACAGTAGTATTTTTTGTGGTAACTTTTGGTGCTAAATTCCCAGTAGACCTCAAAGTTTTACCATCCCCTGGGTCAGATGCCAAGCCAAGTGTAGAACTCCGACTATAAAATAGGTATGTGTATAAGGCTCAAAAACCATTAAGTAGAAAGAGCATGTGTTTCTCCAGCTCTTCGGTTAGCATACCTCTATCTTAAAATGTCAGCTTCTATCAAAATGACGTCATATCTAACCATACAGCATTTCTAGACTAATCTATCCCTGCAGACTTTAGATTCCTATCTCCTGTAAGCATCTAGTCTCTTGGAGAAGACACAGTTAGTATGGGGACTATACTTTTAGAAGGGTATTTAAGCAAATACAATGAGTTGTTACGACCATCACCAACAAAAGACCAGATTCCTTCTACATATGGTGTCTGGGCAGCTTTGACAGGACCTGAGTTAACTGTTCCAGTCTGAGCCAATATACTTAGAGTCTGCAAGAATACTCACTACTATAATCACAAAGACCACCTGACTGTCAAAACTACAGGCTCTTCCTGCCCATGAAAACCTAAGATGACTGACCTGTCAAAAGATCTTCTTTGTCTCCTAAACTGTTAATCTCCCGGGCTTGACTGTGAAGTGATCAGATCCTGCATCTCCCATAAATGTGCATCATATAAGTCAGTCATCAGCCCCAAAGATGTTATGCATAGATCCTTCAAGAATGATAAAAGGTCTTAGCAACATATCATCAGTATAGTGTGTGGAGGATGAAAGCAGGTGTCAGAGTAAAGGAAAGAAAGAAAGAAAGAAAGAAAGAAAGAAAGAAAGAAGAAAGAAAGAGAAGAAAAGAAAGAAAGAAAGAAGAGAGAGAGAGGAGGAGGACTACATCATACCCACTTCTGCATTAGCATACACACATGGATACATTATATATACATATATGTGTGTATATATATCATATATTAAACATACCCTATCTTCGCATATTTGCACACACACATGCACACATACACACACATGCACATACACACATACATCCCACAGCATATGTGATGTTGGGCAAGTTATCCAAGACTCAGGGATTCTTTCCTCTACTTGTGAGTAACATGCAGTTGAAATTTATCAGTCTAGTGTGACCACGGCAGAAGTCAGCACACAGAAGATTGGGCATCCAGTGCTGACAGCTATTGTAATCACCATCATTATCACAGATGTCATTCCTTCTGTGATTTGAGTAATCATCACTGCCACACGTTTTCTAGCCAAAACTAGAAAATTATGCCAGGAACTAGACTATCTTTTTTTTTCAATTCAGTTTTGAGGTCAGCATACACAGTGACAGGTTTCACTATGGAATTTCCACACACCATATTCTTACACCTTCTCCTTGTTCATCCTCAACTCTTGGGACCCTTCTATTGCTGTTCATTAGTCTATGAAGTCCTATATTTCTTATTACTTTTATTTCATTGTTTTTTGATCCTTCCATTTGTGTGTTTGTGTGTGTGTGGTGTGATGTGATGTGTGTACATTTGTATGCACAGAGGTCATGGGAGGATGCCCTATCACTTTTTATGTTAACCTGGAGTCAAAGCTAGCAGCCAGCAAGCCTCTGCTTTCCTCCATATCCTCCCCCCACAGCGCTGGGTAACAGGCACAGAAGCAGCACACTCAGCTTTTTATGTTGGTGCTAGGAGTCTGAGCTCAGGTCTCCCTGCTTGCACAGCAGGTACACTTACCTGCTGAGCTATCTCCCCAGTCCTGCCCCAGGTTTTAAATGAGCGGACCTCTAAACCAACAGTGAGGTGCTCACTGTCATCAGTAAGAACATTTGTCTGAACTAGTGGGAAGTCACAGAAACAAAGCGCATAGCTCCCAGTACTCCTTTCTTAGGGTGATAGGGTAGCCTGATCTACTTTCACAGTTTTATCTGCCATCCGAGTGGAACAAGATTAAAGTTCTGGTCCACACACTTAGCACAACTGATAATTGTGTGAGTGCAAAATAAATGAATAAATAAACAAACAAATAAATAAATAAAACCAGGGGAAGTGGCATGTGTGGCCAGCACACGACAGCTTGTAACCCTACCTGGGATTTCAATGTCCCCCAGGCTTATCAACCACAGATAGGAAATACAACACACCTTTTACTGGATGTGAAGTCTTACTGTGGCTCTTCTAAATACAAGACACACAGCAGGCATGATCATTTGTAAGCTTGTCTGCCAGGGTATCTAGCAGCCCATCAGTGTTCACTGATCAACAGGTAATCTGAACAGGTAAATGACTGCAGACAGGGGCTGATGAGGGTGTGCTTGCCAGTCAAGGAGGGAACAGATTCACCTGCCTCCGCGTGGATGCTCAGTCTGCTTCCCATTAATGAACAAGGAAGCTTTTGTATTGTTTGTCAAAGAGTTGGACATGTGGTGTTAGCCTCTGTTGGGGCCTACAGTAGCTCCCCCCAGACCAGCTTCCCATAGAACTCCTTCAGCACTGGTACTATATAACTTTAGGATTCCATCGACCACAGCTGTGTACAAACAGACATTTGACGAAAATATCAAAATTGAATGTATTTTATTTTTATTTGTTGTTTTTTTTCCCATAAGACTTTTGGTATAATCCAGGGTACTAGAAAGTAAATAATAGGTCTCCCTGGCCAAGAAGTCATCTCAGTATCATTTTGTATCTACTTACACATCTGCAAGAAAGAGTCCAGCTCAGAACCCACAGCTTAGTGAATTTTTCCCACACGGAACACCACTCTGTTACAGGTACTAGCTCAATTGAGTAAGAAGCATCTGCAGCATTTCCAGAAGTCTCCAGAATCTCCGTGGCCCCTTCTCAGCCTTGGCTCCCCTAAGGGCTGTCTTGCTCTGTATTCCACACAGCATGGATTGGTTTTGCTTTGCCACTTTTGAATCTAGTCAACAAGGACAACATAGGCAAATGTGATTGTTTCAGATGTCCAATGGGTGTTTATTGAATAAGTACACAGCCACCTTCAAGTAAATACTAATTTTCAGTACACCCTGAAATATGAGCACTTTTTTTCCAGTGCTAAGGGGTGCGTCCAGGACCTACTGTGTGCCAGGTAAGCCCTGGACCACCAACAGACATGCCTAGCCCCAGCCTGAACATCACATGTGGTGCCCTTTCCCTTCCTCTATGACCTAAAGTACTAAAATATTAATTGGAAAGTCAAACTCTCTCAACTTCCTTTTCCTTATATGTAATTTATGTGAGCAGATTTGGTTTTTTTTTTCTATTTCTTTCTTCATCTCTTCCTTCTCCTCTCTGTTAATAAACCATTCTATGCCATATTTATTTACTGTCAGATTCTTTGTTTATGTTCTTTGTATCGTTTCCCCACAAACCACTCTGTTAAAAGTATTTCCAGCATAGGTTGAGAGAGGGCAGGGATAGACACTTTATACTTTGTGATCAAACAATAATTATTGATGAAAGAAGGCCAGAAGGAAAGGCAGTTTTCCCTTTGTAGTAAGGTAAGTAAATTCTTCTGCATCCTTTCTGCTTCTCCAAGTTTCCAGGTCTTCTGCAGCAGAGCTGAGTGAGAAAATACTCTAGCCCAGGAGAAGATCCTCTGGGCTCGCACTCCAGGGCCCCAAGTCCCATCAGGACTGATTATACAAGCAAAAAGCCTTTTCCTGAACTATTGTATTTGTTAGTGTGGTCTCAGTATTAGTTAACATTTTCTTTGCTAGCAAGTTTTGTAAAAATGAAAACCCTTCTTTCCAAAGCAAAATACCTAGACATTACCTAAACATTATTCTTTAGCAAGCTGGTTTAATCTTGTTTTTCTTTAGCAGAGGAAATTGCCATCTAAAGAGGCATTTCCTAGTATAGCAGACTCTAACTGTATAACTTTGTTTCTGTCTAAATAGAGATTTTTCCTATAGGTGGCACTAGTGTGTTTAGACAGAATTCATATGTCCCCAGTGGAAGCCGCTGTGAAGTTCAAATAGCTACAATTACCCTTTAGCAACACATTTTTTTTTTAAACATACTCAAAAGTTGTCTTGGCTTTTCAGCACCTCAAAGTGGGCTGCAAGATTCCCATACTAGCATTTCAGTTGCTGGCCTTGTGCCTACCTGATAAGACAGAAGACTTGAGTTCAACTCCCCAGCAACCAAGTAAGAAAATGACTGCATGTGTTTACATGCATCTGTAACTTTTGTTCAGGGGTAGCAGAAACAGGAGACTCTTGAGAGCACACTGGCCACGCAGGCTAACAAACATTGGGCTCAATAGGAGACCTTGTCTTAAGAGATTAGATGGAAAGCAGTTTAGCAAGACAGCAGACGTCAACCTCTGTTTTCTACAAGCATAAGTATATAGACACTCAGATACACGTGCACACACAGAGACATACACACACACACACACAAACACACACAGATACACACACACACACAGAAAGAGACATATGCATACACATACACACACAAACATGCACACACAGAGACACACACATACAAGCAAATACAAACACACACAAACACACTCCATTGGTAAAATGGATTTAAATATACTAACTTAAATGCGTCATATCACATACCAACCTTGAGTTTTAGTTCCAATCTTATTTTTGTACCTTTTTATTTTTAAATCTCTCATACATATTTAAAAACCACTTTTTTATATCCCCGTGTTTTAAAAAAAAAACTCAGTCTGTCAAATTCAAAATAACTTTATGACATTTTTTTTTTCAGTATAATAGTGGCATTAGATAATTAGGCAAACTTGGAAAATTATAAAAAGCACAAATTGGAGTGGATAAATTCTCACCACAGTAGCAATCCACATAGTGTGCAGAGCCTAATGCTGGCAGAACATGAATAGCACTTTATTACAAGGTAAGAGAGAGGTAGATAAATGAAATAGGGCTGCCTTAGACTGGTGGAGTCAAGGGGCAAACTCAGCACTTTACAAGTCTGCTTACATTGCTGGGAATTTTACATGGGGTAAAAGACTGTACTACACAACTTCCAAGGTACTTTCCTAAACTCAAATCCTCCATCCATCAGCTGTTTTGTTGAGTATATATCATTGAGAAGATGTTTCACCAGGTACTGTGATTTGTACCGTTGAGTACAGCAGGAGGAACAAGGCATGGCACAGTGAATCCAATAATTCATTACTTGTCCACAAGCATAATGAGACATTATTGTGAGATTTCCATGAAAGAGCAGATGGTGTTCTGGTATAGGGAACAGGGCTGGAAGATTTAATCCTTAAAAGACAACCAACCAGGCAAATGGAGGAAGAGGAAATGGAAAGACTTATGGTAGGAAAGAGGTCCATATCGTTTAGGAGAAGAGCACAGTTATGAGTGGTAATGGGTCCAGGCCTGGCACCAATCAGACCAGAGATTAATGGGACTCTGTCGATTATCAATACACTTATCACACTAGCTGAGCTTCTGTATTTTAATTCAAACTAAGGTGGGATGCCTGGTATGGTAGTGTACACCTGTAATCCTGGCACTAGGGGGTAGAAAGAGAGGAATCAGGAGCCCAGTGTCATCCTTGGATATATAGCACATTTGAGATCAATCTGGGCTCAACAAGACCCTGCTTTTTTAAAAGTGGGATAAATGGGATTCTACCAAGGAATTTTAAGCTAGGAATGCATGATGTTACTATCAGGCTTCTGCATTGAAGCTGAGTTGGTTGATCTGAAGGGATGGGTGGAGATGGAGATGCTATTGAAGTAGGTCAGCCATGAAGGAATCATCATGACCACTATCATGGGAGCATGGTGCTTTAAAGCAGCGTCAGTAGAAATGGATGCAATTGAATGGGGAGAGGACAGTGGAAAAAATGGCTTCCTACTCAAGGAATCCATTGAATCAGGTCGTTGTATTAAACTTCAGGAAATAAGTTCTACTTGATCAACAGGCATGCATGCATCCATCTTTTAAATTTCAAGTCAGTCTCTGTTCTAGGCACAGAGAATCCAACAGAGAACACAACAGACAGCTACCCAAAGAAAGCATTTGTGAAACCATAGTGTGGAAAGAGTAAAAACCAGGCATCAGCAAAGCCCTGCCACAGATGAGTCTGGCTTATTGCCTGTTACTATAAATAAAGTTTTATTGGTACAAATCTGTATCTATTCAATCACACTGTGTCTGTGTGTCCTTTTCCATGCAAGTGTATGCAGTGTGGTCCACAAAGATGAAAGCATGCTTACAGAAAGTGTGCAAATCTTTATACTCAGGCGATCTATATGTTAGGCTTGCCTTTTCCCTTGATCTTCTGTGTTATCTTGGGAAAATGCATTCATTTCTATGACTCACTTTTCCCAATATAAAACAGAAATACTGTTGGCTGTGCCACCCACATAGACAAACAGAGAAGACACACTGAGAGTTTGGGGGTAGGTAGCATGCCTCATGGATGTGCGGTGCAAAGATTATAGATTGTTCTGTTCATTCTAACTTCTACATAGTGTTCCAAGTCACTAATCTACCCTGTTAGCCTGATCCACTTTCTAAAAGTATTTTTCTATTACAGCACACTGGAACTGACTTCAGTCTGGGCCCTCATGTGTGCCTGCCCCTTGTCTCTCCATCTTTGAGTTTATTGAAATAAACTCTTCCCTGTGCATCTTTTCCTCGCTGACCTTGTTCACATATCCATCATGCCAAATTGGTCCCTCCCCAGTTCTCCTACAGCTGTCCTTCTGTGTCCTTCATGAAACAAGGATATGTGCATCACCACATGCACTCAGTACAATGTGCCATCCTCGAGGCTCCATAATTAGCCCTTAACTAGAATTATGTGAATTACACATTTCAGTCCTTAGACTGTCTCCTCCATAGGAAGAATGCAATGGAGAAATAGAAATCTCCCAGAATCTGAAGACCAACATAACAATGGCTTGGGCAACATCTCTTTGTGAAAGCAAGAGTTTGTACCCTAGTCACAAAAAAGGTTGAGTCAAGACTAAAGCTAACTTTTGTGTCTTCAATTATATGAATCCAGGTAGGTCATAGTGTTTAAAGAAGTTACCAGAATCCTAAAATGGAAAAACTTCATATAAAAATCTGAGTTTGTGACTTCTTTTAGAGTAGTGGTTCTCGACCTTCCTAATGCTGTAGCCCTTTAATACAGTTCCTCAGGTTGTGATAACCCCAGCCCTAAAATTACTTTATTGCTACTTCATAACTGTAATTTTACTACTGCTATGAATCATAATGTACATATCTGATATGCAACCCCAAAGGTGTCGTGACCTATGGGTTGAGAATGATTGTTTAAGAAAAATAACTAGATTTCCACATGGCAGCAGTCTATAATAGCTTAATAAATATTACTGTTTATGTGGTGTATACAATCTTCGCCTTGTCACTGTTCCCTACAGTCCACATTATGTGCCTGAAGCTCCAGGGCAGTGGCCAGATGTCATGGTGATTTCTCTGTTTACATGTGTCTGCTTTCATGTACAGAACCAAGAGAAAAAAAATGAAGTTTATAAAGAAGATTCGTGGATTCTGGGGTCAGATTGTTGGGTTTCAAATTCTGGGGGCCCCTTCTATACAGAATTGGCAGATAAAACATAGGAAACCCAGTTAAAATTAGAATTTAAGAGAAACTATTTATAATTTCTTTGCTCTAAATATGCCCTGTATGCTGTAATCCTGTAGTCTGCTAAATCTGGTACCACTGCTTGTACTCGCTGTGTGACTTCAGGTAAATTTCCTAACTTTTCTATGTCTCTGTTTCTCCCCTATAAACTGAAGAGACTAAAGGGATGTTGTGAGGACAGAATGAACATTAGCCACTGTCTGTGTCGATTTTTAAGGAAAATTGGGATGAAGCATGCTTCTTGGGACAATATGGAGCATGTTTTCACATTTGATAAAGCAAGACTTGTCTTGAAGTATACAACTCAAGATAACCTTGAATCGTTTATATTAGAGGTCACTTTAGACGAACCTCCAAAATCAAATGATATGCCAATAAAGATTTATTTCTCTCTTATATTTGTGAAGGGTCAAGGGTCCTCTCCCCATATATGGAAGCTGTGGCTTTTGATGTCACCATCACAGCAGAGGAAGGCAATTAAGGCACTCTAGCAGCAACTTCATTGAGCCAGTTGCCCAGAATCAGTCGCATGGTCTCAGTGTAGCAGTGAGGGAGTCGAGGAGATGGGGGCAATCTCCGTACAGGTTATTAGCTCAAAGTCAAAACACCTACTGTTCGCTTGAAAACTTTCCTAAGCCAGCAAGACACAGCCAGAGGATCATCAGTACCAGAAGCTCAGAGGGACCCCTGTTTGTCGGGAGGAAAGTTGTTCTTTGTTGCGTTGATTACAGACTTGGAGACTTAGATGCAGTCTGAAGTCAAGCAGAGAAGAAAGGGCAAGAAGGGGTGTGAGTGTTCTGATAAGGGACCCATGGGCATGAGGTGTTTGTTTTCTTTTTCAACCTGAAGCGCATACACTAGCTCTCATTTTTCTTGTCAGATTTGGATCTGCATAAACCCTGACATTCCCGGCATTTGAAGAATAATTCTCAAAAGATACACAGATGCCTGTACAGGTCTACTCAGTGGATGAATCCAGGTGTCTGTCTGGAATGGAATGTCACTCAGAAATTCAAGTTGAGCCTTTGCACTCTTAAAAAAAAAAAAAAAAAAACCCAGCAGGGGAGGGGGCACATTGAGCAACAACAGCTGGTTTGGGCTCACTGACCATAGGAGCTGAGGGCCAACCCAGCTTCCAGAGCTCCGAGGCTAATGAATTGTCTTGTTCTAATTTCATCTTAAACAGGGCTTCTGAGCTGGGGTGGGGGTGGGGGTGAACTGGAGAAGAACGGTCTGTGGAAAGTGGTGAGGTTCTGTCAGTTACACTAGCGTGTGCATGTCACAAATCAGCAAACACTTTCTGATTTCCAGACCTGGATCTGCAGTGCACGGGGAGGGCTTTAAAATGCGCTCCGAGAGATTGCAAGTCACGACTTGAAAATACAACCAAGTCCCATACCAGCGAGCCATCCGTGTGCTCATCGAAGAGTTCATTTTGCCTTTCCATGCTTTCATAGAGGTGCTGCTGGCAGTCACCTGTGTCCTCAAACCACCCTGACTTCTAACGTTTTCATCTAATGCTTCCTGAGCACCAGGCCCATGCAGTGATAATCTTTACTGCGCCTCCTTCCCCCACGCAAGTGACAGATTTGTTCTGGAATTTATCATCATCACCATGGGGGAGCTGCCAGGGCTGGATGTTGAATGCACCCCTAACCTCCCACAAAGTTCCAAGATGATATCATTGGAAGGTGGTATTGAGGAGGCTGTCCTGAGGCTATTGAGCATGTGCCATCAAAGGGGACTGTGGGACATTGGTCCCTTCCTCTGACTCCATCTGTTGTGTGCTCCCTGGACCTGGCATCCAGCATCTCCAACAGACGTCTAAAGTCAGTAGCTCTACCAGATGCTGAACTGAAGCCTCAAAATTTTGGGGACAAAGTAAACATTTTCTTCTTATAAGTTGATTAGATCAGGTATTTTGGAAGCTTAGTATATTAGGGAGACCTAGATAAAGTTCTTTGGCAACTGTGATCTTTGTAATCTGCCTTTTACTTTGTCAACATCCCTAAACTAGGCAGACACCACCATGGCAATAGTAAGACATAAGGAGATAACTGCTTCAACACCCTCAAGTGAAAGCTTACTGGGTCTTCCACTTCCTGTTTATTCGGGTGTGACTGACAGTCATACTGAATGGTGAAGACTATTTCAGCCATAAGGTTACAACTGAACGCTGTACATTCACCAGACACTTTCCTTACATTGTTTCCTTGTATGTCTAGCTTTCTTTTTCTTTTTAATTCTAACCATAGTGCTTAGTGGTTTAAGGAACAGCCCAGCCTTGTCTTACTCAATCTGTGATTATTTTTCAACCATCTCTCCAGCGACTGTTCACAAAGCTGGAGACCTAGAAAGCTATATTGTTTAGGCAGACCTTTTTTTGCTTTTCTTAGCATGGCACATGACACTGAGATGCCTCTATTCTGCTAGACGCTTCTCTTCTTCAGTTGACCAGGTAACTAGTTTGATTCCTGAATCTGAGCTCACAGCCTCTGGTTTTCATAGCGCTTCCTCAGGGCCATAGCTCAGGGTACTTTGGTCTGTACCTCAACTCATCTTTTCTTAGGACTTTTCTTGTTGTGATGAGAATTTTGCCTGCAGGTTTGAAATGATAACACATCAACTATCATATTGTCAAACTGGCAGGCAGAGATTGGTTTATGTTTTTAGCTCTTGCGGAGTCCCCTACTCACTCACAGTTCTTCATTGTGGAGACCCTGCCGTGCGGAATTAACTCATCTGCTCAACATTGTCACTTAGAGGCTTAAAAAAGGGTAGAAGATGATCTGAATGCTGAGCTGATTTCAATGTGAATGTGACACATCTGTCCCTGTCAGAAGCAAACCACCCAGAGATGTTCTTCTAGAAGACTGATCACACCTTGATCCCAAACACACAACACCAGTGCTGTTTTTGACTTCTTAAAAAGTTTCCCCAAACATCCAGTGGCTGAAGGATGCTAACTAGATGAAGGGCAGAGGAGAAGGTGGCACGGTCAGTTAGGTGGAACTCTGCTTATGCATTGTATCTGTTTGCTTCAACTTTCCAAAAGTCTTTTCACCCAATTTACAAGCAAGGAAGCAAGAACTCAAAGGACCAATACCACTTTGTTAAACACACCACCAGAGAATGTGCTGGAATTCTCTGGTGGGCTGAGAATTTCTGCTCAGCATCAACTGCCCTGCACATGGAAAAAGGATGGTGGGTGGTGGTGAAGAGTAAACCCATCCAGGCAGCTGTCTGCCCACTAATGAGCCCAACTGAGGTACCAGAACCCAAGAAGATAAGTAAGGTGAAGAGAAGAGCAGTTTCGGCTCCTGCTCACAAGCCTATCAGAGGGCACTTGACACTGACTGAACTGCATGAGTGCATTTATACATCGGTAGGAAGATGTATCCACCCAAAGTGTAGAATGTATGTACTGTGCAGAAACTGTAAAGAACACACATGTTTGGTAATAATGGAATGATTGAATTCTGGCAAATCTATAATTCCATGCTATCTAGAAAAGTAGGCCTATATATGTTGAACTAAAACAAAAGATCTCTAAGGCACATGGAGTGAAAAGGACTCAAGCAACAGAAACATGCCAAAAAGATCATCCTTATGCCAACAATAATTTTAAAATGTGTGTTTTAGAGAATTCAGACACAGAAAACCATTGTTCTGAATCTGAAAGGGAGAATCTAAAGATGTCTGGTATCCGAGCTGGGACTTGAAGATGGTGGACCATGGTGGTCAGGGTTTGCTGAAGGCCACCTCACTAATAGGGAGTTGATCCAAGATTGAAGCTTAGTTCTACCTGACTCTAGACTTGACATTCAAGTCCTGGGCGGTGGAGATGGCTTCGGTGCTGAAATGCTGGTTTTGCACGAAAACACAATTTGAGCCTCAGAACCCACAGAAAATGGCAGCAGCAGCAAACAAAAATGCCAGGGGTCCACAATTAAGAACACTTGCTGCTCTTCTAGAGGATCCAAGTTCAATTCCCAGTACCCATGGCAGATGACTCTCATAACTGCCTACAGTTCCAGTTCCAGGGAGATCTAACACCTCTAGTCTACTAGGGTACCAGTATTCACATGCAAATACCTACATACAGGCATCTACTCATACACATCATTTCAAATAAAATATATTTTTAAAAGAGCATATTTGGTGGCATACACTTATAGTCTCAGTACTGGGAAAGCAGACACATGGTTCTCTTAGGCTTACTGGCCAGCTAGCCTAACTGAATCTATAATCTCCAGGTTCAATAAGAGAGACTCTGTCTCAGAAAACAAGGTAGATAATGACTGAGGAAGATACAGTAAGCTAACTTCTGGCCACCTTGTACATGGATACACACACCTGTGCACCCACTTTTACAGGCACACACACATATATATAAACACACACACACAATTTTTACAATGCAAATTATAAAGACTGGATATACATGAGAGCTATAACTCACGTGGAATGTAAGTACAGAATATGTGTGTGTACTTATTAAGTACTAACTACACTTCAGGGGCTCGCCTGGAGGTAGTGGATTATCCAGATGAATCGGGGTATTGGGCTTCATCATGTGGTATTATAGGAGAAAAAAATACATTTATAAGTCTTTCTATGTAGGTCATAAAGCAAAACTATAAGGAAATAAGAAAAAGAATCAATGGGTTAAGAAGAGACAAAAATATCTCTAGTTTAGAGACTAGAAGAGGTACTATATAAAAATACATTCAGCTACACACAGATGAACTGGCAAGTTATTAACATTATAGGCTTTTGTTTCCTGGCAAGAAGGTTGACACTGGCTTTCCTTAAGGATGGTGGGCATCTCAACAGTATCACTGATGATATAGGTTGTATAATAGTTCATGTATCAGCCTAGCCAGCCCATGGGATGCCCAGATATATGACTCTACTCCATTTCCTGGTGTATCTTGAACCATATGCATGGGAGAGATAGGTATTTGAATTGCTAGAGCTAAGAAACTGTACAACCATTCCTGGTGGTTGGGCCTGATCCAATCCAGAGAGAGGTGGAACAGAATGAGAAGCAAAAAGAGGCTGTGTCTGTCCTCTGTGTCTGTTGTTTGAGCTGAGATGTTGGTCTCCTGTGCCGAACCCTTCGAGTTCTTATCTGAATGGATGGCTGGAGTCTATGCCGTCAGCCTTTCTGCTCTCGGGCCTTCCAACACTACCCACTTTCAGGGTCTCCAGCTTCTCAGGAGCCAGTAGAAATTCCTAGTATTTCATTTTTCTGGAAAACCCCAACTAAAACAAATCCTTTTTTATCCTCTCCAGTGATTTTTGTTTTTAAGTCTGTGAGTTTTGCCCCATAATCTAATATGGCAGCCACAGGTTCAAGCATCTTAAGCAGGATGTAGCTACAACATAAAGGAGCTTTAATGAGGGTTGGTCTCATTGTAACTCTGAAAATGTTTTTCCTTAGTTACCTTGCCCAGAAATTTGTTTTTACATATTGCTTTGGTTGTTCCCAGTCCTGGCGACTGGACCAAGCCTGTATTCACTAGGCAAGCATTCTACCTCTGCCTCCCAGCCCTCTTATTATGTGTTTTTCGCTAAAACTTATAAATTCTGCCCCTCCCCTCAATTCCTCATCTCAGGACACTGAGATGTAAAGTGGGAATAAAGTGTGATCCTGCTTCCTCCTTCCCCTGACTCTGTCAGAGGACAGTGGCTGGAAGGAGAGAGCTCTGACAATGTATATGGAAGAAGCCATATTGACTTAGCCTTAAAGAATGATGACAAGGACATTTATTGGCTTGTCTACCCAATATCCCTTTCCTAAGAATTATTCCTATCCAGCTCCAAATGAAAGCTGCCAAAAGCATACAATGTGCTCCTGTTCTCTGGGGATCAGCTGCAATGGATCTGGATAGATATTGCCAAATTGCCCTCTTTTGTTTGTTCCTCTCCAGGGACGTTTCTAGCTTTCTTCCTTTTATTGATACTAATTGTGTAAGCATCTTGCTCCTGCTTGGCTGCGAATCACTGTTTATTAATTCTCTGTGCTCAGCTTCCTGTATTTGTCAGGATCCCAGTGATTTCATTACAACAAAATTAACATAAGGTATTGGTAATCACATCTGAAAACGCTGGGAAGGCAGAGGGGGCTGAAACACTGGAGGGAATTTGTCCAGGGAGCAGCAACACCCAAGGGTTGAGGGAGCACAGAGGTTGGGATTATTAAAGCTCAGTAGATGGAGGAGCTGGGGGTGGGTTTATTTGATAGAAGGCTTACCTGGCCTGTCAAGAAGACTTGTATTTGATCCCCAGCACAGTGTAGGTGTGGTAAAACATGCATAAAATCTTAGGGCTTGGCAAGAACTGGAGGCAGAAGCACCAAGGTCTTCCTCAGCCACATAGCAAGTTAGAGGCCAGCCTGGGACACGTGAAACCATGTGTCATCAACAACTACAATAACATCTTGACCTTTAGAAAAAAAGAATGAAGGAGGCTTGAGGGAGGGGCCCATGGAAGTCAGTGTCTTCAGGAGGAGGAGGAGCCTGTGGATGCTGGTATGTTCTTGGTTCTAGAAGTAGAACAAACTATGCTCTCTACCCAACTGGTGCTACATGAAGCAGGAAGTGAGAAACACTGACAGCAGCAGGAAGCAGAACTGAGAGGAAGGGTCCAGTCCTTCCTCTCCTCCAACTGGCCAGGTACATCTAGGGCTCCTTATCTTAAGAGAGTTGCAGGCAACACTGAAGTAAGGTTTGCAGAGTCCCTGCCCCACCACCACACAGCAGGATAGTAAAGTTGGCAGCCAAGAGACAATGCCAGGACAACCGGCACACCCCTATTGTTTTTATTGCTGTTGCCTCGGGATGACCAGAATCCCTGACAGAGCAACTTCTAGGAACAAAGACTAACTTCATCTCATGGTTTCAGAGGGTTTAGCCGCTTGACTGACGCTGTGCTCTTTGGCAGAGCATGGTGAAAGGGAGAGAGTGCAGACAAGATTATTTCTCACTTCTTGACAGATAAGGAGAGATGGAGACAGGAAGGGGCCAAGGAAATAATGTCTTCAAGGACCCATTCTCACCTAACTACTTCCTCTCCATCTCCAAAGATTTCCCAATCTCCATCTCCTATCTCCAAGGATTGACAGGACCTCCCAAAATAATGATACCCATGGGGAAACTAAATGTGCAACACCTGACCCAGGAGGGGACATTGCTCAAATCACAGCACTGTTATGTTTAGATTGGGCTGGGGATAGAGGATAAACAAGATCTTTGTCCTAATGAGATTTGCATTCCAGTGAGGGATGGTCCATAATAGAATCATCTCAAGAAGTGCTAAGTGAAATTGGAGATAGAGGGAAAAGCTTAGCTTAATGGGGTGAAAATGACCAAAAACACTGATATTGTGTGTATCTGCTAACAAACTGGCACAAGATTAAAATGAACTACTGAGAAGTGCAATAGAAATCTTAATTGCATGTGTGAAGCCAGAATCAAAAGGCTGGCCCCTGAATGATTCTGTCATGACTATATTCTGGAAAATGCAAAACCAGAGAGATCTACTTGGGCTCCCTGTAGCAAGGATTGAAACTGTTGGGGAGTGGTTGACTGCAAAGAACCCCAAGGGAAGTATGTGCAGGTACAAGTAAGTATTCTAGGCCTTGGATTTGATGCTTATTACACTGTGTTCATTTGACATTTATGCAACTGTCCACTTAAAAAGATGAACTTTACTGTACAATGCAGATTGAGGTATCAGCTAAGGCCTTTCTGAGAAAGTAGCATTTGAGGTAAGATATAAAGTGACAAGACACAGCCAGCCAAGGAGCACTCGACAGCAGGGTATTCCAAAGAGAAAGAAAAATGCCTATGTATGAGAAATTGGAGGGCAGAAGAGAGGACTTGGAAGAGAGGCTTGTGGGCTTGCTCTGAGCAGAACTGTCATGTCTGTTACCCTGGACTCCACCATGTGGTTTCTACCTGACCATCTCAGGCTGGGGGCTCTAAGGCTGCTGGTATCTCCCTCTAAAGGAGGCACGCACCCAAGAATTGATCAGCTGACCACTAACTCCAGCATTAAGCAGGCACACATTTGGGTGATAAAATTGACACTGAATACAGTGTCCTTGGGAGATATGTCTTAGAGCATAAATTCCTCCCCCACTATCACCCCAAGAATATTACTGATAATAATTGGTAAGTTATTTCTATGCCAGTAAAGTGAGCCAATTCAAGCAAGACTAGAATATATATATAAAGGCAGGTTTATTTGGAAACCACTCTTGAGCAAGTTCAGTGGTCCCAAGGAATGAGGTCAGGGAAGTCACCATGCATGGGGAGGGAGACAGAGGGAAGAGGGAAGGGAAAGAGAAAAAGAGGGAGAGAAAGGGTTAAGAAAGGAGGGACCAAAATGTCTGAATTTTACAGCAAAGAGCCTCTGGCCAAAGGGAAGCCCAGCTCCTGGGCTAGAAAATTCAGGGTAGAGAATAGGGTATGTCAGGGGGATGCTGGGAGAACATGGTGGCCAGGTCTAATTTGTACCTCGGCTGTTTGTTCAGGGTCTGAAAGCCAACAACAATGTTCTCAAACTGCATGTTATATCCCATGAAAATAATTTTTAGAAAACATGGCTGAGCTTATTTTAAGAAAACTTTCTAGATATAAATTCAAAGTTATGAAATAAGCAAATCTGAGATGTTTACTTATTTGAGAAAAGGATATTTTTTAAAGATTTATTTATTTTTCATGTGTATGGATGTTTTGCTGTATGCATGTCTGTGTACATGTGTACACTGTTCACAGAGGCCACAAGAGGGCGTCAGATCCTCTGAAATTGAGTTATAGATGGTTGTGAGCATCTTTTGGGGTGCTGGGAACTAAACCTTACTCCTGATAAAAGGATCCACTACGTTATCTCTCCATCTTCTGACAAAAGGATTATTATGTTTAAATTCAAAACAAATTTTACCCAGGAATTTAAATTATAACTACTGAAATACATTGAAGGTTCATTTGATTGGTTGGTTTTAAAACGTGGTCTCCTGTAACCCAAGCTGGCTTCAAACTCTGTGTAGCTTTGGTTTACCTTAAATCTCTGATCTTCCTTCCTGAGTGTTAGAATTGTACTCTTATACCCCCATGCTCAGTTTAATGCAGTGTAGGGGACTGAAGCTGAGATTTGTCCATGTAGGCAAGCATCATACACACTGAGCTAGGTGAGTACTGTACCAGCTGGGTCTATGCCACACAAGCACTGTATCAACCTAGCCACATCTTCATCCAAACCTTGAAATACATTTAAAACATCATCGGATTCTCCTGAAAACTTTGCATTTAGTCTTTGACTAACTGAGTGAAGCACCTTGTCTCCTAGGAAACTTGTCCCACTTTGCATAGTGAGCCTGTAGAAGGAGGAATAATTTCAGGTTGTCTGGGAGCAAAATCCAGTGTTGACAGGACAAGAATGGGGGTTTATATGTTTCCCTGACCCCATCCACTCCTTTTTCCTTTATATTCTTTATTTAAACAAGTATCAGATTCTTGGCTCCTGCACAGCAGGGCAGAAAGCAGAGATGAGCCTATAGTTTTGAGGGCAGAGGAAAGAGTAGGAGTGGAGACTGGACTTAGAGCAGCAGAGAAGACAGACTCATGAGGGGTAGTACCCAATGAGATGGTAGCATCCCAGAGAGAGTAGCAGTGCCTGGGAACATCCCTAATAGCCCAGCCACTGAGTCCTCCACAGCTGGTGACAACAGGGAAGTCTTATGACCATGGGTGTGTGACCTTGAATGATGGCACTTTGTATTTTTGAGCCTCTGTTTTTTTTAGGTAAAGGAAGAGAGAGTGCACATGGCCACAGATACAGTGAATTGTTAGGCAGGTACTTCCTAGAGAATGCCAAAGCCAAGGGCACAAGGAGATGGCTAAGTACTGAGATGTACTTGACTCTCCCTTTTCCATATTCACATAGTGACCTTATGTGGGCTACTCTGACCCTTTCTGCACACAATAGTCCATCTAGCAGTCTCTCTGAAAACAACAACAAAAAAACCAACCTGTTATTCCTTTTTAATCCCAAAGTCACATGTGCATATATGTGTACACACACACACATATACACACACACTGACTTTTCAGTAATGTTAGTCCATACCACATACAACTACCATCTAAAATATCTGCAAAATAAGATTGTTTCTTTTACCTAACCTAATTAATTTATATAACAAATGGGCAAGGGGCTTTATAAAAACATTGAGAATTAAAACTTTAAAACTAACCCACCTTCTATGAGCCATTAGCAGGACTTTGGGGAAGCTGACCCTCTGGGGAACTTCAGGTCCAGAAAGTTTCTGGAGGAAAAGGCCTTTTCTTTAGTTTTGAGGAAGCCATGCTGCCTCAAGCTGTCTGGGCTAAGGGTGTGGCTGAGTCCTTCCAGGAAGTATGTCCCTCAGTGCAGAGATGCTGCTGCAGAACGCAACCAGCTAAGCTGTCTCAAAAGTCCTGCATGACTGAATTCTCAAAGCCCTGGGGAAGCCAGGCAACAGATATCCTGGATCATTGTCTTGTCCGGTTTGCAGGAAAGGCAGACAACAGTTTCAATGATGTCTTTGTCACCAAATCAAGTAGGCACTCTGACCTGCCATTTTAATGAAAATGAGCCACCTGCACAGTATTAGGTGGAAGGCTCTCAGAGACCCCAAGTCCCCAGGATCCCTTTACAAAAGTCTAAAGTCTTCAAGAAAGGCCCTTTATCTGCAATGGACAAAACCCTTCCCCAGGCCACCCCACCTCCAGCTAGCACTGGGTAAAGGAAAAGGCCAAGCCAGCTGGCCTGTTGCCCGAACCCTGCAGTGGCTGCCCAGGTCACCTGCTTGTCCACCTGTGTCCCTGTCCCCACCCACCAACCCTTGAGGGGGAAGCTGTAGGAGCACTCTGGGTAATTTTCCCCTGTTTTCTGGCAGAAGCTACAACAGGCAGCTGAATTAAAGTCATTATTGTAATTGAATTTCTTCAAACTCAGAACTATTTTCTTTCCAAATATATCATGGGCCAGGAAACATTCAGAGAATTGGAGACACCATTCCAAAACTCAGAAAGGTTAGAAAAGGGGAGAACTCAAGCTGAAAGCTACCATTAAAATCACAGCTCATAATGACTGCACAATTTTAATGTCCTGTACACTAACACACACAGTGTCTGTTATTAGTTAACTGGATGGTAGCCCATGAATCTGCAATATGGTTATAAAATACATTATATAGGGTATATGTATATATGCACATATATTTAAAATACTCAGAAATAAGGTTGATAAAGTTAAAAATTAGAAGGCCATTCTGAAATTAGGAAAATTCTTAAGAGGAAATGGTGGATAAAAATAATTGTCACTTTTAAGTTGTTGTTTATTGGTAGAACATATTTAACATATGGTTACATATTATATAATTTCTATTTTATAAACATAACTACATATTATTATTGTTGTTGTTGAAGGTAATATTTATTAGTTGCTTACCAGCACCGTACTAAATAACTCAAAGAATTAAATCATTTAATTTTAACAATACTCACGATATAGATACTTTAAGGCTATTTATGTATTTACTTATATATTAGTTATTTATAGAGAAGGTTTTTGACGTCCAAGCAGTCCCAAATTTACCAAATAGACAATAAGGCTGTCTGTTATGAAAAATACTGTGGAAAGTGGAACCTGTCAGACCTCTGCCAAGGTATGTCCCCGAGTAATCACGCCATGCAGCAGATCTGGTGTAAAGAGGTTTATTTGGGGGAAAGGAGGGGAGTGAAGGCCTGGAGAAGGGGTAGAGGCAGAGGAGTAGATATGTAGACAGGCAGAGCCATGAGGACAGAGAAAGGTGGTGAGGGACAGAGAAGGGCAGAAAGGAGTGGGCGGGAGACAGCCATTATCACTTGATAGACATGCGACTGTCCCTGTGGTGGCTACCGTTGCTGCAATTCCTCACGCACAGTTTTATATAGGCGTATACTTTCTCTTGAAGCACTGCTTTGCCCGTTAGCAAATGAAGAACTGAGGTAGGAGATAGTAAGCAACCTGTCCAAGGTCACGTGGCCCGTAATGCTGTAGGACTCAACTCAGTTCTGCCTTCTATTTGTAACGCCCACTCCATTGCCCTCAAGTTTACCACCAGGAAGGAAGGCAGCAGTTCCTGAGCCTCCTGGGTCTCTGGAGAGCCACTGAGAAGAACCCCAGCAGGGAAGGTTTCTGTTGGAGCTGATGATGAACTTTCTCCCATTACTGGTGGCAACTGAAGCCCGGACAGGATTGCTAACAAGGGTGGAGTCCTCTTAAGGGATGAAGGAACCTCTGTGGGGCCTTTTAGACATACAGGGCTCCTGCCCTCCGGGGAATAGGGTTTGGCTCCAGGCTATTCAAATAGCAGGCCTCCTTCTGCATCTGGTGTCCAAATGGGATGAGAGGGGCCAAGCTGAGATTTGGACCTCTTTCACCCCATCTCATCCCTAGCCCCACCCCAGTCACTCCATTCTGCTTCCAGGGCCCTGCCTCACCCAAAAGGACCTCCCAGGTCCCCCTCCCAGTTCATCCTAGGCCCTTCCCTTCCCTGCCTGCCCTGGAGTTCCCACTGGGGCAGCTGAAGAGGCAGCTTAGCTGGCAAAGGTTGAACTGAACTAGTGTTGGGTAGGGAGAATGGTGATAGAGGTTAGCAGGGAGGGACGAGGGTCATCAGAGGAGACAACTCAGAATACCCAGGGCAGGGCTGGTCTAGGGGACAGGAGCCCACATATTCTTAGAAGAAATGTTAATTAGAACATGGCTAAGATGTCCTTCAGGCCAACCCAGCAAGACTTAACAATGTCGTTGGCACACTGCTACAGAGTACACTTGCCCTGGCTTTCTTGTAAATCCTACCAGAGAGTAAACAGGGAGATCTAAGATTAGTATTGTTCCAGCTAGAGGCAAGTAAGACCCACTGGCTTTGGGAAAAGCAAGACCAGGAACAAAAAAAAAATTCCAATTTTATGTTAACTATTCAGCTTTTCTTTTTAAAAACCTAAAGATTAAGCCAAATTGTGTTCTCATCTCCACATGGTGACAAGCACTCAGAGTGGGTGGTCCCTCCAGGCATCCGGTTTACAACCTTTGCTGAAGTGAGGAAGAGACTGCTGTGAGTTTTGCCTATAAGTTCCTTCATTTAAAACTTGTTGAACCATGTGTGTTTACAAATCAAGGTTGTGCCTTTCTGAATAGCCTACTGCATACAATACAAAGCCTATACTAGGAATCGTTAGCAGAACGGGATTGGGAGTCAACACAAATCAGCCTAGAAAATGGCTCAGAGGGCAAACCCCTTGTGGTGCAAGCAAGAAGACTGGACTTCAGTGCCCCAGAACCTGTTTTCTCAGTACTTGTGAGGCGGAGATGGGAGATCCCTGGGGCAAACTTGCTAAACTGTGAGCCCTGAGTACAGTGAGGGGCCTTGCTTCCTGCTAAAGAGCAGCTAAAGAAAATTGATGGCATCAATGTCAGGCCTTCACATACATGTGTGCATACACACATGGACACACACACATACACAGACTCACACACCACGTATACATGTAAAAAATAAAATCCCAAATCACAATTTCTACTTTCCCTATACTCCCTGGACCAACTAACAGCTCTTTCTCATTATGGAGCCCAGACTGGCCATAACTTGTGATTCTCCTGTCTCTGCTTCTCTAAGTGCTCTGTCTTCCATGAAGTCATTGGTGGGTAAATTCAGAAGTCCAACATTCTTACTAAAGAAAGACAGCTCACAGAGCCATGGTCCCTGACCCTGACCCTGACCCTGACCCTGACCCTGACCCTGACCCTGACCCTGACCTACAGCCTAGTTCATGTGAGTTCATCAGTCTTTATAGCAAGATTGTAAATTAAGAGCTGGTTTCCTTTTAGCTTATCTCCTCTCTCTCTCTCTCTCTCTCTCCTCTCTCTCTCTCTCCCTCCCTCTCTTCCTCCATCCCTCCCTCCCTCCCTCCTTCTCTCTCTCTCTCTCTCTCTCTCTCTCTCTTTCTTTCTTTTGCTATACACAGTAGCACAAACACAGTCATCTGGACCCAGGCTATACCTGAAATAATAGTAATTTAGTTAAATGATAGTGTAAAAAAGAGAGAAAAGCTGGTTCACAACTTTTCTCCCCAAATATAGTAAAATTCTCACTAGAGTCAGAAAGGACAGGGAGAAAATTATACCTTTTAAACTATGGAGTCTTCAAACCTGGAAGCAACCAGTCTATTACTCCCCAGGGAGTAATGTCGTAGCAAATAGTAAGTGCTTGTGAAGTGGCCTGAAATAGCTGGCTGGAAGACACACAGGAAGGCTAGAGAGTGTTGTTGTTATGCCAGCTTCCAGGCTGGTTTGGAGGCTTCTACCTCATCCCCTACCAAATTTCGAAACTGACTGACAATACTGGAGTTTCCATCTCTTAAAATACGATAATAAAGCTGAGAAAAGAAATGGCTAGGCAGAGGAGTCTGCCACACTCACACATATACACACATACATTCACATACACACGCATGCATGTACACAAATGTATCCTCTAATGTATACAATATTGCACTTACATATATACACACATTCACAAATGCATACAACATTCACACACATACTCAGACACACACAGATACACACATACACAAATTCATAGACACACTAGCATGCACACACATATAAACACTCACATACACACATACATGCTCATATATGTATATACATAATCATACATACACTCAAACATATGCATACTCATATACACAATAATACTCAAATAGTCACATTCAATACATATACATGTACATACTGATGCACATACTCATACAGGCACAGACAGTAACATACACTCACATACACACATGTGCACACATACTGATACACATACATTCAGACATGCTTGTACACATACACAATAACACACACACAAACACACACACACACACATATATACATGCTTACACTCAAACAATGCACACACTGTACCCAGAGCATTTCAAATGCAGCAATATGAGCCAGTGGAAGGCCTAAAGAATCATCTTCATTTCTTAGTATTCCTGCTGCTATTTGCCAACACTAGGACTTTGTTGCTGTGACAAAACCTATGAGAGAAAGAGCTTATTTTAACTTCCACTCCACCATGATGGGAAGTCACAGTGATAGGAACTCAAGGCAGACGGTCTCATGGTGTCCACAGTCAGGGAGAGACAAGTTCTGTGTTCAGCCCCTTCTCCTTCATACACTCCAGGCCCCCTGGCTCGTAGACTGGTGCCACCCATGTCACAGTGGGTCATCCTACTTTGGCTTAGACCTCTGGAAACACCCTCACAGATACTCCCCGAGGTGATTCTACAGCCAGTCAGTTTGACAATGATGAGAACCATCAGAGTCCCACCATCTCAGTCCCTCGCTATACAGACAGGACAGATGGTGCAGTGTCTCTGAAACACAAGCTTTCGGCTGTGTCCTGGAGCCACAACAGCACCTCTCTCCCGGGGTTGAGAGAATGCTAGGCACAGTGTGCTCCCACAAGAAAGTGGCTTGCGGCGGTCCAATCTATGATTCCTAACTTTATGCTGATGTAGAAACAACTGAAACTCGGTAGGAAAAAAAAATACCTCAATTTTGAATTTGGACCTTTTCTTGAGCTAGCTATCCATGAAATGATGCCTTTCTGTAAGGGGACAGCTGCACTAGCTGGCCCTCTACAATGGGTCACTTCACCCCAATGAACACCTAGTGTTGCTGGGTGACTTCATCGAATAGGATAGATACGGTAAATGAAATTTTTCTTACATTCTTGAGTCATCATGGCGTTATCAGGAGTGGCCCCATCACAAGTTCAGGAGCAGGTGGACGTGCTCAGTCGCTGTGCTACCTACCTACGGGCTGTTTCTTCTGCTTTACTGGTCTCATATCAGAAACTCCGTGGTCCACCTTCAAAACTTTGGGTCTGCTATTCTTTTCAGAGCATCTCTGACCCACATTTCCTTCATGTAAGCCAGGGTTTGGAAAGCTTTTCTCCAGAAGGAACAGACAGAAAATAGCTTCAGCTCTGCAGGGTGGACAGTCTCTTTTGCAACGATTTACCTCTGCCTTCGTTGCTCAGAGGCAATCACAGACAGTAAGCACACAGTGGCTGCGTTCCAAGGAAATTTGTTTTTCAAAAATAGGCAGTGGTGGGATTTGGCCCTCAGGCTAAAGCTTACTGCCCCCACCTCAACTTAGGCTCTGTCCCCGTTCCTCCCAAAGTGTGCAGAAAGGAGGCAGGAGGCCACGTGAGGGAAGCAAGTGTTTAGCACATGTTCTTCAGAAGGAACAAGGGAAATGAGTCTGGCTCATGTGGGCTTAAAGGAAATGAAAGAGACTGGCCCCTCTGTTCCCACAAAGAGTTGTTCTGATTCCATCTCTGCCGAGCAGAGCTGTCTCAAAGTCCAAAGAACGATCAGTCAGGTAGGGGAGAAGGGAAAGGACTCGGTGTTCTCTGTGCATCGGATGCCTGCAAGAAGGCCCTGAATACATGGCTCCTCCATCTTACCACATGGTGATGTAACCCCCACTGTTCATAATCCTGGGCAGCTGGAGGAGAAGGCCGCACATGTCTACACCAGCAAGAGCTTTGAAATCATTCCAGAACCATCCGCTCAAAATATTCTTGGTTTTACCATGTGGTGAAGGCGCCGAACATTCCCAAACGGCTGCTGAAACTTTCAAGAATGGGACATACGAGAAGGCTACTTCTTGGTATATTTTGTGCCCTTCCCTGGCCACCCTGTGCGTCTGACATCCCTCCTACATCTTCTTGGGGAAAGCATCTTCTCAAATCCTTGGTTTCTCCTAGTGGCAACATTCTATACCCATTTAGTCGATATCTTTCTCCAGGGGAACGAAACTCTCTTCTTCCTCTATTCTAGCAAGTTCTTGAGTGGAGAATGAGACACAACCACAGAATGAACCAGACAGCTCCTTTCTAGGAGGCCTCACTACCCTCACTGCTCTGTCTATCCTATCTTCCCTGCCTCTGAAGCCACAAAACGCCTGAATCCTAAGTATGGTGAAAAGAAGCATCCCTAAATGGGACTTTTTGTGTTTGAGATGAGTTATCAATGTGATCCCCTCGTGTGATGGAATCTACATGCCACCTTTGGTCATTTTTGTTCTATTCACAGCCAACCCCAGATACCTGACAAACTGGGGTATCATCGCCCTCACTTTCCAAACTGTGTCCGTGTGCTGGGAGGCTGAGCATGGTCCCTGAATGGCCTACTTACTTATGTCTGAGAGCATTTCCCTTTGATTCTTGGGAAGGCCCCCATGGTGCCAAGGTGTCAACGGAGCTGGCATTCTCCCCTGGGTACAGATGTTTATTTTCTAAATTGTGGAGGGAATAGATGTTTGAAGGGAAAATTGTTGACCCCCTAGCAGCATGAATTCTGGGTTATTTGATGTAAACTCAAAAGATATCCAAGTTGAGGAGTCTGTAAAAGGCTATGCATCTGCCCTCTAGGCTACCCTGATCCTCCAAATGATAACTATAGTAAAAATAATGTTTCCTTAATCAAACTCCTAAGATTCCAGGATGCATTAGAGTTATGCAAAATACATCTGAAGAAAGTAAGGTCTGAAGGCCTTCTCTGCTTCACTGGGGCTGAGGAAATACTGGGGAGCCTCTCCCTGTAACATGCACAGTGTCTACCCACTTTCCAGGCTAGCATATGGGGTGAGAACGCAGGTTTCCTATCATGGATCCATCTGTTAACAGAACACCGAATTGCCCCTTATTTAGCCCTCACATCCTATAATCCTTTAATCCTAACGGATGAAGTAAAATGATGTTAAACAACTCACTATTTTTCTATTATTCTGTCTCTCTGGGCCCTCCCAACAAAGAAAGTCACTTTGAAAATGACCAGTCTGCTTTTTATTTTTAGTTCTTAGTTCAACCTTAGTTTGTCTATGAAATCATCCTTCTGCTCAGCCCGTCAGAACATTTCCATTTCATAGAAATCTAATTGCCCAATTCTAAAATCAGCAATAAAGCATTACTTAAGAGCGTCACACTGACCCATCATCATATGGTCTTCGGACACCATTAACCTCTTTCAAGGTTCTGGAAGCTTGGGGGACATCAAATGACAAGACCACAGTGGCAAAACAACTGAGCCACAGAGTTTAGAGTCCAGTGAAATCCTCAGGGCTCCATACTGAGCATGCTCAGTACTATACAAGCGAGCCAAGCCCCTCTCGGCAGCCAGGGCATGAATTGTACAGTGGGGAAAGAAAAAACACGAAACCCAAAAACTACCCCACCTGATGGGTTCTTGCATCTGGGAAAGCCTTCAGAGCAGTCACCGGAACAGCCAGGGATGAACAGCAGCAGAGAGCTTGGCTTGTCAGGCTAGGGTACGGTGATTAATTGGTGAGTGGAAAAGAGCCAAGAGCAGAGAAGTCACACCAGGCCTCCATCCATTTGTCCATGCCCCGAGGTCAGAGATGGAACAAATGAATCTTTTCTGGCAGTGGAGAGAGTGGAATGCAGCCGAGGGGGGAGTTGTGTAAGGAATTCACAGGTGTTTTCTCCTTGTGCTTCCTCCTCCCCTGGGGAACTCTGGGTGAGCCCTTAGCAGTAGGGAGCAGGACAGTGTGCTGGGCTAGGCTCTGCAATCTTACACCCACCCTCCCCCCAGCCCAGTCTTCTTGAGAGCTACACAAGGTTTCTATTAAAATAGTAGAAGCCATGCTCATGGAGAAGAAATCACTGAGAGACGTAGGTCCGTCGCGTAATTTCAACAGGTGACTGTGGAAGGGACCTTAGCTTTTAGAAGTGACTAGTCTCTGATGTCACAGCAATGTGGTCATAAGCAGACAGATCCACTATTCTTCAAGTGACCCAGTCTTGATTATTCTGTAGGTGTAGGAGAGTCAGCCAACACCTTTTGCTTCTGAGGAAAAGAAAAATGTCAGAGATTGCTTCAGCTGATTCCTTCTCACTGAGTTGCCGTCAGAATTGGCAGTTGACACTCCAAGGCACTGTGGGAAGAGAGAAACAACCACTGTGCACGTGATCACTTCTCAACACAGTATACTTATCCTAATCCTGAAGTGATAAGACTTTTTCTATAAAAAAATATTATTATGTGTATATATTATTATGTGTAGGCATGATAGAGTGTGTGCAAGTGTCACAGAGAATGTAGTAGAGATCAGGGGACAACATTGTGGAGTCTCTTCTCTCTTTCTACTGATACATGGATTCTGGGGACCAAATTCGGATCTCCAGGCTCATGTAGCAGATACCTTTACCCACTGAGCCATCATCTTTCAGCCTTGGGAAACAATGTTTTAAAGTCAGATTTAAGAGTGGAAAAAAAAATGACCCAGACATTAAAAGCATTGAACTGCTCTTGTAGATGACACTGGATGAGATTGTAGCACCTAAGCCAGGCAGCTCACAACAGACAGGCACATGGCAGATAGATGTCAGAGGATCCAGAGATCAAAGTTATCCTTGGCTACATAAAGAGTTTGAGGCTATCCTGGGCTATGTGAGATGCTACTTCAAAAACAATTTAGGATCAAACTGGCTCCCTCCCTCTCTCCTCTTCACAGGATCTCCACTACAACTTCTATCCTGTAAATTGCTGCTTGTCATAGACTTTAACCTGAGAGCTCTTACCCATTGCCAATTATACTTACTCTGGATTCACCAGTTTCCCCAGACCTCTAAGAGACCAGGATTAGACTGAAGTTTTTAGATTCTTAGAAAAAATGATACGAACAGCTTTTTTTCACAAAACTCAGTCACCACTCACATGCAGTTTACCTTACCTTTATGTCAGAGACTCCTCTTTCCTGGTAGAGAATGGACCAAATGGAAGTGTCTGCCTCAGGACAGAGCATGCGTTCTGCGGCATTAGATAATGAGATGCTCTGGGACCTAACTGCAGCAAGTACTAAAGGAATCGTTTAGGAGGCAACTCATGGACTCTCTGTATCTGTCCCGTATAGAAACTGAAATACGGAGAGGCCACAGAATTTGCTAGCTCATGGCCAGAGTATTGGGAAGCAAAGTATCATGAATCCTAACCTGGGCTATCTAACCCTCAGAGGCCCAGTCATGGCCAATTATATCTTCTAAAGATGGCTACCCCAACATACATAACTCATCAGGCATGATTTCTTATGATTATAAAGTGATCCTTCACCAATCAAGAGTGAGGTGGGGACGGAAATCTATGCTCCTTCTTCTTGAAACTTAAAACCATCTTAACCGAGAAAATGTGATAGAAGTGACAACGTTACTCTCAAGGACAGGTGTGTGTGTGTGTGTACATGTATGTACACATGCTCCTAATCTAGCTTGGAGTGCTCACCTTAGAATCCAGTCTCCAAGTCCATGGTGTATGAAGATGCCTTGTATGGTTGTTTTTAGGAAGATGAATAAAAAATGTTTAAGATAATTCCAGTTCCTAACCTCTGAGTCCTCTCTGTGAGAGCCTAGACATAATAGCATAGAACAGAATTGTTTGGTTTTCTGCTCTACAAAAACAGTGAGATAAAGAATGAGCAAAACATTTAATGCAACAACATTTTGAGCTAACCTGTTACATAGTTAGATTACTGGGAACTGTATGTAAGGGGTATAGTAAAGAAACTGCCCACATGACCGATTCATTAGTGGTTGGTTTGGTTTGGTTTGGTTTGGTTTGGTTTGGTTTGGTTTGGTTTGGTTTGGTTTGGTTTGGTTTGGAGGTTGTTTGTTTGTTTTTCAGAGACAGGATTTCTCTGTGTAGCACTGACTGTCTCAGAACTAGCTCTATAGATCAGGCTGACCTTGAACTCACAGTGATGCTCTTGCCTCTGCCTTCCAAGTGCTTGGACTAACCGTGTACACTACCACCACTTGGCAGGGGAAGGTTTTTATTGTGGGTAAGAGAGAAAATATCCAGAAGCTTCTCAAAGAGTCCAAAGCAGAAAGAAAAGAAAAGACTGGGACATGGCTGGGGTGGGGGCGGTGGGACAGCAGGAGCGAGCAGTGGAGACAGCAAGAGACAGCATAGTGAGGAAGCACAATACGGACAAATCTGTGGATTACAAGGACAAGAGCCTGGAGGGAGGGACTCCACTGGGGGATGGAAAACCTGCTTCAGGAGAATGCTGCTTTTGAAGAATGCTGCCTCTTATCTGACCACCAGAAACCCTGTAGTCCAGCTTGATCCCATTTCTGGATATATCGCACTTCCTGAAGTCTACCAGGAAGGTCTACCATTCCCACCTGTCCACTGGGGATAAGAGACAATCCAGCCATCCTGCTCAGCTCCATCTTGGTTCTGGATAGCTCTAAGATGATGCCAAGCTTTTGTGTAATCTATCTCTCTCCCTCCCCCTTCTCTTCTCCCTCCCCTTTCTCTCCCTCCCTGTCTCCCTTCCCCTTTTGTGTGTAACTCCCTTTTGCATAAACTCAAGGGAATGCTCCCCAAGATTTCAGTTGTTGAAGATTTGCATTTTCTTCCATTTTTATCAGTCTTTTATTGGGGGAAGAAGCAGAGAGTGTTTTGGAGCTTGCAAGCCAAATGCATCTTAAGCCAAATGTTGAGTTGGCCTCTTCTAGGAAAAACTGTAGCCATTTGCTCAGTAATTACTGACCAAGGAGATGCTTACACCAGCACTGAGCTTTATCCGAGTGAATTTACTCACTCATAAGATCCTATGCAATAATTTTCTTTTACAAAATCTGAAGTAAAAATGGCCCAACCACTTGGAATCCTGTCAGATCGTCTCTGTCATGCCCTTCTCTGGAAAACAAAAGGAAAGAGACAGAGGTGGTGGGAGCTGGTCCACAGACAAGGAAAAATACAAAGGTTCAAGAATCAGATGAAAAAAAAAATCCCTGTTAAATTTGATTATAGGAGGGAGGCCAGATATTGAAGATTTGCCAAGCTCTGGACTCGATGCTTGGCCTCATATTCCAGAGCTTTTTGCTATAGTTTTTAGAGCTGTATCCACACAATGAAGTATGACTCAGTTCTTCTAGCCCCCTGCTGAAATTTCTTTGTAAAATCTCAATGGATGATAACAACTTTCAGTGATCTGAGGGGATAGGATGGGAAAGGTGATGGCAACCAACCAGCTAGGGGTCAATCCTATCCCTAGGGTCAAGCCTGTCCCATTAACATGAGGGAAACCCATGTGCCAGGCTCACATGGGCTCTGATTCCCAAATAGAACCTGGAGGGAACCAACTATTTATTTTACAAGTTCTCTGTAAGTTACTTCCTGGAATCCTATACACATTGCTCTGCATTTTGTGTACTGTTTATAGGCTACAAGGCTGAGGAGGAAGAAAAAGGGACAAACAGAAGAGGAAAACAGACCAAAATTTAAAGCAAAAGTTAACTACTTTGAATGTTAAAAGATACACCACTGCCATCCTGGCTCTGGGCCCCGGCGAAGACAGATGGAGCACAAATAATAAACTTCCCTGAGGAAGTTTTATGTGAAGTGGGTCTTTTTTATAGTCATGTGGGAATAAAGACCCACAGTTTGTGAACTACGGACTAGTTATGGTGAAGATGTCACTTCCCATAGACCAAAGGTGGAGAGGAAAGCTACTAGAACTGAAAGGAGAGCCATAAAGAACAGGATGCTTAGAACGAAGCTGTGACCTTCCTTTTCAAAACATAGTTGAGCACAAGAGGAGTCCAGACCAGGGACTGACCAGATCTGTCTTCTCCCTCTTCTTATTTGCTGAAGCTAGATATTGGATGTCCCTATTTTTCTGAAAGCCAGTGGGGCAAGAGACCATGAACATTTCCACAGGAAGTTCCTGGATCAGAGAGCAAGCCAAGAAGTAGTGGGTGTGAAGGATCCAAGACAAAGACCCAACATAGTTGCCACTACACATGTCTAAACGCTCTCCAAAGCAGAAAACATTTGGTTAGGAATAGTGCTAAATGATAGGTAGAATCATCTAAAATATATTAGAAATATATTAAACTCTTAACACCAAATAAAGTACAGTTGAGAAAAACATTCACAAGACCTCTCAAGGTTGATCACCCACCCCTTGGCTTAAATATAATTGAGAACTTGGGGTGAACAGCCCATCCCTATTTTACCTCCATGTGGTTGAACTTCACAGTGACTACAGCAACTGCAATTACACCATAAACCCCTCGAGTACCACATCTCAGTATGTGACCATTTTCAACTCTTTAAAGTACCCTTTTTTCATAGCTTCGTCATGTGAGAACCCAGTCCCTATCCAACAGGTCCCTACATAATAAGTTCTGGGCTTCTCTGATCACTCTTCCAGCCACACTAGTTCAAGTTCACCCATCCTAAGCTGCCTCGGGGTCTTTGTTCTTTATTCAGGTGGTCTGGCTAAAGAATTTTTGAAAAAGATATTAAAAATGTTCCCTGGCTTCATCTTACTGTCTCTGGTAACAGAAAGGGGGAGAGATGTGGCCATTTTAAAAAGGAAATATTCATAAATTTGCTTTAAAGGAAGGTTAAGGACCCCAAGTTTCTGTGACTGGAAACTAAAGCTGTTACTCAGTCCTAGCTACACTATCTGCTCCAACTGAGAGAGTGCTTCAGAGTTAAGAGGAAACCTGAGGTGAAATCACAGGCATTTCATTAAAGTCCCAGAAATATCTAGTGCAATGCCTTGGGGACTGTTTTGCTGTCATCAAAACTTTTCTGAAGTTTCTCAGGTCAGAGGACATGGTTCAGTATGTACTTGCCATACAAGGTAGAGGCCTGAGTTTGGATCCTTAGAACCCATAGACAACAGAACCCAGTAGCACACATCTGTAATCCCTGCACTCATGTGGAATAAACGGGAGGCTAAGACTGAAAAGTCCCTGACAGACGTTCTCAAAAGTGAATCCTAGCAGTAATTATTATTCTGTATGATCTTCCACAGCCTTGCTGCATTCCATCAGGTGGTAGCCTGCTTCTCTTCCTTTTGTGAAGAGTTTGAGAAATGTAGCCCCATTTAAAATAAAGACAAACTGTGAGTCACCAGGTAGATGCTGGGAACTGAAACCACCTACATGGCGGCTCACAGTCATCTGGAACCACAGTCCTAGGGAATCTGACTGTCTCTTCTGACCACAGCAGGGGCCAGGCACATACACAGTGCACATACATACATGCAAACCAAACACTCACACTTATACACGGGCAGGTTTTAAGCCTAATAGAGCAGGTAATACCATAAAGTAGAAGGATGTCTCAAGGATGTCACCATAGGGAAGGATTTTCTTTAAAAGTATACAAAACACAACAACTATAAGGAAAATAACTGATAAACTTCTCTAAATTAAAATTCAAAACTTAGACCTGGTGGTAGTGGTACATGCTTTTAATTCCAGTACTCAGTAGACAGAGGCAAGTGGATCTCTGTGAGTTCTAGGCCAGTCTGGTCTACATAATGAGATCTAAGACAATCAGAGCTCTCAGGCAGAGAAACCTGTCTCAACAAAACAAAACAAACACACAAACAAAAACAAAACAATCAAAACTTAGAAAGTTGAAGGATACTAAAAATAATGTTCAAAAACACTCACTGACTGGGGAAATATTTGCCATGAATTTAAACCCACAGGATTAGCATCCAAAATGTATAAATAACCCTTCCCGAAGCTGTAGCAATGAAAAGAGTACAAATTATAACCAGAAATGACATGCTTTTCACAGACCATAGGATGGCAAAGAAAAAAAAGTTGAATCTGTCCATACCAAATGTGGGCAAGGTTGTGGGAGAAAGAAAAATTTCATACATGCTGATGGAATTCTACCCAGGTCTCCATGGAACATCTCGGTGGTGTCTACTGAAGCCGATGCCTCACATAGCACATAACCAGCGCTTCCACTTGTAGGCATTTGTCTTACAGAGAATTCCTGCACATAAGGCCAAAGAACCATCCATGCCCAAGCATGTTCGGGGAGACAGCATTTGTTATGGAAAGACAATGGAAGGAAGGCAACGTGTTCATGGGTCAGAAAGATGGAAAAACAAATTGTGATTTGCTCATACAATGTCATGCTTTAGGGCAGTTGAAGTGAGTGAACCCAGTCCCACGTATGTGTACAGATAAATCTCAAAAGTAGGCGACTGAGGTGGAAGGGACTTCCAGGGGAGCTGGGATGTTAGGATTATTTAAAAGGAAAAAGGCAGAGGGTTAAAGACTTCAAAAGTTTCTATGTGGTGGTATGAGCAGTCTGTGCAGCATTTTCCATCCTTTTCTGTTGACACTTTCAAAGCTAACGAGAATCATAAGCCTCAGCGGGTCTTCCTTGTGAATCTAGTACTATATTTATTACACAGCCTCTGCAGAGAGTATCCTAAACATATGTATGGAATTCCATTCTATTCTTCTCTGAAGCTATGCCTACATTTTGTCAACAGAGCTCTTCAGTTAGAAGTAAAATAAGCACTGGTTTGCTCTCACTTCCTGCCAAAGGGATCTCTTTTAAATTTATCTTGGAAAATCCACTTATAAGGGGTCCAATCTACAAATGAAAAGATAAATTGTAGGGCTGGTTAATTTTGGTTGTCAGCTTGCCAAATTTAGAATCACCATGGAAACACACCTGTGGGTGTGTCTATGAGGGAGTTTCTAGAGGGGTTAACTGTGTTGGAAAGACCCACCCTAAACATGAGTGGCATTGTTCCACGGACTGGGGTTCTAGACTGAAAGAGAACACAGCAAAGCTCTAGAATTCACATCCTTCTGTTCTGGCTGTGGCTTCAGTGTGAGCAGCTCCCACATCTGCCACAGGCCCTCCCTGGCACAAAGGACAGCACCCTGGAGCTATAAGCCCAGACAAACCCTTTCTTCCTTAACTTACTGGAATGTCTGGAATTTTGTCCCAATGGGGTAACGTAACCAGTACAGTTGCAATCAAATTGCCTGCCCCTCTCCAACAATTTAAAGACAGAAAGAAAAATAGAAAAACTCCCTTATACATAGCTACAAAGGCCATATATTTCCCAGAGGAAGAAGGGAGATAGATCGCACCCTTGACAATAGAAGCTTACATTAGGATCTCCTGAAAGACTCTGAGGCATAAACCCATCCCCATGCCGGCTCCTATGCCTCATTCAACCTGGTGGTTCTAAGAGTAGGGATAGATTACAACTTAGGTTCATTATCAGGGAATGATACTGAACAGATGGCCTTTAGGTTCATTCGTTCTTTCTTTCCTTCTTTCTTTTCTTTTCTTTCTTTCTTTCTTTCTTTCTTTCTTTCTTTCATTCTTTCTTTTTCTTTCTATCTTTCTTTTTTCACTCTTTAGGTGCAAAACCATAATATGTAATTTTGGTGGTATTCTCTAAAGTCTGACAAAAGAATTTAGGTGGAAGCAAACATGTTTGGGGGAAAAAAGCCTCAGGCCACTGGGGACATGGGGAGAATGAGATGGAGAAGAGGAGGAAGTCAACAGAGGTTATATCAATGAACAGAGTACTGATGGGGCAAACTGGGGCTCAGTTTTGCCAGAGACCCAGAAAATTCACAGATCACAACATGAAATGGGCCCTTCACAGCATACAAGAGCAGACATGTTTATCTTCCCAATCTGGTCTTGGTGGTTGTTCTCAAGAGACTTTGTTTTATTGGCCTGGCCTCCTGTATATAAGCCAAATGGGTTCCTGTGGGCTACAGAGAACCCTTTCTGTGAGCCCAGAAGCCAGCTGTGTACTAGGGCACTCTGTACAAACTTCAGATGACATCCATCACAGACCAGGGGAATTTGCCAACTACCTCTGCCAAGGATATCTCCAATAGCCCTGAGTCCTGTTATCTGAAGCATAGGCAAGTACCACCAGTGAATGGTTGGGGAAGGAGGGGTACTTGCTGGTAGTTCTGGGTCAGCACATTAAGTATGGAAACACAGAGCTAGGGTCCCTCCCTTTTCACTTCTTCTTGCCCTCTGATTATTCAAGGAAACCGTCTCATTGTAACGCAGTTTTAACACACTTTCAATTCACAGAGCTAGCCTCAGGCTCAGAACATTAACTATCAGCTACATTTGGTTGAAGAGTACTGATATTGTCCACTCTTAGGGTATTTACTTTTATAACTACCTTCCTTCTATGGCAAGTGACATTATTGAATTTCTGCTGGCATCTTATGGCACTGCCTTTTAGAACTTATTTATTTCATCATTTAGCTCACTCAGCTTACAGTGTTGAACAAGAGAATGGAGACAGATGATGTGAAATCACCACATCCTGATGAGTTGTTTGCTCAACTGAGAATGTTGCATATAGACCAAGAGAGACTTTGGGCAAATCACCTGACTTCTCTAAGCTTTGGTAACCTTGATAGTGACCACATGGGAAAAGTCAAATGGGTAGATATTGCTAAAGCAAGTACTACACTAAAAGTAAATTGGGGAAAAAAATCAGTAAATGTTAGCTCACTCTCCTTCAAATATTTATAAAATACTGTATTTTTAAAACAGACTTTAGGCAACTTATTGATTAGCTATCAGATAACTATTCATCAGATAGCGATCAGATTTTATATAGTTTCATTTAGAAAAGCCCCTTTCCCGTCATTCCATTTCATCCTGGAAAACAGTAGGCAATTGAAGCAGTGGGAACATGCTTGTCCTTGGCAGCCATGTAATTGATTTGCGCGTTTCATTCAGATCCACTAAACTAACCATGGTGGGTGAAGACACACTTCGCTTATGGCTTTGTTTCTCAATATGCAAAGTACCAAGGCAGAGCACTGGGAATATAGGAAACATTTCCTGGTTTCAGTTGGGAAAACTATCCTTAGACCTGTTGACAGACAGCAGTTTGCATCCATGTTCTTAAAACAATGAAAATGTGGATTCAGAATATACAAAGCAATGCTGCTTCTTTGGAGAACAAACGCCGGTGTGGAATGTGGAAATCCCCATGTATTACTACAGTTTCTTCTTCCTTCCTTCTCTCCTTCCTTCCCTCCTTCCTTCCTTCCTTCCCTCCTTCCTTCCTTCCTTCTTTTCTTCCTTCCTTCCTTCCCTCCTTCCTTCCTTCCTTCTTTTCTTCCTTCCTTCCTTCCTTCCTTCCTTCTTTTCTTCCTTTCTTCCTTCCTTCCTTCCTTCCTTTCTGTTCTCCTGGGCATCCCTCTTCTCCATTTGTTCTTTCTTTTTCTACTTGTTTATTTTCTGTATATGAGTACACTGCTGCTCTCTTCAGTCACACCAGAAAAGGGCATTGGATCCCATTACAGATGGTTGTGAGCCACCATGTGGTTGCTGGGAATTGAACTCAGGATCTCTGGATGAGCAGTCAGTGCTCTTAACTGCTGAGCCATCTCTCCAGCCCATCTAATTATCTTTCTTGCTGGGACTTTTTAGCTTTTGTTTTCTGGTTTCAAGTTCTGTTTCCTCCACCCAAGGAAATATGAAAGGTTTGGCATCATGTTAGAAACAAGACAAAACCAACCAACCAACCAAACAAACAAACAAAAGCCCCTTCTCAGAAGGCTTCTTAGGAATGTTGTCTCCAAATCATTTTGAAGGGTCGTGTGACCCTATCACCTATGGTGAATAAAGGGAAGGTGGCCTTCCGGAGAAGAGAGATGCCCAGGAGAAGAGGCTACAAATAACAGAACCTGTGGAGCAGTGGATCTCAACCTTCATAACGCTGTGAAGAAGCTCACAGCTCCTTAAATACAGCTCCTCGTGTTGTGGTGACCCCCAAACCATGAAATTATTTTATTGCTATTTCATAACTGCAATTTTGCTACTGTTATAAATTGTAATGTAAATATCTGATATATAGGATATCTGATATGCAATCCCCAAGAGGTAATGACCCACAGGTTGAGAGCCACTGCTATATAGCCTCAGGTAAACTGAAATTTGCCATGTCTCCCACCAAGTGGTAGATTCTGGTAGAAGAAATGAGCAGTTGAACAAAAGAGAAAAGATTTTGCCCCTGAGGAGCCTGCATTCAGAAGCAAGTTTAATCTTCTAATACTGAGGACCCATGGCAGCCATATACTAGGGGATCTTATCTCAAAACAGTGTTTTCCAACATATACAGTAAAATATGTAGAACTCAAAGAAAACCAATTATATCGCAACTCAGAAACTTGCAACACTGTATAACTACACATTCTCCTGGCAGTGTTATTTTAAGCCACACAATTTAATAATTATACCAACCAACAAAAGTATTTGAACATGTCCCATCATTCTGACCTGTGTGCCTACCGCCTATTACAAAAGGCCATGGGTTCTTCTTATTATAGACAAGAATTCTTGTTTGAACTGTTTACTCTTAAAAAATTCTAAACACACTATGGACAACTTATTCCTTCTCAAGTTGACAAAAGAAATACTTGAAACCATAAGACTTTCTCCCATTCAGAGATAACTGAGTTTTTACCATTGGTGGCTGAGTGACAGCCAAGCACCCATCTACCTACTTTTCTAAGGAAGACTTTGATCACACGCCCTCCGAGACTGAGCACCAATGGTGTGTCATAATATTGTCAACAACTGTAATGTTATAAGAATCTGTCATTGCTTAAAGATAAATCATAGCCACTGCTCAGTCATGGGAGGTGCATTTCCATAACTGAAGGAAATACTACATTTCAATTTGAGGATTGTCAAAATAATTACTTTTCAATCCAGTCCCACCCCCACACACAAATCTTCCATTGCCCCTAGATATAACTCCTGATGGAAAAGCAGACAATAAGTATATAAATAAGTAGTATGCTGAATATATTATTCATAAGACACGCAACACAAAGCATGATACAGAGCCAGGCACGCAGAGGGCAGGAGCTACTGCTTAAACAAAGAACACTGCTCTGGGAGGGTGTTGTTCAAGCAGTGATCTGAAAGAAGAAAAGATTCAAGTTTGGCTGTCTGCAGGATGAACATCTAGGGACTGGACAGGGGTATAATGGGGAGTTCAGAAAAACTTTATAGAAATACCTTGGTCTTAACATCATGCAGACCCTTGTCACCAGGTAGATTTGAATGGAGACATACATAGTCTGACTTATAAGAATCCTCCAGCTCCAATATCTGCCAGTTCGTAGGCAGGAGACAGATGGAAACAGAAGAGCCTCTTTGAGGACTTTCATTGTAATTTCTTTGAGAAAGAATGGAGAGTTTAATCAAGGTAGCCACAAAAAGTAGCAAGAAGTACATATATCCCAGGTATTCTGAACATTCTCCTAACAAGGATTGCTGTCCTAAATGAAGGCAGATAATCAAGTTTGTAGTCCTGAGACTGAGGTGGCTGGAAGAATGCAATTCCCATCCACTAAGATGAGAAAGACTACAGGAAGAAAAGACCAGCAGGGTGTTGGGTAGGAGTCAGATCCATCATGCTTGCAAAGCTTATTAGAAACTCAAGATGTCAGTAGGGTGAGTGGCATGATGGACCCATGAATCCAGGTGCAGTGAGTAGGATGACAGGGTGTGACCCTGAACCGGGAACCGAGGATTGTTAGAACAAGGAAGGCCGGGCCCTGGTGCTTCCCAAAGATGAGCAAGAAGAGAAGCATTCTGCAAAAACAACCATAAGGAACAGTTGCCCTGAGGTAAGAAGTAAACAAAGACCTGCCAAGAAAGAAAAACGTTTGGACAAAACATCAATGATCAGTGCATGCAGCATTTTGTAAGTCAGGGATGAGTAAGACCTGAGGTCTGCCTACACTTTGGCAAAAGAGGACCAGCAGTAATCATAAAGAAGGTCAGTGGTGGGTCAGAAGCAACTGCAATCTTCACAATAAGACAGAATGAAAGAGGAGACTGCAGTATCTAGCTCTCTCATGTGAACCCACAGCTCATCAATTTAGCTAGTCCGGCTACCTAGCTTGCCCTAGAGATCCCTAGTCTCTGCCTCCCAAGTGCTGACTGACTGCCACATTCACCTGGCTTTTACATGAGTACTGGGGTCACTAGCCATCACTTTGCATGGCTGTTACATAACCCATTGACCCATCTTGCCAGCCCTTGAGCAATGTTTTTGAGCAATGAGAGTAGGGAGAAATTAGTTATAAAAGGAATTAGAAATGATTTGCCCATGGTAACAGGACAGAAGACAGAGTCCAAGGATGGCTGTTTGTGGTGGGCAGCCAAAGAGAGAGGTCTTCAGTAGACAGAATCATATGTGAAATGCACTCATAAGCGAGAGAAGGGAGTGTTCACTAGCTCTGCAGGCTATTATTCTTGGAGAAGTGGACTGGGATGATAGCCTGACCTGCAAGGCCTGAAGAGGAAAGGATGATGAGAAGCAGGCATCTGGAGCAAAGAAGACATCTCCCCTCCTGGTCCAGCAGCTGTGAACAACAGCCCCCCTTGGAGAGAAGCAGTTTACACTCAGTAGGAAGTGAAGAAATCATCCAGAGAGAGGTTGAAGATGTGGGTGGCTTGCTTTTTTTCAGTATAGTGCAATATGGAAAGATGTTTTCAGGGAACAGTTAGAACCAGATAGTTCCCTATGTGTGCTTTATCATGTATCTAGCAATATGCTCATCCTTCTATCTATTGGAACATCTTTATTCATCTCAAAGAAAGTTACAGACCTCTAAACAACTTTCCATGTATGCCCCGGAATACCTGTTAGCCATAAAAAGAAATAAGCTACATGTAACTCTACAGGTGAGTCTAGAAGCTATTACACTATCATATTCCAATGTCAGACAAAATATGTTAGCATACATGTCATTAACTAGAAATAATACCCATTTATGATTTTGTTCTTTTAGAATAAAACATACATGCCATGAATTGTATAAATCTTCATTATTATTTGCTATGTTTTGAAAACATATATTTTAGTAGCACCACAACCCGTACAGAGATATAAAACATTGCCATTACCTTAGAAAGAGCCCTCACTGTACCTCCAGACACAGTTGCATCTCTGATATCCTTCTTCATAGTTTGACCTGTTCTGAAATTTCATAAGTAAAGTATGTGTGTGCAGTATCCCAGTGTGTGACTATGCTATAGTTCATCTGTTCTGTTCTTGGCGAATGTCCTGGGGATTTGAGTACAATAAAGTCAACTGCTATGAACATTCTTATTTAAGCCTTTAGTGACACGGTTCTCAACCTGTGGGTCATGATCCCTTTTGCAAACCTCTATCTCCAAAATATATTTGTGTTGCAATTCACAATAAAAGCAAAATTATAGTTACAAAGTAGCAATGAAAATAATTTTATGATTTGGGGGTCACCATAATGCAAGGAACTGTATTAACAGGTTGCAGCATTAGGAATGTTGAGAACCCCTACTTTAGTGGGACTACATTTCTTTTAGTATTTTTCTGGAATTTTTTTTAAAAAAACTTCTATTATTTTTAAAATCATGTACAAATACAGCTTTAAAGACCACAGAGCCGGCGGTGGTGGCGCACGCCTTTAATCCCAGCACTTGGAGCAGAGGCAGGTGGATTCTGAGTTCGAGGCCAGCTGGTCTACAGAGTGAGTTCCAGGACAGCCAAGGCTATACAGAGAAACCCTGTCTCGAAAAACAAAAAAAAAAAAAAAAAGACCAAAAGAAGAGCAGAAAGAAAAGAGAGATGGAAAAAAGGACAGAAGGAGAGGTATCAACTTCTTATTGGTTAAAAAACCAAAAATAAAACTCAAGGTCAGCCATCCCTAGACCTTGCCTGTTACCGCTGTAGACAGTGGTTCAGAATATTCTTCTGTAAGATTAGTGTGGATTGAGTATTTTGTTCCCCATAACCCACTGTGCCCCAACTCTGCATCCCCCAGATGACTTAAGTGTAACACAAGCAACCCCCAAGAGGAAAGAGCAGCACCCCCAGTGCATTTCTGACATGTTTTTCTCTTGACAAACACAGGGACTGGGTTTGATTTAAAACAGGTGAATTATAATCTGCAGCATGCAACTGTGTGCTTACAAATCTATGGAGTTCTAAATTTTTTCTAATGTTAGAGAGGTTGGATGGATTGAGGTTTTTTAAAAAGTATATGGATTTAAAGTATATGGATTTTAAAAAGTATATAAATTAAGTTATAGAGACACACACATACACACAAATCTCTTGAGTACTATTTGTGTATCATGTACTATGCCAGTGTTCTAGAAATGTAGAGTTTAGTCAATCCACAGGCCAACCAAAAGTTGCTATCTTATGGAGTCTACATTATACTTGTGGAAACAAATAACAAGACCCACATAATTAAGCTACCTAGTATTTCAAATAGATGAAACAGAGCATGGTAAACAGGATGGCGGAGAGGGCTGGTCAGCAGGTTATGTGTGATCTAGAGTAGTCAGAAAACCCTGCTAAGCAAGCAAGCCATCAGAGGTGGCTCAGCAGTTATGGGCACTCACTGCTCTTACAGCCTAGGTTCGGTTTCCAGTTCCCACACTGTAGCTTACAACCACTTGGAAACTCCAGTTCTAGGAGATCCAGTGGGTACTAAGCACATACATGGCGCACTTACACACATGCAAGCAAAACTCTTACACATTAAAAAAAATAAATAAATGTATCTTCTTTTAAAAAAAGAAATGAAAAGAAAAAAGAAAAGGAAGGAGGACAAGCTGCTGGCAAAGCTTCAGAGGAAACAAAAGTGTAAGTCGTGTGGATTTTGGGGGCAGAGGGGACGGCTAAGCAGAGATCCTGAGGCACCACCTGGCACATCCAAGAAACAGCAGGGAACAGGTCAAACTATGAAAAAGGAGATCAAAAATGCAACTGTGTCTGGAGGTACAGCATGGGATGTGCAGGGAATGAGGGCTCTTAACAGAGGGACTTAACAGAGGAAACCTGACAGAAGACATCAGAGAATACAGCAGGGCTGGGAGCTAATCCTTGTGGCCCTGCAGTGGTTTAGTTTCTGCCCTGAGTGAAACAGCAAGCTATCCCAGAGGTTAGAGCAGAGAAACAACAGTACATTGAATGAAGACCTGTACCAGGAGTTTTCACATGGATATATTTTCATGCATTATATTTTGGCTCTAACATGATATGGTAGTTGATCTCGTTGTTTGACTAAATAAGACATGAATCTGGGGACAATGGCTTAGTGGCAGGGTACTTACTTGACAGTTGCAAGGCCTGGGTTTGATCTGAGGAACTGCCACCAAAGAAAGAAAAAAAAAAAAACAAAATATGAAGGGTAAAAGAAAGGAACTCTCTCTCCTCAAGTAATAACACCAGGAAAAATATAGGACCATGAGCCAACTAACCATATTCTTCTTAATGACTCCAAATGCGCAAGTGACGGGGACTAGACTCAAGTGGGGGCATTATTCATATTCCTGGGAGAGATGTCTAATGAACTGAAACTTCAGGATCCCTTAAGGTTTGACATGTGCCCGGGCTTGCTGTTTCTGGGCCTATACACACTCAATGGGACTTCCCAAAGCACAGTGATGTTGATTAATGATAAAAGCCTCCCTGTTCTATTCCTTAAGCATAGGAAAACCCCCGTCTCAAACTGATCTGATCTTCTGGCTAGAAGAATTTTCCTCTCACACTAGAAACATGAAAATGATAAATGATAGCCTATCTCACGCAGACCAGGATTGGGTGGCTTCAACCCAAGAGCAGGCCTATGGTACGTACTCCACCAAGTCTGTGAAGTTTAGTGGATAAAGTAGATCCTTCTCAGACAGATTCTGCGTGACTACAATCTTTGTGAGGAACCAGCTTAAAAGAATATCCTAAGAAGGAAGGAGACCTCACCCCACCCCGCCGGACACACATACCTACATACCCCAGATCACACTTGTGATCTCAAACCTCTCATTCTAACTTTCAGAGCTACAAAATCCAACTCAAAGTTCTTTTGTATACAGGGAAGGTAAATTTTGCCATGATAAATAAATAAGTAAATAAATACATAAATATGCAAGCACCATTTTGTAATATCAAAGAAAGATTGCCTAACGCTTGGAATATGATTTGAGATTTGGTCCCAAGTATACACAGAAATAAGTTCATTCCCAAAGGCACTGTGATGAAATTCCCTGTGGAGTAAACAAAAAAGAGAAAAAGCATTAGGACCCAACAGGACTGGCTGGGCTGGAATCACAGAGAGACTGGCAAGCTCACAAGAAAAATTACAGTACTGGTCTCAAAATCCTCCCTGCGGCTGCTGGTTTCCAAAGTACAGCCAGACCAAAGCAGCACCTGAGAGAGAAGTGTGAGGCACTCAAAATAGGAGACTCTTTCAAAGGCATCACCAATGCGACCTCTCACCCAGAAAGGCACCAAGGAAGGTGAAGAAAATTAAGGCCTTCCCACAAACAGTAAAGATCAGAGGTGGCTTTTCTTCCTTTTCCTTCCTTCCTTCCTTCCTTCCTTCCTTCCTTCCTTCCTTCCTTCCTTCCTTCTTTCCTTCCTTCTTTCCCTCCCTCCTTCCATTCCTTTCTCTCTTTCTTTCTTTTCTTCTTTTGTTTTTCAAGACAAGGTTTCTCCATGTAGTCCTGGCTGTCCTAGAACCCTCACTGTAGACCAGGTCGGTCTTCAACTCAGAGGTCCACCTGCCTCTGCCTCCTGAGTGCTAGGATTAAAGGTCTGCCCCACTGCTGGCTCTTTTTTTTTTTTCAACATTGAATTAGGTCCATGTGAACTAGAGATTTTACATGCCCTAAACTCCAGGTACCCTGCTTCAGGATTCTGCTGTACAAATTTTAGAAAATGGATTTGCTAAAGAGATGGAACCACCTGAATTCAAGTTATTTGGTGTCAAGAGTTTTCCTGCCCTGGTTCTTAAAGGACTATAGAATAAGAACCTGAATAGAAGATCACACATCAGATTGTTAAAATAATTTACCACTCTAAATTTCTACACACACACAAACACACACACACACACACACACACACACACACACACACACACTGGAATGCACACATATATGCACATTTAAAAAAAAACAAAAAGAACTCGAATATACTTATCCAGGCCTTAAAGATAGAGAAATAGAGAAATAATAGTTGCCTATAATATTATAGGCAACTTTGTTCTCTTAGTTAATATTTGTATTAGTTAAAACACCATAACTAAGGCAACTTATAGAGAAAAGAGTTTATTTGGGCTTACCATTTTCTTACCATCGCAGTGGAGAAGTGAGAGAGCCAGAAACATAGGCTTGGATCTGGAAGCTGAGAGCTGAGGCCTCACATCTGGAACCACAAGCAGGGAGCTTAGAGAGTGAGCTCAAAATAGCAAAAGTCTTTATATTCTGAAACTCTACCCCAGGGACATACTTCCTCAAGCAAGGCCACACCCCCTAAACCTTCCCAAACAGCATCACCACTGGAAGATCAAGTATTCAAATGCCCCCAATCCCTAAATAAGAATGGCCTCCTTGCTGATCTAATCTAGAAGACATGAATAGAAACTCTGTCTTGGGGCTGGAGAGATGGCTCAGAGGTTAATAATTTTTGCTGTCTTTCAGAAGACCCAGTTCAGTTCCCATTTCCCATCACCAATATCTGGCAGCTCATAACTGCCTGGAACTTCAGTTCCAAAGGATGTGACCCCTGCTTCTGGCATATGGGCACACACCCTCATTCATATATACACACACATATACACACAGACACACCCACCCACAGACACAGAGACACACATATATATACACACACACACACACATATACACTGTCTTGACAAACACTAAGCTTTATTCTGCTGACAGACTTTCCTGAGGGATTCCAAATGAAAATGATATTGAGGTGTGGAAAGCAAGCCATTTCTGGAACAACACTCCCAGGGCTTCAGATTTCCTAGAATTTTATCTTTGTCACTCAAGTCAGGTGTCAGGATCCAGAAAGCCACTACAGATGAGCTCATTGCTAAATACCTAAGGAGGTCCTGCACTCATCTCTCCCTATTTGCCAAGAACAGCATCTCCCTTCCTGGGTTTGGTGGTCACCATCTGGAATCCCCTAGAAATTAGGATGAATGATAGACCTAAACAATTCCATCAAAACTTAAGGACCAAAATTCATACACTGAAGCTTTTGGCTTTGAACTGAGACTTGTGTCAAACACATACCTGTCCTATCCCCAGGAGATCAATTCAGCCACTGCAAAAACACAAGCACCCATGAGAAAATAGGCATTGCCATGGAAACTGAGCACAAACACATATCTACTGCCATTTCTTACATCTTAGGAAAGCTGAAGGGGCAAACAACCAGACTGCAGGTGACTGTAGTCACTGCATAGGGTCCTCTGACAATTTTAATAGTTCTCTAACACATCAACGTTGATCATAAACACAATAAAATCAGATGGGGTAGGTACCACCTTCAACATGGTTCTCTGAACTCTTATAAATATAAACTATAAATATATATAATGCATATATATATAGAGAGAATGCATGTACATATACATATGATTATATATGTAATCATATCTTTATATAACTTTGCTGTTCATTTGCATATTAGCGTTGGCCAGAGATAAGGACATACCACTTAGCATCATCAATTTTCTTTTTCCAAAACATATAGCACCCTGGTAATTTTATTCAGAACGCTTGTCTTTTAAAATCAGCCCGTGAGAGAGAGGGAGAGAGAGACAGATATCTGAAAGACAATGAGCAGTAATTTATTCTGTCAACATGTGATTCATTGGATTTCATGAGTCATCTAACCCACCCTCTTGTTTTACTTATGAAGAAATTGAGGATCAAGGGGGAAATAATTTGTCAATGGTCACACATGTGTCTCATGTTTACACACACAAACTTTATTCATACTAATTCCTCACAGACTGATTAGCTGACTTGCTATTGAACTCCATGCTCATTCTTTCTGTGAGAGCAATTTGATTTTAAGGACAACAGCCAACAAGACAAGAAATTCAACTGGACCTGCAATTTCTTTTTTTCTGTTCTTTGGTGTTGTGGGTAGAACCCAAAGCTGCAGAGAAGCTGGATAAGGGTTCTGCTAGTCAGAGAGCCCTAGCCAAGGCTGCCCATTTCTTATCTGCTGTGGCAAAGGAATGCTATAACAGCAAGCTTTATAAATACTTCTGTCTTGAGTTTGGAAAGAAAAAAAAAAGCCCTGGGTTGGGGAGTGTCACAATTACAAGAGGCAATAGCCACATTTCAACTTGGCTTATGCTTGGAAAAGAAAAGTCTAGAATTAGCTGTTCTGCTGTCTTACCTTCAAGGATTTTGTTCTATTTTATTTTTTAGCTAGAAGAATTCCTGGCTTTTACAGCGATTGAACCTTTTTGATGAAGACAAGTTCTCACAGTCCATTTAGGCTGGCTTTGATCTCTCCATCCTCCTGCCTCAGCTACCTCGAAAGTGCTAGAATTAAAGGTGCATGCTACCATGCCACTCTAGCAATTAGATGTTAAATGAAAAAGTCAGTCTGTATGTTGCGGTGGTCTCCCAGTTTCTCTATCTTGTAATCTGGCTGTGGTACTTTCTTGATTGGATTGCTGGCAAATCCAAGGAGCAATAATATGGAGGAGAGGGTCCCCACGCAGCATTCCTGATGCCAGAGCAGTTTGTCATTTTTGATTGCTGTAGCAGTATGTCTCAGCCTAGGCAGTTTATAAATGAGAGAAAAGTGTTTTTAGCTCAGAGTTCTTAAGGCTGAAAGCCCAACATCAGGTGGCTGCACCGGTAAGGGTCTTGTTGTATACATGCCTATAATTACAATCCTGAGAAGGCTAAGGCAGGAGGATCACCACGAGTACAGTCCAGCCTAGGCTTTTGTGTGAGACCATGTGTCAAAAACATTTGTACAAAAAAGTAAGATGGTGTTAAAGACGAGAGGCAAATACCAAGCAGGTGAGGGCACTCCTGCCTTGCGTCACCCATTGTTCTTAGACTGACTAATCTTGTACCAGCCAAAAGCCTCCTCAAGGCTCTACCCTTGTGACATGCAGTCTTGGGAATCACATTTCAGCTTGAGGTGTGGAAGGGCCAAGGCATCAAGAGATAACAGTCTGTCCTGTATAAATCTGAAGAAACCTTCCCTTGTGTTGCCTGCCTTGGTGTGTTGAGTTCGTTCCATTTCCTTCTCCAGTTTACCAGTTTCTACCTGATAGAACCAATGTCAAGAATATTTAAACTGAGCTTTTAGTGATTTGCACATGAAACAGAAGAAGTATTACATCTACATGAGAGGTCCTCAACTCTCTGTCCTGGCAACACTGGGGTTGGGTAATTCTTCATTGAAAGTACCATCCATCATGTAGATTATGGAAAGTTGATGGGCACCCTTGAGCTCCAAATGTTGTGTGCTAAGTGGCATCACCCTCTTAACCCACAGTGAGAACCATAAGTATCCCAGATGTCTTCTAAGGGATGAGAACATCTTGGCAAAGAACAACTGGGAAACAATAGAACAAGTAGAATGTGGTTATATGTATGTGGCTATGAGTACATATATGTATATATGTGTACTATATGTACATATATGTAATATTTCTATATGTATATATAGTACATAGCCACATACATATATATTGTGTATACATATGCGTATACATATGCATGTGTATATGTATACATATATACACATTATATACACATATATATGTAAAAAGAAAGAAAGCAACAAAAAGGAACTGCTTCATACAATTGTGGGGACTCTGTGTAGCAGCCCAGAAATCTGAGCAGCACTTGACAGGGTTGTGGAATGTTTGAACACAGTCTAGAAGCAAAAATCTTTTCTTCCTTGGGGGAAAGTCAGTCTTTTTAAGATCTTAAGCTGTCTGATTCATGCCTACCATTTGTAAATAGTCACCTTTTTCTAAACTTCCTTGGATTTAAGTGTCTATCACATTCACAATATGCATTCACAGCAAACCCAAGACTGGCATTCAACCAGCAACTGGCTCCATGGCACATAAGATGGATCAACCAGTGCACTGCTAAAAATAATCATCTTTGCCTGTATAAGCTTTGCTTCCAGTTCATAGTGCTTTCTAGTTTACAAAAATAGTAATACCGATAGTATAAAATCAAATAATGGTGAACTACACAACTTCCTATTGCCTTTATAATTAAAGATATCCACTGTTTATGCAAGAATAAGGATTTAATAATGACTTCATGATCATCATTTATTGGCTCCTTCCTACATTACCATTACACTAAATGGCTATTGTAAAGTATCATACTTAGTTCTTATAACACTTCCATGAAGCACAAATGATTATCATCATTTAGAGACAAGAAAGCTGACCATTGGAGAGGTTAATCAAGTAGCCCATCTATCTAGTACACAGCTGGAATTCAACCTCAGAGAACTCTGACATTATCACCCAATTCTCAGTGGCTCTAATTTCAAATTCTAGCCCTAATTTTTTATAATTTATCTTTTTAAAATATTTCTGTACAAACGTAATATAAGCTAACTTTAGCATTTTTTCAAACACTAGGAATTGACCATCCCACCTCTGCCCCATCTGAAGGTAACAATAATAAAGATTCTGATGTGTGTATATATCCAATTTCATTTCCACATTCATTTTACTATAAACATGAAAGACATGAGTCATGTCCAGTTGCAGCTGGCAGTTACAGTATGCAAGGTAAGATTACACAAGAGTTAGGACAAAGGAAGGTTTGTGCTCTGGGACCTACAGGCCAACTCCAGACAGCAGCATGGCTGTGCCCATGTGCCATCAGAGCTTGCTGTTGGCTTTTGGCTTAGTGTTTCTCCACATCATCCTCTACCCCAGCAGCCAAGACTGTCACCCTATTTATTATCCAGGCCTTTCAAGAAGAACAAAACTCTTCTTTCCGAGTTAAACTTCTAATATCCCTAATGCACCCCCCCCCAACGCACGCGTGTGAACATACACACACACACACACAAACACACGCATCGTATTCATTTATACTATTTCATCTTCCTCTGGATTTTTATCTTGAGCTGCATTCAGTTGCTACATGCATTTCTACCACTTCTGCCACAAATAATGATTTGTATAACAAAAGCAATCTTCTTGTGTGATCAGCTGAAACAGTCAGCTCAAGGTAGGAAGGAGCAACTCTCAAAGAAACAGCGAGATGGTCTCTACTGGCATTTCACCCTTCTTATCTCTCACTGTTTCCTAAACTGTGCTGATTCATCTATTATTGTAACCATGTTTTCACTGTTATTATGCTGCTTTTATGCACTAATATTTTAGAAAATGCATTCACTGCTCTAACTGAAAGCTACCCTTGCATTTTTGTCTCTGGCATATGGAAAGCCAGTGTCTGCTGTGAGGAGGAGGTAGCTGTATAATAAATAGCAACTATTAGTTACCTGATGTACTTATGTAACGTCTTCAGTTTGGGAGATATTGCTTTAATTGATTGGATATGCATTCCAGTGTCCCATCATTAATGGAAGCTCTGGATTCTAGAAGTATCCTCAAGAACTATTAAGCTTTCTAGAAAAGGACCAAAAATGCAGGCTTTACAAGATTCCCAACCTCAGTGTGCTGAAACAGAAAAAGTGACCTATGTACTTAGGGACATTACAGAAACATAGATTTAGAGAGCAAAGGGTAATCTGGGCTCAGCCTCAACACTGGGATGGGGGTCCGGGTGTGTGGTCTGGGGAAGTGTGGAAGGCAGAGCAACCTATTCCTGCAGGTGGACAGTAGTGGCCCAAAGACACCTCTTCTGACCTTGATCTTATCCTGTACCTGCCAGGTCCTTCAAGCAGACAAGCAGACATTTGGTTTTACCAGCTGTCTCTGTGTCCTAGTTTGCTTTCTGTTGCAATGATAAGTACCATGACCCAAAACAACTTGGGCAGGGAAGGATTCATTTCATCTTAAGCTTGATGGCCCATCATTGAAGGAAACCAAAGCAGGAACCCAAGCCAGGAAGCTGGGTGCAGGAACTGAAGCAGAGACCATGGAGGAACGCTGTTCACTCGACTGCTCTCCATGGCTTGTTCAGCTGCCTTCTCATATAACCCAGAAACCCTGCTCAGAAATGGTACTGCTCACGGTGAGCCAGCCCTCCTATATCAATTAGCAACTAAGAAGATGTTCCTAGAGATGCAGCCACAGGCTAATGTGATGGAGGCAATCCCTCAACCGGGTTCCTTCTTCCCAGGTATGTCTAGGCTTGTGACAACTTGACAAAAACTAATTATGACACTCTGTGTAACAACCCACCCCAGAAGTTAGTGGCTTAAGTCAGCAACCATTTTGCTCCTTTACAAATCTGGAGTGGGCAGGGAGGCTAATGTTGTAGAATGATGTCATGGGATCAGCAGAAATAGGTGATTTGATCCTCTCCTGCTAGAACTTGAGTTGGGTTGAAAATTCCAAAGAGGCTTCATTCATCTTCCTGGAAAGTTTGTGACTCTCCACTCTCACGTTTCCATATTCCTCGCTTGCCCCTCTTTCCCTCTCTCTTCCTCTGAGACTTCCCTTTGGCAAAAAACCTAAGATCCTCAATTTCTATTATTATACCTTCCTGATCTGCATGCAAGGGGGAAATGCCCTGATATGCAGACATGGGGATTTGCTGTTCTTAAAAGACCTCCTCCCTGCTTAGTCCAGCAGGAGAAATCAGTCCACTTCTCAAAGTAGGGAGTAGCACAGAACCAATGAGCCTCTTGAGAACTCATAGGCTACACTGGGGTTTAGTTCCCAGCACCACTATATGCTATCTATTCTGCCCTAGACAAATCATTTCATTTCCATTCTGTCATCAACAAGAGGCAAGCAATGGTATTTGCCACAGGAGCTAGATGGTTGAGGATTAAGTAAAACCTGTGAAGTGGCTGGCTAGGAAGAGCAGTTGCATTCTGCAGATTATCAGTTTCCTTCCTTATCTGCCAAGAGCTGATTTTCCTGCGATGTTGGGCAGCTCTGTAACGTCAGTCTTGAGAACTGTGGTCCTGGGATGGAATATCCAAGCATAATAGAAACATTAGCTACCAAAACATTAAGTCAAAGGGAAATGCCTTCAGATAGTGGTTTCCAGCCATCCCAGACTAAAGCTGTGTCCATGCCAAGATGGAGGCTCTCACTTATGAGGCTTATCTTCAACAGCTAACCTTCAAATATTCTCTAGGTCTGTGTTAGAAAGCAGAAAAACAAGCCAGGACATAATGGTTAGGGAGTCTGATCTTCAAGTGATAATTTCATTGTCTGACTGTTTATTCAAGATCCTCAATCAGCCTGATCTCTTGAACACAGATACCAAAGGAATCCCCTCTGCTGGCATTCCCCAATCAGTCACTTAATCAAACAAACTACTTATTAATAAATTACTGAAGGTTCTTCTAAGGCATGAATTATGTCTTGTAGACTAATAGTTCTCAACTAGGAATAATTCTTGTCTCCCTCTCCCAGGAGGTATTTGGGGTTGACACCACAGGGGAGATGAATTAGTGCTCCCAATCTAGTGAGTACAGGCCAGAGATGCAGCAATGCATTCGGAGATGCTCATAGCAGCTTCACTGCAGAGAATCTATACAGTGGTCCCTTATGTTAATAGCGGCTAAGAGGTGGGAGAGCTTTGGTTTAAGACATCTGTCTCAGATGTAAGATACTATTTTCTTTAGGAAAAGATATCAAATTTGGATGGCGGCAGGCTAACCTGGAGCCTTGTTAGACATTTGGTAACTGTCCTAATTTTATTGTATTGCTTTGATAAAGATTATGACCAAAATCAACTCTGGAGGAGCAGCTTTATCAGGTTCAGATGCCACAGGTCGAAGTCCATCAAGAAGAGAAGTCAGGGAAGGATCATGGAAGCTGGAACTGATACAGAGGCCGTGGAGGAATGCTTCTTATATGACTTGCTCAGCCTGCTTTCTTATATAACCCAGAACTGTCTGCCCAGTGAGAGCACTGCTGGGTCACCAACATCAATCAAGAAAATGCCCCCACAGACTCACCTTCAAGCCAGTATCTTGGAAGCATTTTCTCAGATGAGGCTCCTTCTTCCCAGCTGACTCTAGTTTGCGTTAACTTGACCAAAAATCCAACCGGTACAGTAGCCTAAGGATACAGTGAACTTTTCTTTTTTTTCGTTTTGCCTCTCTGATAAAGCTCCTGGTAAGGAATCAAGAACCCAGAGCATAGGAAGTATATATGGGGGCAGTTACCCACCTCAAACACGGACTCTGAAAACGTTGCATTTCCAATGATGAAAATATGTATCCAGAAGCAATGTGGAAATGAACCTAGGCAACACACTGAAAACAGGACCACTGATGTCACCCCCTCCACAGTCTCCGCCTGACTCCAGACAACCCTCCTATTGTCCTATGTCTGGCCTAGTCTGCTAGAATTGGGTGTACTTCTGTGAGAAACCAAAGGAAAGCACCAGGGCCTGGCTCTTGGGGTACCCTGTATCTCTGCACACTCCAGTACCATGAGAGCTGGAGGGAAATGAGTTGATTGTGGGTTGTTGAAATTCTGGAGTTAAAAACGGCTTTTTTTTTTTTTTTTTTTTTGAGGTGCTCAGGTGATACCTTCCATGGGTAACATGTTTGCCTTCCAAGCTTGAGGATCTGAATTTGATGGCCCAGAACCCATCAAAAAACATCCAGGCATGGTAGCAAGTACTTGTGATATTAGCACTGTGGCTTGCTGGGCAGCCTACCCTAATTGCCAAAGTTCTAAGTCAATGAGAGACTCTGTCTCAATAAAACAAGGTGGACAGTGCCCAAAGAAGGCCTTGGCATGCATGGGTGCACATGCACCTGCACGTAGGAACATGCACAGCAAAGCAAAAGTAATTGGAGGGGAAACCTTGAAGCATCAAGAACAAATGCACTCCAGATGCATGTAACAAGATGGATAGAGTTCTTAGATACTATGGGGAGCAGATGATACCAGACATGAAAGTACCTTTTATGTAAGCCAAGCTTTCTCAACTCTGGCATTATTAGTGGCATTTGGAAGCAGGTACTTCCTTGTTTGGGGGTGGTACTGTGTATTGTGGGATATTCGCCTTCATCCCTAGCCTTGCCAAATGCCAGAAGCACCCACTCCCCATTTGTTGCAGTTAGCAGTATTTCCAAGTATTGTCAAATGCCTGGGATTGACTGAAGAAACAAGACACAATTGAATCTCCTGATACAAATAACAGAGTGGGAGGAGTGAAGTGGTACCAGGAAGCAGACCCAAGGGGTATTCTGGGGTACCAGGAAGCAGACCCAAGGGGTATTCTGGGGTACCAGGAAGCAGACCCAAGGGGTATTCTGGGGTACCAGGAAGCAGACCCAGGGGGTATTCTGGGGTGCCAGGAACATTTCCTTATTTTGGCACCTAATTTTGTGTGTCCACTTTGTCAGATGTTCATCGAGTCAAACCTTATGTTTTTCACAGATACCCATTTATATGTAAACTTTCAACTTTTTATTTCACCCACTGTGGAACAGCCAAACTCCTCCCGAACAAAGCATGTCGTGTTTCACTTTCAAGGACTGCAGATATTATCAAATGTGTAAAAACAATTATGGAAGCAAAAGGAGAGCAGCTATTTGGGTGAGAAGGAAGCGGCACAAGAGAAATTGGGGTGGGTATTCTGAGAAAAGCACAAAGTTCGAGGGCTTGAAAATAACCTTTAAAAATCTCAGATTTCACAAAACAACCCTCGTCCTTGATCTTCAGCCATCTTTTTGCCTCTGTCTTTCTTTTTCACCATTTACAGCTGCAGCTGTTTCTTTGTGTTCCAACTCACTTGGGGGAAGGGCAGGGAGGGGCTGAAACTTACAGCCCCTCCAGCCTATCACCACACCCAGCCCATGTGCATAAAATTTGTTTAGGAAGAAACGAACAGAGAAAAGAAACTTCAACAGTTAATTGGGCAGAATCTGGTGGTGGCTGAACAGCACTTTCTTGAATAATTTCTTGGCATTTGTTGCTATTTTAGAGAAGATCCAGTAAGATTTCACAAAAATATAGGGCAAATAACTGTGTAGTTCCCAAGCTCTATTTTAGGGACAGAGAATTAATGGAAACTAAGTGTGTCCTACAGAGTCCTAGGCCACCACGTCCTCCTGTCACCCCTATGCTTGGCACCTAGCCTATAAGGTGGGGTTTCACCCAGCTTTACAGTTTGTATTGTTGAGATTATCATGAAAGGGTTCCGCTGGCCACATTTTCCTTCCTTGTTATGGTAACTGTCAAGTTCTCTGCTGATATTCTCCTACTGGTTTCCACAGTGATTCACTGCCGTGGGAGAGAAAAAAAAAAAAAAAAAGAAAATCTCTGAAATGTCTGCACCCTGTAACTTTGTCAGGTCCCCAAATCCCATGACAATAACCTCTAAGGACCTTGTCAGGTCCTTTCCTTGTGCAAGAGTTTTGCTTTATCTCATATTGTTTTAAATAAATAGACTTGTGACTAGAGTTTGGACATTTTTACCCTTTCACTGTTACATTAATAATGTGGCCATTTTGTTTCAATCTATCTTAGTCCTTCCGTTATTCCAGTTCTGTCAAGATGTTTTGTTTTGTTTTTTTGGTTTTTAGAGACAGGGTTTCTTTGTGTAGCCCTGGCTATCCTGGAACTCATTCTATAGACCAGGCTAGTTTCAAACTGAGAGATCTATCTTCCATCTGCCTCCCGAGTGCTGGGATTAAAGACATGTGTCACGACCACCGACTGGCTGGTGCTTTTTTTTTTTTTTTTTTTTTTTAAATTTTGTAATTGTTCCACTTTCTCATACTTAATTTGCACACTGAGTTCTGTAACTCAGTGCCTGACCCAAGATGTCAGCCAAATCAAGGATGCCATGTACATTAATTACCTTTCTCATTGCTGAGACCAAATCCCTGACAAGAAACAACTGAAGAGAGGAAGTGTTATTTTTACTCACAGTTCAAGGGATCTAGTCCATTACAGAGGGGAGAACAAGACAGCAGGAGGGAGAGGTAGCACACCTAGGAACTGCATGTGAGCCCTCCGAGCTCTCTTCTATAGGATTTCTCCTTAGGCTTTAGCTGTGTTTCTAGAAACCAGCCATCACAGGTCACAGCATCCTTGCTCTGAGCTTTCTCTGGTCTTTTGTTCTCTTAGGGCACAAAGCTTTAGAGAAATTAAAGTATGGAACTAACTACAATGTCCGGGGGTTGAGGGGTGGGCGGGGGAGGAGGTGGGATCAAGTCCTGGAGTTTCTATCTGAGAGACAAAAGGTGACATTTCTTAACTCAGCACAGAATTGTGAGTATTAGAAAGGTGACACAGACTGTGTCCCTGGATATCTCCTTCTTTGGACAAAAGATAAATTGAAGGGCTTGGTTTTAGCTCAGCTCAGTTTTAGCCTTCACCCAGCATGCACAGGACCCTGAGTTCTGTCTTTGTACCAAAAAGAAAAGAAAGATAGGAAGGATGGAAGGAAGAAGAAATAAAGTTGTTGTTGTTGATGTTATTATTTGATCTTCTTATATGAATGTTTAGGGTTTAGCCAGAGAGCCAAATCTGTCCACGTTCATTTGTGTAGTGGCCTGTAGCGATTCAGTATTGAACAGGTATGACAGAGACTATAGAGCTACACAACAGAAAACATTTACTATTCAGTCTTCATACATATATACACAGGGCGGGGCAAAGAAGGAAGAGGGAGCAGGAGCTTGCTAACCCTTTCCAACAATGAAAATGGTTCACTGTGCCTATAGATTGTACAAATTTTTAATTGTCTGAAACATTGTCCCCATGTTTAGTGTTACTTATTAAGGAGAAAAGCCCTTGAAATAGTCCTCCTATACAACTCTTCCTATGTGACACTAGATGGGATCCAGTCAGTAAAGCACCTTACATGCATAGGACATGGATTCAGATTCCCAGTACTTACATAAAAGCTGGATGCTGTGCTGAGTACCTGTCGTTACAACACTGAGACAGCATTGACAGGATCCCAGGGCTCTTTGACCATCCAGTCTAACTAAATCGATGTGTTCAGATTCAATGAAGAGAAAAACTATCTCAAATATCTATTTATGTATCTGTGTATGTATGTATGTATGTATGTATGTATGTATCTATCTATCTATCTATCTATCTATCCATCTATCTATCTTGTAGAGAGAAAGAGATAGTCCTATCCCATACTCGGGTATTGCTGCTTCATGGGCTGGGGTCCTGGATGAATAAGAAGGAGAAACTGAGCTGAGAAAGCTGACATAGAGCTCTGGGCTCCACACATGAACACACACATGCACATGCACCTACAAATGCACATGTGCACACAAAGGTCTTCATGTCGTCTATCTTTGGAAACATGGAGGTTTTACCCCTCTTATGTCATCTCTTGTTCTTTAGTTTTTCCTACCTGCCCTCTCTCTTCTTTTCCTGTCTTTTTCCTCTCCTCCTGTACTCTTTCCCAACACCCTTTCCCTTCTCCTATTTCTATATTCTCAGTGAAGAGAAGCTTAATAAAAATAGTAAGGCCCTCAAGATAACAGCATGATAACATATTACACACCAGCATATTTCTGTAAAAGACAGGCTGGGTTTGTCATGACATTATAGACACACCTCAACCCCTGGCAGGTTTGGATCCCAGAATCAGCTAAAAATATTATAGCCAAATATGCATCCTATACCCCTAAACTATCAAACACCACCATGTGGCTCCAAAACACCTAATGTTACTCTACAACTACTCAAAACTTGTAACCCAATGCCAATCTTATAATAGGGTTCATTTAAGTAAATCATTGAAATCTTTAAACTTTTAAATCTGAAGTAAAACTTCAACTGAGTGCTTATTAATTTTGTGTCATCATCAAGTTTAAAACCTAACAATCAGAATCATCATAAGCCATTTGTCTTACCAAATGTCTCCATTTGTCTTACAAAATGGCTTTGCTCAAGACCTTGAGAGATTCCGGCATGGTACTAAGAATCTTACTAAGTGGGCACATGAATCTGTTGTTTCCACTACCTTATTAAGGGAGAGGAAGAACATTGTTTTGGCAATACAGCTGTCTATTAGTGTACACATCGAGATAATAAACCGAGAGAGGAGAGAGAGAGAGTGAGAGAGCAAGAGAGAGAGAGAGAGAGAGAGAGAGAGAGAGAGAGAGTAGAGACCTTTAAAATAATATGTAGAAAGCAGCTCCAGAGAAGTAATTTTTTTCAATGTCCCTGATTTGTTTATGAGAAATGGCTCTCCAATTTATTATAATTTGAAAAGAACAAAGAGTTCCTTATTCAGAATTAATACTAAAATGACTGAAATGCATCTTGCTTGTCTCCAAACTTATAACCTGTTTGTATAACACACTCGGAGTCAAAGCTCACTGTTAAGACCCACGAGTTAGTAAAGATGGTAATGCATGCCGGATGATTTTCTCTAAATGATAATTATAGGTCATTCAGAAATACAAATTACATACACTAAAAATGTTAACTTAATTTAGGATTGCTGACTGGATGAGGGTCCCCCCCCCTCAAAACAAGCAGGTGTAATAGAAATGGCATTGTCTGACCATTGACAGTGTGCTAGACGTGATAAATCGTCATAACCACATTAATCTCTTAAATTTGACTTCATTTTGCAGATTTCTCCTTGCAAATGTTGGCCTGTTGTACATTTTCTGTGATTTATCCTGAGCAGATAAAACATTAATGGGGGAAATCTAATAAATGTCTCCTCAGATGCCTAGCACGGCTGTTGGAAATGGCCTACCTAGAGTCTTCAAGCTGCAAGCCAGGGTCCACAAGACTCCTCTGCTTTCTGAGATCAATCAGCATTAAATCAGAAACATTCATCACGATTGAACTTGAAATTAGCTGCCCCTCAGACTGGAAAGTACTTACTTATAACCTTCCAGTTAGTTTCAGTAATGAAATATGGCAATGAATTAGCCGTGATGGCCTGGAGAAAGATGCTTAATAAAGAAGAGATGACTGGGAGTCAGGAGCTGAGCTCTCTCATCCTGATTTCATTGAATGCTCCTCTCCCCAAGAAACCACCAGCAAGAGAATTCCTTTCCTCAAAGCCATAGCTGTTTACACTATAGAGGCAAATAGTTTGGAAAATCTTTAATTAGTATTAAAATTTGCAAGGTGTCAGGAGTCAGAAATCCCCAGAGGCTGGCCTGCTCTCTGAAGTTAGTATTTGAAACAGAAGAGGAGGGAGCATAGATTAAGGTCCAAGGTTCTCCAGTCTGGCTGCTCAGGTAGAACCTGGGTTCAAAGCTTCCTGTACCTGAGATCTTGAGAACATTCCAGTCAATGTGAGTCTCTCCTCTCATCTGTAATGGTGGCTATAACAGTAACACAACATGTCAAACTAAAAATGCCCAGCAGATGAAGGCAATTGCTACGGAGCCTGACAGTTCTCACTCTACTCACAGGACCCATATGGTAGAAGGAGAAAACTGGTTCCCACAAACTGCCTTATAACCTCCATGTGTGTCTGTGACGCAATTGTGCACACTCACACACAAAAAATAGAATGTAGTTAAAAATAATAGTATGTTATGACTGTGAATAAAAACGATTTTTCACAGGGTCTCATATCTAGAAATGATCCATCTATGGGGACATTTGACAACATCTGTAGGCATCTCTGCTCATCACAACTGGGAGGTGAAGCTGCTGACATTTAGCAGATGGAAGCCAGGGGTGCATAGGACAGCCCCACAGCAAAGATATAAACGTCACACCAAGGCGAAGAAACAGTAGAATATAAACAGTAGGAAGGAGGACTTGGGCTTGGACTCATTAAAGGGAGACCCAGAGAGGCCCTTCCGGAAGGAGGAACACGTGTGAGGAAAGGGAGCATGAGTGGTTCCAGGCAGGACCAGAGAACCATATAGATGTTCAACTCAAAAAACGAGGCAAAATAAGAGGGCACAGCTCGTTGGGCATAGCTTGTTGGCGATAGTCAGTTACTTGAAATCTTCCTCAAGTCTCCAAGGTAAAAATGCTCCCTTTGGTAGCAGTTTACTTGGCAGGCCACAGGAGCTGTGTCTGGCTCAGTCTGGAGTCCAGCCTATGTGGAATTGTGATGTTAATTGTGTGTGCCTTTGGCCCTGTTCTTATTGGTTAATAGTCTTTGCTTGTCTAAGAGGTCTGTTTCCTCCAGGCACTCTGTAGCTGCTAAACCCACAAGGCGTTTGTGACATCATCCTTTATCAGGAGACTCCCTGCTTCCAGAAGGCCTCTTCTTCCTTGAACCCTGTAAAAAATTTCTTTTTCTTCAGTTCCAGTGCCCACCTGGGTATCACAGCAGAAAATGGTGACAATCCACTGATGTGTTAAGGTGTCAGTGGCTGGCAGCATGCTCCTGGAAGGTTAGTAGCATTATGCTTTAAAAAACCTGTGTCCGTCAGGCTGTACCACTGCTAACTTCATGGGTTTGTCAGTTTTCTGTCACTGTCTTAAAGTCCAGAAATGATCATCTTACAAAGATAAAGGGTTGCTTTTGCCTTATAGACTTTGCGGTTTTGTGTTGATGGCTGTTGGCCCCTTGCTTTGGGTCTGCAATCACAGCATGTCAAACCCAGGCACATGGCAGAGCCATACATCTCAAAGCTGGGAATGAGAAGAGAAGATGTGAAGGGTCTGGAACTCCACCCATCCCCTAAGGGCACAGCTGTCATGGCCTCTAACTAGGACACTTCTTAAAAGGTTACTAGCAAGCTGGGACCAAGCCTTTAATGCATGGGTCTAGAAGACAGTGAATTTTCAAACTGTGGCACTAAGAAAATGAGGCAAAGATAAAGAAGGAACAAAGGGATAAAGTGGATTGCCCAAGGATACAGAGCTGACAAAGTAGAAATAGAGACTGGGGAGATGGCTCAGTCCATAATGTGCTTACCAGACAAGCATGGACAGCCAAGTTTGACTAGAAGAACCCACATTTTAAAAAGTCAGGCATGCAACCATTGTACTGAGTACAGGGTCCCCAATGTGGAGTTAGAGAAAGGACTGAAGGAACTGAAGGGGTTTGCAACCCATAGGAAAAAACAACAATATCAACAACCAGACCCTCCAGAGCTCCCAGGAACTAAACCACCAACCAAAGGGTACACATGGAGTGACCCATGGCTCCAGCCCAAATGTAGCAGAGGAGGCCTTCTCGCACATCGATGGGAGGAGAGGCCCCTTGGTTCCTGGGAAGGCTTGATACCCCACTGTAGGGGAATGCAGGGAGGGGAGGCAGGAGTGGGTAGTAGGGGAGCACCCTCATAGAATCAGGGGAGAGATGGGAGAGGGGGTTTCTGGGGGGGGGGGAACTGGAAAGGGGATAACTTTTGAAATGTAAATAAATAAAATATCAAAAGAAAGAAAGAAAGAAAGAAAAAAAGGCAGGCATGGCAATATATGCTTGTAACCCCAGTTCTGATGAAGCAGAGATAGACAGATCCCTAGTGCTCTCTGTCCTGCCTGCTAACTACTAAGATCCTGCAGGTGAGAAATCTGACTCAGCAACAAAAGGTGACTTAGCACATGAAGAATGACATCCGGCTTTTCTCTGCCTACCACAGGCATATTTGCATATATGTTCCTGTGTATGTTCATGTGTGTACAGTTGCATTGCATGAGTATGGGATGTGTGTACAGGTCAGAAATTGGGATGTCAGATTTTTTTTTCAATCCACCAACTTTCCACTTTATTATTTTGATACCAGGTATCTTACTGAATCTTGGACTTCATCGATTTTGCTGGGCAGGTTGGGCAGCAAGCACCAGAGATCCACCTGAATCCACCTTCCCGGTGTTTAAATTACATACATGCACTGACACAGTAGTGGTTTATGTGGGTAATGAGAATCTGAACAAGTGTTCTGATTGTATGCATTCTACTTACTATCTGACTGTTATTTTAAGATGTCTTACTGAGAAGTCCAGTGTCATCCTATGTAGTGATTTGAATAAAATAACCCCCATAAGCCTATAGAGAATGGCACTATTAGGAAGTGTGGCCTTGCTGGAGTAGGTGTGGCTTTGTTGGAGGAAGTGTGTCATGGGGGGAAGGGGGGGGCTTTGAGTTTCTTAGATGCTTAAGATAGACCAGTGTCTCACTCTCTGCTGCCTGCCGATCTGGATGTAGAACTTGAAGCTTCCTCTCCAGCAGTAATTCTGCCTGCATGCTGCCATGCTTCCAACCATAATGACAATGGACTAAACCTCTGAACTGTAATCCAGCCCCAATTAAATGCTTTCGATTACAAAAGTTGAAGTAGTCATGGTGTCTCTTCAAAACAATAGAAACACTAACTAAAACACCCTACCTATATGGCACACATTTGGACTTAAGGATCTCAGTTATCTGAGAAACTAGGAATATCTCAAACGCTAGAAATTTGTTCTGAAGTGACAAGCCTGCTCCATGAAGAAGGTGGCAAGCATATTCCTTCTGTTGCAAATTCCTCTGGAATATTGAAGTTTTACTCCATGTTTGAATTGAGTCATGTGTTAAGAAAAACGCATTGCATTCCTTTGACATAAAACAAATGCCATGCAGTGTGTTTATATTTAAACACTGGGTAAAAACGGGGAGACCACCTTCCAGTCTGAGAAAATACTGATGCCGCCATGCCAGAAAGGCAAGTTATGGTTTAATTCATACCTGTGGATTAAGGAATGAAAAATGAACCCACGTCCATGTCTGACGTCTGTGTAAATGGTGCATATGTATGGAGCCTGTCTGCCTTCCTTAATGTACTTGGGATAAAGTAAATACTGGAGGGCTTGATGTCTTGCCTAAGCCTAACAAAGCTAGTGCAGCTGGAGCCCAGATGGTCTAGGGTGGTGGAAGGTCCTAGAGGCTGGAGAGAAGGGGGTGAAAGCCAGAAGATGCCCTGGAGGCATATGATGGAGGGTGGGAGATACCCTTTAAATGTTCTTGTTCGGAGATTATCTTTATGCATAACTGAGAAGTAGATGGTCTACAACTTGGAAGGACGCCTCCACCCATCTCCTCTCAGGCAATTCTGCCACCCAGCCTCCCTCTCCGTCCTGCTTAGAGTTCACAGTGTCTCATATTTTAGATTTTACTTATTAGTTATGAGTGAATGAGTATGTGTGTGGTGTATGTATGTGTATTGTGGGAGGTACAGACATGCCACAGCTTATATATGAGAGTCAGAGGTCAGCCTTATGAAGTCAGCTCTCACCTCCTACCTTTATGAAGATTATGGGGATCAAACTCAAGTAGTCAGAATTAAGCAGCAAAAGCATGTATTAGCCGAACCTTCTTGATGGCTCAGACTCAATCACTTTTATTAGCCTCTATTAATTGTACAACATAATGGTTTCTTTGTCACAGTGATCTGTTGGTAAAATGGCCAATGGAAGTATGCATGCCCTGTATGTTAGCTCTACCCATCTCTTCCCTGCCCACCTGCATGTGAGCCAAAAGATTCGGATGTGTCTTTCTCATAGCTACTGACTGGAAACAACCTAACTGCCAGGCAACCACTAAAAAAAGACATGGGATTTTGTATTAGCTCTGAGATTTCTCATTAGTAAAATAGGACCAATACTGACTGCTTGTTTCATAGGGTTCCATGAAGATTAAATAAGAAGACTTGGAAGGCAGCAATCTCTACCTTACACCTCTTCCTATAATTGCTCTTATTATCACCATTACTGTTTCAGGGATGCTGGACCTCTGTTAAAAGGTGAGATCTAGGGCTAGAGAGATGGCTCAGTGTTTAAGAGCACTGACTGCTCTTTCAGAGGTCCTGAGTTCAATTCCCCGCAACCACATGGTGACTCACAAACATCTATAATGGGGTCCAATACCCTCTTCTGCTGTGTCTGAAGACAACTACAGTGTACTTGTATACATTAAATAAATAAATCTTTTTTTTAAAGGTGAGAAACTATGGTCTTTAGTTACTAAGGCTATCAGGAAAGCACACGTGCAAAGCAGGAAGTGCAAAGTGAACTTATATTTGATTTGCATAGCAATGCAAGTTGCTTCAGAAGAACACACTCACCCACCTTGTCTAGACAAGCCCAACAGAATCTGAGTGGAGTTGAAAGCCAGAAATGATGTCTGTGTTTTTCAAAGTATTCAAAAACATTATATAATACGTGGGAATACATTTGTGTGCATAAAAAGTACATACTGTCTGTCTGCAGAACCACAGAGGTAAACACCAAAGAAGTAAATAGACCTTGCTTTGGGGAGTATGTTTCTTTAGTATCTTTCAACATAAACAAAGTCTGGGTTGGGGTTGAAGAAATGCTTCAGGGGCTGCGGGATGGCACGCTCAGTGGCATGCTTGCTGTACATGATGAGGCCATGAGTTTGATCCTCGGGCACAGCAGCATGTGCCTGTAATGTTAGCACTGAGGAGGCAGAGACAGGACAATCCCTGAGGTTTGCTGGCCGGTCAAGCTGAATCAGCAAGCTCCAGTATCATTGTGAGACCCTGTTTCAGGAAACAGTGTAGATGATTAAGGAAGGCACTTGGTGTTGACTTCTAGCCTTCACATGTGCACTTTGCACACTAACCCTCATGTGTGTGTGCACACACAGAGAAGGAATACTTCTGTAATGAAAACTTCAGGAAAGGAGGGCATCTGGTGGAACCTTCCAGAACAGATGTCTCATCTATGGAAGATGGACTCAAGGCTCTCTGAAGAGGGGTTGACTAGTGCGAAGTCACATGGCATAGGCTTTGGGGAAGAAGATATGAGATTCAGATGAGCACTTGGGGAGAACCAACATTTCAGGTCAGCTCAGAGGAAGGGTCCCAGGGATGAGTGAAAAGGATGTCTTGAGTTTCTAGCAGGTCTCTTCAAAGTCAAAATACAACCTGCAAGTTTCTCAGGCTTTCCCCCATCCCACTGTCTCTCCGGGGGCTTTCTCGGCTGGCTTGCTCACCATCAGGACCCTCCAGTTGTATTAATGCCAACAAGTTAGCGGGAGCCCCAAAAGACAGCTGAAGAATCTGAGTCTCTGTTAGAAAAGACTAAGTAAGACCTTCAAGAGAAAACATAGCAGGTCTAGAACGTAAATATTACCAGTCAGGAAGGAGCTGTGCCTGAGGGAGTTTACATGAGAAGAAACTGGATGAGGTTGTACTGCAGAGGCAGGGGCACATCCAGACAAGAGAGCTCACTGGTTGCTGTGAGGTAGAGATGGCTGCCTTGAGCAACTTTAAGGCTTCCAGCAAAATGGGGATTGCTTTTGTGATTTCCTGCATGTCGACTTAGCACTGCGATGACTGGGAGGGTACATCCCTGTTGATGGACACAGAGATGCAGGCCACTCTGGAAGGCTGAGCTAGAGTTAGCGACAGGGCCTGGTGGAACCTTCTCTCTACGTTGTCCCCTCAGCCTCCCTCCTTCCTTGTCTCTTGCCTTTGTGTCTCAAGCAAAGATGAAATGAAAGGTGGTCCTGTGAACCCCACTCCTAAAACTGCTCCCCTTAGTAGTGAAGGGTTCTACAGCAGCTCCGCACCACACAAGAACATACATGCTGTGTCTTGTCTCTCACCTCAAGGCTATTCTGCCTTGCAGCAGAATTAAAAACTAGAAAGGAATAAAAAACAGTATGTATGTCAAATCTCCTGGCTGAGAAAATTAAACACACATTTAGTGTACAATGTATGCATGCACAAATATACACACACATACACACACACAAACACACACACACAGGGAGTAGGAAGATAATGAAGATCTGACTGAAAAAAAGTGTAAGTTTTTGCTTTGCTTGAATTCCATGGTGGGTTTGGTTGACTTTGCCCTGAGTTTGGTTGACAGACCCTCAACCTGTTGAGTGGGCTTTATGAGCTGAATTTTTCAGACAGATGAGCACAAGGGTTGACAGTCATTTGCCAAAATTACCTGGGTGTCACCTTCATGGAAGAAAGAAAATGATTCCCTTGAATCCCACACACATTGACAAAGAATAAACAGCTCTGTTGAAACTGGCAGAGCACGTGACTTGCAACAATAAAGCTTTGGTTTGCTTGCTATAGTGCAAAACTGTGAGAAATATTTAATCTTTAAAAATACACAATGGTATCATAATTTAGCTGCAGGTTCAAAGACTGTACAATGTAACAGTGTATTTAAGATGCAATGGTATTGTATATTTTCCAAATGCAAACAGCAGACTATGAGGAATGACTAAGGAGCAGCAGACCATATCTTATCCTTATAAAAGTGTCTCCTGCAAATGTTAACCACGTCTCCCAGCATTTCCGATAGCAGAATATGTAGACAACAAGGCCATAGAAATGTGTGGGCCTACCTGGTGTGAGGTCTGTGTCAATTCAATGTGAAGGTTATATAAACTTTCAATACCTAGTCTTCTGCTTTTGAGCAAGGAAATAAATCTAAATGTTTATAATTTTCCTGATCTGTTATACTCAGGGTTTAAAAATTCTATTTTCAACACAATATTTTTCTCTCTTTTTAAAAATAATCAAACTAGATTATTTATAGTATATCTTTTTGTCTGTTTTAATCCGTGTTTGATGTCCAATTGTATATATATAAAACTGTTAGTTTTATATTGTAAAATTGATATGTGTTCACTTTAAAATAATTTTATGCTGTGTATTTGGTTCTGCTATAAGCAACAAAGACTTAAACATGTGGAAATTTATTCTTTCTTGTCAAGTTACAAGCTAAGCTATAGGACATTTTACCTAGTAGAACTTTCCGTGATGGTGGATAGTCATGTTGTCCAGTTCAGGAGCCAGTACCCACAGGAAATTCTTAAACACTTGAGATGTGGCTAAAAGCAAGGCTAAGAAATTGAATTTTTTTACTTGGTATAATTTTAATTAAAATACCTGTGTTTGACCAGTGCTGCTAACATGGTAGTCAGAATGGAAATTGGCAGGTTGCTACGAAGGGGTTTGTGCCTCTTCATCCTTGGGCAATTTTTCGGGGAAGCAGAATAGCCGAACAATAACAAACAAACAAGCAAACAAACCACCTGACAGGTTGTAATCAGAGACAGCTTCTGGATCGGGCAGTCTGAACTGTGCCTGGATCCCTGACTCAGCACCTTCCTAACTACATGACGCCAGTAAGTTACAAGAGGCCTCAGGCTCCAATTCCCCATCATTTAAAAGGTGGCTCTCACCTCCCAGCTTGGCTGTGTGACTTGAGATCATCAACATATCCCCTTATCACTACAGGGCTCACACAGACCTGTGGACATGACATCTGCCCTGTGTTTCCAGAATATTAGAGTGGGTCCCAGGACAGGCTCACACAGCAATAGAGGTGTCTGTCAGTCCTGAATAACTCACTGCTGTCACAGGAAAGGAAGCACATCTCTCCTTGTCTTTTATCTATAGTGACAGAGACATATGGTCTGGGTACATCTAGTGCTCCTTGCTGAAAGATTAAGGTATCCATGGTACCTGGTGGCCAGAGACCAGGACAATAATCAGGATCCTACTAATAGTCCCTAGATCAGGAGTTCAGCCTTCTAGGTGCCACAAAATGTCTCCAGACCATAGTTTTACTCTTTCATTTCTAAGTGGGTTTTTTCCTAATTAGCATACAAAGTAAAGGGCTTCATTACGACATTTTTGTACATGTTGGTCCTCCTCCCCAGCTCTCCTCTCCTGTTCCTCTACTCCCATCCTACTGCCCCCCCCACCCACCCACAGTAGGTCTATTTCTGTTTTCCTTAAGACAGGAAATGCTATTCACACCAGAAATGCTCAGCATTCCTTTTCAAAATTGCAAATCAGGCCCAACTAAACATGAACTTGGAACCCGTGAGAAGAGACAGCCCACAGACTTCTGGTTTAACCAGCTTGCTGTGCAAGGACATGTTTAAAGACCATTGGCCTGGAAAGGCTCTCCTTGAGTAATTATAACTGAACTAAGTCATTCGGGGCTTTCTAGAGCCTCTTGTTGAAATGACACCACTGACTGACATGAGGTACAAAGAAGAGTTCTATGTGTTGACTAGTGACAGACTGCCAGCAACATGCCATTTCCAGGGAAAGCGGAAGACAGGAGCACATGAGTAACTCTGTGGGCATGGCTAGGGCAGGTACTGAAATGGGCTCTGACAGACGAACAAATTTCACCAAGTTGCCAAGATACTCAAGGCTTTAATGCACATAGAACTCCCCCCTGGATCCTGTTTTAAGTGTAGGTTCTGGTTCCAGGGGTGTGCTTGTTTGCCTGGCCAGCATATCTAGAGGTGGGGCCTCCCTTTGAGCAGCAAAGGCCTGTAGGTGGAAAAGGCACCTGTCTTAATGCTCTGTGTTTTGGGAGCACATAGGCTACCATCTCCTGAGCTCTCTTTATGGGTTTTCTTTAATAGAAAGCCACTACTTGCTCAGGAAGATAATTACCCATTGTTAAAGAACCCAACCCAGCCTGCTTGTGTCAAAAGTGACTACAGAGAAAACCAATCATCACCCGTAAGAAGCATTTAATAAACTCATTAGAACACTTCAGTGATTAGCATTATTTGACTGGTTCCCCCACCCCCGATCTTTCCTTCTCTTCCTGTCATCTCCACCACAAGACTATGTTTGCTCAAATTTTAAAAGAGGGGAACATATTTCCTCTGGAGCTCTGAGAGTTGTTATTGTACGCCTTGGAGCAGCTGTTAGAAAGGAGCTGTCTTATTGCTCCTTTATTGTACACCCTGGAACTGTCAGAAGTGGGCTATCTCATTGTTGTCTTGTCAACCTATAAGAAAGTTTCCCTACCACGCAAGGAACAGAGCTCAATTGGTAGAATGTTTGCCTGGCATGCACAAAACCCTGTGTTCAATCCCAGTACTCCGAAAAACCAGCATGGTAGGATGTACCTGTAGCCCCGGCGCTCAGGTGCCAAAGGCAGAAGAATCAGAAGTTTATAATTATCTTTATCTGTGTTGTAAGTCTGAGGCCAGCCTGGGCTACATTAGACCCTGTCTCAAAACTAAAGTGGTTGCCCAGTGTAATCCTCTGTCCAGGCTTACCTTTTCTCTTTGTCTTGTCACTTAGAAGCTGGGGAGGACATAACGTTGGTTACGAACACAAAGTTTCCAAGTATGCAGAGCTAGATTACAATCCACTTTGTGAGCCAGGCTTACCCTTTCAAGTTTGGCCCTTGGACAGCTGAGGCAGTGGGATCACTGTGAGCTCAAAGCCCACTTGGGCTACATTGCAAGAACCAGGACAACCAGGGCTAAGACCTGTGTCTCAAACAAACATAAATAAAGTACAGTAAAATTCTAACTATAATTTTAGGTGGATTATTTCACTTCTCTGGGGGTCAAAGTCGCCACATGTAGAACCTCCCTTGGAATATTTCTGAGAGGATCATATAAAGCAGCGTGAGAAAGGGGCACAGGTGTCCACATCAGCCATGTTTTCCACCTTGGCTTGTTTCCATGTCTGGATGACCCAATGCCCTGCTCAGGGATCTCCACCCACCACCTTCCCCATTGCTTCTCCAGGTACATGACCCTTGTTGGGCCTCCAAGCCAGCCCCTGCTTCTATATCTCCTCTAAAGGACTCACTCTTGTGGATACAGTCCAGTAGAAACACCCGCACCACTTATTTGCTCTCTCCTCATGTTTCATTATGAGCCGGGAAGACAAGGCTGCCCAGAGAGGAAAGGGACAGTACATTTGCCAGGAGAAGCACAGGCATATGACTCACACACAAGCAGGACTGAGATTGTTCTCTTCAGGACTGGACTTCCTTAATTGTAGTTACATCTAATTTATCTCAGGGAGTTGAAATAACTATTGTTCTGTGTCCTGCCGTACAGTGTCATGGTGTCACAACTATAGGCTTTCCCATGTTTAACAAGTCTTGTCATTCATGCCACAGTGGACTGACGACTCCTGAGTTGTGTCTTAGAAAGCTTCAGTAATTCACCCATTAATCCTAGAATCTGTTTTCCTTCCGACAACTACTGTCCCTGGGCAGGCTCTCTACTCTACTTGTGATGTTCGCATGCAGCATGCTGTTAAAGACAAGGCTTTATTTGCTGTGTAGGTAACACATCTTGAGGAAGGAAGAAATAACTAAGCTTCAGCTAAATTTTTTTTTTCTTCCTGTTTTATGCACATGGCAAGCCAGCAGTCAACCTAGGGCATTGGCACCATCCCCCATGTCTTTTCAGACAAGACCTCTCCCTGGGACCTGGGATTCGTCTCAGCCATTTGTCTATGCCTCCCCAGCACTGTGATTACAGACGTTCATGGCCACACAAATGTTTTATGTGGATCCTAGGGCTCAAACTCAGGTCTCCATGCTTGTACTCAGTGAGCCATCTCCCCTGTCTCCCTCTTCATGCTGATTTAGATACTGCAAATGGTATTTTGTAAGGTTATATTTTTCAATCTTGCAAAGACTTGACTCTTTCAATGAATATTTCCCAGTTGCTTCCTGTGTATATGAAGCAAATATACCAAGGGCAGTGTGAAAATTTCTGTGAGGATATTTCCATGAGGCAAGGCCCAGGGGCAGCATCTGGCTTGAAGGGTGGCCCTTCATCAAAACTACAGACACACAGCAAGTGTGCTCTTTCTCCTTCTGCCACTTCTGCACTGGGGGCAGTTGTGGGTGAGGCTCCCAATGCTGGTTTGAATATGCTTGGCCCAGGGAGTGGCACTATTAGGAAGTGTGGCCTTTTGGAGTAGGTGTGGCCTTGTTGGAGGAAAGGTGTCATTGTGGAGGTGGGCTTTGAGACCCTCCTCTTAGCTGCCTGAGGAAAGTCTGCTCCTGGTTCCTTTGGATAAAGATGTAGACTTCTCAGCTCCTCCAGCACCGTGTCTGCCTGGATGCTGCTTTGCTTCCTGCCATGATGATAATAGATTGAAACTCTGAACCTGTAAGCTAGCCCCAATTAAACATAGTCCTTTATAAGTGTTGCCTTGGTCATGGTGTCTCTTCACAACAGTAAAACCCAAACTAAGACAGCCCCCTCTGATAATGTGACAGGAGTTAAGAGCACACCTAAGCCCTGCCACTTCATCTTAAACAGAATAAGGATGGTGCCTTCCTTCAAGAGGGTGGCAGTCCACTGGTAGGAGAAAGAGCTTTAAGTTGGAAAGTAAGCAAGCTCTATCTAGAAGGCAGAGGGCTGCTGCTGGGGAGATGACGGGGAGGACCAGGCTGATTGACAAGAAGATATTTGGAAGTGAGCAGGCAAGCATGCAAAGAACAAAGGGGCAGGAAAATGCTCAGGTGGCCTGGGAAATAGGCCCAGGAATTGATGGGGGAACCAGTGTGGGACTCCAGGTGGGTAGCACAGTGCAAGACATGGGAGAGAACAAGAGCTTTGTCCCACATCCTCCATGGTAAGGGTTTTAAAGAGAAAGACCTCCACTCACACTCTGTAATGCTTTTTTTTTTATTCCCACTACAACTCGTGAGGTGGCTTAATTCTCTAATATAACAGTACTGAGGTGGGGAAGTCCTTAAGTGAGACAGTCAGGTCATGGGGCAGCACTCTTAGAAGGAATTAACACCAGTCTCATAGCACTGGATTGGATCTCTTGGGACTTCATTTGTACCTTCAAAGGTGGGTTGATGTGAAAGAGTAAGCAGGCCGCAGCTCAGCTCTCCTTCATTCTTTCTCACATAGGTTCCATCCTTGAATCACCCTCCATGTTGTGACACAGCCAGAAGGCCCCCATCAGGGGGCAGACAGGTACAACCACCCAATCTGGACTTTCAGCTTCCAAAAAAGAAAACAACTCATAAGCTACACAAACATCTTTTTGTTATACAAACATCTAGGCATTTTGCTAGAGAAATATGAAACAGTAATGAAATAAGAGCTTCCTTGGAAAACCAATATTTAAGATGACTAATGATCTTTTCACATTAATGTAAGGGAAGGGATTTGGAGCCTGCCAAAGGTGGCTCTTTGTGGGTTACCTCTAAAGCACCTTCCTATAGCCTCTGCCCTTTAAAGCAGTTAACTCACCACTCCAGAGAAAGGAGCAGGATGCTATGGAGGCTAAGGATATGTCAGTTGGGAGTGAGTCAAAAGGTTAACATCTGGACCTGGCTGCTATGGAAGTCGTGGATTTGAGATGCTGGGACAAGGACTGTCCCATGGCTTTCAGGAGCATCATTCAGGCTAGAACAGGATTAGTCAGGATGATAGTTGGGGTTAGGCAAGACAGATGGCACCAAGGCTCCAAGATATTGGTTATCGATTCAGGTTAGCCAAGAAAGAAAAATAACTCAGGTTAGGATTATAGAAAGAAAACGAGATGAGTGTGTCTGTGTACTGGGCAAAGACATTCTGGACAAGATCCAGGATGCAGCCTGTTAGTTAGTGATGCTAGTGAAGTTCTAGACTTGGAACAAGGACCTAGAAGTTGAGCAACAAAACAGCTGATGTCATGCAGGGGCCTGTGGGAAGGATGGATCGGAGTGTACAGACCCATGTGTGTGTGAGAGTTCATCTCTGTTTGATGGTAACCACACAGTGGGAAGAGGGAACTAGGGGCAGAGCCAAGTGGTCTTAAAGGGGTAAATCCTTCCTTTAATTTAAAAAGTATTTTGGACACCTGAATGATAATGCCGTTGTACCAACAAGCTTAAGATTCCTACCAGCAATATTGCTGCTCTCTTTATGAGTCCCCATAGGCTGTTCCTTCCTTACCTCTACCTGCACAGCCGCTCTCCCAACGTGAGGCTTGGCACTGCTAGGCATAATTCTCTTTTTACGACTTGTATTTGAGTGCTTAAATGTTGTTTGCCATGTTTCCAAGCTTCATATAAATGGCACACTATTTAGTTTACCATAATATTCTTTTATTTTTGAACTTGACTGTAAAATGAGCTTTATGCTAGATGAGTTTGCACAACTGTAAGCTAACACATGTGCTTTGAGCCCATTTAAGGTAGGCTAGGCTAAGCTATGATATTTGGCAGCTTAAGTATGTTTTAACTTAGAATTTTTTTAACTTAAGATGAGTCTACTGGGATATAGTTGCATTGTGAGTCAAGAAGCATGCATGTATGTGTGTGTCTGTGTGTGATACTTGTCCATGTATGTATGTGGAGGGATCCACATGTTCACATGTCTGTGTTTGTGTATGTATATACTAGCATTGTGTCTGAGCAGGTATGTGTTTATGTGCTTACATGTGTTTATGTGTATGCGTGTGAGTGCATGTGTGTGCCTGAGTGTAACTCTGTGTGCACAAGTGTGTGCATGGGTATGTGGTGTGTATATTGCATGTGCATACATGTGTGTAGTGTTCACATATATTGTACCATAGTTTTTCAATATACAAACATACACTGTGCCCTTTTGCCAGAAATTTGGTTCCTTCTGATTTCTCTCAATTCAAGCATTCCCAAAGTGAGCATTCCTACATCTGAGTAAGAGTTGCTCTGGCCTAACCCAGCCCTGAAACCCTCAGGTCATACCACACAGACCTCTTTACTGAGGCTAGATGTTGCCAAGCCATGCCTCCATGAAGTCATAAACATTTATGTTCACTCCAAGAGTCTGTCCCCATTACGTCTCATCACCACTGACAGCACCTCATAATAACTGTGTGTGAAGTGATATTTGTTATATCACCAAATATTTTTGTGATTATGACCCTGGTTAATCATTGTTTTGTATTTTAGTGGTATTTCTAGCTACTCGTCACCCTCATCCCTGTAAACTGTGCATCTGGGATTTCAACCAACCACAGGTAGAATGTCAACTTGAGAGGGGTAGAGCTCATGGAGGGAGTGTAGGGAAGCGCTCTATGGATGGGATAAAGGGAGGGGAGGGAAAGCGATGGAATCCAATTCAAAATATTCTTTTTTTAAAGAACAGAAAAATATTGGGGAAAATTGTGTCTGGGGCAGGGGACATAACTGTGCCAGTAGAATGCTTGTTTTATGAGCATGAAGACATGAGTTTGATTCCGAGAATCCTCCTAGATAAGAAGTCAAGCTGTGGTGGTCATACTTACAAATCTAGTGATAGGGAAGCAGAGAAAAGCCAGTCCTTGAGGTTTGCTGGCTAGCCAACCTAGCTTCCTTGGCAAGCTCTGGATCAATGAGTTAAAGGTAGAGTGATGTGCTACCCAGAGTTGTCCTTTGGCTTCTGAGCACATGGGCACACACCCGCCTGTATCTGCTCATATGCATCCACCCACATACACACACACACACACACCCCAAACAACTGTATTTATCTGTACTTAATGTGTACAGATTTTTTTATTATTATTCTCTCAAAAACACAATGTAATAGATAGTTACATATAGAATATATGAAGGTGATCTAAAGATGGTGGGATGATGTACATAGGTTAGTACAAACACTGTACCATTTTATGAAAGATACCTAAATATCCATGAATTTGCCATCTGCAGAGGTGTTAAAACTGTGATACTGAGGGACAACTTGTGTGTGTGTGTGTGTGTGTGTGTGTGTGTGTGTGTGTGTGTGTGTGAGACAGAGAGAGAGAGAGAAGAATTTCAGAAATGTAATCATAAGCCTATTTTATTCCTAGACTACAGGCTTTGAAACTTAGTATATTGAATCTTCAGGACAGAACAGTGTCTAGAATGAACTAGACATCATAGATTGACACGGAATATTGTGCCAGAGCATTAAAGAAGTGAAGGATTTATCATTTATGAACCTGTAACCTAGGAGAGAAACCATTCAGTTCGCTGTATCTCAGTTGCCTCGTCCGGGAAATGTAGGAAATGATGTTAATAGTTCCAAAGACAGAGCCCACCACTTTCCTTTCATTCAGTTATTTTTAGCTCACTTCAGTGGAAATTTCTATGAAGGCGCTACAAGCATCCATGTGCACAGCAAATGTTGGGGTCCTTTGGTCTGACAATCTGAGAAACCAGAAAAATAAATGAACCATCCTTGGAAGGAACAGTGGAAATATTCTGCTTCACTGCAAGTTCTAGAGAGATGTCGCCTGTGACACAGTCCAGAGCAGTTCTGATTTATCTCAATAGTTAGTGTGACCAAACCAGAGACTCCTAGACCCTGTTGGGGCATCATTGAAAGCTGTAGGTGCTTTTTCTTTTCCTCCATGAAATTCTCCAATTAGCTCTCTGAGTTAACTCAGCGTGTGTTGTGTGTGTGTGTGTTTGTGATGTGTGTGTATGCCCTTATATGTGTTTATGTGTATGTGTGTGAGTACATGTGTGTGCCTGAGTGTACCTCTGTGTGTGCACACATGTATATATATAATTTTTTTTCATTCTTTTGGCTCTGTGAACCCTTCTTATTTGTGGGAGATGTATTGTTTTAGGTCTGAATTATTCTCTCTTGGGTATGTCCTCATGATGTTATTTATTGAGTATGCCCCCTAATTTTCTTTTCTAACAGTCTGGCCATTTTAATCAGATTGGTAGAAAATATCAATCAAAAGATTTGTACTTTGCCCTTAAATTCAGTTACTAGATCTTATTTATTTATTTATTTATTTAGCCCCAGTTCTGGCTCTTAGATTCAAGTTGTCTGAGTTTTTACTCTGTTGTGGAGACATCAGAGCATCACAGCAGGGAAAAGTTTGTCTCCCAGGATCCTTCAAGAAACCTGACATGAGGGCTAGAACTTGAATATCCACAAAAATATTCCCCTTTCAGGACTCTGGGATTCAACTGGAAGACAAAGGGCTAAGCTTTAACAATCCTGGCAGCTTCCCCCTCCCTCTGGCTACAGCTAGATTTTACCAAATGGTCCTTGCTATGGGGGAGGGAAAATATTCCTTCAACAATAACCACCAATGTTAAAATGTTGAGCCGCAATTACAGCTCAAGGAGATGCCCAGCTGGAAATATTTGAAAGAATTTTTGATACCCAATGGAAAACTCTGGAAAGGTTCTGAGGTTAAAGGTCACGTGTGTAGCCTTAAACACTATGCATGACAGAGTTGTTTTTCTATCAACACATGGCAGGTGAGTCGTGGACATTACCTCTGCCTCCTTGGGAGCTGACAAAATGTCAGGACTCCATGCCCAGCTTAGCCTAGCCATCAGTCACTTTCAGACCTTGTACAAACAGTTTCAAGTCTCCCAGCCCTTCCTTTCAATTCAGGCTGTTTTTGAAGTTAAACAAAGTCATTGACCATCACAAGGAAAATATTCAAAGCATTGTATGGGGAAAGGGGCGTGCAAAATGCGACCGTTTACTTTGCTATGTTTGGATTATAAATAAATATTCACACCTGTGGTAGGCCTCTGGCTGATGAAGAAACTAGCAAACTATTTGAGACAAACACAATTTCATACTTTTCATAACTGCGAGTCATTTCGCGTCTATTGCCAAGACAGAAAATTAAAGCACCAAGAAGAGAAAGTAAAGCAGTCTGTGGGTCCTAAACCTCAGGCAGCAACTTGCTAAACTGGTTGAACCTTGCCACTGATCTGTTGAAGCATTTCGTGTCTAGATTTTCCAATCTTGCTGGAAAGAAGGTGGGGCGGGGGCAGGAATCTTTAAAGTAGCATTTAGAGAATCAATAGTTTCAACAGAGAGACAAGAGAGAGAGAGGTGGTAAATACTCTTCCCACAGTATTCAGTCCAAGTGTGACAAGTTGAACAAAAAATTGAGGTCAGGAAAACCAGCATGATCATTTTAGTAAACAGTGTGGCCTAAAGAAGCCACATGATGGGCTTTCTTGTTGCTAACTGTGGTCAACCCAGTGGCATAGTAACTCCATAGTACCCAAATATTGATTGGGTTGCCAACACCCACTTCAGAGGTGGCTGGCTGACTACATAGAGACAGTGCCTGTCAACAAACAAAGGAGTCCTTTGCTGCCTCACTCCTTCAGCTAAGTGCATCTTCTCAAGAGAGCTTCGAAGACAATTACCTGGCTGTTTTTAGGGCCATTCGGGATACCGTTTCCTTGACATTTCTCTCGAAGATCTGTGCAGAGTTATTCACTGAACTTTCATTTCCTGGAATTTAGGATTGGCTTAGTGACCAAGTTATTTATTCATTGTTGCCAACTGGTAGCCAGACACAGTGGCAGACACGGACCAACACGGTCCTCCCTCATGTGATGACTGAGTTTGTTGGGTGGTCCCTTTATTCTCATATCTCCTGTGTCCATAGATTCCTCTGGGAGGTCCAGAAACAAATGTATTATTTTGGTGGATGTAGAGAAAAATACATCAAAGCTATTTTCTTAGATGAAGCTTGATACATTTGTGGGAGTGGTCAGGTTGCCTCCTGATTAATACTGGGACAATTAAAGCAGGAAACATGGGGTTCCGAGAAAGCCAAGCACTTAAGTACAATTGCACAATGAGGTTCATTTTTATTCTAACTCCTTTGATAACAGGTACGAGTTCCCAGGTCAGCAGCACAGTTGCTGCCAAGGCAGCATGTTCAATGTTCTATAAAGTACAACAATGTTGTCTTTAGAAAACTGAATGGAGTATGGGAGTGTCATTTACCTTAACTATTCTCTAGAAATTGAGGAAGGTAACAGGCATTGCTGTGTCCCTTCTCACATTTGTTGCCATTCCAAGTTCCCTTCTTAAAAATATCAATATGGGATGTTCCCATGGCCATGTCATGAATTCATCATGTCCTTGTATAATGTTACTTCAAACCCTAACACATTCATATTAAACTTTCAAACTAAAATTAGGCCTGTGGGTGTTCCCTTCTTCCTGTAGACATGGGGAAGACAGACTTGACAGACGCAAAGCCACTTTGTGGCTGTCCCAAAGAACATGTGCTTGAGACTGTATGAGCATTGTCAGCTGTGGAGTGTCTGCTAGAGAAGGGGATGAGGCCAGAACGGAAGCAAATGTAACAGGGATTCTGGTCTAAAGAAGGATTACCTTCGGTCAAGGTGAGAAATCATGGACTGCTAAACTTTACCCTTAAGCAGAGCTGTGGAGGTAAGGTCAATCGTTTGCTCCCTTGTTGGGGGTTGACTCCAGGTTTTGTACATGCTGGGCAAATGTTCTACTGCCATGCTTTACCCCATCCTAACTATCAAAGTTCTGAAGAAAGTTATCTTTTTTTTTTTTTGAAGGCTAGCAAAGAATAAAATAGATTGAGTACCACTCCTCAGACATAGTGTTGTGGGCCAGAAAAATAGTTATTGGATGTTCTCTTTAAGATATTGACTGTCTTTGACCTCTATTTACTAGGATAGACACACACACAACGCACAGGCACACAATTTATGACCACCAAAAATGTCTCTAAACATGGTCATATGTTCCCCCCACAACATGACCCCAAATTGAGAAGCACTTATGCAAGTTAATTTTGTATCAACTTGACACAAAATAGGGTGGGGAAGTGAGAGTGGGTGGGTGGGTGGGGGACATCCTCATAGAAGCAGGAGGAGGGGTTATAGGATAGTGGGCTCCTGGGTGGGCGAGAATGGGAAAAGGGATCACATCTGAAATGTAAATAAAATATCCAATAAAAAAGAAAAAAGAAAAATGAAAAGAATTATCCAGAAATAGGGAACCTTAATTGAGAAAATGTCTCCATCAGATTACCTGTAGACAAGTCTATAGGGCATTTCTTGATTGATGATTAATATGGGAGGGCCCAGCCCACTGTAGGAGATGCCATCCTTGGGCAGGCGGTCCTCCCTGGTATAAGAAAGCAGGTGAGGAGCAAACCATCGGGAGCAATCCAGAAAACAGCATTCTGTCATCTCTGCTTCAGCTCTTGCCTTGAGTTCCTGCCCTTATCTCCCTCAATGATCAACTGTGATCAGGACATGTAACCTAAATAAACCCTTTTTTCCCCATGTTCCTGGTCGCTATGGTGTTTTATGACAGCAATAGAAAGCAAGCTAACACAGCACTGGTCTAAACAGAACCATGGACAGATTGCATCAGAGTCACTGGGCTGCATGCTTCAGATACTGTTCCATTGGCTTCATCTAGCCCTGCCAAAGCAATCAGAAGTTTGACCCAGGAGGCTGGCTTTCTCCAAGCTCCCCAACAATTCCTGTGAGCACAGAGCTGTTATGACAGCTCTAAGTGTCTGGGATGTGCCTGTTGGGTAAAGTTACAGAGTGCAGCTAACACTGTGAAGGAGACTCTTGAGGGCTTGGGGGTACATGTGTTCCCATAGATTTGATTCAGAACTGAATTCCCTATATTGACTTTCATTTCTTGTCACATTGCACCAGGGAAGGTGCTCCATGTCACATAAGAACCATTTAAGAAACTAAGAATGTAGATAGCAAAGTTCTACCTAGAGAATGTACTTCTTGGACCAAACATGGTCTAATTATCAGGATGGCAAACCACTAACCTAGACTAGATCCTTGAGCTTGGACATACTACTCAAAGTACTTATTGAAATACATGTTCTTGAGCCCCACTGTTATGCACGATGCTAAATAACATTGAGATGGGAACCACATGGCTTCATTAGTGTGTATAGAGGGCGCACACTCAGGAGTTGTGCATGGATATAGAGGCCAGAGGACAATGTCTGCATCATTTCCCTTGCACTGTCATCTTGTTTTTAATACAAGATCTCTCACTGGTCCAAAACTCTCTAAGTAGGGTAGGCTGGCTAGGAAGCAATCTTCTGGATCCTCTTATGTTTGTCTCCTCAACACTAGAATCTCAGATATGAGTTATCCTACATGACTTTTTTTTAAAGCATGATTTCTGGGGATCAAATCTAGACACCCATGCTTTTGCAGTAAGCACTTTGATGGCTAACCTATCCCCAGCCTTGTATCTTCTTCACCTTCACCAAACTCATAACCACACACATATGCATTTGCATGCATATGCACACCCCTAAAATCCATCATAGAGGGTCTCAGACCTTCAGAATGAAATGATTCCCCAAATCAAGGGAAAACAGTGGGGAATGTGTAGCTGTGGTCTAGTAAGAACTCTCTCCCTACTTACTCAGCTGTTCTCCACTCAGAGACATGGGTAGAAGCTATTCCCTGTGGCTTAGTGGAAAGCAGCCAGCCTCATCAGAATTTCCTTTGTCACTTTGGGGATCCTGTCCTGAGACATGGAGTCCAGGTGTGTCTGGACTTGAATGGTGTGCACAGCCCACTCTTGCTGGATTTCTTTGCCCATTTTTCCTGCATTTAAGGAGAAACCATTTCACTCCCAATTCTGTTCAAACATAGATGATAATTTTAAAAACAATTTTAAACTTCCTAACTCCAAAGAAAATGTTAAATTTCCCCAAACCCTAATCACAAGCATCTAGAAAATAGAAAAATGCCCCAAATGGAGGCACAGCTGTCTAGCGAGGTTATAGAACTTCTACTCTAATAAGTTTCATAGTTTGTTTTTTAGAACAGTAAGCTGATGAGGTAAAGAAAGCAGGTCTCAAAAACCCCCAGGGAGTCCATCTTCTCAGAGACCATTTGCTGCCCTTCAGAATTTAAATAACACCCAAACACCCAGATACAGGAGCCTAATGTCCAGCTATTAGGAGGTGATGAAAACTTGAACATACAATGCTAAGAGCAGGGCCATCTGTCCCCTGGAGTGTGAAGGAGAAACCCTGGCCATTTTGTCTCTTTCATGTCTCAGTCATGAGGTGAACAGTTTTCTCCATCTCACATACCTATTATGAGATAGCCTTCAGTCCCCACTAGAAACATAAAACAATAGGCCTGCCTGATCTTGGATAGAAGTCCCCAGAACCAGCATAACCTCTTCTCTTTATAATGGAGTTTCTTGAGCATTTGTTACAATAACAGAGAACTAGCCCAGTGTTTCCCTTTAAGACACATTGACAATATATCACTCAGAAGCCCAAGATAATGGCTATGGAGACAGTCAGGGAAGGTATCAAGCCCATTGCAAGCCTGGGATTACTCCGGACATTCTCTCTCCTCCACCTGGCCCAGCTCCTCATAGGGACAAGCTTACTTTTCCATTGCAAATCCACTGTACTTGGGCCAGTCACACCTGCAACAATAAATTCTGTGAGCTTACATTTTCCGAGCCACCTGTCTCCCTCTTCCCTCCTACTTTGTGCCACCCACACCCATTGTTACCTCTTGGGAGACAAGTTGGTAAATGGACTGGACCTTCTTACTCTTCAGAAGTGATGTTCTCTGGACAAAGGACAGTATCAGAACCACGGTGCTACAATTCAGAAACGATCTGGCCTCAGCTTCAGTTTCCCATGGCAACGGAGCTGTGTTTTCACATGAATCAAATTCTCCCCACTTATTCCATTAGGGTGGCTTCTCCTTTCTATAAGATTTTTAAGTAAGTATAGTAGCTAGATATAGCTAGTTATACCTGTAATCCTAGCACTCGGTGGGCAAAGATAGGAGAGTAGTGAGTTCAAGGCCAGTCTTTGATAAATTGTCTCAAAAAAAAAGTTTTAAATTAATTGCACCCCCTTCTTTCTTAAAGCATTTACTCTCTATTAGGAATTTTGATTCTCTGTGTAAAACTTGCTACCTTTTTGTGTGTTTATAAACTTGAGGATGGGCTGAGGAGACGGCTCAGAGGGTAAAGGCACTTGGACTCAACAAAAGAGGAAACATCAGTCATGTCAAGATCAGCTGCTGTCTCATGAGCACCTACTGTGCATAAGGCCCTGAGTTGAAGCAATTACATATGTCAGTGGTTCTCAACCTTCCTAATGCCTTTAATACACTTAATAAGTAGACTCCCAACTATAAAACTTCATAGCTGTAATTTCACTACTGCTGTGAATCATAATGAAAATACTTTTAGAGATAGAAGTTCATCAAGGGGGTTGTGACCCACAGGTTGAGAACTGCTGGTTTATGTGATAGTATGTCATTCAAATCTTCTTCCTATCTCACGCTAATGAAATATTAGCACTGGAATGACTCAGGCCTCTGCCTAAGCCTGTGTTCTGTGTAAAGATGGACTATCTCACACAACACAGATTAAGTGCACATAGCTTATCACATCATCCTCTAAGATGTACTAAGGAGTGGAAAGATGAATAGATTCAAAAACATTTTCAATACTAAACATTAACATTCAAATATGTTCACTGTAACGTCATTTATGTTAGCAAAAATATTTCTAAATGACCAATAAGTCAAGACTATTTGAATAAATTATGCTGCATTTAAACCTGCAATACCACGAAACTGTTAAAAAACTATGTAGGCCATACATTCCTATAGCCTTCTGTGTCCCATACATACATACAATACATACAGGCCTCCCCAATTACTGATAGCCCCAACCAGAGTGACCTGAGCCTATCATCACCAGGACTCCAGAAGCTGAGGCAGAGAGAATCATGTGTTCAAGGCCAGCCTGGTCTAATGGAAATTAAGAAATAAAAATTTTTATTTCCTACACACACACAGAGGGAGAGAGAGAGGGAGGGAAATGAGAGGGAGAGGGAATGAAGAGGCACTAGGGAGATGGCAGGCAAGGGCATAAAATATCAGCAAGAATAGGTGCTTCTGTTGAGTTGAGAGACTCTCGTGCCACAGGAGGAATACAATTAACAGTCAAGTTGCCCAAACTTAGAAACTGCTAAGAGTGCATTTCAGATATCCTTTCTTACCAGGAAAAAAAAAATCAGTATTTGAAAAGATAGATAAGTTAATTAGTTTAGTTACTCTGAGTTGTGTTCGTAAGCCATAACTTATTTGGTAGACACTCTTTACATATATAGAATTCTAAATTATTGATTTATGATAAATAAAAGCTTGGGTTCTTACAGCTACGTGAGCACACTTCCTCTTGTGATTATTATCGTTTGGCTTCTTCCTGTAGGATGCCTTCCCAGTGAGAATCCTGTTTATTCCTATTCCGTATCCTTCCACTACATCCCAGGCACTCTCCATCTCCTCGTTTCCTCGAAGTGACTGGCAGCTCAAAATAAAAGCAAGTTCCCATGCCAACTAGTTAAGATGCCCTTATTCAGAGCCTGGCAGATGGTGTGGTGGGTGAAGATGCTTGCTGGGAAACGTGAGGAAGTTCATGGCTGTCCACATGCGTACAAGTCTGTCCACAAGAAATAGAGAGGAACACACTGTTTCTCTGATCACTCATCACAGGGAACCCTGAAATCCTTCCCATGCTGTTGGAAAGAGTGTGCGTCTGAATCCTCTCTCTCTCTCTCTCTCTCCATCTCCCTCTGCCTGCTCCCCACAGAAGTTCTTGGAACTGAAAGTCAGCTCCAGCATTCACAAAGCATGAGCCTAACTATGTTAAATTGTAGGAAATATAATAGCTGTGTATCTGGAAGCAATGCTCCCAGCAACAGTGAAGGAGGCCTCTATTGTTAGTTTCTGCATATAGAGAAAGAAGGGAGAATGGTTAAAGCCCTTGGTCCCTCATGGAAAATATTTTACTTTCCATTTTAAAAGCCTGGGATTGTGTTTTAAGGCCTAGAAGTTCTCAGTGCTTGGGTCTGTTGGACTCAGGGAGAGACACCTGGCCCTATATTTTTACACAGGGAGGTAACTTTGAAAACAAAAAGTCACACCACCTGCTGATTTCTTTATTGAGAAACCACAGAATTATGTAAGTCGGAATCACAAACAATCTGCATGTGAACTGAGAAGGCAGAGGAGGGACGAGTTTAATCAGGTTTACGGGCATTCTGAGACCTGTAACCACACAGCAAGCACAGGTGAGAAATCTGCAGTTATGTAGCCCCGGCATGCCAAGTCCAGCCGCAGGGTAAACATGAGTTGCCGTGATTGTTTTATACAGCTCAGCATGACGGACCCAAAGGGCCATGCACCAGGAAGGCTGCCCTAAAAATACTTTGATCACTCAGCAATTTCACTTACAGGAAATGATCCCGGATCATTAATTTTGTGACCGACCGTATTGCGGAGAGAATTATAAAGAACAATAACATATTGGGGTTAACGATGTAATGATAGGAGCCGTTTCATTGATAAGGAAAACAGGTGTACAAACATCAATGTGCCAAGCTGAATATTAGGACTATATTCTTTGTAAGGATCTTAGTTGGCATCAGAATTTCTTCCCTGTAGGACTGAGGTCTTGAGAAACCTTTCCAGTGAGGAGAGACTGTTTTTGCAGGCCATACTGTTTCTGCTGTAAGTGTTCAATCTCTTATTGTAGCATAAGAACACCCATAGACGAAGACAGAAATCAATGAGCATAGTTTTATGCCAATAAAACTTTATTTATAACTACAAGTCATGTATCGGACATGGTCCATTGGCTATAATTTGCTTACTCCTGCTTTAGGCCTTGCACTCTCTGCCACAGATCCCTCATTTTTGCATCACATTTTTTTATGGGCAAGAATTGTTTGCCTTTTCCATGGAATGGATTTGTGTTGAATGTTTTGAACCTATGACTTGGTCTAGGAAATATTTTTGCCATAAAAATATCATAGTAGGATTGTTTCTTCCTTCCTAACCTTATATTTCCCCCTTAAATGGTTTTCATGACTTTGCTATACACTCAGTCCAACTTGTGTTTCTTCTTTGAATCTCATCTCTCAGCAAATTCTCCAAGCACCGATAACCTTCATCCTTCATTTAGGAGAGTCCTCAGTTTTCCCTCCTTTCCTCCCCCAACAAACCTTCTGTATAAGCAAAGGTGTGTGTATCTTTGTAATGTACATTACAGCAGCAAATAGCTACTAGTAGGTGTCAGTAAGTATCAATCCAGTGAAACCTAAATAAAAGCTGGACAGAGGGAGGAGAATAGAAAGGGGGGAAGGAGGAAAGGAGGAAAGTATGTACCAATCAATATTGCTGGTTCTTTTGGGAGCAGATTTATACTCAAGAGCTTTCTGAGACCATGTTTTTTTTTCTAAAGGATTCATCAACAAGGAAAGAGGGGAAGGAAGAGATGGCTTAGTGGTTAAGAGCATGAACTTCTCTTGCAGAGGACACACGCCAGGTTCTTCCCAACAGCCTGTAATTTCAGCTGCAGGAGATCTGCTGCCCCTCTGGCCTCCAAGGGTATTGCACACACATGCACATACTAATACCTTCCACAACACACACACACACACACACACACACACACACACACACACACGTATCCCTAATTAAAGATAAAATAAGTCTTAAAAATTTTTTTAAATAGTAAAGAATACTCATTTGTTCAATATATGTTTATTAAGAAGTATCTTTGTGCCCTATTCAGGCACAAAATAGGCAAAGCCCTGTGTTCATGGGATTACACTATGTTGGCAGGGGTGGACAGTATATAAATAAATTAAAATCTAATAAAATATCAAGTGGTTAGCTTCCATCCTTAACATCACACTTGCCATTGGATTTTCCTAACAGTCATTTGTGTTGAGACAGGGTCTTATTTAGCACTGACTGGCCTCAACTAACTTGGTAGGCAAAGGTGGCTTAGAACTTCTGATCCTCCTGCCTTTATATCCTGGGTGATAGGATTGCAGGCATATCCTAATATACCTGGTATTTTATGGGGCTGAAGACTGAACCCAGGCTTCATGCATGCTAAGAAAGCACTCCAACAATGGGGTTACATCCCCAGCCTACTCCAGTAATCCTTCATTAGAGAAACGCTCTGTTCCTGCCTAACTCAAATTCTACCCATGGAATAGATGTACATAGTGATCTCAGGGTAAATTTAGGGCCAAGCAGCAGTCAGATCTGATCTGTATTTCAGGTCCTGTGAGTTGGTCAGGGAACCCAGAGACACCATATTCTAGTGGTTTGAATATCTCCAGGATGGTCCCTGGCAAAGAACTGGGAAATGTGTGTGGCAGCTTCAGCAACCAAGCCAGGAGGGTGCTCTGGATGTTTATACCTTCTTGAGCCACATCAGTAACTACATAAAACATAGCTGGTGCCCTTGGCAGTGACAGTCCTGTGGCATCTGCCTTTTCTCTCTCCAGGCAGGTCCCAGGCTCACCCACCAGTCCAGGCTCCTGGGCTATAAACAGCTGCCAGCATAGAGAAACAACCAGGGATGTTTGCTGGCGGCAGTAGCTGAACCAGCCGGAGCTTGTCCAGACAGTTCATCTCTTTTGGAGATCCCCAGGGAAAGTTAACCAGTTCACACCAGGCCAGCAGAGGAGACCTCAAGAACAGGCCTCTAAACCCTCCGTAAGGTAACAGCAGCATGCTGTGGGAGTCACTTTTAGGAACTGAGAATTCTTTTGGGACTGTATCTGAAGCCTCTGATACTGGTGAGCACCCTGACATATGACCACCAAAGCTGACTGAAAGGGACGAGGTCAATGCAGATACATCTGCAGAGAAGAAGGTGCAACTGGAGAGGACATTAGCCATGTCCTTTTGGGCTAATCATCATATCTTAACACACCAGTTCGGACATAGTCAGATTTAGAAGAATTGCTGAGGGCTTACTGTGTGGCAAATGACGGGCTACACAGCTGACATTTTCTTCTTCTACAGTTAGCCTTGGAAGTGGTCTCCCAACCCCCTTTCACGTGCTGGCGATCACCCTGGCACAGCATGAGAGGAAGCTGCATGCAAGGATCACTGTGAGATGGCCGTCCTGGGGACTGTCTCAACAGCTACTTTCAAAGCCCGTGGCCCTGCTGACCAGCCTCCAAGTGTCTCAGATCCTCCATTCTCACCTCACCTCCACATCTGTAGTGTGGTTTGTCCTTCTCTTAGAAAAGATTGTGGTTTCTAATTGGTCCTGTCTTAATCTGTTTTGTTGCCCACTGGCCCGTCCTTCTTACCACTGCAGGGATGATCTCACCAAATGAGATTCTACACACACACACACACACACACACACACCCTTCCTGCACCTCTGGCTTAAAGCCTATTGCCCATGTAATTGACGAGAATCCTCAGTGTGAGCGTAGGTCCTTCTGTAAACTCCTTCCTCTCAGGGTTCCAGTCTGGTCCCCTCACTCTTTCTGCTCCAGCCTTACAGTCAAACCTCCCTAGGTCTAGCCACACTGTGCATCTGCTACTACTACTACTCCCTTTGCCTCTCTACTGTCCTCTGACAGGGTTGCATTAGGATCCAGAGCACAGACTCAGGATCTGCCTCCTACTCACTTCTAGGGCTTGGCTAGTCATTTAAACTCTATATCCCTGGCATTGATCAACTTATTTATATGCATTTTCAATCATAATTGTTCCTAAGAACTAAGTTCAGATACCTGTTCCCCAAGTGTCATCCTTCTAAGCTTCTAAGACAGATGCCTTCCCCAAACTTTCTTAGCATTCTGGTAGAACTCTAATTCGGTAGCTACTGTAATGTTTTTAAGTAGGGCATTTTTGTGCCCATCTTTTTTAAAAATACTTTTATTAACTCCTTGAGAATTTCATTCAAGATATTTTGATCATATTCACCCTCCCAACTTCCCTCCATCCATCTTTTGAACCATAGGCAGGCTCTTTGAAAGCAGGGTCCATGTCCCAGTGTCCTTTGTTATATGGATACTCAGTAGAGTGTCTACCTACCAGTAAAAGCAACCCTCTATTTCCATGTGGTCTTCATCCATAAAGTCAACCAACCATGGATCAAATATATGTTTTAGAACAACAGAAAAGAATATGATCAAATTATATTTCAGAAGGAATATGATCGAATTATATTTCATGCATCTATGAATATGTCACAGTGAAACCCATTATTTTGTACAATTGATATGAACTGATAAAATTTGTACCTATGCCAAATATATAAAGACTTTTTTTCTTTCATTACTCTGCAAACAACGAAGTACAACTATTTACATAGCGCTTACATTGTATCTGGTGTCATAAGTGACACAGATTATTTAAACTACAGAAGGGATGTATGAAGGTTCTATGCAAATGCTACAGGTTTTTTCCAAGGATCCTAGGCATATCTAGGTGTTTGTGAGGATCTGAGAAGCAGTCCTCCTCAGATTTTGCTAGACTGTAAGAGATGTTGATGTGCTTAACTCAGTTTGTAGTGCCTGTTAGATACCCAGGCAAAGCCATAGTCAATAGTCCAGCAAAGGTTATCAAGACAAGAAGCTAAACACAAAAAGAAAATGAAAACATAACAGAAATAGCTCCTTGTAATAAACCTATGACTGTGAACTACGCATCAGAAAAGCTCTCCCGTAAATATCATCAACTCTGCAGGCACCGTGGAGTCACAGGGAGAACCAGTGTGATTTCCGGTGCTCGCCCCCTGGGGAAGAAGGACTGTACACATCTGCAGGTTTAGACTCAGCCCCTAGAACAAGCAAGTCTAGAGGGCTCACTCCTGACAGACCCACCCCTGCTTCTTCCTCAACAGCCAAGAGTCTGCCTCCTTGATGCAGGCAGGTGGATCTGTGGGGCCAAGATAATGCAAGGCAAACTGAGGATGGATTGTATAACAAGCTTTTCTGGTGACTTCTTTTTCAAAGCTGTCTTCATGAGAAAAATATCAAATGAGCCTTCTGTGCATGAGAGAGAGAGAGAGGAGAGAGAGAGAGAGAGAAGAGAGAAGAGGAGAGAGAGGAGAGATCTTCACATGTGACCCCAAAAGCCCATTCAAGCTATAATTAAAATGATTTGGGAATCAAGAAACTTTATCTCCCCTCATCTAACCTCGGAGCAAGGCAGGCTTATGTCTCAGACACACCTTATATTTCATTGTGTTAAATCTGTGTGAATAAATTCTGTTCCTAAATTAGTTCTGCCAGGTGTTTCTAGAAAATACTTTCCACATGACAGCAGCTCTTGTCACTCTCCTGCTGGAGGATGAAACATGAAAAAAAAAATGTTATATGGCCCTGACTTTGTCTAGGGACTCGTTTGGTTTCCTGTCTCCAGTGACATCATTTTAAACATTGGCTTTCTCCAAATGGCCAGTGTGTGCTATAGAGCGTATTTGCTATGGGCCTTGGCGTGTGGCTGTGGAAATATTAAATCATTCCACATGCGTGTGTGTTTGCTTCTCCAGGTAGGTTTGGGGCTTTACTTGTGAACTGTGAACCGCCTCCTCCTCCTCCTCCTCCTCCTCTTCCTCCTCTTCCTCCTCCTTCTCCTCCCTACCCCCTTCTCTCCCTCCCTCCCTGATCCTCTTTTCCTCCTCCTCCATCTCTGATCTTCCTCCTCCTTTTCTCCTCTTCTTCCTCCTCCTCTTCCTCTTCCTCCTCCCTTCCTCCTCCTCCTCCCTCCCTGATCTTCTTCCTTTTCTCTTCCTCTTCCTCCTCCTCTCTCCTCTTTCCTCTTCCTCCTCCTCTTCCTCCTCCTCCTCCCTTCCTCCTCCTAATTCCATTTTCCTTAGGAATGCTTTGGTGTTGTGTTCACTGAGAACCAGTCACTCCTAACTGGTTGGTTCTCTAATCTAAAAGACATGACACTGTGACACTGTGACACCGTGTGTCATGCAGAGAAGGAAGTGCTTCCGGGTTGCTCTGCCTATAATCCTCACAGTTGGTCCATCCATGAGCACCATTCCCCCTTATGATTAGGGAAAACAGATTGGGGAGCTTGTAGCAGAACTGGGTGGCAGAGCCATGCTGTCTAGCTCAGAGTTCGCTCACACTGTTTGTAGGACTGGCTTCCAATCCTTTCAACTAGCAACTTCTGTGGTGTCGTCGCCTGGCAAGCATGAAAACTGTGTTCCCCAGCATGGTGGGTCAGGCATTTCTCTCTGGAGCCGCTGAGTTAGGAACTTGCTCGAAGGCCTAGCAGGTGTGTCCAACTCACAGACTCACAGGCTTTGAATCCCCCACCCTCCTTCCCGTTCTTCACTTCTAGAAAGTCTTGTCTCTCATCTTTAACTACCGCAATATGGGTGTTTCGCTGCTGCACCCAGGCTGATCGTGTTTTGTAGCAATTTGTTAGCTGTTCTGACATCCTTAACCTACTCTTTCCTCAAAGCTGAATGTACACTCTAGCAATTAACCTAGCTCACACAGCAGAATCGCCCTCTGCACCCCTCCCCTCCCACCCTTCCTCCTACTTCACCCCACCCATCCCTGCTTGTCAATTGATACACACAGTGGATTGTCTCTCTCCTGCATTTATTGACAGAATATTAAGATGACCTGAAAATCTAGGGATGGCCAGAATCTTCTCCCATGAACACAGAACAGCTACCTTAAGAGCCCCTGTCTCCCGCCTCCACATCAAGGCTTCACATTACTTGAACATTGTCTATGTAGTCTTATTTGTTTGGATTCAATTGAGTGTGGACAATTTTAAAATTCACTCTGCTTTCTAGAACATTCCCTAACATCCCTTGACATGATACCCAGAGTTAAGCTGCTAGCCTCATGTGACACCATGATCCAACCTAATGTCAAAACACAGTAACTCTGTTTAAAGGAGAAGAGAGTTTGGGTTACAGCCCTTTTACGATTTGGTTTAAGAACTGTTTATAGCCCTAGTCTCATGCATGTGCCACATTGTGGTGGCTGTGGGCAGCATGGCAGGATAGTAGTATCATTTCTCAGTCCCACCTCTTCAGAGCTGGAAAGATTCTGTGAGCTGTGTTCCTGCATGGGCCTGAAAGCAGTGCTATTTTGCAAACTAGTGACTGTTTTGCAAGGATCAACATACTTGCGTCATTCTAGACCCTGTTCCTTCTCACAGACCCTATCTAAATTTATTGTTTTCCCATTCTGGTATTCTCATCTCTACTGAGCCTGGCGTGGTAGATACAAAACAAGCCAGACATGAACAATCTCCCTGGAAGAGTATATTCCTGGCTGAGGGACAAGATAATACATGGCAAAAGATAGAAGTGAGGACAGAGAAGCTGAGCGAGAAGAGAAGGAGGGGGCACAGAATTGTTTGAGAAGGAACATAGTCTCAGCAAAGAGATCATCCTTAAGGAACTGGAGACTTTTCTCACTCTGTCCCTGCCTAGAGCCAATATACACTGACAACTGTGCATCCAGGCTACTATGTGCTCAGCTCAACTTCCTTAGATAAAAAGAGGCATTTAGTCAGCATGTATCTCTAGAGAATAGGTAGTAATTCATAATTGTACCTAGATACATAGAGTACATCCATGAATATTAACTATATTAATAATATATTTCCATGGTATTTTCAATGACACATAAATATAATATTAATAGATAGATGGTCTTTATGATGGTTTGACTTACCAAAGCCTTTATAATAACTGTTTTTCATTCTCTCCACAGTATTTGATCAAGTGCACAAGATGTTCATCACCGCACATGTGAGATGGGTTTTGCTAGACTATAGCCTCACGGCAGCAATCTGAACATGTTTCAAAGGACCAGGCTGAGGTGACCTAGGATATGTAGCACAGAAAGTATTTTAAGTGTATTTTTCATTTAACAGTATCTTCAATTCATGATTGGTTTATTAGAGTCCAAAGTCATTATAAGTCAAGAAGCATTTGCAGTTACATTAACAATGCGTTGATTAATACCAATATATAACATAATCATATCAATACATACTGTATAAGTATATATGCAAATAAGTTTGTATATGCATATTATATTAAGATACAACTGTGTGCATAATAAATCATATAGTCTATAATCATCACTGTAGAACCTCTTTGTGTAAGGGCTTAACTCTGTACATTCAATGCAGCAATTTCTTTTTAGATATTGAAATTATTTTGCGTTTTTATTAATTTTTTTGAGTTAGAATACCAAGTAATGATTTCAATATGATGTTTCTATTTCATACATATTCATCATTATGCTTTGTTCTTAGTTTCCCCTCTGCCATCCATCTCCTCTTCCCCTGCCACCTTTTGCTGGTCCCCTTCTCCTAAAATAGTCCCTGCCTCTGTTTTCATGTCATTCTAGTATCCTCTCTTGTTGCCCCTGCCCTCACCTTAGACTTCTCCCCCCTCCTCTCTCCTCTCTCTCTTTCACACACCACACACACATACACACACCAACAGGGAAAAGTTAGTTTGTATAAGCATTGAGTCTGTTATCTTGAGCTGGTAGGTCATTTTCCTAGGCCAAAGTTCAAATATAATGACTCATGTGGCTCATACATACATACATGACCCAAATAGCAATTTCCAAGATTACCAAAAATGCCATTTTGGAAGTAGTGTTGGCGATTTTCGATAATTCCCTCCCAGGGTGTAGGTTAAACACCTTTCTGCTCTTTTGGAAGCTCATCTGTAGGACCGTGAAAGGATAATTTGGTCTCCCGTAGAGCACTGGCTTTGAGATAGCCAGAGACCCTACAGTTATCCATTGCTTGTGTAGTGACAGCACATATCTTGCCACACCCCTGGATTCCAGACTCCTGATACACGGTCTAAGATCTCCATTTGATCTGCACTTTGCAGTCATGTAGGGCTACAGGTAGAGGGCGTGACTACAGGCTTCAGCCTCAAGGGATTTCTATATTAATGAGTTACCTAAAGGCCAGAGGGCATAGCTAATTAAGTGACCCTCCTCCCCCTTTCCCTTCCTATTTAGGTCAGGCCCATCCTGACCTAAATGGGGATGCACATCTAGACCATCTATCACATGCCATGTCAATAAAGCTTTTGGAACCCCAGATTTTCTCATGTTATTGGGGCCTGCCATCATGGAAAGCTTCTCTGAGTTTCTGACACAGGACCCGCACTCATGGACATCAGTTTATTAAAAGTGACTTCAGATTGAATAGAGTCACACTTCCACACCTGCTTTGAGAACTGGCCCTGCCAAAGCTGCTGTAAGATCCGTTGCCCATGTGAACACCTGGCAAGACTGCCAAGAGAACAGGCCAGGTAGCTGCAGGAACTCACTTGAACCTGTGAGAAATGCAGAACCTTTGGGCCCCATGGCAGGTGGGCTGAGTGGTGATCCCAGAATCCACAGGCCCATGCTCTAACCTACCAGGTTTGGGGAACCCAGAGCTGGCTTCACTTTTCTGTCCATTCATAGGGAGGCAAAATAAGACCATTCCCATCATATGGGAAGTGAGATCACGAAGAAAAGTACTTAGCATCTGTCAAAAGACAGAAATGAAGGAGGGGCCGTCTGGAGACTGTTCCACCTGGGGATCCATCCCATGTTCAGTCACCAAAGGTAGACGCTGATGTGGATATCAGGAAGTGCATGCTGACAGGAGCCTGATATAGCTGTCTCCTTAGAGGTCTGCAAGAGTCTGACATATTCAGAGGCAAATGTTCACAGCTAACCATTGAACTGATCATGGGGTTCCCAATGGAGGAGTTAGAGAGAAGACTGAAGGAGCTGAAAGGGTTTGCAGCCTCATGGGGAGATCAACAATCCCAACCAACCAGAGTTCCTGGGGTCTAAACCACCAGCCTGGGAGCACATAGGGAGGGACCCATGGCTCCAGCTGTATATGTAGTTGAGGATGGCCTTGTTGGGCATAGGTGGGAGAGAGATCCTTGATCCCGTGAAGGCTGGATGCCCAGTGTGGGGAATTCGAAGGTGAGGAGGTGGGAGTAGGGGGGGTGGCTGAGGGCATATCCTTATAGAAGCAGGAAGAGGGGGACTAGGATAGGGAGTTCCTGGGCAGGGGAAAATGGGGTAAGAGGATAACATCTGAAATGTAAATAAAAAAAAAAAAAAAAGAAAGCCAGAATGCCTCAATAATAGTTTCTCACATGCCTTTTTTCTCTTCCATTTCTGGTTAAGAACTACATAGAGCCAGGGAAGTCATTCAGTGTGCAAAGTGTTTGTTCAGACACATAATGACCTAAGTTCAAATCCCAAATCTGGTAAAAGCAAACATGGCAGTGCACATTCTAATCCTAATGTTCACACAGAGCATGGAAGGCAGAGACACATTCCTGAAGCTGGTGTCAGCTGGCTTGGAATACACATGGTGAACCCTTAGAAGGCAGTTAGAAGGCAATGCCCCCCTTTTATTCCCCCCCCTTGAAAACCCCTTTAAACACAAAAAACAAAAACTACGCCCCACAAAAAATTTATAAAAATTAAAAACAAAAAAAACAAATCCCCTTTGTTTTTGGTAAAACTTAGTTTTTTTCCCCCAAAAAACCCCCCCACACAAGTGAAAAAAATTTTTTCTTAAAATTTTGGGGTTTTTTTCAAAAGAAAACCAAAATTAAAAAAAAAAAAAAATTTTTTTTTTTGGGGGGTTCCCCTTTGGGCCCTTTTTCCCTTTTAAAAACCCCAAGGGGGTTCCTGGGGGGCCAAGGGGGTTTTTTTTAAAAAAACCCAAAAACCCAAAAGCCTTTTTTCCAAAAAAAGCCCAAAAATTTTTAAAAAGATTTTTTGCCCCAAAAAAAAATTTTTGCAAACCAAAAAACCCCCCTTTCCCCCCCCCCCAAAAAATTTAATTTTCCTTTGAGATCCCCCAAGTCCCACAATTTTAAAAAACAAAACCTTTTAAAAATAGGACAGGGAGGGCCCCCCATAGGAAAAAATTTAATAAAACCTGAAAACCAAAATTTACCTTTGGGTTTTTAAAAAAAAAAAAAAATTTTTTTTCTCCCCAAATTTTAAGTTTTTATGTCATAAAAACCCCTTTTTAATGGGTTTTTACCCCTTTTTCCTTTCCAAAAAAATTCTAAGAAAACCCCTAAAAATTTTTTAAAAACCCTTTTCAAAAAAAAACCTTTTTTCCCCAAAAGAATCTTTAAATAATTTAAAAAGGGTTCTTTGTTTTTAAAATTTTTAATAAAAACCCTAAATAGTTTTAGCCCCTTGTTTTCTTTAAAATCCCAAAACAAATACCAAAGACCGGGTTTCCCAAAAAATTAACAAACCCCAATTATTAAAAAAACCCATTAAAAATCCCCAATTTTGTATCTTTTTCCCAAAATTTTAAAAAAACCCTTTCCCTTTCCCCTTACCCCAAAGGGGCCTTTAAACCAAAAATTTTTTTAAAGGGGGAAAAAAAATTTTAAATTTTTCCCCCTAATACACCCCAAAAAATTTTTATATAAACACATATGCAAAAAAAAATCAAAATTAAAAAAAGGTTTTTTGATAAACCCTACCCAAAAAAAAAATTTTGGGGGTTTAAAAGGGGGAAAACCCCAGCACATAAGTAGTCCCGGGGCCCAAGCTGAGACTAATGGTCATGGGAAATGAACAACATTTAAATTTTCCCCCTGGCCCCCCCTAAAAAGGGCACCCCTGAAGCGGTTTTGGTTTCCCCCCTCGGTTTTAAAAAAAGGCAAAAATTCCCCAAAAGTAAAAAGGAAAGGGCCTGTATCCTAAATGATAAGATGGGAAAAAAAACTGCTGATGTTGGGGGGGCAGGAGGCCCGGGCTAAAAAACCCAACACTGAGTGAGGGGTCCTGAGGCGGACTTCCCTACAGAAAAAACCGGGTTTTCAACGGGCCTGGCATTTGGAGATGGTCCAACTAGCCATTTGCAGGGAGCTATTTGGAGGGGGGCAACTGTCCTGATTTTTCCGGGGCCCCCCGGGGGGGGAGTTCTGAGGTACTGAAGGGAAAACCGGGGGGCCCCTTTTTGCCCCAAAAGGTTCTCACCCGGGGCCCGCAATGCTGCCCCGGGGGTTCAAAGCGGGGGAACTTGGGGTTTCCCTTTAAAACAGCCGTTTGTTTTTTTTTTTGGTTTTTTATTATTTTATTAATAAAAAGGGGAAACTACATTTCATCTTTGCATACATCATTTATAAATAACATTTTCATGTTTTTTTAACTTTTTTTAAAAATTGGGGTTTTCTTTTATTTCTCTGATATTGTGTAAAAGCTCTTTATATACTAAATATATTAATTTTGTTGTAGAGGTTTCTAATATTTTCATTTTGAATCTATATAATAATACACATTTTCTTTGTTTTGTATTTATCTTACTCACTATACAAAGCAAGATTTCCTTGTGCATTTTCATACAAATCTAGTGATGATTGGGACTTCACCTACTCTTCTCCATTGCTCTGCCTTCCCTCCCTCTTTGTACCCTTATGTCCCAATAATCCCCTGTCCACATTCATGTCTCCTGTGTTCTACTCAGGCACCCATTCATAAGGATTGTCATTTAGTTTTTCTTTCCTATAGTCCTTTTTATCAGTTATTCCTTCAAAATTAGCCCATGCTTTTGTCGAATGTCCATATGACAAGGCTAACTCTCTTTATATTGTTGTGCACAATCTGTTTATGGATGAGTATGAAACACCCCCTCCCCATACACACACATGTGCATGCACACAGAAAACACAGAACAAAGCCTGCTTAGGGTTATCAGGTAAGCTAGATGAAACATAGGATAAACCAGGAGTACAGGCTATCATCCCAGCACTCAAGTGTTAATACAGTATTCAAAAGGTCTTAACACTGAAACTAGCCAGGACTACACAGCAAGATTTTATTTTTAAAAAATAAAATAAAAAGAGGAGGAGAGGGAAGCACATGTGTCCTTCACTGAACACTGTCAACTTGGTACTTAGAACTATGGTAGCCATCCGTTCATGCCAAGGTTGTGACACAAGGAATAAAAAGACAGAGTTAATCTCAAGTTAGCCCCTGACCTTGACACATCTTGTTATTAAGAGAGAAAATGTTCTTTATTGTATACAACAAAGACCTCTGTGGTGGTTTGAATGAGAATGAACTTCATAGGTTCATAATAGTTGAATGATTGGTTCCCATTTGAGGAACTGTTTAGGAAGGATTGGGAGGTATGGCCTTTGTTGGAGCAGGTGTGTCACTAGGGGTGGGCTTTGAGGTTTCAAAGGTCATTCCATTCATAGTTAGTTTTCTCTACCTCGTGCTTTTGATTAGATGTAATCTCTCAGCTGAGCTACAGCACCACGCCTGTCTGCCCTCTGTCACACTCTTGCCATGATAGTCATAAACTATAACCCTCTGGAACCATGAGCCCCCAAATTAAGTGGTTTTCCTTTCTTTTCTTTTCTTTCCTTTCCTTTTTCTTATTTTCTTTTTCTTTCTTTTTTTTTAAAGTGCTCTGATATCTTTGTGTGTCTGCTGTGTGATGTGTGTGTTCCTTTTTAATACAACCTGTTCAGTCTGCATAATATCACTTGTAGGTATATTTTCAGGGCTGACCATTTGGTATTGAATAACTCTTGGTGTGCTCTTCCTTAAGGAAGACTATTTCTCCCACTCTCGGCATTCCTTCGTTACCTTTAGCTCTTTGTGTTGGGATAGGGCTTCATGGGCATTTCCCCAACTACTTTGGCATGCCTGTTGTGGTCATCCTTGTTCAGTGCATGTCTATGCAGTCATGGTGATGAGATTTTTATGGTTGTAGCTTCTGGCATTACTAGGAGACACAATCTCACAGAAAACTCTCTGTTCCTCTGACTCTTACAATCCCTCATGCACAATATTTCTGGAGACTTGAGTCCAGGAGTTGTTTTGTAGATGTACCTATCCATTTCTCTTAGGACTGATTGTCAATGGAAGGTAAGCCTCTTTGGACTCATTCTTCTCGATGGAGATCTGAAGGTTACAAATGAGCAATCAAAACACAGCCCCTGAGTTCAGACAAGTTTTATTCTTCAGGAAAACAAAGTTTGCTTGTAAATCAGAGCTATCTACAACCAATAATGTGTTCCTCCCCCAACTATTTCTAATGTCTTCTCCTCAGCTCCATGAAGCAAAAATTGAAATGAACCTCCTGTGTAGCCCCTAGTGTCTTTTCCTGGGCTCATGAGGATATTTTTTCTTCCTGCTTTGTCCTCCTGAGTGACATCAGCTTTCTGCTCCTGTTACTGAGCCTGCAGGTGCTCCCCTCTCCCCAGAGCAGCCAGCACTCTGCTTTGAGATCAGGCAGCTGCATGAATCCCAGGGTACAACATCCTTCCTTTATCCTGGCATCCAGCCCTCCTCTGATCTGAACCCTCCAGATCACCCTATGGCTGGATCAAATTCTGGAGCCCAACCCTGTGCCTTTTCTGCAAACTTAACCTTGTCATTAGCTGACACTGCCCAAGGCCTGTGGATGCGGTGCCAAAACAGCTGGTCCACAAGGGACAGTCAGTCTATCTGCTGCATCAGAAAGCTAGAAAAGAAGGCATTAGCTTGATGGAGTTCCTGTAAGAGCCAATCTGTTTTACTTTTGGCTGAATTTGCTCAGGTCGTATATCTAAGCACAGTACTCATCTCCTCAGGTTACAAGATCCCACACAGTAAATAGTCACCATAACGAACATGTCTGTTTTATCATGATCCCTGTTTTATCTCCAAAGATACCCTGGAAAGCACCTAGGGCAAGTGCAATAGAAAGCAGGGTCAGAAAACAAGCACAGCCAAGAAATAAACAGAGGACCATTTGCTACATGTAGCAGGTACAGAGAAAGAAGGAATTCTTCCTAAAGCAATGCTTTTCTTAAAGAAATCACGGGGATTTGGGAAACATATATAGTCACATGGAAAAGCACTTCATCGACAGCTAGTTTCTGAGCATGCTTGATGAAGGACTACATTTCTAAGAATGCTCAGACTAAGGTTATAGTTCAAGAAGGAAAGATGGCAGACACTAGTTATGTATGCTTAGCTCAAGGGCATGCTATAAATGTCTGGACATTTTAAACAGCAGACAGGAATGCTTTGGGATAAGCTCAGTTCACATCACAAAGATGGTGGATAAAAAAGTCTCTGGGTATGTTCTGTTTAATTTTAAAAAAATTAGCTTGTTGTTTCCTAGAAACTGACAGCCCCAAAGATGCTGAGTAAGGGTGGAGTGTCTGATGTCCTCCACCATCATCCCCAGGCCAAAGAGATGCCAGGAAGAAGCACAAGAGGTTGAAGACTGGGAAGTTGCCTTTGACCAAGGAATATGTTCACCATGTGCCCAATTTATAAAGAGCTCTGGAATAAACTCATATCCTCCTAGTCCTTATTCCCTTCCCTTCCTGTCCCATCACCTCACAGGGTTCATCCAGAAGCTGGAGGGTACAGAAGCCTGTTGAGATGATCCATACATACCAGACTCCCAGGACACATAAAGATCTAATGCAATAGAAAGTAGAGGATGAAAACCAGGCAGAGGAAGTCAGCCCAGTGTACTTTAATAAACTTCCAGAAAGGTGAACTGGACACTCCGTTTCAGTGTCTTGCTGTCTCAGTTAGAAGTTGTGGTGAATCACGGGCTCTCAAACTTGAGGGGGACTCTGAAACCTCAGGGATGTGCAGAACTTTTCTCAGTCCTCCTTCAGTAAGTTGGCCAGCGGTCCTTCAGTCTCAGAAGGACAGAGTCCATTGAGTACCAACAACACTTCATCTGGGACACTTTCTTTTCTGTTTGTTTGTTTGTTTTTTAAGTTGGGTTTGTCTTGTTTTTTAACCTTTGGAAGCAAGGTCTTACTCTAGTTAACCGAGGCTGACTGAAGCTTACCTTCTACCTCAGTCTTCCAAGTGCTGGGATTACAGCTGTGAGCCACCATGTTCAGATGATTAGGACACTTCTATTTAAACCCTCCCTGCAAACTTCATACATAAATCCTCAGATGTTCTCCAAAGCAAATTAGACAACTATAGATCTACAATTTCCTTTCCCAGGCACGCTTGAATCTTTTTTTTTGTTTGTTTTGTTTGTTTTGTTTTTGTTTTTGTTTTTCAAGACAGGGTTTCTCTGTGTAGCCCTGGCTGTCCTGGAACTCACTCTGTAGACCAGGCTGGCCTCGAACTCAGAAATCTGCTTGCCTCTGCCTCCCAAGTGCTGGGATTAAAGGCGTGTGCCACCACCACCCGGTTTTTTTTTGGGGGGGGGCATGCTTGAATCTTTACACTCTCTATTTTGGACACTTAAAGAGAAGTGAAGTGGGAGTGTTAAAACCACAACTCAAGCAAAAACAATGGAAGAGGACCCAGATGGGAAGAGAGAGAAACTCCTTATCTCATTGTATGCCACCACAGAAGCATCTAAACCTCAGAGCATCCTAAAAAATCCAAGTGTGATGAAAACAATCCCTGAGCCCCTGAGCTGGGCTCCTTTAAACCAGGTGATACTATTTCAAAGCTACATGGTCTGGATTCATGAGCCAACTCCATCTCCACTTATTGAGACAGAAGAAACCAAGAGCCATGCATGGTGGCCAACCACCGGGGTCATTCATGAAAACCTAACAGCTAAAAATATTCTTTGCCCACTCAGAGGACCACACTGTTGCCAGTCCATCATATTTCATCTGCTTAAAACCCCAGCCTGCAGAAAGTACTTCGTGTAGCAAGAAGTGGGTCAATTGCATGAATCAGTGTAAAGTTTAGACAGTAGTTTATTTGTTAGGCTCAGAACACGTGAGAAATGGAGGAGAGATTTGTTTTCCATAGCAGGAGACAGATCAAGCCAACTGGCACCATGCCTCAAACGAATAACCAAGAAACAACTAGAACAGTCTGAAGCAGCTTGGTGTTAAAGTTAAGAGTAGAGATTGCAGGGGCTGGGGGGCTTTCTGTGAGAGATTAAAATGGTTCATGAGTCCTCTTGTCACCACACTGACTGCAGAGGCTAGTCAGTGCCCACCTACCACCTCTTATCACCTGTCACCACATGAACCTTGCAGCTAGGGCCTGGATGTTGGCCTTTTCCCTTTTCACCACTTTCAAGAGTTACATTGAGTTTGCTTGGCTCAATTTCCTGCATTTATATTCAGCATGTACAGACCTAGAATATCAGGGTAGGACTATGAAAAGGACCTGAGTCCCATCCCTAGAGGCCAAGTTAAAACCCATGTACGTAGCTCATGCCTTTGTTACCAGCACTCAAGAGGCATACAAAGACCAATGGATCTTTGTGAGTTCAAGGCCACTCTGGTCTACCCAGTGAGCTTCAGGATCTCCAGGGCTATACTGTAAGATCCTGTCTTAAAATAGAAAAATTATTTGCTGCTGTGTGCTTATCATCCCAGGACTGAGGAGGTGAAGACAGGTGGGGCCCTGGGGCTCACTGGACAGCCAGCCTAGCTGAATCTGAGAGCTCCAAACCAATGAGAAATCCTGTCTCCATAAAAAAAAAGTTCAAGGAATGGCTTCTGAGGAAACAACACCCAGGCTTGCCTTCTGGCCCTTCGCCCATGCATACACAAATGAACCCAACCACATATGACCTGAGAACTCAAAGAAGTTTTCAATTGTTCACTCTGCCCTGTGCTAAAGTACACCCTGGTGGTATAGCAGCCTTGCACAAGAGGCATTTGTTACTATTTACATTAAATATGAATATATTTTAATTTACATTTATTAAAAATCACTGTTTTATTGTATGGTTATCTATGGATTTTCATAACCTCCACCATGTAGATACCTATCAGTTCATTCACTCCAAAACCTCTCCCTCCTGCTGAGCCTTTGTGTTCAGAACCTCCCTATGTCTTCCTAACCTGTAGAAAGAATTTTGCCTCCTCCCAAACATCACATAAATGAAATTATACTATGAACATAGCCTTCCGAGTCTCTATTAGTCACATTCTATGACAAAATCAAAGAGTTCAGAGAAGTTTAGAAACATACCCAAGATCACATGGCTAGAAAAGTTGATCAAAATCTAAGTTCAAGCTCACCCTCCCTGGCCCTATCCTCTGTCCAGGCTTCATCTGGGATCCTACCTTACCTCAGTTTCCTCATCTCCTTCATGAAGATGTAGAAGGTGCTGCTGCAGCCATGAATGCACAAGGTCTTTGTGAAGTGTGAAGCTGTTTGTATAGGACACACATGGATTATTGTCCTCACCAGTCTTTGTCCCTTGCCGGGCATTTTGTAGGAAGACACTGGAATTACCCTCCCAAACTCAGACATTATCATCTGTGTAGAGAAGAGCTCTAATGTAAAAAGTATATCATGATGCCCAAAGACCTGACTGGTCAGGGGGGAAAATGAAGAAACAAAGCACTACTTTGCACAAAGAAACAAAGCTGCATATGTGTTTAATGGTATTTAGATTTGGTCATCTGAAAGGATTTTTTCTTTTCTCAAGACATGAAAACTGTTGTAAAGTAAAATCTGATTCAACTCTCGTGTCACAAGAAGTCAGCATCATCTGCTGGCCTGATGGCTTGGCAGTAGCTCTCCAAGCTGCTTTCTGCCAGAGGCTTTGAAGCATTTGTTCAGCCATCAGGATAATTAGAGACATAGTGCAACCTCACAAGCACATCACCCTCCTGAAGTGAAAAGTGCAAAGCTATGGTGTCCCAGAAGCCACACAAGTGTGGCTTTAGCACTTTCCTCCATCACTGTGCCCCTAAACATTGTCAAAAGCAAACATCTGTTTCATTCTGTTGCTGCTGCTGTGTGTGTGGGGGGGAGGGGGTCCTTCATACATGTGTTCACCAATGTGGAGGTCAAAGGTCAACCCCAGTGTTATTACTCAGGAATCATCCACCTTGTCTTCTGAGACAGTGTCTCTCCTCGGCCTAAATTCAGCTCTGCTGGCTGACTTGTGGGCTCTGGGGATCCACCCGTCTCCTCTACCAGAGCACTAGCGTTGCAAGCACACAGAAGCACTCTGCCATTTTCATGTGAGTTCTGAGGCTCAAACTCAGGTCTTCAAGCTTGGGCAACAAGCACTTCCTCTACGGAGCTAGCTACCCAGCTCCATGGGTGTGATTTGTAATTTTTCAGTAGGCATACTTTTAAAAAGCAAAAGAAACAGTTGAATTGAATGTTATTAATGAACTTGTGGTCAAACAATATACCTCGAGTACATCATCTGGATACAATTACCGTGATAAATTTTTCCTCTTTTTTTTTTTCTATTAAATCTTCAGAATCCAGTATCCACTTCACACTGATACCGTACCTCAGTTTGAAAGAGTCCCATTTCAAGCACCACGTGACATAGGACTAGACATCAGTGCTGGACAATGAAGTCAAGAGCAGAGCAAGTTCAGATCTTAGCCAGACTCTCATAACTCTTATAAATAACGTGGCTTTGATATTTTATTTACTTCACTCATCTTTGGTTTCCATGGCCAAACAACAGCAGTCGTGCTCACAGGGCTAGATGATAAAGTCATCAGTGGGCATGAGTGTTGGGGATTGGTTCTAATGCTCTGTTTTATTTCAGGTCCCAAAAAGCTGAGCTTCCAGACCTGAGGATCCCTGACCCCAGCTGGCTTTGATCAATAAGAAAGAATTGCCATACAGCCAACAGCTGGGCAGAAAGATGGAGGTGGGACTTTTAGATTATGCAGATGAGGGGCCAGGAGAGAGAGGAGAGACAGAGAATCACCGTAACTTGGAGGGAGAGGGATCAGATGTAAGAGCTCTAGGAAAGAAAGCAACCAGCCATGTAAGAATTTGGGAAAATGGCCCTAGCTGCCACTTCCCTGATTGGGTCCAAGATAGCAGAGATGAAATGTTGATTTAGCAAATTGACTCAGGAAAGTTGGAGGGAAGAATGTATGCTAGCTGCAGGGAGGATTAGAAATGCCCAACCATTGAGCTAGTCAAGGAATATCAAAATTAGTTGTGTGTGTGTGTGTGTGTGTGTGTGTGTGTGTGTGTGTGTTTCATTCGAGAATCCAGAAGGCTCTTCCAGGTGACTGGATGTAAGACCCGCTGGGAGCCAATGTGGTTTAATTAATTCACTGCTACATGTCAGTTATTAGAAGCATATTAATAATGGTTTTTCTCTGATGTCATCTCAGCCACTACCTTGATCAATAACATCTAACCATCCATATACTCCTGAATTTTTCATGAAAATAGGAATTAGATTCACCACTTCCAAACTATAAAAGGGTTAGAAAAACACTATCAAAAGAATAAGTCAAATTTTATACATCTTAGTTGTCAAACTAAATGTTTAAAAGGATATTTCTTCCCTATAATTCCTCTAGTACTATGCATGAGCCTGAAGCATTGAGGGCATTGTCTCTGGTCTATGGAGATGGAAATACATAAAAGCAATGGAAACTGTAGTTCCTTATCAGAAAGTCACTGGATGTTGGGAGAGGATGCTGGCCTCCTCTTTTGATGCTGGTTGATTGACTTCAGGGTGCACATCTGGCTGCTCGTGTTTTTCTTTCTCTGGGATGCTTTCTTTCTACCGCAAGATCACGTCGTATGGCCTCATCTTGAAACCATCCCTGCCATTCAGCTACCAGACATTCTGCTTAGCTCCTCAATGGAAGACACAGTGGAGCTAGGGATGGGGGTGGGGTGTCTGCCTAACATTGAAACAAATGTGGCTCATTCTCCTGAAACAGTGGGGGACAGTTTAATAAAAGGTGTAGTTGTTTATAAAAGTGTGTGTTAGACTAAAGGAAGGCACTGGTAAATGAGAAGGAACCCTGAAGTTAGCTACAAAGGAGCTGGGTAGCTCTGTTCTTGACTGAGGAGAGAGGAACTTTAGCTGCATAGATGTTCTTCTCCTTAAAATGGAGCTGCATCCTTGAACACTCATCATGAGTGGAAAATGCTTTTAACATCCCTGACCTACCAAACATCCTAGCTTAACACATAGTCCATAGTAAAGTTTTCCATGAAATGTCTACACTCTTGTATAGACATAAAGTTGAGAACACACTGAGTAAAATCATCATAAAGTAGGATTATGTATACCTGAGGCAGGAGGGGAATGAAGCCTTCAGTGGAAGAAAGTACCAAACTGGAAGAGGAGTAAGGGAAGCCCGCACCCCATCCTCACCCTAACATGTCTGACAGTGCCCCTGCTGGCCATCAGTGGAACACAGGGCTTTATAAAGAAGCATGGAGAGTTCATGGAGAGACAAATGAAAATTGTCCTGGATAAAAGGTCCCTGGATCTGAGGACCGTACCTGATTGAGTGCACAGCTTCTAAACGTAGGCAGAGTCCTAGAAGATAGCTAACACATCCCAGGACCTTCACATGTTACCTCTTTCTAAAGCCATCAAACCTTTTCTAAAACCTTGTGGCAGTTTGTCTCGTGTTGTATGGTATTCAAAGCGAAGAGTGTTTTAGACAAACTGAGGTTCTGTCCAACATATCTGTTCCCAGAATTGATGTGTTTTCTGGTAGTGGTGATGGTAGTAGGTTTTTTTGTTTTGTTTTGTTTTGTTTGAGGGGAGCTTATTTGTTTGTTTTACTTTGTTTGGCTCCACTAGATTTATTTTAAGTCTTTTTTTTCATATACCCATTCTAGCATTTTTGTTTGTTTGTTTGTTTTTATTATTGGATATTTTATTTACATTTCAGATGTTATCCCTTACCCCATTCCCCCACCCAGGAACCCCCTATCCCATCGCCCCTCCTCCTGCTTCTCTGCAGATATGCCTGTACCTACCCCCTCACTCCCACCTCCCCACCCTCGAATTCCCACACACACAGCATCCAGCCTTCATGGGACCAAGGATCTCCTCTTCCAGCTATGCCCAACAGGGCCATCCTCCCTTACATATACAGCTGGAGCCATGGATCCCTCCCTATGTGCTCCCAGTCTGCTGGTTTAGACCTGGGAGCTCTGGTTGGTTGGTATTGTTGCTCTCCTCATGGGGCCACAAACCCTTTCAGCTCCTTCAGTCTTCACTCTAATTCTTCCATTGGGAACCCTTGATCAGTTCAATGGTTAGCTGTGAGCATCTGCCTCTGAATATGTCAAACTCTGTCAGACCTCTAAGGAGACAGCCATATCAGGCTTCTGTCAGCATGCACTTCCTGACATCCCCATCAGCGTCTACCTTTGGTGACTGCACATGGGATGAATACCCAGGTGGAGCAGTCTACGGATAACCCCTCCTTCAGTTTCTGTCCCACACTTTGTCTCCGTATTTGCTCCCTTGAGTATTTTGTTATTCCTTCTAAGAAGGACCAAAGCACCCCCACTTGCTCTTCCTTCTTCATGAGCTTCATGTGGTCTGTGAGTTGAATCTTGGGTATTTCAAGTTTCTGGGCTAAAATCCAATAATCAGTGAGTACATACCATGTGTGTTCTTTTGTGATTGGGTTACCTCACTCAGTATGATATTTTCTAGTTCCATCCATTTACTTAAGAATTTCTCAAATTCATTGTTTTTAATAGCTGAGCAATACTCCATTGTGTAGATGTACCACATTTTTTGTATCCATTCCTCTGTTGAAGGACATCTGGGTTCTTTCCAGCTTCTGGCTATTATAAATAAGGCTGCTATGAACATAGTGGAGCATATGTCCTTGTTATATGTTAGAGCATCTTCTGGGTATATGCCCAGGAGTGGTATAGCTGGGTCCTCAGGTAATGCTATGTCCAATTTTCTGAGGAACCGCCAGACTGATTTCCAAAGTGGTTGCCCCATCTTGCAATCCCACCAACAATGGAGGAGTGTTCCTCTTTCTCCACATCCTCACCAGCATCTACTATCACCTGAGTTTTTGATCTTAGTCATTCTGACTGGTGTGAGGTGGAATCTCAGGGTTGTTTTGATTTGCATTTCTCTGATGACTAAGGATGTTGATGTTTTTAGGTACTTCTCAGTCATTCGAGTATCCTCAGTTGAGAATTCTTTGTTAAGCTCTATACCCCACTTTTTAATAGGGTTATTTGGTTGTCTAGAGTCTAATTTCTTGAGTTCTTTGTATATATTGGATATTAGCCCTCTATCAGATGTGGGATTGGTAAAGATCTTTTCCCAATCTGTTGGTTGCTGTTTTGTCCTATTGACAGTATCCTTTGCCTTACATAAGCTTTGCAATTTTATGAAGTCCCATTTATCAATTCTTGCTCTTAGAGCATAAGCCATTGGTGTTCTGTTCAGGAACTTTTCTCCTGTGCCCAAGTATCCGAGGTTCTTCCCCAACTCTTTTATTAGTTTCAGTGCATCTGGTTTTATGTGAAGGTCCTTTATCCACTTGGACTTGAGCTTTGTACAAAGAGATAAGAATGGATAGATTTGCATTCTTCTATATGTTGTCCTCCAGTTGAACCAGCACGATTTGTTGTAAATGCTGTCCTTTTTCCACTGGACAGTTTTAGCTCCTTTGTCAAAGATCAAGTGACCATAAGTGTGTGGGTTCATTTCTGGGTCTTCAATTCTATTCCATTGATCTTCCTGCCTATCTCTGTACCAATACCATGCAGTTTTAATCACTATTGCTCTGGAGTACAGCTTGAGGTCAGGGATGGTGATTCCTCCAGAAGTTCTTTTATTGTTGAGAATAGTTTTCGCTATCCTGTGTTTTTTGTTATTCCAAATGAATTTGAGAATTTCTCTTTCTAACTCTGTGAAGAATTGGGTTGGGATTTTAATGAGGATTGCATTGAATCTGTAGATTGCTTTTGGCAAGATGTCCATTTTTACTATATTAATCCTGCCAATCCATGAGCATGGGAGATCTTTCCATCTTCTGAGATCTTCTTCATTTCTTTCTTCAGAGACTTGAAGTTCTTGTCATACAGATCTTTCACTTGCTTGGTTAGATTCACACCAAGGTATTTTATATTATTTGTGACTATTGTGAAGGGTGTCATTTCCCTAATTTCTTTTTCAGCCTGTTTATCTTTCACATAATGGAAGGCTACTGATTTGTTTGAGTTGATTTTATAACCAGCCACTTTGCTAAAGTTGTTTATCAGGTTTAGGAGTTCTCTGGTGGAAGTTTTGGGGTCACTTAAGTATACTATCATATCATCTGCAAATAGTGATATTTTGACTTCTTCCTTTCTTATTTGTATTTCTTTGACTTCTTTTTGTTGTCTAATTGCTCTGGCTAGGACTTCCAGTACTATATTGAATAGGTAGGGAGAGAGTGGACAGTCTTGTCTAGTCCCTGATATTAGTGGGATTGCTTCAAGTTTCTCTCCATCTAGTTTGTTGTTGGCTACTGGTTTGCTGAATATTACTTTTACTATGTTTAGGTATGGGCCTTGAATTCCTCATCTTTCCAAGACTTTTACCATGAAGGATGTTGAATTTTGTCAAATGCTTTCTCAGCATCTAGTGAGATGATCATGTGGTTTTTTTCTTTGAGTTTGTTTATATAGTGGATTACATTGATGGATTTCCAAATATTGAACCATCCCTGCATTCCTGGGATAAAGCCTACTTAATCATGATGGATGATTGTTTTGATGTGTTCTTGGATTTGGTTTGCTAGAATTTTATTGAGTATTTTTGCATCGATATTCATAAGGGAGATTGGCCTGAAGTCCTCATACCAAAACTTGCGGGACTCCATGAAAGCAGTGCTAAGAGGAAAACTCATAGCTCTAAGTGCCTACAAAAAGAAACTGGAGAGAGCATACATTAACAACTTGACAGCACACCTGAAAGCTCTAGAACAAAAAGAAGCAAATACACCCAAGAGGAGTAGGCGTCAAGAAATAATCAAACTCGGCTGAAATCAACCAAATAGAAACAGAAAGAACTACAAAATATCAACAAAACCAGGAGCTGGTTCTTTGAGAAAATCAACAAGATAGATAAACCCTTAGCCAGATTAACCAGAGGGCACAGAGACAGTATCCAAATTAATATAATCAGAACTGAAAAGGGAGACATAACAACAGAAACTGAGGAAATTAAAAACATCATCAGATCCTACTACAAAGGCCTATACTCAACAAAACTGGAAAATCTGGATGAAATGGACAACTTCCTAGACAGATGCCAGGTACCAAAGTTAAATCAGGAGCATATAAAGCCATCGAAACAGTCCCATAACCCCTAAGGAAATATCAGCAGTCATTAAAAGTCTCCCCACCAAAAAAAGCCCAGGACCAGATGGTTTTAGTGCAGAATTCTATCAGACCTTCAAGGAAGACCTAATACCAATTCTCTTCAAACTATTCCACAAAATAGAAACAGAAGGAACACTACCCAATTCATTCTATGAAGCTACAATCACACTCATACCCAAACCTCACAAAGACCCAACAAAGAAAGAGAACTTCAGACCAATCTCCCTTATTTTAAGTCTTTAAGGTAAGGAAAAGGTTAAATGAAGAATGAAGTTGTCCCAAGCCTGTTCCTCCCCTTTTGAGGCAGAGGCAAGTGGAGATCTGTTAGTTTGAGTCCAGCTTCATCTACATAGTAAGATCCAAGCCAGCCTAGACTGTATAATAAGATGCTGCCTCACATTTTTTTATTTTTCAGATTTTGCTTTTAACAAACAATTTAAAGTATTACGAATCGGATCATTCTAATTTCTTTTTGGTAGAATATTGAACTGTGTGTGTGTGTGTGTGTGTGTGTGTGTTGCTATTTCTATTTTTTAAATCATCAAGGCAATTGACTGATTACTTGCTGGAGTTCTTGAGTTCAGTTAGTTTGTTTATATTATTCCCACTTTGTCACTGGGTTACTGGGTGTGGTGTTTTTATTTGTTAAAATATGAAGTGTGAAGTGTTTATACAACAAAATATTTGACTTTGCCATCTTTTGTTTTTGCCATAAAAAGTCTATCTTCAAGAAAAATCAAAGAGTAATCATTCACCTCTTTAGGTATTTATCCCATTGAACACTTAGTCATACACGGACTTACTTATGGTGACTAGCAGCCAACAAAAGTTAACTATTTTCAACAACGTAGCCAACCTTACTGCCACTTGTACTTGCTGAGGTTCTTGGGTCCCATAGGTTTATGATGATCGTTTCTCCTACACATGCACCAGAATGCCATGAGTTACACTACTTCAGAACTAGCTGTTTCTTTTTTTAAAAAAAGAAAAAATATTAACATATAAAAAAGTATGCATTATTATGGTGTTTTTTCAAACATAATCTGTTTTTTTCTTTTTGCTTTTCTTCCCCATTTCCCCTATCTACTTCTTATCTTCCCAACACTCTCAGATTTCCTTATTTATAAACATTAAAAGTTATGATTTGCAAATGTAAGGGAAAGTGGGCTTTTGTTTTACCCCATCTTTCTTGGTTCAGGTCACCTCCCGTAATATATAATACTTTCTCATTACATCCATTTTCCTGTAAATTTCATCATTTCATTTTTCACAACATCTGAGTAACATTCCACTGTGTAAAGACACTACGTTCTCACTAACCATTCTTCTGCTGATGGATATCTAGTTGCATTTCCTGGAGATTGTGAATAATGCAGCAGTAAACATGGGCACTCAGGTAACTCAATGGTAGGATACAGACTTGCTTGTGTGCATGCCCAAGAGTGACAGATGCTTGACAGTGTTGACAGTGACAGTTGCTGGGGAGGCAGAAACAGAAGGCTCCCTGGGGTTGCTGGGCATCCACCCTTGCCTATCAATGAGCTCTTGGTTCAGTGATAAGCCTTACCTCAAAACATGAGGTGGAAAGCAGCTGAGGAAGACACCCAACGTGTTTCCCAACACACATGCATGTCCATGAACAAGCACTCACGCACGTATGTGAATGCGTGTACACACACACACACACACACACACACACACACACAACAATGCTAGCATAATAAAAATCACAAAAGAAATGGCAAAGAAAAGGTGAGCAGAGACTAATAATCCTCCCATCACTTTTTGTTCATTTATGACCTGATCGCTTACCACCAAGGCAATCCCAGGAGACCTAAGGAAAGCAAGCCAGGGTAACTAAACAAAGACATGTGGGGCTCTGAGTTTCCTGAACAGCAGGATCAAAAGAAGACCTGCAATCTAGGAGAGACATGGGCGTTCAAGAGGGGAACGTCCTTCTCTCTGCATGACATTCAGAAAGAGTTTTGTTTAAACATGTTGAACTGGATGGACTGTGTCTCCCACAGCAGAACTGCAAAGATAACAAAGCCAGCTCTAGACTTTACTGTTTCTTTTCTCAGCATTGGATGACAAGCAAAGTCTGTGTTTAATCACTGGCTTGATTATATTTCAACCAGGAGTTAAAGTAATAGCACCCAAGTATATCGTTTTTAAAAGCCACTGTGAGACTCTGACTTCAGTTACCAAATTTTTGCTAACGTTGCCCACATCATGATCAAGTCACTAATAAATGTGCAAGTATTGTGTTGTTACATCAAAAGGGAGCTTGGACCATCTCTTGGACCAATGATCTCAAAGTCTAAATCTTTATAATTAGCAGTTAAGTGAACTTTAAATGCTTGCTTTAAGCTGGATATGGTAGTGCATGCCTGCAATCCAGAGCTGGGGTAGGAGGGTCAGGAATTCAAGACCAGCCTCAGCTACACAATGAGTTCAAGTCCAGCCTGGGCTACATGAAATTCAGTGCCAAACTAGCAAAATAAAAATAAATACAGCTTTGAGGTTCCTACTCCCAGCACAATAGAGACTGTACACTCAATCCTGGATCACCCACTGAGCACAACTATAAAACCTAGATTGGATGGGTGCATAAAGTAGTTAAGGGAGGTATCTGAGAAGTAAGTGGTTGTAAAGTGACTAAAGGGAAAGTCCAGAATTGAAGAGCCACCAAACAGGTAGTAATTTTACCACTTCCCCAGTGTCCCCTGGCCTGAACACACCATTGCCCAAAAGGCAAACATAAGCCCTGTCATACCAAAAGAGGCCCAGACAAGCCTTCCACTCCTGGCCTGAGAAGAGAGAATGGGGAGTTCCTTACACGCAGAGACAGACTGCAAACACCATTTTCTTCTACCCCCACCCATTGTCTTGGGTCCCCCTTCTCTCAGGCATTCCAGTGGGTACCATGACAGTGACTGGCCCTGGGGCTAGCAATAACCAAAATTCTAAAACAGGTACAGATATGATTCCCAGAAGGCAAGCCCTCTCTCCTTTTTTGGTATGTATACATGATGGAAAAGTAACCAAGGCCAGAGGACCAGAAAAAGGAACTCAAGAAAGAGAATATACACACTGGGGGAGAGGAAGGAGGGGAGTTTACTGCAAGAAAGCAGCCCTGCTTCAGATTACTCCAAGATGTGCTTACAAGAGTTTCACCCTAATCAGCAAACCAAAGACTTAGAGTATTGAGTGAACAGCTGTACTCTGGTCCAAGCTCCACAGCAACCACTGCATAGCACATTTGTGGGTCAGGTCTGAATAACACGGAAAAGGTTTAGAAAACTGAAATTACATCACAGTGGGTACCCACAGGAAACAGATGGAAGATTGTTGTTTAAAAAGTTTAACCCATTTGATTGTCTGCTACGACAAGAATAAGAACACTTCCCATCAGATTTGAACAAGACGCTGAGTTTTATAACATTCAAAATGCACTCTGAATTACTGGTCACATAGTGACTGAGGAAAAATTGCACAGAAAAACAACCAACATTAGGTAACTCACAACCATCTGTAACTCTAGCCCCAGGACAGAGCCTCTGGGCACCTGCATTCATATGTACATACTCAGTGTACAGAAACAGCAGTCAACAGACACCAGCATTCTTATAGCACAAATACTAGTATTATCTGAGAAAGACTTTAAAGGAGCCACGAGCAAATTCTCTGGCAAGCACACTTAAATGAAAAATCCTTGCCAAGGAAACAAATGATTTAAAAACTGGAAATTGCTAAACTGAAAAAATGTAATATCTAAAATAAAAAAAAAATCATTGAGATCAGTCATAGAATGGAAGTGACAAATATTAATCTTTTGATAAACCCAAAGATTAATCAATAGGAATTAATATCAATGATGGAGAATAAAAAGGTTATTATTATTATTATTATTATTATTATTACTATAGAAAACTTTGGGCCACATGAAACACTAACAAAAGTTCTCACAGTCATACCATCAAAGTTCCAGAAGAGGAGAAAAAATGTCTGAGAAAAAAAATAGCTGTAAATCCCTTAAGTTAAATGATATTTATCTGTGAATTCAAGAAGATTGAGACGATGCAAGCTGGAAAAGCAAAAAGCAATGGCAGCTCAAGCTTAATCAAACTACTGAGCTAAAGAATAAGAAATGTCTTAAAAGCATCCAGAGAAAAATGAGGCATTGCCTAGAGGGAAGTAGCAGGCACGTGACTGCAGATTTCCTGTCAGCATGTCACAGACTCCAGAAGGAAGCCATGGGGCAACAGAAAGAACTAGTAGATGAAGTCCCTTCAATAATGAAGGTAAAACCAAGATTTTTTTCAGTGAAGGAGAACTGAAAAGATCCACTGCCAGCCCAGTTGCTCTAGAGGAACACATGGTCATGGATAAAAAGGATATGACCCAATAAGAATGGAATCAATCACCCAGATGATATAATGATCTTAAATATTTAGAACGACACAACAAAGTAATCAGAATGCATGAACAAACACTGACCAAATTTGCAAAGGAAAAATAGAAAAATTCAAAACTGTGGTTAAAGTCTTCAGCAAACCTCCTTCAGTTATAAGTAGGTCAGTTAAACAGAAAGCTCAGCCCAGGCGGAGAAGAACTCAACACCACCATCCACCAACTGGATCTAATTGATTTTTCTAAGACATTCCATCAGGTCCATGAAAGTACGCATCCCTTTCAAGTGCACATGGAATATTCACCAAGGCAGACTGAGTCCCAGGTCATAAGTCAAACAATAACAAGTGTGAAAGAGTCAAAGTGGGAAGCATGTTCTTAGCCAGGAACCATATTAAACTAGAAAGGATACAAGGAGACAAGGGCTCTCAGCACTTCAGAATTAACAGTCTGCTTTAGTAATCCACAGGTGGACAGGAAGTTAGAAAATAACTTTTTAGCTAGAAGAAAAATAGAAAGAAGGCATAAAAAATGTTCATGGGATGCAAATAAAGCAAGAAGAATGGTCTTCAATTAACAAAGTAAGCTTCAATTTTAATAAACTAAAAAGGCATTATAAATCCAAATAAAAAAGAAAAAAAAAGGAAATGGCAAACGGTACAAGTTAAAGAAATTGAAAACAGAAACTAAGAGAAAATCAACAAGAACAAAAGATGACTCTTTCATATGAGTGAAGAAATGAATTCACTAGAAAAACTAAGAAACTGAAAAAGAAGATAAAAGATTAGCAGTGTCAAGAATAAGATGGACAGACATCTGTGCTGAGCCCTTTACAGAAACTAAATGCATGATAGCGGAATTGTGACAGCAGCTAACTCTGTATAGATGTTAGTTCAACCACTAATGTCTATTTAAAGAAGAAATGGACCAACCTTTTGAAGACTATAAACTACCAAAGTTCACCCTTGTCAGAATAGATAACACAAATTACTGAAGGTACTTAATTAGTAGCTTTAATATTTCAGAATAATCCACAGCTCCAGATAGCTTGACTAGCAAATTTGACCAAACATTTTGATGACGGTGGTGGTCATGGTGGTGGTGGTGGTGGTGACGTGGGGTAACAGTGATGTGGAGATGATGACAATGATGATGATAATGATGGTGATGATGGTGATGATGATACCAGTTCTATACATTCTCCTTCAGAAAGTAGAATAGAGAGTGAAGAGCATTTCCTCACTTAATTGGCATTGGCCTGATACTGAAATCTAACAAAATTCTAAAACCAGAAACACATATGCATAAATCATCAAGTAGAAAAAAAAAATCCTCACTAGCAAAAAAAGGAAAATCCAACATCAGATAAAATAGTAGTATGCCATGACCAGGTAGAATTTGTCTTAGGAATGTGACACTGGTTCAATATTTGAAAATCAGTCCATGTAATCTACTGTATTTGTAGTCCACATATGAAAAAATAACACAGTCATTTTAAGTTCAACAACCTGAGAGCAATTGAAGACAGGCACACATGTCTGGAATCCCAAAATACGGACTGTGGCAAAAGGATCTGGTCTACATAGTGAGACCCTGCCTCAATATAAAAGGAGATAGGGAGGCTCTTGTTAAAATTAACTATAGGCAACATTATCCTTAATGTTAAGAAACTCTCCCTGGTGACCTAGAACAGATATCCACTAGCCACTGGTATAACATTGCACTAAATGATTTTATAAAAGGAAAAAAAAACTGTCATTTTTATAGCTGAATGACATTCTTATCATATAGGAAATCCCAAGGAATCTGTGTAAAATTTTCTGGTATTAATAAGTGAATTTAAAATGCTTACAGGATGTAAAAACTTTAAAAATTAACATGCTGCTATGCATTACTATAAAATGGTAAACTAAAAAATAATTAAAAGCCATTTAAAACATTTTAAAACATAAATAATGTATATTGTTATGGTTTCAATATGAAATGTCTCACAGGCTCATGTGCTGAAAACTTGGTTCCCATCTGCTGGAGGTGTTTTGGGGGTTTCTGGAAACTTTAGGAGACAGAGTCTAATGAGGAAATAGGTTCCTGGTGGTATATCCTATATCCTACCCTGTCCTCTCGTTCTATTTCTTTGCTTCCTGAACATGGCAAGATGAACAGCCTCCTTCCCCACGTGGTCTGTGACTGGAACATTCTTCCCAAGTCCATGTATTCTGTGAACTGTTGCCTGTGAAATGATGAGTCAAAATGTTTTCTGTTTGTCAACTGCAGCTATTTGGGAGGAAAAGAAGCTTCATTGAGAAAACACCTCCATAGGATTGTCCTGAAAACAAACCCTTAGGGCATTTTCTTGGTGGATGAGTGATGTGGGAAGACCCAGCCCATTGTGAGTGGTGACACTTCTGCTCTAGTGGTCCTAGGTTCTATATGAATGCAGGCTGAGCAAGCCATAAAGAGCAAGTCCATATGCAGTGTTCCTCCATGGCCTCTGCATCATCTCCTGCCTCCAGGTTCCTGTCTCAGGACCGCTTTCTTTTTGCTTCATTGATCTCCACCTTTTCTGTGTTACCCCCTATGGCAGAGAGCAGAGAAGTGTATTACTTCCCTTTTTTTACAAAGCACTAATACAGTCTTAGGGCTCCACCCTCCTGATTTACGTATCTCCACCTCCGAATTCCACCACACTGGGGATTTGGCTTCAGTACATCCCCTGTGTAAGAGTGGACATGATTATAAATGAATACATGCCGTGTGTTCATACACAAAAGATTTGACATTTTAAAATATCAGTGCTTAACAAAATTTACACAGTATAACTAAATAAGGACATTCTAAATATTACATATAAAGGCAAAGAAACTAGAATAGCTAGATTACTTTTGAGAGAGGCAAGTGGGTCAGAAGAATCAGTAAGCCCAATTCCAAAACTTACACAGCTGTAGTAATTGAGTCTCTGTAGTACTGGCAGATGGCTGGACACACAGACCAAGGAACGGAGTAAAGAACCTAGAAACAGATCCACACAAATAAGCCCCAGGAATTCTGACAGAGTAGAAAAGCAGTAACAAGAAGGAAAGATAGCTATTTTTAACTTAAGTGTACTGAAAGACGATTGATACAAGGAGGGAAAACTTAAATCCCATACATTATCTAGAAATGAGATATGAACCATGGAGCCAAAATGAAAGTATATAATGGCAAAATCATATTTTATAAAGAGGGGGAAAGATCTTAGGAAAATTTTCTTACTCTTGGCACTAAAAGTTATGATTTATAAATGTAAAAACATAAGAATAAATTAGACTTCATCAAAATTAAAAATGTTTGCTTCTTGAACTCTAAGATCCAAACCAGGGGACGTGTTCCCGCAGAAACATACATGGACAGGGGATTTGCTGCAAAAACATGAGGTTTAATGGTAATAATCAGTGCACTGGGGTTCCCTTGCACACAGACAAGAGGAACCCCGAGCTAAAGCTGAGAGCAGTTTTTATACAGTTTAAGGGGTGGACTAGAGAAACAGTGATTAGGCACAATATGATTGGCAGAACAGTGTGACTTTTAAACTGATTGGTCTTTGGGGAATGGGGTGGCAGAGACCTCCCTTATCTGTAAGTGGTAAGGGTTGGTCCATCCTTCGGGCCTACCCCACCCGAAGGTGGGGTCCCTTCCCTGTGGTCTGAGGAATGTTAATCAGTCTCTCTCTTCTTCCTCTGAATGTTTATCCAGCAGGTGTCCTCTAACTAAAGAATGTGCTCCTCCTGTGATGTGTCCTGGGGCAGTTGATTCTTAAGATTAACTGAATTCCTACAGCTCTGCAAAATACCCAACAAAGGATGAAAACATAAAAAGTGAGGGAAAATATTTGAAAAACATATATCCAACAAAGGACTAGTCTCTAGATGAGGAAGGAAGAGGGAGGAGGAGGAGGAGGAGGAGGAGGAGGAGGAGGAGGAGGAGGAGGAGGAGAGGAGGAGGAAGAAGAAGAAGAAGAAGAAGAAGAAGAAGAAGAAGAAGAAGAAGAAGAAGAAGAAGAAGAAGAAGAAGAAGAAGCAAGCAACTTCTCAAACAGCAGTTTTAAAAAGACAATAAGTCAATTCAAAAATTGAGAGAGAAAATATAAAGTTTTCCTCTTCCCCCTCCTCCTCCTCATCTTCTTCTTCTTCCTCTTCTCTAAAGAAGCTATCCTGATGGCAAAGAAAGACACGAAAACACATTCTCCCAGCTGTGATGGGGATGCTCGTTAGAGTCAAAATGAAAAATCACTACGGACTCATCGGAACAGCTAAAGTAGAGAACGGTGACTGCACCCTGTATCAGAGATATGCAAACTTCAATCACTTGTCCATTACCAATAAGACTTTAAGGCAGCACAGACTCTAGAAGACAAACTGAAACTTTCCCAAAAGTGTATATGCTGTTGTCATCCCATCATCCCATTATTTAATATTGTTGAGATTAGATATGATAGAAATGGTGAGCAGGTGATCACATGCCCAGGGTTAAGGCTAGGAAACATGAGGAGAAAAGGGGCCATGGCTAGGAAAATGCCCTACATCTTGTTGGGCCAATGTCAGTATCATTGTTGTGATACTTTAGCAAATCTTGTAAAGTTTTTCCAGTAAGGTTTGGGAGCAAAGCGTTCCCTGGGATTCTGAGGAGGTCGTTTAGTCAGCTAAGTGCTTGCCATGTAAGCATGAGAGCCTGAGTTCAGATCCTCAGCACCCACAGGGAGAAGTTCCTATAATCCCAGCTCTACAGAAGAAGAGGCAGCAGGAGGGATCCTATGATTCTCTGGCCATCCAGTCTAGCCAATGTGTGAGCTCCAGGATCAGTGAAAGACGCTGCCTCTAAAAAGAAAAGTGGAGAGTAATATACCTGATGTCATCCTCTGACCTCTGTGAGCACCCCAACATGTCTGTGTGTATACACACACACTCACACACACACCATAGAATCCCTTAGACCTTTCTGCTCCGTTTCTTACAATGTCATGTGACTTAGTAATTATTTCAAAATAAGAAATTAAATTTTTTTAGAATACATGGTACTTTTCTTTCTCTTGGGTCTCCTGCCAAGAACGCCTTGTAATTCTATAAACTTCTATGTGATTAAACACTACTACTTAATAGTAGCTTATTGAATGCCTGATTTTGATTTATGAAAAGTGAAAGATTACTTTAGTGTTCAGTATTCTATTAGGAAAGGCACCTACCAGGCAACCACGAATATCTGGAGGGAGCTTTGCAGGTGAGTACATTGTACTGTGCTATCTTACTTAACTATAGTTTTTCATGTCTCCTAATGGTGTGCTGCTCCAGCTTTAAAATGTTCATGGTTTTGCCTCATGGTCATTAACTGAGTTTGTTGGGCTTCTTTATTTAGCTTTGTGTTGTATAGAAATTCCAATTTGTATGTGCAGTGTGCCTAGTCTACAGTTTTCTAGCTAGACTTGCTCAGGTCGTATGCATTGTGGTTTAAGTGAATTATCCTTACCTGTTTTGCCAAGCAGATAGACACATAATCCCCAAAGAGTCTGCCTGGACACTGACTCTTCATTATTAACACTGAATTATGATTTCACCAGATGGAAGGGGAGATGTTAGGTAGATAGTCTGGAAGATCTTTTGCTCTGCTAACCGACCACAACAGACAGAAATCTGAAGATCTTGGCCTTAGGTTTTCTATTTTGAATAATATTTTTCCTAGCTTAGCTCAGTATCAGGAAGCCCAGGTTGAGGTTGCCAGTAAGTGCAAGTCTTTACTTTGGAACAGAAGGAGAACAGATACATGGAACCCCAGCTCCACAAACAGCAATGTGCATGTTAATAACATTTGATTCTGTCTTGCATTCATGTCCAGGCAGAGGGTCTTCTTATTTCAGCTCAAGGACACATGGTTAGGAGGCATGCATTTTCATTGCCCACGGAACAAAGTGGCCTCTGTCCACCTGCCAACGCCATTCGCGCATTGAAAAGGACTCTCTCGGATTGCTTAGGAATGATGGAGAGTGGGTCTCTCATCCAAGAAATGAAATGATACCTGCAGGTGAGTCCAGAGTCTGAGTCCTCAAAGCGGGATTTAGGAAAGCATTTGAGAGGATCAGGTTTAAGCAAAACAATCCTTTAAGAAGAAATTCCATTCAAGATCTCGTTTTAAAACAGGAAATTAAACAGTCTGTACAAGGCCAACTCAGAGCAGTAGCACCCTTTCTCCCAACTGTTTGCCACATGAAACTCATTGTGGGTCATCTTTATATTGAAAAAATGTTTCAGTTGGATAGTGGCAACCACAGCTCCTTTAAAGAGCAAGACTCAGAACATAAGCAAAATGTACCATCTAGGAGCCCTACCTAAGTGAAACTGTGGTCACTTTAATAAGCCTTGAACTTCACTCCTCCTGAGATATTAAGTCCTTTGTTAAATTCATAGGCTTATTCTCACCGTTCCTGTAGCAGTTGACTAGACCAGATATAGAATCTGAGTTCTTTCAAGGCCCTGGTTGAGTTAATGTAGTTTATTAAAATTATTTGAGCCCATTCAGAAAGCCGAGTTCATACAGCCAGCATCGGTGGCACACTTTCCAGATGTTTTTATTTTTAAGCTTTCATTAAGTGACTATCAGCAGAACAGCTGACACTATATAAATGCAACAAGATTTGAAACCCCACCAGTAAATACCTCTTTCAATTGCTTTCAACAAAGCCTTTTCCACAACTGAATTACACATTGTTCTCTCTGAATCCAAGAAGAAAGACTCAATACACATCCTCCAAAATTCTTGCCAGGGCAGAATGTTGGTGCAAACTCCTTTTGAAGCATTTAATAGTGAATGCTTAAAATTAATCTGATTTTACTGGAATGTTCTATCTATGTGCAAAAAAAAAAAAAAAAAAAAAAAAGAGGAGGGATTTGGGGAAAGTGTTCAACCCTGTCAGGATCTTCACATATTTTATTCAGAAAGACACTTGGAGGAAGTGTTGGAGCCTATCCAGTGTACTCAAGAGACAGCATGGCTGGTGGCGAAGGGGAAGAGATGGTGAAAGGAGCAAGTGGAGCTGGAGGAGATAAGGTTGGGGTAATGTAGACCAGACTGGGTTGAGCCCTACAACCCCTTGGAAGCTTTAGCATTCAGCCGTGAATCTGAAAGGGAAGTCCGAGCATATGAGCAGCAAGACACACAACAGAACGTGAAGTTGGTGTTCCGGGAACCACAGAGCTGCAAGTGGGAATCAGGGAAGGGAACAGATGCTGGGGACTCAGCCAACAATGTGCACCACACACGACTTTCCCACAGTCACTGACAGAAAAGGAAGGGAAGGGAAGGGAGGGGAGGGGAGGCGAAGGGGAGGGTATGGGAGGGAAAGGCGAGGGGAGGGGAGGGGAAGGGGAGGGGAAAAGGAAAAAGAACGGAAAAGAAAAGAGAAGAAAAGAAAAAGACAGTATTATTTTGAAAGCAGGAACATCCATACATCAGTAACACACACACACAGAAGGGTGGAGTGGAAAGAGTATTTGCATCTCTAATACCTCTGTAGCCATGACGAAGTGAACAAGCACAGAAAGAAGGCTGAAGGATCAAGTGCTTTGATCAGGCTAATCATTGTTTTCAAGTGAGGGTCACCCTGAGGGTTCAGACTGCCCAAGAGTATGTGTCTAGGCTCCATCTGTCCAGTATTTCAAGTAACAGTCAGATTTGGCAGTTAACTGCGTCTACAATTCTTATATAAAATATGTTAAACATCTGTCCCTGATCAACTTAAACATCACTGCCTTCATTGCATCTAATGCTGGCCGTCAGTGTAGACTTTAACAAGTGGGAGGGGTTTTCCCATCCAGTCTTAAGGTTATTATTTTGTTCTGAGAGTGTCATAATGCTGCAAAAGATGTGTCTAAGGTTCTGCTGGGTCTCTGTAGCGTAATCATTCTTTCAGGACTAAAAGGGAAAATGTATAATCATTATTCCATGTCCTTTTAGGCAGGTATCATCAATTTGGGAACCACATGGGATGGATTTGGCCCAATTCCTATAAATGTACGTCCACATTGTTTGCAGCTCATGGATTAGAGATATTTTTTTTTGTCAGCCAGGGCACCATGAAACTCACCTTCCATGAAAGAATGAACTCCTGTCAGTATGAGCGTGCTAAGTGTCACTCACACCCCCAGGATAGCCCTGTAGGAAAGGTCTCTCTACAAAGAGTAGAAGATACTACCTGTTACTTGATTCCAAGAATCAGATACTGGATTGGGCTCTCTGCATGCCATTCTTGATTACACCCTAGATAATGTACTTAGTATCTTTGAGCCTCGGCTTCCAACCTGCAATATAGAACATCACTGGTTTGTTGTAAGAATTCAGTGAAGATACTCCCTGAAGTCACAGAGGCTTTATGCTTCACGAGTGCTTGACATCTCTGACCCCAACAGGCCACTCAGAGCCTTCTGTCACCTCATAGCCCTGCTGTTGCTATACTGGCCATGTCCCCTCACAGATGTATCAAAACTACCACCAGGACTCAGAGGCTCCCATCAATCTGGAACCATATGCTTCCTCTGTCTATCTGTCCATGTCTTACTACTTCAACCTTGAAGAACTTTGCCAAATGCTTTCTCCACCAATCTCACGAGCAGAGGAGACACGCTGAGAAAATGATAAAGCAGTAGCACCAACCAGTCTTCCCACAGAACATCAGTAGTCCAGACCAGGATGTCTGGGAATGTGGCCTGAGCAAAAGGGTGTGTGTGTTGCACTTGGAAAGGAAAGCAAATCAGTCACTGCTGGCACTGCACACCCTGGCCACTGAAAAAAATCATCCCTTTTAGGGGACTTCACTATGACTCAAACTTACCCAAACTAGCAGGAGAAATCCATCAAAGAACTGGGTGAACTAGTAACCAACCTGCCAAAGAGAGAAGCCCTGGACCTGGCATGGAATCTCTCTTTGACAGACACACCCTGGGACACCGAGATGATGAGAGCTAAGCTGACTTTCCCAGAGCCATGGAGTGACTTCACTGGGGACATGCATCATGCATGTCAGGGCTGCCTTGACCTTTTCTGGTTCCCACCAAAACATCTGCGTGACTTCTTTAATCTGCACCATTCCTTCAAACAGAGAAACTGAAAGAGAAAAAAAAAAGTTAGATGAGTTCTAAGTACTTACACAGGCACACCATAAGCACCAAGCCTGTAGCCTGCTAATAACTGTCCAACCAAGTACTAAGAGAACACCATCATGTTCTCATGTTCTACTTTAGGGGAAAGAGAAGATAAATGATGCTAGCAATGGTTATGAATAAGATTAATGAGTGGAGTAGCAAATTACACATGTTATCATGTGTTATCATGTGTACTAACATCGCCCAGGCACCTGCAGATGGATTTTCTTTTTAATAAATGTATCTTTTTAAGCCAGACACAGTAGCTCATGTCTGTAACTTCAGCACTCAGGAGGCTGAGGCAGAAAGAGTGCCACAAGTAGAAGACCAGCTGGGGTTACATGAATTCCAGACCAAGTTGGGCTACACAGTAAAATCAATTGATTGATTATTACGCTTACTAATGCATTTACCTCTTTAATAATCATACCTTTTCCCCCAGATACCATGCTTGTTTCCCCCGCCCCTCTCGGTTCAGAAGCTAAAGCTATCAAACAATGGACTTTTTGTAAAAGTATTTCCTGCCATTGAAACCTATCTTAGAACGTGATTTGGTCATAGAAAGATCCAGAGAGCCCTCGAAGGCCCTGAATAATAAAGTCAACATTTTCTTCCTTATGTGCAAACATTCAGAGCTACAGAATACTAATGGAGGTGTGCCTAGAATCAAGTTGCTTGCAACTCTATGATGTGGTACAGAATCTCCTAGGCTGGTGTTTGGAAAGATGTCCAGATTTCTAGGCCCAAGTAAGTGGATTCAGGAGTTTGGGGATAAGAACCAAATTCTCAGAAGTTTACTGTGACCCTTATATAGAGGTTGGCCTCATCCTTTACAGGTAGGACTGCCCCTCAGTCTTGTCATCTTCAGGTCTTTGTGAAGTCATGTAGTTTTGTTGCATGCATAATTCCATTCCAAAGTTAATACCTAACTATGTTAGTAGTCAATAACCTCAGCAAGGTAGAATTTGCAGATGGCAGAATATTGACATATTCTACCATTTGGGTGTCCGTGTCCTATTCTAACCATGGTCCAGGTCAAAGTCTTTAAAGTGAAGATGAGCCTCTGTCATAAGTTCTGACACGCTTGCAGCTGCTGTCATTTCCACTCTCTGCTTCCTCACATTTTCTCTGTTATCCTTCTGGAAGCCTAAAGTGAGGCTGTATCGTTCTTCTCTCTTGTTAATGTCCTCAAATCTACTTTCCAAACTTCTGATTTTTCTCTTCATCTATGTCTCACCTGTTATCTCCTCTATCCATAGCATTTATAACGTTTGTGAGAGTTTTCAATGATAGGAAACTTCTTTGCCCATTTCTGTAAACCTACAGCTTCTTCTTTTTCCAACAGATTTCCTCCTCTGGTTTCTAACATGGTGGATTGTCAAAATCCTATTTAGTCAGTGAACAGTTATGTACTCACCTTTGTATAATATATAGTATTTCTGTTTTGTGGACAGGATTTCTGTTTTATGGGAGCATACTGTTCTTGCGAGTTGGTAAAGTTAAAAATGAGTTTTAAGGGTCGGATGGTATATTCTTAAGCTAAAGAATGGGAAAGTTTGGGGGAAAGGTTTCAGGCCCAGACCCCAAGGTCAGACCTTGGGTGTCACCAACCAAAGATGAACAAAACAATCAAAAACTGTGAAATTCTACCTCATGCAGCAATAGAAGCACAGCAACTGGCTGCGGAAGTTCTCTCCAAAGCCCTTTGTCCTCCACATGTACATGAGAATCCCTTCCTTCAAAAGCCATTGGTTTACAGAAGAAATTTTAAAAAGGAGAAATACAAAATATTGGCACTGCAACTAGAAATTCCATTTAGATGGAAAAATGTAAAGCTCAACAAAGATATCACTTGTTAAAGAAAAAAAACCCTAGATTCCATCCTCACTGCTCCTTTCTGCCTGTTTGATTTTTGGTGAGTTGCTTAACTCCTCAAGTCTAGCCTTTTGTGTCTGTGACATCACTGTACTATTAGTCTTCCCTGAGCTGCCACCAACTCTTCTCAGCATGCGGTAAGTGGGTGAAAGTCAACGGGACAGGCATGGCATTAGAATCTCACTTTACTATTTCTACAGGTGGCACCTCTGTCCACGTCCAATGTCCCCAATCAAGATTTCAGTTTTTCTCATTTATAAAATGCACATATTGATCCATGATCTTACAAACCTCCAAACACCCTTTCAGAAACCTGGGACATAGAATAGAAACCAAGACTACATTTTTTTTCCTGAGCAAAATAGTCTATAGAAATTCTGTCATCCTAGTGACTGTGTATGAAAACATTTAAGGACCAAAATTTGTAGTATCACAGAAATGTCAGTTGAAGGTGACCGCCCATTAGTCTTATGACTAGAATAAGAGTAGAACAGAAAGCATTCTCCCAAGAAACTTTCTGTTCCACTTCTAGAATGAGGAGGTATATTAAATTGTCTTAGGGTCCCGTGGCATCTGACTCTGAACTTGAGCATCCAAGGACCATATCTTCTCCTTGAAGAACAATGAGAGTGCACAGCTTCTGTAATTTTCACACTATCTCCTATGTATCTTTGCTTCCTTCACATAAATAAAGTCTTGGTTGGTAAGGATACCCAGTAGATAAAGAAAGCATTGTTCAGAGCTTAAAATAGGCCAAGTAAGAAGAACCCTACTGTATTTTTTTAGCCATATCATTGGATAAAACAAGTAATTGGCTGTGATAATGAAATATAACCAGGCCTAATTAGCAGAGCTCATCGTTATTATCTCTTAGTGCAAACAGCAAACATTGGTATTTAGCGATCACACCTGTGAGTGTAATCTCCTAGTTGATTTTGGCCCAACAGTCTCAGTGGTAGTCAGAAAATAGTTAAGGGCTGTACGTTGATGCAGTTTTTGTACTTGTGCCATCTCCAGCCTGCCAAGGAAAACATGGATGTAAGCTGGGAGAGGGAGGGTTCTGTGTTAGTCAGAGTCATTGTCACCTGACATCTGTGATCCGTAAGTCCTCATAATCTCATAGTAGCAACCCTTCATCCTGTGCCAGAGAAGAGGCTCAGTTCTTCAGTCACTTGCAATCTGGCTCTCACGACCTTCTGTCTGCCTTACCTACTCTATGGCTACTTGCTATGGCTTACTTCCTCTACTTCTAACAGCTGCTGCCTTGCCACAGCCTATCAGAGTATCCATAGCTTCTCTACCTTCTCCTTCTTGATCACACTAGGACCTCTCTCTGCTAACTACTCCTCTCATAAAATGTCTTCCTGTTCTTAGAATCCCTTCTCTTGGTTTCCTTTCTATCTTTGTCCTATCATTCCTATCATTTGGATCGTTTCAGTGCTTTCCTGATGTTTCTCCTTGAACCCGTTTTCCTACTCAACTCCCCAGTCAACTCTATCCCAATTCATCCAAATGTGATTTTTATCCCAATGTTGTTCCTCATGTTCCGGGCTTGTTTTTACAAACACATTTGGAATGTGAGATAATTACCGTGGATTATAACTCAAGGGTGGGTTAGTGACTCCAAAGCTGAGGTAATGAGATACTGAACACTGCCACGGATCCTTTCCCAGGGGCTGTGTGAAGGCCACAGTGAATAACAAATGACTCTCCGATAGAAATTTTCAGGAACGGGGGTTCTTACACCTGAGATATGGTAGGCAGAAAACTTCCTAGTCCTGGATAAGTCTGTTGTGAAAGTCAACGGACAGGCATGGCATTAGAATCTCACTTTACTATTTCTACAGGTGGTACCTCTGTCCATGTCCAATGTCCCCAATCAAGATTTCAGTTTTTCTCATTTATAAAATGCACATATTGATCCATGATCTTACAAACCTCCAAACACCCTTTCAGAAACCTGGGACTTAGAATAGAAACCAAGACTACATTTTTTTTTCCTGAGCAAAATAAGTCATTTTGGGTTGAAGTCAGTATATGGCTAAGCACCGGCAGGCAGAACCAGTAATTCCCTGACTTGAGAATACTAGAGAAGTCATTGGCATATCTGTGTACTTCCTCGGCAGTCTATCTTGGCTCTTGTTTATTAGGAAATCCTTACAGAGCATTCTATCTTTCTTGACAGAATACAGTCCAAAGGGAAGCAGCCCAGGCTGGTAAGGCGCTCCCTGATGATTAAACAGACTCTTCCATACCCTTCTCCAATCATAATCCAACGTGGCCTTTCAAGTCCCAGCTTTCTATCTTTTTTAAAATTATATATTCTATGGATTTGTTGGTAATTTCATATATGTGATAGTGTATCCTGATCATTTCTTCCCCTGCCCCCCTCTCCCAGTCCCTTCCTCACACCCCCAACATATTCCTCTCCTACCTGTATATATCTTTATTATAGCTCACGGAGTCCATTTAGAGTTGCCTACCAGTACATGGATATGGGCCATCAAATGGAACATGGGAAGCCTACAGTTGACCATACACCCTCAAAGAAAAATGGTTCCCCCTCTCCCCAGCAACCATCAACTACAGTAACTCCTCAGCTTAGGGTACAGCCTTATGCTAGCCTTCATTCCTGTGTCCCTACAAATAGGATCAGATATAAAATAACACATTATCTGCCCTCAGGGACATACTCCATAGAAATTATATAGATCACTCTCCTGTCAAATTGTTAGCAAAATCCTAATGACATCATCATTGTAGCTTCATGGGATACTGGGAGATAGAATTCTTTGGGTTGGTCAGTTTGTTGATGAACAATTGAACTGTTACCAAGGAAGAAAGGAAAATCACCTGTTGAAAAACCTAGGGCTGGTGATTGGCTCCATTGGTAGAATGTTTGTCTGGCATGCACAAGACCCTCATTCCCGTCCTCAATATAACAGGACAGGACTTATAATCCAAGCATTGGGAGGTAGAGTCAAGAGGATCAGAAGTTCAAGGTCATCTCCAGCTACATAGCAAGTTCAAAGTCAGATTGGGATAAATGAGACTCTGTCTTAAGGAAGGAAAGAGGAAAAGAGGGATGCAGGGAAGGAAGGAGGAAGGGAAGAAGAAAGGGGAGAATCTTATCTAACATCTAAAAGGTCTTTTGTTTAAGAAGTGGACTCATGGTGAAAGACTTTCAGAGGCAGATTCTACTAGCACTACTCTAAACCCTCAGTAGACATTGATTCAATTGGTTCCCTTTCAATGTGACATTAAGGTGAAGGAGCTACCAGGTTAGAAGAGGAAGGGTACTACCAAGAAAAGCAGAGCTTTCTGGGCCAGGAGTAACGAGACATCAGATATACACTTTATAATTTCAAAGGGGAAAGAATGAACAGAGTAGTGGTCCTGGCCTGTTCTGTGGCCACGGAGTCAGGCTCCTGCCCCTTTGAACTGGGGAAAGGTGGAATATCATGAGGGTAAAAGGAATATGATTCTAAAGTCCAAGTAACCTGCTGTGGTGGTGCAAGACATCAGTCGATATGGCTTGACTAGCTATGAACATTCAGTTGCGCAAACCCCACCAAAGAAATCAGCCTCAAGCTGTCAAGATGATATCTCTCTGTGTTAGCCCAATTGATGACTACATACTCATGGCAAGCTTCCTGGAGGCGGAGACAAGGCCTGCTTTGTGCATCACTGGATCCTGGCAGCACTAGAAGAATTCATTTGATTTCATAAGTGAGTGGGCGGCATGGTCAGAAACCCTGCACAGCATGGTGGAGATAGTCACAGTAGAGAGGACAGGGGATCCACAAACAAACAACAAAAAAGGGGCGTGGTGAGCAAGAGAGTGTGCAGATCTGGACAGAGGCACTCCTGAGAACTCCATGCTCGCAAGGCCTTCGAAAACCACTGGATCTTTTTCACACAGGTGTAGGAGACAGACCTTTCGTTGGTTTCAATTTTTGAGTTTCCCAAGTTCTTCTTTGATGCTTCATAAACTATGGGAGAATAAACATATAAACTGGAATTGATTAAACTCGTCAGTTAAGCAAATTAAAGTGGAAGACAAAAAAAAAGCATAAACTCGTTGCCTGGGCGTACAGTAAATGATACACAAAACAATCTCATGAGTTATTGGCAACTTTCTTTTGTCCCAGTTGTTTTTGCCTTGAATTAAACAAATCTAAATGTTTGCACAATTCTTTCAGAAATGTGGTGAGCACATGCGGAAGGTCGAAAAAAGCTTTCTTCTCCGTGAGTGGTGGCAATCTGTTAATGAGATATTTACGGTGCTGGCATTGTCATTCCAGATTCGTCACAGCCCATTTCAGATCCACCTGGACTTTGCATCATAGAACCACTGGAATGTGTAAATACTTCTCACCAGCATGACCAAAGCCTGTATTGGATCGAACCCAGATAAATCTTTTCCTTTATGAGAAGGTCATGTATATGTATGGTCAGCTGGCCTTTGATTTCCTCATAGACATCCTGTCATGCTGAGACTCTCACTTAACAAGCATTAGTCATCCTTAGAACGAAAGATGAACTCTGTGTATATTGGGGGGGGGACATATATGTGTGCAAATGCATGTATTCGTGTAAGCGCAGAGGCCAGGGATCAACAGCAGGTGACTTCCTCAATCACTTCTATACCTTATATTTTTAGACAGTCTTTCTTTGAACCCAGAACTCACAGATTGGCTAGACTGGCTGGCCAGGGAGGTCCCCAGCCCCTCCAGCCTCTGCCTCCCTAAACCTGAGTTATGAGCATATCATCACAAACAGCTTTTACCTGAGTGCTGGAGCCAAACTTGGGTGTTCATACTTGTGGAGTAAGTACTTTACTGATCGAACCATCTTCCAGGCCAGAATCTTGTTTTTAATTTTGTATTTATCTATCTTTCAAAATACTGAGAATTGAGGCCAGGACTTAACAAAGCACTCTACCACCAAGCTATATCCCGGGGACAAAAAAAAAAAAACAAAAACAAACAAACAAAAAAAAAAACCCACACACAAAATAGCAGTGACAACAACCAAACCATTAACTAATTAATTAATTAATTATTTTTTTAAGACTACCTTAATTTTCAGACAAGCTGCTTAGGGCAGGCTTCAGACTCCAAAGTCCCTGGGTGTAGGGAGGGAGCACTGCTCTCCCTCTGGCTGCTCTGTGTGTAGGCTGCTATGAAAGTTCAGCCCAGGGTTTCTGACTGGGCCCCTGATCCTGACCCCTACTGTTGGGGTGGGGGTGGGGCAGCATCATTAGCCTGAGTAGAACCCTTTGCTAAGAGCCTCATCTCCCAGGGATTCCTTGAGGGATACACTGAAGGAAGCCCCTCTCCCCCCCCCCAAATATGGCCAAGCATTGACATAGAACCTAAAAGTTCAGATGCTGTGCCACAAAACCTGGTCACTCACACCCAGAGCTCAAAGGGCCAGTCTTCAAAGCAGGCCTTCCTTTGCCTGTCTGCCTGCCTCCCTCTCCTGAAAACACTTAAGTCCCTCCGGAAGTCTCTTATATAGCAGTTCCCACCACAGGTTTTGACAGTCGGGACAGTCCCAGGACACTAAATCAGCCTGTATGCTCCTCAGCTGTTTTGCTGTTCAGTCATGGCTACATCAGGCTCCATTCTTACCCATGGATAATCTTCAGAATCAGTAGCTGTTCCCATCTGGATCCTCTATCTGCTGTGGGCTGTGTGGGAATTCTCTTCGGATAAGAGGCTGTGATGTGCTCTTTTCTTTCTGCCTCCAACCACTATGCCTTTTGACATAGGAGGCACACATACCCATGCCCCATGATACCAAATCCATATCTTCAGACAGTCCCAATCATCTCTCCAGGCCTTGACCAGCAATAAAAATCTTCCTCCTTTGTTGTGGGATTAGAGGTGTGTGCTCCACCACGTTTAACTGTTACTTTGTCCTTGAATTCATCGTTGTCTGAATCCACTCATGCTGCCACAACAACACACCACAGACTATACAGATCTAGGAGGGGGATAGAATGAGAGACAGAGCACAATGTAGCTCATACCGTTCTGGAGACTGGAAGGTTATAACAAAGACACTAGTGGATCTAGTGTCTGATGTGTCCGGTTCTATCCTTATCCACGGAGCGTCTTCAAATTCAGCAGTTGTTCCCGACCTGGGACACTATTCTGTCATGGGCTGCATGTGAATTCTTTGCAGGAAAGGTGAATGGATGAGGCTGTGAAGGCACAGTTACTTTGAACAGTTTATAGGTTTGAGGATGCCAAAGGGGTCAATGAAATTCCCTGATGTCTTTTATAAGGGCATTAATCACACTGAAGAAGGCTCTATCTACCTTTAGACCATATCGTCTCCCACAGGCCCATCTCCAAATGCCATTGTATATGGGTTAGGTCTTAACATACATGTGAGGCTGTTTTAATTACTTTTCTCTTTGCCCTGATATAATACCTTGACAAAAAGCAATTTAAGAGAAGGACACTGCATTCAGTCAGAACGAAAAGAGCAATGGATGCCCATTTATCTTGATGCTTCCTTCTAATCCAGTCAAGGACACAAGCCCAAGAATGGTGCTGCTCTCCCCTCCCAGGCATGACCAGACACTAAACTAATACAAATAATTCCTCACAGGTATGCCTGGAGGCTTGTCTCTTAGTTCAAGATACTTTTTTATCTACTAAGACTTTGAAATCCAGTGTGTGCTATGCACTTACACACAAGGCCTGGCTGCTTCTCAGGTCTGGAGCAAGTCTGTGGCATAAGTCTCCCTTCTCTTCCTTCATTGTCTATTTTTAAAAATTCAACATTCAGAAAGGTTTTTTTTCCATATAATTTCCTTTTCATTTAGCCATCTCTTCTCAGACAATAAACCCTGAATGGGCAGCTTCATGACTAGGGAACACAATTAGAGGTTAAAAGAAAATGGTGAAGAAGGATATCAGAACATGGGTTAATAGCTCTGTAGTTATTTGAATAAAAATGTCCCCCATAGACTCATGGGAGTGAGTCACAGGGGATGGGCTTTGAGGTTTCAGAAGTTCAAGCCAGTCACAGTCTCTGCCATTGTCTCTCTCTCTCTCTCTCTCTCTCTCTCTTCTCTCTCTCTTCTCTTCTCTGTCTCTTCTGTGTCTCTCTCTCTCTGTCTCTCTCTGTCTCTCTCTCTCTCTCTCTCTCTCTCTCTCTCTCTCTTCCTGCCAGTCTACATGTAAAACTCTCAGCTACCTCTCCAGCCTGTGCACTGCCATGCTTCCACCATGATGATGATGGACCAAATCTCTGAACTATAAGCCAGCCCCAATGAAATGTTTTCCTTTGTAAGAGTTGCCATGGTTATAATGTCTCCTCACAGCAATAAAACCCTAAGAGAAGCTCTACTGGTTTTCTTGCCATTGTTCACAGAAGATTATCACTATATGTGTGTCCTTTGTCTCATTTTCCATCTTAGAATAGTCACATTCTACTTCACATTCTGTTGCTGTTATAAAACGCAGACCAAAAACAACTTTGGGAGAAAAGGACTTACTTGTCTTACAGGTGACAGTCCATCATCCTCAAGAGAAGATAGAACAAAAACAAGGCAGGAATCAGAGGCTATGGAGGAACACTGCTTACTGGCCTCCTCCTGGCTTGTACAGCTGAGGCCCAATGTGAGGGAGGGGGCAACCACTCAGAGTAGAATAGCCCTCCTACATTGATCATTCATCAAGAAAATGCCTCACAGGATGGCCTACAGGCCAAGTTAATGGTGGCAATTCCTCAATGGAGCTTCTCTCGTCCCAGGTAACTCTAGTTTGTATCAAGATGACAAAAATTATCCAGCACAATGTCTTGTTAGTGTGTTACATAGCAGGTTTAAAAAAAAAAGAAAGAAAGCATCATCATAGTAAAGTCTATATTGTCGGCTCCTTGCCGCAGGTCCAGACAAGAGGAGAGAGGTCTGGTCCTGCTAGGCCTCTTCTTTGGGACTGAGCGAGATGGTGAGTGTCAGGATAGTGAGTGTCTGTGGCCCATGAACAACCACACCTAGCTGGGAGTCTTGTAGAAGCAGGAACTCAACTTTAATGTATCAGCCTCTCGATTATATAAACTCTGAGCATAGGGAGGAGGAGTTTTGGTGGGGTAAGATGATGTAGGGGCTGGGGAAGGGTGATGGAGGGTGTGGGGTGACTGACAGGGCCAATGACAAACGCTACATCAGCAATAGTGGGGCAGAGGCAGGGCCAAACAGGTCTTGTTGAGTCACCCCAGTATAGAAGTGACTGAGATGGGTCTCAAAACTCTAGCCAGGCTCGGGTTTGTCCACAAGGCCCAAACCAGGGCCAAAATGGGGCCCAACACTATACTACAGTTATTGTCCATTCATTCATACCTATGTATTCTTTACCAATGGCATCTCTAGGATTTACAACTCTCTATAATGATATACTTGGCTAGCCTCAAACTAATTTTTTTTACATTTATTTTTGGCTATTTTGAGACAAGGTCTCTTGTAGCCAATGCTGACTTTGAACGAACTCTGCTTGTTTCCTCAACCAAGGGCTGAGTTTACAGGTATAACTTGATTGCAAACCATGCTTGGTTTATGCAGTGTTGGAGATCAAACCCAGAGCTTTGTGTATGCTGGGCCAGTGCTCAATCAACTGAGCTATATCCCCAGATTCATAAAGGCATATTCAAAAGTGTCAACTGAACACACTGACTCATAAGTTAAGGACCTTGAATATTATCCCCAATGACAACATGAGTAGTCCCACCCAAACCCTTAGTCTCTTCGACTGAGCTATGGTAGGCTCTTTCTCTTCTTACTTGAGCTAGGGGCCTTAGCTGAGCATGCAGGAAGTAGTGCCTGATATTCTTTCATGAGTTTAGTTGAAACAGCTTCCAGTGCAGCAAGGGACCCAGCAAGGCCACAGAGTCACTCTGAGAATGGCTCATCTACCTATGACTGCCCTGGCCTCTGGCACCGCTCCAGAGGGAGGCCATTACTGCTTCCCTGTGTCGAGGGAGCTTTCGTTTCTGATAAATGATGGTGGCTGCAATTGGAAAATCCATGCCCAACTTTTGGCCACCAGCTACAGGTTCACTGCCTCAAAGTGACTGCCTGCAGTTCGCAGACACAATTGGACATGAGTAGCAGGCTTCTCTGCGGCTGCTCAGGGCACACTAGAGACCTGACTTGGAGTCTTAATCCTCACTTAATCTTTTCTATAATAATTTTCATTCTTTATCCGAAGACAGCTATTTCTTTCTGTTCTGCTTTGTGCTCAGCAGATTTGATTTTCTTTTTCCCTTTCAGAAAGAGGGCAGTCCACAAAGTTCAAGGGGGGCTTTAATAACCTATCTGTCTGTTTAAATATTGGTTTTCAGCACTTGGGTTGGGTTTTTCCTTCCCATTAACAATCCTGGCTTGGGTTACTTTTAATTTACTTAGTATTATAAATAATTTTCTATTCATACTAGTACTATAAGTAATATTTTAGGCATCTGTCACTCCGTGTTTAATAACTTCAGGTGTGTATATGTGTGCATGTGTTCGTGTGTGCATGTATGCGTGTGTGCACATGTGCATGTGTCTGTGTATGTGTGTGGTTTGTGGTGTGTGTTTGTGTGGTGTGTGTGTTCACAGGCATACACATGTGTTCTAAGCACTTACATAAGGCAGGAAAAGGACAGCAATAAATGATGCAAAACCAGACACCATTTGATTCTGGCCTCAAGGCACCAAGAGCCATATTTCTCACAATGTGATTGTAATCAGGAAAAGGATTCCAAGAGCAAATCAATTTAAAAAAAAAATGCTGTAGCCAATTACCACACCCCTCTTGCCTCTGCAGGACTGCTCGGAACTTATAATCTGTTACTGTACTGTGAATCTCCACAATCGAGGATAAAATACAGTGTTTCTTAAAGTGTTTTGGCTGTAAGCTCTGTGCTTTAATATGATATAACTACACAGGACAGATGTCTTATGAATCGTCATCCAGGGAATGATGGCTTAGGAGCTGGTGGAGGACAGAGATATTGAAAACTAACTGCAATTGTGGTGTTTTGTGAATACAGCACCAAGCCAGGCTCAGTAGAGAATATGAGAAAGAGCATATATCCTTTTGATGCTGTAGGAGAGGCACTGAAGCCATCAATGGAAAGACTGGGCAGAGCCTTGCACACAGATTTGTGAGAAAAGTTGTTGGCATATACACAAAAAGGATGTATATGCACTTAAGACAATGTCTACAATTACAGTTTAATAGTTTATGCTTTGTTTCCTGTACATATCAAGGATCCAGTTGGTAAATAACTCATAATTAGACTGGGTTGAGGTGATGGCCTCAAAACCATCTGTGTGCTAAACTCTGGGACCTGTGTGTGTGTTGAGAAAATGGAAAGATGATTTAGCAAATGTGGTGGAGTTATGCATCTTGAGATTGGGCCCCTGTCCTGGGTTACATAGTTCCAGAGACGTCATAAAAAAATTTAGGAGAAGGATGCAAAAGATCAGAGAGCGGGATTGTGATAAGACCATGAAAACTGGAAACAATTTGAGGAAGCTGTAGTATTTTCAAAATATTTTCTAAAACAACAACAGAAAAGTACATTCTTTCCCATTTTGGAAAATGCTTGCTGAGTGGCCTCATAGAAGGCAGGTGGACTCTAACAGCTGTCTCTGCCTTGAGACTCTTACAATGCTGTGTGCCCTGAGGCCCTGGGAAAAAAATCCTAAGAGAAAAGTGAAAGACCAGTAATGTTTTAGTGTGGCCATAAAACAAGTTTTTTTCTCAAGACCCAAACTGAACATCTGCTGTAGCAGACTTGACATGCTGAGCTAAGTCAGGTAGGCTAGCTCACGGCTCCTCACAGCAACTCTGTGTAGTCTATGTGTTGAATGTTTATGTGGCCCTCAAATTCAGATGTTAAGATTCTAATTTCTGATGTGGTGGTTTTAGTTCAGAGAGTGGGACTATGGGCCATAATTAAATCAAAAGTAAGTTAGTTCTCTGACACAAAGCCCTATACAGGGCCTTGTCCTCTTGTCCTCTTCATGACACTGAAAAATAGCAGAAGTTGATATCTTCATCAGAAAAAAAAAATGATGCCCCATCACACAGGAATCTAGCTAAGATTGCCAGCCTCTGGACTATGGGAAATATATCCTACTGTTTTATAACCCATGTAGATACATGGTGGGCCAGGCTAGGGCCTGGATCCATGGTCAGAAAGCCTCAGATGACTATCATTAACCCTCGTGGCTAGGGCTCCCTGATCCTGTCCTCTTCCTGTATTCTAACCTTTATCTTTTCCAATAATCTCACACCAATAATCTCATTCTCCTATCACAAATCTCTGAATATAAACTACAAACAACTTGTAAAATTATGCAGTTGGAAGCCAATTAAAAGCCCTTCCAATTTCTTCTCTTATAGGAAAGCTGAGGCCCTGAGGAGGACGAACACTTGCTTGTGGTTCCTTAACACAACAGACAGAAACTCAGTCTCCTGCTCTTGAGTTGCCATTCTCCCATGATGCCACAGGACTTTGAATTCCACAATTTTAGCAAGGATGTTTAGTATCACAGAAATATGGCAGCCTTTCCCACATAGCATTTACATTTTACCACTACCCAACAATGTCTGTTCTCCAAAAGGATGAAAGTTGGAATTATGAAGGTCTTGAAGTTAGCTATTAAGGGTTCACTTTTTGGTTCCTTACAAGAGGGACTGTTCACCTTCATCAGTGTAGTATCCAAACCCCAACTCCAAATAGATATTTCATACATGTCTATTGAATGAATAAAAATATGGATGTCTCTGACTCCTTCACTCAACCTCTGCATGTTTTTTTAAAGTCTTATCTTCAGGAAGTTCTGGTGACTTTACATCAGCACCAATGAAATCTTAAGCAAAAATAACCTTTGAGGGTCTAGAAAGATGGCTCAATGAGTAAAGTGCTTGTCACACAAACTTGAGGACCTGAATTCAGATACCCACAACCCACACAAAGTCAAGCATGGTAGCATGCATGTCTGTAATCCCAGCTTTCCTACAAAGAGATGGGAGGTAGAGTCAAGAGAATCCTGGGAAATTCATTGGCCAGATAGTCTAGCACACACAGTGGAAAAAAAAAAAGAAAACAGCAGAAGACTCCATCTCAAAAAAGGTAGAAAAGTAAAATTTCTCTGTAGATTATGTGTACCCAAACTAACATAAACACATTCACTGCATGCATGTGTACACACACACACACACACACACACACACACACACACACGGTCATGAGCTTAGGAGCAAACTATTGACATTCTATGTGGTAAAACAGTTTCCATATTCTGGTTTTTATTTCCCTTTCTGACCCCTGCTCATGACCATAGTTTCCACCACTCCCTCCCCATGCCATACTCCCCACATCCCCAACCCTGCTCCCCAACTCCCAATCCCACTTTTAGGAAAGGAGGAAAACTGAAAACAAGAGAAAGAAAATGAAGATAAAGTGCCTTGTAATGAATGTCTCAGACTCCCAAGCCACCAAACCCTTCCCCTCTGATTGCAATAGCCTAGCCTTTCTTGATTTTTTTTTTTTAAATCAAGGAGGAAAATAAGAAATGAATAGCCCTTTCAACTGTTTTCAGAAGTCATGAGGTTACATCTCTGGCAGGACAAAAATGTTCAAACACTCTGGGAGTCAGGCCCAAAGAAAGGCTTCCTCCCAGCTAGGATGCACCTGTTTACTGAGCGAGTTCTGTCTATTGCATCTGGGGATGAAGGGTTTAGCCAGCCAGGGAGTACAGCTGTTTACTTTAGGAGGAAAAAAAGTGCTTACATTGTAAATACCCCATGGTATTGTGCCTGGTGTACAAAAATTTCAGTTCCAGAGAAAATACATAAATCTGATCTTGCTGGGGCTAGCCCAGCCCACCTTGTGCTAGCCCAGCCCATCTTGTGCTTAGCAAAGGCTCAGCATTTTCTCTCTGGAAGCAGATGGCTTTGCCCTGTGGACTTTGGAATCCTGTCTTTTTTCTTTCATTTAAGTCCTTCATTTCTCAGAATAATTGACAGCAAGCCAATTCTTCCAGGTGCCATGAGAACAATGAAAAACTATTAGTCACCTGAGAAATTTCCCCTTTATTTTTAAATGAGACCTCACAGAATGAACGACTTCAACTATCGGTGGACAAAGTGACTTTGCGGTCGTCCATAATGAACCAAGTTCAGTGGATATGGTTATCTTGTTTCATGAAACAGGAGTGTCTTTGATATCTTTCTTTTTCTTCCTTTCTTTGAGGGAAGAGGGGTGTATCCCTGCTCAAGGTTGAAAGAATGCAGCCCATCATGGCTCGACCCTTACTGGCCACAGGGAGCTGGTAACACTGCAGCAGGAGACGTGAAGCACACAACAAAAGCTAGGATATCACCTTAAAGCCCACTCCTATTGGTGTGTGTCCATCACATACCAAATAGCACCCTCAGTCAGGGACCTCCTATTCATATACCACATAAACCTAGAAGGGACATTTGAGATCCAACCAGGAAAGGGCTTCATCAACCAGAAACCAGAGTTCTAAATAAAGAAAACAACCATCAGTGAAGTTGCAGGATCATAACGAAAACCTCTGTAACAAAGATTGTGGGTTGTGTCCCCCCACTCCCCCAGTCATTGTCACCCACCTAATCACAATCTCAGCTGGAAAGGTAGATTAAAGTAGGGTCTCTTTGTTCCAATAATACTCCAAATCAAAATTCAAACTGAAAGTCAGTCAACCCTAAACCAAAAGACCCAACTAATTACTCAAACCTTCGCTGTTCTGACAGTTTCCTTCTTTATAACCCCTTCCCTTTGTTACTTTAATTTCTTCCCCCTCCAAAAAAAAAAGTTGTAATTTATGGCTAGAAGGAGTAACTGATTGCTGCTGGCAAGTTAACTGAAGGAGCCAATTGTTCCATAAGGCAAGAATCAGAAGGCTTGGAGCCATTCACCCACAAAGACTGATGTGTGAAAGGGCAAAGCATGGTCCCTCCATTGTGTGACCCAGAGTTTTCCTGTTTGCTTCCAAATTCCTCAAGGTAGCCTGGTGAGCTACAGGCCAAGCCCCTGGGACAGTGCAAAAAGCCAGAGGTGTGTGCATCACACTGCCATCAGGGTCAGCTTCCTGGCCACAAAGGCTGCCTGTTCACTTTTGTTGGCATGGTCAAAACCTTTTATATAATTGTCAAGACATGCAACAAACCAGCCATTTTGCTATATATACTGTGTATGCTGAATGACCCCAGGCCTCACTGGATTCCAGCTAGGGATGAGGTCCAGAAGACACATGGGATGCCCTCCCTGAAACCCACATACACCTGACACCCTGAAATGTTTCTAGGAACTCAGTCTTTGTGTATATTGTGTGTGTTTCACCAACCCTAATGGTGTGACGTCTCTGCAGACAACAGCTATGTTTTGCCAAAACTTGTCTGCTTTCTCTTACTGACACACACTAACATTCTCCCATTGTGCCAGCCACCATGGTCACCTATATATAAGGACTCAATTAAACCAGGGAAAAACTAGATTATGCCTACAAGAAACAGGCTGCTCTGCTTCATGTTTTGTCATCTGATCCAAAACCATATTGTGTGTCCTTCAACATTCACTTGGCATTGCATTGCTATAACAAAATACCAGAGGCTGAAAAATGTATAAAGAAGTGGTTCACTTAGCTGACATTTCCAGAGTATTAAGAATATGATGTTGACATCATTCAAACCTCATGAAGACCTCATGAAGAATAGCATCAACTGTTAAAATCACATGTTAGCACGGGAGAGGTCAGTCAGCATGATAAACAGCCAAAGGCCTGGGCACAACCAGCCTCAATGTTCCATAACCGCCTGTTCTCCCAGGAGATACCCTGGTTCTTTGATAATCACATTGATTCCTCCCAAGGTAACCTAGTCACCTCCACTGACCCACCTCATCAAGGTATTCTACCTTGAAGTACTCTGTTGCTATGTTGGTAACCAAACTTCTAATTCACAGATCTTCCCAGATGTTCCAACTCACAGATCTTCCCAGATGTTCCAACTCACAGAACATCTATATTTTTGAGACAGAGTTTCCCACTGGCCCAGAACTCATTGACCATTAAGCCCAAGGGATCTGTTGTCTGTCTCCTTCCCAGTGTTGGGATTACAATTGTGCACCACTATGCCCAGATTTTGCTGTTGTTGTTGTTTTGTTTTGTTTTTTTGAGACAGATTCTTTTTTTTTTTTTCTTGTAGTCCTGCCTGTCCTGGAACTCACTCTGTAGACTAGGCTGGCTTTGAACTCAGAAAACTACCTGCCTCTGCCTCCTGAGTGCAGGGATTCAAGGCGTGCGCCACCATCTCCATGACCTGTCTCTCCCAGATTCTTTTTTAATGTGGATTCTGGGTATCGAACTCAGGTCCTTGTGCTTGCAAAACAGGCACTTAACCAACCCAATGGGGAGCCATCTTCCCAGCCCTACAGCTCTTTTCTTAAAGAATCTTTCATCTGCCAAAGTCTGTAAGTCCATTCCAATAATACCCTGAGAAGATCCCAACCTCTCAGTCAGGGAGAACCAACCTGGCTCTGGTCCCCACTAAGGGTCATCCTATCACAGTAGATCCCTTGAGTGACATCAGTTTTCTATGGTTGACCTCCTTTGTCTTGATGGCATACTCCTTTGTCCTTCCACCATTAGACATGTGCATTGTTATGTTGCTGAGAATGGGAAAGTCATAGGATAAAAACAGCCTTATAAACAGGAAGAAACAAAAAGACAGTGCATGGCAGCAACTGTGGAAAGAAGATCCCAGAACCTTCTGCAGATTGAGTGTTCCCAGTAACAATATCAACACTAATCGCTAGCAGGCAACACTTGCCTTAGAGTTTATGAACCATTTTACATATATTATTTCATTTGGGTCCAACCCTGTGGACCCAAAGTTATTAAATAGCAATGAATTGGAACTTTCTGTTTCTAAGTAGGGAAGTTTTATTTAAAAAAAAAAAGAGTATTAAAAATAGCTCCCAAAGCAATTTGAACATCAAAGAGCTTTTTTATGAAACAACATTTTGATGAGTTAAGTGTAAATGAATCAGAAACATATGGATTAAATTTGAGTTAAAATAAACAAGGGTTTAAAAATTAAGAGACAGACTAGTCTGAAAACATATCTTAATTCAGTGTGCCTGAAGGGAACAGGGACAGCCGGACAGGGAGGGCTTAGTAAGGCAGAGAGGTGAGAAGCGTCCGCCTTGTTACCTGGGGTTGGGCTAGCTGCTAGCTGGTGTGCATACTACACATTTTAACTCTTAAAGGAGCAGAGGAGACACTTTCAGTGTTTCCTTTAGCTGTGAAGTGACTGTGTCAATGCCGGGTGACAGGTCAGGAGTAACCCTGCGCACATGTGAGACAGACAGTGCTACTTAGCTTCTGATCCCAACACCGTTTTATAGTCATTTTTATTTTTATTTTTATTTTTATTTTTGAAACTGTCTCACTTTGTAGCCTTGGCTGGCTCTAGGTAGCTTTACTGCCTACTGAGAGTGCTGAGATTAAAGGAATGTGCCACTTCACAGTGCTCTAGTATCAGCTTAACCCCTTCTCTCTCTCTCTCTCTCTCTCTCTCCTCTCTCTCTCTCTCTCTCTCTCTCTCTCTGTCACACACACACACACACACACACACACACACACACACACACTGCCCACCTTTCTGGCAGTGTCTCCTGGAGCCCAGACTACCCTGGAATTCACTATGTAGCCAAGGCTATTTTTTAAATTTACCTATATCCACCTCTCCAGTTATGGGATTATAGGCCTCCATTTTTATTTGATGTTGGAGCTCAGACCCAGGGTCTTACGAATGCTAGGTAAGTCCAGTCCTAACTGTGTCCCAGCCCCAGCCAAGTTCAGCAAATTTTGTTTCTATGTTCCTCACATCAGAAGATCGATTTTACCCTCCCTCAGTAGCAAACACAATTGCAAACTTCCAATGTTCACATATGGAGGTTTCGGGGTTTGGTTTTATTTTTCCGCCTCTGTCAGTAGTTGAAGACCTCGAAGCCACAACCCCAAGAGCCAAGAGTAGCCCAGTAAGCAAGATTTGGTTGCTATGATCATTAACAGAGTTCTAGGAAAAGTCTGATGCGTGACTGGCGTCTGCAGTAAAATTGGGCTGCAGTAAATGTGTGGTACCAGTTAGCCCTGCCTCTGTCACTTTGTTAGCTGGGTTCCAGAAACCAGAGTCGCCTACAGCAAACTGTCAAATTATCAGAAGTTACATCTAACACTCTGCCAGCTTCTCCTGGTGGATTCTACAGCTCCTGTGCCCACACACAGACCTGTGCCCTCATGAGGTGGAGTGAACAATACTGTGCCTGAAGTCACACAGGAGTGGGTCCACACCCACCACTTTCCAGTAGTGTAAGAATCTGTCCATTCAAGATCATGATTTTATCTTCCAAGCCTCTTCTCTCTGTGTGTCTGAGTGCACGGGACTTGAAGCAAGATACACTGTCAACCAGCTGCCCCTGGACGCTGCCTTGCTTCCTCTGCCTGGAATGTATTCTCATCTCCCCATCTTTGGCCATCACAAACCTATCATCCTTAGACCAACTTCTCCAACGGTCTTTTCTGCACAGCGCCTGTCCCTCCATTTCTATATATGAACTGCAGCCTCCCTCAGCTGACATCACAGGCTGTCAGTACTGGGTCCACATCAACAGTGACCCTGTCTCTCAGCCTCTTTGTTAATTCAAATGAGAGACTAAAGTGTTGGTGTACTACATAATGCTAGCCAGGAATGAGAGACTATTTTATTTATAGTCTGGGGAGGCAGCTTAGCTGGCAAAGTGCTAACCACAAAAACATGAGGAGGACCTGAATTTGATCTCCATAATCCATTAAAAGACAACAACAACAAAATGCATGTGATGACGGAGGAGTGAGTATAATCCCAGTTCCAGGGAAGCAGAGACAGGCAGATCCCTGGGGCTCACTGGTAAAGACCCTGTCTCCAACAAGAAGGTAGAGAGATTGAGAAATGACATACAAGGTTGATGTCTGGCCTCCACGTAGGTGTGCACCGGCGAATGCATGGGGAATGAACACCTGCCCAAACATACACGTATGCGCATGCGCACGCCCATGCACACGCCCATGCGCGCATTCAATCTGTGTCATCAGTGGCGCTGGCTGCACTGCCTGCTCTAAGCAGGCACATGTGGCTAGCTGCTTCCTGGATAGGGAGGGTGTGAAACATGTCCATCCCAGCAGGAAGACCAGAGAGTACTATTCTACTTTCACACTAACTCTGCAGCCATCTGCCGTATTCACCATACTGCCCCGTACTGGAGCTTCTGTCTATCTCTTATGTCTCAAGGGACCACTTGTGATCCTAAACACTCAGGTGGCTGAGGCAGGAGGACCGAGAGCTCCAGGCCAACCTGGACTATATAACAAGATCATCTCTCACCTATCACATTCGTGATGACCAAAACTGCCTCCCTTGTTTGCCAGATAGCCTCTGGGAACACTGATCCCAGTTGAGGACGTGGGTAGAATGGCCAATTAAGGTTGGTCGACTAGATGGGTGGAAGCCTCTCAAAATATTAGCTTTGTGGTTAGGCAGAGAAGAAGCAAGCTGACGCCTCCTTCTAGGAGAACCTTAACAATCTTCTAGCCCGGAGTGACTCTTCCAGGCCAGCCTGCCATCTGGGAACTGTTCACTGGCAGCTCCCTTTCATGTCGAGCTGAGAACCAGCCTTGGGTTCCGCTCCTGACAGCCCAGATGCGAGCAGCTTCTCTTGACTCACGCATATGCTCTGGCTTACAAGTCAGCCCAGTTCCCCATGACCCAGTCTGGATGCCCGGTCTTACCAGCAACCTTTCTTCCAGAGGGGATGGATGGAAGAGAGGTGCAGAGAAAAGACCTCACCCCCTTAGGCAATCAGGAAGGCAGCTTCACAAGAAGACCCAGGCCCTTAGCAAGCAGCCACAGCCACAGCAGGGCAACAACATATGCCCTGGGTGTTGCTTCGGCCGTTCTGAGCAATCACAAGCTGAATACAGCAAGAGGGATGATCTCCGACAGCAGTTCGATCTGTCTCCTGCCGCCCTCTCTCCTCATAGATTTACCTCCCAGGCTCCCACCTTCCCCGCTTCACCTTTGTGTGATGTTCCTCACAGTACAGTGACTACAGACACACCTTAAGGAAGGTGCTTCTTTTGGAAATGTGTGTCTAATAAAGGGAACATTTCATTACTGGCCCTTAGGGAAAGCTAAAGATGAAAAACTATGTCATGCAAGTTTGAAGAATGTTCACTACTGTCTTCTCTCTGGTTCACAGTGCTTGTTGGTATACAAAAGCTCTGAGATGTCCTGCAGCAAAGAAACAGAGGTTTTGAGCAAACATACCTTGGCAATCTAGTTCAAACAAGATGTGATTGTACCTACCCCTGAGTCCACTGGGCAGAAGTGAAATGTAGATCAGATAAACACATAGGTCTAAACAGGGTACACATGTAAATCTCGGGCCAAACTCAGGAGAGCTGCTGTTTACCAGGAAACCCCCCTGACTATGGAACCGCTGGGCGCAAACTTCTCAGGCTCACGAAAAAAAGGAAAGAAATGAAGAAAAAAAGAAAAAGAAAAAGAAAGATTCCCCCAAGTATACAAAGATTTATTCTTATGAAAATAATCTGTTTACAGTTTTATTTTAGGTTCAGATTTTCAGATGTTCTCCACCCGCTTTCTTATGAATCCAACTCCTGCCTCCAATTAAGGGCGTAGCACTCAGTTCCCAATAAGCAATAAACTCCAAAGAATGAACTGAGCTCACAGTGCTTTCTGATGTATAAAGGCTCTGAGATATCCCACATCAAGAAATAGAGGTTTTGAGCAAATATACCTTGGCAAGCTGATTCAAATAAGATATGATTGTGCCTTTACCCATGAGCCCCTGGAAAGAAATGAGTTGCAGATCAGACACATAAGTCTATATGAATAGACTAGCTCATGAGCAATGATTATCATCAGGCAGAGGCAGTAACCTGCAGATCAGCCCTGCCACTGTCTCCTCCTTCTCTCTTCCCTCCCCAGTTCTCTGGGAGTCTCTAAAGAGTCAAGGCTCTAGGACACTCCTGCCTTGCCTAGCTTGGACGTGTCCTCCATGGGCTCCTGTGTTTCAACACTTAGTCCTTAGCTGGTGACATTGTTTGGAGGGTTACAGGATCTTTGGGACTGTGGCCTAGCTCACAAGAGTGGATCAGAAGGTGAGCAATCAGGGTGATAATCCGCTTCTGCTCTGGTTCCATTCTTGGCTTCCTGCATATGAGGACCTCACCATATACTCTCATTGCCATACATTCTACCTTGCTTTCCCTGACACACACACCCCACCAGGCCTTCCCTGACACACACACCCCACCAGGCCTTCCCTGACACACACCCCACCAGGCCTTTCCTGACATACACAACATCTCACCTTCTCTGCTGTGATAACTTGAAATCCTGAACCAAACATTAAGTTATTTCTGTCAAGTGTTCTGCCATGGCAGCAAGAAAACTAACGTAGTAAGAAAGCAGACAAGGGGATGCAGGCTAAACACGATGGTTCCTACATGACGGCAGAAGAGAACCAATTTGCACAAAGTCATCTGACCTTCTCATAGAGGCTGTGGTGTGTGTCCACACACATGCACACAGGCACTGGCTCAGTCAGAGGGCTTGCAGCACAAGTATGACACTGTGAGTTCAAATCCCTAGCATGGGCGTGAAAACTTGCAACCTTAGCATGGGGGAGGGAGGGTGGAGAAAGGAGATCTCTGGGGCTTGCTGGACACAAGCCTCACTCCAAATTCAGTGAGAGATGGTGTTCTGAAGGAATAAGTCAGATAGGGTTAGGGTAGGGCATCCAGCGTCCTCCTCACTTCTGAGCACAGGAACACATAAGCACTAAAAACAAACAAATATATTTAAGTGTAGACAGCATGTTACAACTCTTAGCAGTAGGTCACCTGGCTCCTGTGTCCATAGCTAGTTGTGAGAATTAATATGGATTGTAGGACACATTGATCATCAACCTTTCAAATGTACTTTTGGCCCCAGGTTCCTCCCCAGGCTACACCAGCCTGACTGTCACTTTAAAAAAATACAGACAGCATGAGGCTGAGGGAAACCTCTGTTTTAGAGTATTCGCCTGGCATACCCAAGGTCCCAGGTTCCAGACTCTATGTCATCTACCCCCCGAAAAATAATGTAGACACAAAATATACAGTAGAATTAACAGCCTCTGTAACCCCAAATGTGTAGACAGTATGAGAATTATTATTATTTTTTTTGTATCATATTACAGTCATCACACATGTCTCAAAGCATACTTTTATTGTTCACTATTTCAGAGTAATAGTAGCTATAACCCAGGACCTCCAGCTCTAGGAGTGGTACCCCCCACAGTGGCCTGATACCTCCCAGATCAATCGTTAATCAAGAAAATGTCACAGACAGAGACTAGCCCACAGACCAGTCTGGTGGGGTCACTTTTTAAATTGAGATTCCCTCTTCCCAGATGTCCTTAGTTTGTGTCAAATTGTCAAGTGAACCAGTACATCCCTGAAGCTTAAGTACTATGATGTCCTATGCCACACATGCTCTGAAATTCTTTTTACTAGCCTGTTTCTTCAACAGTCCTATCTCATTATCCTTTGCATTTTGCTTTTCCATATAAATTCTGAAACAGTTGAAGTTCCACAAATAAAAAATTAGGATTTTTTAAACATTTGAAAACTCTTATTAGAATTGTTGTGTACATACACACTAACTTGGGTAGAAATGGTATCTTTAAAATATTGAGTCTTTTTATCTTTAAATAAGAATTAACTGTGGGTTTATTAGATTATTCAATGGTTTCTTTTCCCCAGCCTTATTAATATATACATATTAATATATACATATATATGTGTATATTTATATTAAGATACAGTATGATAATTTGATATCTAGGTTATGAAAGTTGTGAAATAATCACAGTCAAATGAATTAACTCATCCATCATGGCAGTTGTTGCTTATGAGTTTGAGTGTGGGTGTGGTTATGTTTGTGGCTGTGGGTTTGTAGTGAGCACACTTAAAAGACGGCTGGGCATGGGGTACATACCTGTCATCTCAACACTGGGAGGTAGAGGCAGAAGGACCTGGCGTTCAGGGTCATCCTCAGCTATCTAGTGAACCCAAGGCCAGCTTGGGCCACATGAGACCTTGTCTCAAAACCATATGTAATGTGCTAAGTAGATTTCATGTGAGTAGTATAACTCAACTATACTCATCATGCTGAGCATCACATTCAAGACTTTACTCATCTTTTTTTCTTCTGGCATGTCTTGTTTTTTGTTTTGTTTCGCTTGAGATGGGATTTTGCTATGCATCCCAGGCTATCCTTGGATTCTTGCTTCAGCCTCTTAAATGCTAGAATTACAGGTGGAGGCCAGCTTATCTTTAAATTGAATTTTCACCTTTTCAAAGGCATCTCCTCATCCTCTTTTATCCATGCTTTTAATGCTTCTTATTTATAATTTTCTTTTCTCCATCAGGTCTAATGCACATGCTGTCATGGTTGCTTCTAAGAGAGATACACAAATAGATAAAGAAGTAGTTCGTTTGCTACTATAAATAGGCTTAGTATATTTTCTGTTTATAGCAACATAGAGGATGGTAACTGTATTAAATATATTATCCCATAAGCTCCCTAAATTTTCATAGTAATATATAATTACTTGTGAATTGTCAAGGTGGATTGCTTTCCACATAGACATATGTATCATCACAGACAGTAAGAGTTTGGCTTTCTCCTTCCTGATATGTGTATGTTTGTTTTCAACTGCATAAGGTAGAACCTTTAATACCATCTTCAACAAAATAACTACTCATTTCTTTATTCCAATTTTTTAAATATGCTCTCTAGATCTCAACATTAAGTCTGATATTTAATTTTAGAGTTTTTCAAGTACTTTTTTTTTTCATTTTTAGGAATTCTTCCTTATACTATTAATATCTATCATGATTATTTTTATTGTTAACTATTTATTGACATTTTAAAAATACTTTTTCTTCATCCAACAGAGTTCACTTTGTTTTTATATTTTGTTAGTGTAGTGAATTGGTAGATTTTTTTTCCCATGTTGAACCAACCTTGCTTTCCTGATTAGCCTTTCTTTGTTATGACAAGGTCTACTTCTTTAATGCTGACAGATTTTGTTTACTTAAATTTTCCTTAGAATTTTGCATCTGTGATCCCTAGTCTATACTGAACTATTATTTCTGCTTTCATAATGTTCTTGTTTGGTGTCTTGGTTTGACTAGCCTCATAAACATGAGTTATGAAGTAGTCCATCTTATTCTATTTTTGAAGAGACTCTGTGTGATTGCATTTGTCTGTTCCTTAGATGTTCGGATGAACTTGCCAGTGACAGCATCTGGACCTGGTGTTTTCTTAGTAAGAAGGCTTTATAGCTGCTGAGCCAACATCTTTGATGATTTTAGGATGTGGCAGATTACAAAACTACTCACAGTTCTCTATGCACATTACCCCATCGTCTCACTAACAAAGAAGCATTGAGATCCTTGCCCTTTGAATCTGGACTGGACTGGATGACCGGATTACTTAGGCTACAAAAGACAGTTCTTCCACTATGCCCATTTCTCAAGAACTTGTTGTGCTTCTGTCTACCACCTTAGAGCAGTGCCTCCATCCAGACTGGGCCATGCTTAGTGCACCGGCAGTGGAGACTGGGTAACACTTGGCCCATCTTAAAATACATGGGGTGGAAGGCCCAGCATCCATCCACGAAGTGACCCGCCACCAACCTGCAATTGACCAGAGATCAGAGAGAGCCTCATCAAGACCACAGGAGCTATTCTGTTTACCACTGACTTTTGAACAATAATAAATATTAGTCATTTAAAAGTCATCAAGTGGCAGGGCAGTTATACAGCAACAGAGAATTAATGTACTGGACCGTTTCTATTTTCTGTTTCTTCCACAAAGATACTAAGCCATTTCATCTGAATTTTGTTAAATTCATTGGTATTGCTGGGATTGTAACAACATCTATATGTATATATGTGCATCAGATTTCATTCCAATTAGTTGTACTATATTTTTATTTCTGATACATCTATAATGTTGTCCTTTGTGATTACTCTGTTTGGGTTATTAGGTATCTTGCAGAAGGTTTACCAGTTATACCATTTCAATACCAGCCTCTCTCGGGCACTGTTTGGTCCCATCATCCATGTCTGCACTCTTCAGTATGCCGTCTTCCATTCTGTTTCCCTCAGCTTGCTTCCGGCTTCTCTGATCTTTTCTATTGCTTTGTTCAAGTTTAATCTTCATTAAAGTGTTTTCAGCCTTCCCTGTGTTTAAGTTTAATTATTTATAAATACAAATTTCCCTTGAAAAAAATATTTTCATTGCTTCCCCCAGTTTTATTAGGCAGTATTTTATTATCATTCAGTTTGAATGCTTATTATAGTTTCTTCTTGAACATATGGCTTGAGAAGTATGTTTTTAATATCCAATGGCAGGAGACAGGGTTAGTTATACTTTTTACTAATAGATGAATTGGTTTTCTTTTTTTTAATATCATCATAGAGTGCTACATCCAACGCACATTGACTCACAAAATGTGATCATTAGACTTGAGTAATTTGAAACCTGATTATTAAACCATCAGTAGCTTGAAATCTGGTGGTAGATGTATTTATGCCACACAAATAGGCACACTGTCCACCAGGGTTTCATTCTCTTCCTGCAGAGGTAGGTTTCCAGCATAGCTTTGGCCTGTGTTACACCAGCTGCTTAAAATGTGTCCACACTGGCTTTATCCACAGTACACATCCACAGTTTACATATGCTTTATGAATGCACCAAGAATCATTTTTCCTCTTATTAGAAATGGTGTCCTGAGGACAGCAAGGGGGCTCAGCAGGTAGAGAAGCTTGCCACCAAGTCTTACAATCCAAGTTCAATCCCTAGAACCCACATGGTGAAAGGAGAATCAACTTCTGAAAGTTGTCATCAGACCTACACATAAGTACTGTGGCTTGCACGTGTGTGAGCACACACAAACACACACACATGCTAAATAAATGTAAAAAGCAACCATCATTTCCTTCCATATTCTTGATATTCACAGCTTTTATCAGTTACTGATTTACAAAAAGCCTTTAGATCTCTTACTATGGTAAAGATCTGCTCAATAGTTCTTTGTAGTTTTAAAAATGGAACTTTTATTAAACAACGCCTTTTTGCTTATTTAGTTTTTAAGACAGGCTCTTACAGTGTGGGCCATTCTAGCTTTGAACTTGTGATCCTCTGCCTCTGCCTTAGCATCCACAGTACAAAAGACTACAGAGTCATGCCATTTTACCACCAGAGCAATTGTAGAAATATGTGTACCCACATCCTTTAAGTTCTGGAGATGGAACCCAGGACCTCACACCCCACCACTGAACTGGGTCCCCAGCCCATTCCTTGTGTCGTTTTTATTTGAGGACAGTGTGTTCTCTCTGTCCTTCCAGTCAGTCTTTTTATATTCTAATGTATTCAGATAAACCACATAGAAATGGATGTTTTTTGTTTTAACTCATAATCTGTGATTTCTCATTGAAATGTTTAGTTTTGTTATTTATGTTTGGATTTATTACGCTCTCATTTTTAAGATTTCTATCGATTCCACTTCGGAAGGATGAGGACACACACACACACACACACACACACACACAGCTTTTGGAACATGATATACCTTTTTTTTTCTCCTCTCATGGCACAGGCTTCACTTTGAGTTTGCTGTGGTATTGGTTGTGAATGCTTTTTAGACATGTTCTTACAGCCCAGGGTTAGAAGTTTTTCTCCACAGATGAGTAAAGATTCCCCATCTGCCTGCCATCTGAGAGTCTCCTGTAACTACACCTTTGCTTTGAAGCATTTTCTTTATTGAATTCTGGGTTAAAAGCATGAATTCAGCCCCATGACTGTACCCTTACCATGGCTCATGGTAAAAATTCTCATCCAAAGTAGAAACTTGAGCAGACACCATGACCCTCATAACTCTCTCCTGGCTGGGGTTCATTCTTAGTTCAGTACTGAATGTGTTCTTCAGCTTCCGTTACTGTAACAAAACAGCCGAGATACTCAACTCGTAAGAGGAAAGCTTATTTGGTTCATGTTTTGGAGATTTCAGCCATGGCCACCAACTGGTCTGGTCACTTTAGAGCCTTGTAGTAAGATAGAATGGCCACACAAGAACACATAGGGAGCAAGAAGCTCATGGAAACAGGGAAGAAAAAGAGATGAAGAGATTCATGTCCCACTGTTCCCTTCCAGGTCACATTTCCAATTACTAAGCCTACCTTTGAAAGGTGTCTCATAGCACCAGGTTGACAACCAGACCTCTGGGGGACAATGAAAATGGAAATCTCTCTGCTTTCTGCTTCAGCCTAGCCTCTTTCCCTTGGGAAGCTAGCTCTTCCTCCACACCTCATCTCCTTCAGAGAATCTAGTACAACCTAGGGTTTAAGGGCTCCGGGTGTAACTCATGGCATGGCACTTGCCTAGCTTGTTCAAGTGTGGTCCCCTGAACTGCAAAAATAAACACATAAAAGTCAGGATTTAGATCACCAGAAGGCAATGGTGAATGTAAGACTAGGCCTCCCCAGTCAGGTCCTGTTTCCTGCCCCTTTCTGACCACCACAGATGCTTTCCTCTTCTGCTCTGGGCCATTCGTTTCCCGTTAGATACATGGTTTTGTGTAGTGCAGAGTAATCTCAAACTCACTGTGGAGTTGAGGATGACCTTGAACTCCTGCTCCTCCTAATTTCACCTCCCAAGTGGGGCTATATCAGTACTCACACATGCCCAGTGCTGGGGATCAAAGCCAGGGGGTTGTGTACTCTCCCTGGGGAGCACCTCTCCAGTTCTCCCAGGGGAGCACCTCCCCAGCTCAATCTTTACAATTTTATTAGTAGTGTTGTTTTTTTTTTTTTTTTTTTCTGTTGTCTTTTTTGCACTCTAGATGGGATTTCTGCAAGTAGCTTGTCTATCACGTGGCCAAAAGAAGAACTTTGCCCTGTTCCCCTTCCTCACTCCCTTAGTTATCTCTTTTGCAAACATGATTTACTGCTACTTGAGTTTGTTTCTTGTCTTCCTCACTATGGGACTTCACCCTCAGGCTGGGAGCCCGAGCTTGTCATCAGCCTCATGAAGCTGCATGGGTTTTTCTAAGTTAACACACAAAATGAACAGAATGGCTCGAAAGCGAAAGGGATTCAGTTATAATAACAAAATAGGTCCTTCAAAAGCGATGCAGTTATGGTGACCAAGCAGGTCCTTCAGGAAGACAAGCTGTCTGCTCCCTTCTTGTATCTGAGGGAGGAGATCAGACACTGTAAGCAGCTAAGGGTCAGTGCGAAACTGAAATCTCTGTGTCCTCTGTCCTGCCCTGACTCTCAGGGATCAGGCCACCTTAAGTCACAAGGAGGTGGGAGGGGGGAATTTTTCAGGCTAAGATTGTCAAAAATATTCACAGTCTCCACGGAGCCTACACATTATAGGTTTGGTATGACTGTGTTGTAAACTGTTCCCAGGTCACTGCTTCTCCTCATACCCCATTTTTTTTCCTTTCTATGTATGTGGGTACCAGGTGCCTGAGGGGTTCCTGGAATGTGGGAACAAAGCACTCGTGGGGGCGGGGGGGGGGCTCCCACACACCTGTTGACCATCCTACTGGCTGTTTCTGCCCCAACAGGTTTTGTTTACCTTAAGATTAAAGTCGGTCTCTAGCGCACATGCAGTCACAGCTTTATGGTGACAGCACCACCAGAGCCAAGACATCAGTGGGCTCTGTCACCTTTGAAAATGTTTTCTTTTTTATGAGTTTTCTTTTTTATTGGTGGGAAACCTGATAACATCGCAGGGCCTGAAATACCCCCTTCCCACCCTCAAACTGAAGTAACCTGTTGAAAGTGGAGTAAAACAGCAAAGTCAGAAGCATAGGGGTTCTAAAGGCAAAGAGGAAAGAAGAGATGGGGGACCTGGCTTCATGGGTAAAGTGCCTCCCACATAAGCTTGAGGTCCAGCGTTCGGATTCCCCGACACCCCTGTGAACAACCTCTCATCTCAGAGCTGGGGAGGCAGAGACAGGATGATGCGGGGGAGGTGCAGAAGTGCGCCAGTCTAGGCGAAGAGAAGAACTTTAGTTTTGCTTTCTCAAAAGCTAAGGTGGAGACTGACAGAGGAAGATACCTGACGTGGACCTCTGGCCTCTGCACACACATCCTTACACTTGTGAAGCACACAGAGAGAGGGAGGAGGAGGAGGAGGAGGAGGAGGAGGAGAGGAGGAGGAGGAGGAGGAGGAGGAGGAGGAGGAGGACTAGGAGGGGAGGGGGAATAGGGAGAGGAACAGAAGGAGGAAGATGAGGTGGAGGAAGAGGAGAAGAAAGAAAAACAATAAGGGAGAAGGGTTCCTTTAACTCTTGAATCTAGAAACAGGTCTACTTGAATTATATAGTAAGGGCAGTAAACCACAGCTGGGTTTACCAAGGCAATCTACTTAATACTGACTGAATCATATTAGAAAACCTTAAGAGTCCCAAATGTACTGACCAATCATCTGCTCTAGACTGTGTGTTATCATTAACCAATCCGTGGTCCTCCACTGGGCCTCAGAATCCTTAACACAGACCAGAGAAGAAGCCTGAATACCTCTCTGGTCCCCCCATAAGCATAAAGCCTTCCTTTCTATTCACTGCTTTTCCAGCCAATCAAACCCTCACCTAGTTGGGGGGTTGACCTCAGAACTTATTTCTCAAAGGCAACGTATTTTTTGTATAATCTCTTCTACCAAAATTTACTTCCTCTTTCTCTTGGTAATATTTCAAAACAAAATTAAGGTAATTTACAAGATGAATTCCTTACAGCAAGAAATGTGCAATCAGATAAAATGAAATTGTCCAATTTTCCCCAATCTGAACTTGGTGACTCAAGTCCCTAAAGAATATACTGGAAGGAGATAAGGCCCAGATATCCATGCTGAAAGCTGAGATAAAGATCAGCAAATGATTTTTCCACAATGGAAAGATTTTCCATCCGATTTTCCTTGACCTTGAACACTGTGTCAGCGATGAATAATTAATGCTGTTTATTACAGGAATGCTCCATTGAAGTGACATTACCAGGGAATTAGATGCCTTAAATGAGCAAATTGGCTAGATACTAAGATTGTTCCTTCTAAGCACATGCACGCCCACACGCACTCATGCACGCACTCTCTCTCTCTCTCCCTCTCTCTCTCTCACACACACACATATGCATTCACACTCACATATTCACGCACACACACTCACTCACACACATTCATACATACATACACACAGTTTCTCTCACATACACACACAATTCTCTCTCTCCACACACACATACACACATATGCATTCACACTCACATAAACATTCATACACATTCACACATACACACTCACATACATACATTCTCTCTCTACACACACACACACACACACACACACACACCACTTTACCATAACATATTCTTGTGTTTATTTTCTAAAACACACAACAACGTTTTGTGACTTGTTGACATTCACTGGTGCATAAACGCTTGTTCGTTCAACAAATACTTATCAGAAATCTAACATGCAGGCTCTCAGCCTGGTGTAGGTACTTACAAAAATGAAGAGACAGAGACCTGCCCTTCCTAACCTGCATGTGTTGAGGAGGCGATAATTAAAAAGAAACTGTGCAAACTAACGTGAGTGCCAGGGCATGAGAAACATAGGCTGCTGTGGCTATAGTGAATGGAGTGTCAGACCAGTAGAGTGTAAGGTTGGCTGGGTCTACCAGGACACAATCCTCCCACTGAGCCCCTCTGATTGCTGGGACTTGGTTCTCACTGTTGGTCTTAGTAATTGATGTATCTCTGGAATTCAGATACAGTTTCTTCTTGGTGTAGGGTGTTGCCGATAGCATTCTGCTACTTGATTGCATATAAAGTGATTAAAGGTATTAAATACATGTTGTGATAGTCATTGCCACATAACGAATTAACTCAAAATGCATCAGCTTCTGGGACTAGACGCAGTGCATTTGGCAGAGAGCTTGCCTAGCACGCATGAGCCTGAGGCCTGACTCTCAGAACTATTTAAACACCCATGTATACATAGCATTTATGGGGGTGCCTGCCTAATCCCAGGGCTTAGGAGGCAAGTGGAAGCAGAAGAATCTGGAGTTCGGGGTTGCATAGCAAGTTTGAAGTCAGCCTGGAGCTTGAACTGCCTGAGACCCTGCTTCAAAACTCAAATTGTCTGTGTGTTTGTGTATGTGTATATATAGTACATGTGTGTACATGTGTATGTGCATATATAGTGCATGTGTGTGCATGTGTATGTGTGTATGCATGTGTGTATAACCATAACCTGTGTGTTCATGTAGACGTGTGAACGTAGCCTGTGTATATAATGCGTGTTCACATGTAAGCATATTTATGTGCACACACATGCATTCGTGTTGGCTCTTATGGATCTGAAGGCAGGACCCCATTCTTCAAGCACCAACCATGATTGAGAGATTTAGTTCTTTGATGGATTCAGTCCAGGGGCCACTCCTTGCTGTTCCAGGAGTCTCTCCAACATGCCAGCTTGCTGTCTCAGCACAGTAATAGAGCATCGTCTACAAATGGAAGTCACAGCCTTTTGTAACCTAGCCACCCAAATGACAGTCCATCACATTGGTTCCAGTCACAGGGTTGTCCGTGCTTGAGGGAATGAATACCAGGAGAGGCACCACTGGGCACTCGCTCTACATGCCAGTCACATTATGGGCTCTCTTCCAGAGGCTGAAGCAAACATCAGTTCTTCCCAGTGAGCCCAAAAAGAGTTTCAAGATCTGACCTAATGGAGAACCCCGAGAGGCTTATTACCAGTCAATCTATGAGATAAGATCAGTGACCTGCACGGATTTGAATAGTGAGCACTGCAATTGTTGCTATAAGGAAAGAGGTTAAGTAAGGCACATGGAAAGAAGTGGGGCTTCCCTTTGGAAACAGCAACCTGCTGGACTACAGCAGTCCTTTAGCAAGTCAGTGGGAAGGAAGGAAAACCTGAAGCAGAGATTAGCTGATAAAGCCTTGCAACTACAGGCTGTGGTTCAGATGTACCTACCTCACAGCATGCAAGGGGTCACAGGAAATTGGATTATATTATGGCTGGAGCTTTGCCATCCATGGCATTCTGTCACCTTGGTTGTGTGTTTTGCTGTTCCAGGCAAGTCACCCAGTGTGCTCAGCAGGATAACACTGGGACAGAATGACTGAAACCTCTGACCAGGACACAGATTATCCCCATGGCTACAATGGACATCATTTTCTCAATGGAAAATACTGGACAGGAGCATCAAATGTCATTATGGTTTCCATTCACCTCTCTGAGATAGGGTGAGGAGGTTGGGGGGCGGGGAGGCTCTTGCTTCTCTGGGATAATACAGGAGTGCTTCTCCACTTTTCTTTGCTCACCTTCCCTTTTCAAACATAAAAATCTCTTCTTCAGAGGAATGGCTCTCATCGCTTCCTCACAAATCACCCGTGTCCTCTGTGTGTTTACACACTAAGATACATCTTATTCTTTGTCTACACTCACTTAGAACTCATAAAAGCTTCATCTCTGTCCACAGGACCTCATACATACACAAATTCATGCATGCACACATATACCTATATATCATATATGTGTGTTTACATATAAAGTGTTCTCAAAAGTAGGAAATCATAATGTGCTAGACACTAATTTTGAGAGAGGAGGGTTTTGTCATTATTGTTTGGGGGTTTGGGTGAGTGTTGTTTGTTTGTTTGTTTGTTCATTTGGAGATAGGATCACACTATGGAACCTGGGCTGGCCATGAGCTACTGGTCCTCCTGCCCCATTCTTTTGAGGTCTGGGAAAATAGCTATCCACCACCAACCCAAGCAAGATTAAGATTTTAGGGCTTGGGGGATGATCCAATGGGGACAAAGCGTGATGACCTGAGTGTGGATCCACATGATAGAAGAAAAGAACACACACACATTCATATACAATAAATAAATGGTCTTAATTAAATTGGGATTTTCATGTATTATGTTGAGATAATGTCAAACCTTAAAAAAAAAAAAAAAAAAAAAAAACAGTCTTCATTCACAGTGGCCCTTGAATTCCCTTCACCCAGTTCTTTCATCTTTCCCTTAGGGGTCTCTCAAATACATAGCCATATATTTTCCCCTGAACCATGGAAACATAGCTGGCAAGCATAAAATCAACTAATTTCCCTTTACTATTCTACTGTGTGTCTTCTGGAATTCTTCTAAACTGCCACCATACAGCCTTAAAACATTGTGAAAGTCAGGCAGAATCCAGAGCCCTCCTTTGCATTTCCAGTTTATTCCAGTGATAACCCTGCAGGCCTCAGGTCAAATCCCAGCCACACCCTGGAATGAAGTCTTGTCTGTCCTGCTTCCTTCACTTGCCCGGTTCCTGGCCTCTCACTTGCTTCTGCCACCTGGACTGTTTATTTATAAAGAATGCAGATCAATACTTTGCTGCACAGCCCTCCATCCGGGTTTATTTAATAGTTCCTTCAGGTTGGAGTCCTGCTCTGTCTTGGGAGAAAAACCTCACAAAATTGATGTGTTTTTCTCAGTGTGTCCTGACAGCAGGGACCCAAGGTGTGTCTGGATGGTGGCTGCCAGGTTTCTCCACCTGATCAATTTTTACCTACCTGTTCTAACTTCCTTAGATGATCCTTGCCCAAGTCTATTTTTTTATCCTATAATTTCCTTTAAGTATATAGTTTTTTGAGATGGGGTCTTGTTACTCCAGGCTGGCCTAAACTTGCTAATCAAGAATGACCACGTCCTCCTACCTCTGCCTCCCGAATGCTGAGGTTCAGGTGCTATTGCCATGCTGTTAAAAGTTTTTAAGGAAGGCTTTACTTTCCATAGTTCTAGAGAAATAGTTTTTAGATTGCCGCCCTCTGCAACATAGTCCTGAAACTGCTCCATGGGGGAAACCAGCTGTGCCTACAGAGAATCAGCTCCTAGTAGATCCTGTAGGTGCTGGTAATCTCCCTTATGGAGAATGTTTCTGGGTTGCACTATGGGCTTGGCTCACTTGCCCCCCTTACCCCCCTTACAGATGCCTTTTTCCTCTTGTACTGAAGAAAGGGCTACCCCTTACTCCTGAATCAATCTGACTTTGGTACATTGCCCTAGAGGGGAAATCCTTATCTCCAAACAAAGGAATGATTCAAAGTCCTCTAGTCCCTGTTGGGAAAGTGAATGGCTGTAATGACTGAGTTACAAATCCCTCTGTAAGGCAATTCATTTTCAATTCTCTGCTGTCAACAAAACTGAAGGCAGAGCTGATGGAGTTGTCAGCTGCTAGAGCATTAGAAATCATTTCTGATGATAGATGAGCATATGATTTTTGGCAAATAACTCAGAACTGTTTAAAGAACTGAGCAGAGTTGCCATGACGAAACTCTGTCCATTCCACCTGCTTATGTGAGCAAAGGCCTTTAGTCCTTTGAGCTGCAATTAAAAGTGGTATATAGGGTGAGGCTGGAAAGGGGATAGAAAAGAAGAAGATAACAGGGAAGAAGGGAGGAGAGCAGGAGGAGGCAGGGAGGAAGGAAGAGGGAGGAAGAGGAGGAAGGGAAGGAAGAGGAAGTAGGGAAGAAGGGAAGGAAGGAGGGAAGGAGGGAGGGAGAAAGGGAAAGAGGATGGAAGGAGAGGGAGTTGGAAGGAGAGAGGAGATGGGAAGGGAGGAGGAGGGAGAAACCTGATCAATTGATATTGAACCTTATCTCATTTGGACAACAAAAGCTGGAGTTAAAGCCCCCGAACCTTTAACAGTCATCATATTTAGCTCATCTGAGGCACAGTCCCAGGCCCTGTCTCAGAAAACCAAACAAGAGAAAGAGGAGAGGTGGGACAGAGTCAGGCTAACACGTCTGTCTCATCACTGTGTATGATTTCAGTAACTTTTACTTTCCATGTTCCCTAATTATTGATCAGAATTGAAAATAAGCCAGGTGCTGGTGACATATGCCTTTAATTCCAACATTCCAGAAGCAGAGGTGACAGATCTCTGAGTTCAAGGCAAGCCTGGTCTTCAGAGCTAGTTCCAGGACAGCTAGAACTACATAGAAAAACTCTGCCTCAAAAAAATTAAGAAAAAAAAAAATAACATGCTCTTCTGTTGCAGACATTTAAGAAAAAACAGTAACAACCATACTGATAGCAACAGGGAAATTGTATTTGTACCACCTAGAACGTCAAAGTCATGGAATGTAAGCAATATTTAAATTTGAACTTAAATTATATCTTTCAACTAAAAGCTTTGAAGGTTGCAAGTCTATTAGAGCAAATGCCTCCGTTGAGAAAATGCTACCATCAGATTTGGCCTACGGGGCATTTTCTTGATTAATGATTGATGTCAGAATGCCCAGCCCTACTGTGGGTGGTGTCACCCCTGAGAGGTGGTCCTGGTCACATAAGAAGGCATGCTGACCAAGCCCTGAGGAGCGAGGCAGTAAGCGATGTTCCTCTGTTCCTCTATTTCGAGTTCCTGCCTCACGTTCCTACCCAAATGTCCCTCAGTAATAAACTGTAACCTTCTCAGTGAAAACCCTTCCTCCCCACGTTGCTTTTGGTCATGGTTTTTTAATCACAGCAAGAGAAAACACACTAGGATAGGTGTCCATTGCCAGGAAAACACAACAGATCATTCCAAAAATTCGCTTAGACTCTCAGAACACATAGCTCCTCTGAAATCACAGTCGGGATCTCACTGCCCCTGTAGTACGCCCCTCCTCACATTCTGTTTAAATAGGGGGCTTCCCGTGCATTCACATGTACTGTGTGGCAACCCTGTATGCCAATGGTCAATGCAAACTACAGTGTGAAGAGGGAGGTTGACAGTGATTTCTACACTCTGGAAGGCTCATAAATACACTTATTAATAATCTCATTACTTGTTAAGTGTAGGGTAAGGCCCAAAGTTGTGTTTCCACAGATACCCTAAGAACAGCCTGTACCAGATGATGTGTCCTTATCCATACCTCAGGGTGGTCTCTGACCCCTGCCTAGGGTTCTTAAGTTCATTCTTTTGTTTTCAATCAGGTGGGTATGAAATAAATATTCCAAAGAGTTAAAGTGAATCAATAGACCACGCCAGGTAAGTGAGCTGCTAGCATATTTTATTCTTGCAGTTTCTTACTACTTAGTTGTTTGTATCAAATGTCTGTCTGCTATACTTACAATGTTTCTTTTAGTTGGAAGGATAATCAATCACATAAAAGATACCAGTTATTAACCTTATAGAGTTTTAAATGAATCCCACAAAAAATGATGCAGCCAAGAAAAAATATATTGATAAAAAAGAAAACTTAGGCTGAGGTAGACTTACCTGATCCTTTCTAATTAAAATAGTAAAATTTGTGATATTGATGTGATAACACTGGTCAGAGTTCATAGTAAAATCAGTATGAGGCTGGAGTTGTGTATCTGTGTCAGTACTATTTAATTAGTCTGTACCACTACACAGTGCTATGCAGTCTATGTCTTAGAAATCCATTCTTTTTCTATGAAGCTAGATTCTGTTTGTTTGTTGTTGTTTGTTTTGTTTGCTTTTTTATTTTAATGCAGAAGCAGCAAAGTGCCCACTGGAATTGTCCTAACTGTCGACTGTAACAATAACATGGCATAAAAAAATAACCAGTGCCGGGCAGTGGTGGCGCATGCCTTTAATCCCAGCACTTGGGAGGCAGAGGCAGGCGGATTTCTGAGTTCGAGGCCAGTCTGGTCTAAGAGTGAGCTCCAGGACAGCCCAGGCTACACAGAGAAACCCTGTCTGAAAAACCAAAAAAAAAAAAACAAAAGAAACCATGGAGTGGGTAAGCCCAGTTGCTTCCAGCTCTGAAGGTCTGAGACACAATTGATAATGCAGTGTGAGGAGTTGGCCTTAAAATGCTGGGAGAGGGAGGCGTGGCAGGAAAGAATGACAGTCTTGTAAACACACAGCAAAGCAAAACACACAGAGAGTTACCCCATTTCATTCTGTTTTACATTTTCTTCAGTTTTTAATGGGCTTGCAGAGTGGGCATCAATTTTATCATCTCAAGCAGGATTTACATTTTTAAAAAAGAAGCTGGGCATTGTTGGTGCATGTGTCTTTAATCCCAGTACTCAGGAGGCAGAGGCAAGCAGATCTCTGAGTTCAAGGCCAGCCTGGTCTACAGAGTGAGTTCCAGGACAGCAAGGCTACACAGAGAAACACTATCTTTAAAAGAAAAAAGAAAGAAGGAAGGAAAGAAGAATGGGTTGATTCCAACTTTAGTGTGTTAGTTCCTAGGAAAAGCAGATTTCATGACTATTTGCAGGACATTGTGGAGTGCCCCAAAATTTGTGTATTTCCCTGGTTCCCATAGTCTGTGGGTGGCAGCTACCTAAAGGTAGGCCTTGGGCTAAGGTGTATTCTCTCTCCCTTCCTCTCCTCCCTCCCCTCCTCTCCTCTCTCTCCTCTCCTCTCCCTCTCCCTCTCCCTCTCCTCTCCTCTCCCTCCTCCTTCCTCCCTCCCCTCCCTCTCTCCCTCCCTCTCCCTCCCTGCCTCCTCCCTCTCCCTCTCTTCCTCCCTTCCCTCCCTCTCCCTCTCCCTCTCCCTCTCCCCTCTCCCTCCTCTCCCTCTCCCTCTCCCTCTCCCTCTCCCTCTCCCTCTCCCTCTCCCTCTCCCTCCTCCTCTCCTCTCCTCTCCCTCCCTCCTCTCCTCTCTCTCTCTCTCTCTCTCTCTCTCCCTCTACTCCTTCACACACACACACACACACACACACACACACACACGAGGATATTCTAGCATACTCCCTGAGAGCCCTACTTCCTCTCCTTTATCCTGAATAATTTAAATGGAGCTGAAGGAAGCTATTCTTTTCCACAAGCTTTGTATCAAAGGGTCAGAAGAGCTGTGTGGTGAGTTACTCTTTTATCAGAATTATCATGATTAAGTGTCCCTCTTACATTATTAATTCATTCAACACTTCTGTCTGAGTGCCTGTCAGATACTCCGCTAGTCACTCTTATGGAGGCGGGATCTAGTCTTCTGTGCAGCTGCTTAACCGCTCAGTGATTACTTGCTGCTGCAAGATCTACCTGCTGTGTGGCAGAGGGAATTCAAAGCTCTGTAGATATGGTAGAAAACTAGCCAACCACAGTCCTTGCCCTCAAAGTGTCTATGGTTTAGCAAGAGAGAAGCACACACAAATAAATTCAGATAATCCCAATGTGGCATGTGTCCTATGGAAGCCACACAGGCATTAAACCAGAGACACGGCTATATTGATAAGGTCCTCAGAGATGCCCCTCCAAGGACGTACCTAAGGGAATAGGAAGAGTCCACCAGGCCTGAGAAGGACAGCAAACTAAATCTGAGGCAGGAAAGGTGCAAGGGGCTCTGGAACAAGATGTTCTATGACAGAAGAATCAGCACTGGAGAGTCATGTTTGGCTGCATCTATCAGAGAGTTCACTTCTAAATCTCTATCAATAACAACAACAACAATAATAATAATCACTTTTCCATAAAAATATTCTGATAATGCTTTCCATTCCTCCACATCCCAGATGCCTACCTCTCTCCAGAAAATAAACAGGTAATAACAACAACAAAAATAGACAAAGAAATAAACACACATATACAAAACAAACCCCACAAAATTTGAAGCCATAATACACATACAAAAGACAAGTGAGAAAAAACACAAAAAACACTGAGACAAAAAGTCTACAAAAATTCCAGTGAGTTCATTTGTGTTGACCATCTCTGCTAGCATGGGATCTACCCTTAAATGTGGCTAATATACCCAGTGGTATGCCAATGGAAAAAGATAACTTTTCCTTTGTTACAATCATAAATAGCTTCTTGGTTAGGGGTGGGAGGCTGAGTCCACTCCCACTTCTCAGCTTTGGAACCTCAGCAGGCCCTATGTGTTGTCTTCTATACTAGGGCCTTACCATCATTGTGGAGAGCAACCATTCTTCTTGGCAATAGCCTGAGGTGTTTGAGGTTTATGTGGGGCCCCTTTAATTCAACTAAATATAACCCCTTCCTGGCACTGAAGGCTTTGCTTGGTGGCAAGAGATGTTCAGTTGAGGTATTGTCTCCCCCATTATTTGGTGACCCCACTTAGATCTCTTTCATATCTGTACATATTTTGGAAGCTTCTACAGCAGTAGGTTTGTGTATGGTACTCAGATGACACTTAGTGTCAGCTATCTCTCCCATACTCCTGCATTAGCCTCTTTTCCATCTCCCTCCCATTTATCTTTCCACCCCAGACCCCCACTATCTCTCCATAACTATATATTCTATTCCCCTTCCTTTGGAGATCATTCCTTCCTGCCTAGTTCCTTATTCTATACTTACCTCTGGGGTAATACAGATTATGCATACATATCAAAGGCTTAAATGCAACATTACCTATAAGAAAAAAATAAAAAATATTTCCTTTTTGGTCTGAGTTGCCTCACTCAGGATGTTTTTTTTTTTCTAGCTACATCCATTTACATGCAAATTTCATTTTTTAAACCAATGAATAATATCCCTTTGTGTAAATATGCACACTTTCATTATCTGTTGATCAGTTTCTGGACATCTAGACTGATTGCAATTTATGGTTATTATGAATAGACAGCGATGAACATGAGTGAGCAAATCTCCCTCTAGAGGGATCCAGCGTTCTTGGTATATACCAAAGAGTGGCATGGCATTTCTTGAGGTAGAATGATTCCCAGTCTTCTGAGGAAACACACACTGATTTCCACAGTGGCTGTAGAAGTTTGCACTCACACCAGCAATGGATGAGTGTTCGCCTCACTCCATCTACTACCTGTATAGCTGTCATTAGTTTTATTAATCTTGACTATTCACATTTTCTAAATGTATTTGTTTTCTTTTTTGCAAAATATTTGTTTATTTATATGAGCACACTGTTGAAAGAAGATGATTACAGATGATTGTGAACCACCATGTGGATGCTAGGAATTGAACTCATGACCTCTGGAAGAGCAGCCGGTGCTCTTAACCCATGAACCATCTCACTAGCCCTGGGTATTTGTTTTCTTGATGTTCAGGATTTTTTTTAGTTCTTTACATATTTTAGATACCAACTGTCTATCGGATGTATAACTGGCAAAAATCTTTTCCCACTCTGTAGTTTGCCACTTTGCCCAAATGATGTTATCCTTTGCCATACAGAAACTTTTCAGTTTCATGAATTAATTAATTGTTGACCAGAGTGCCCATTTAACGACATTTTGTTCAGAAAGTCTTCTCCTGTGCAATAAGCTCAAAACTATTCCCACTTTCTCTTCTATCAGATTCAGTGTATCTGTTTTATGTTGAGGTTTTTGATCCATTTCGAGTTGAGTTTTATAGAGTGATAAGTATGAATCTATTTGCATTCTTCTACATGCAGCCGATCCAGTTGAACAGTACCGTTTGTTAGAGATACTGTCTTTTTTCCAGTGTGTAGAAGTTTGTATCTTAACCATCAGGATCGGCAGGGGGATGATGATGATGAATTGGAATGAGGAAGCCTTGCCCCCAGTGTGTTAGCTTTGCTGTGATTCTTCACTGCTCTTATGAGGAAAGCAGCCACAGACACCTGTCATGAATGGATATCAATGTTTACAGAAACTGATCGGATATGACCTGCAGTCTGTAGTTACTGACCCCTGATAGGAGGCATACAGTCCATGTAGTGATACTTCTTTGTGCCTGTACTGTGTAAGACTTGCTACTCAGGAGGTTTGTCTCTAATCATAGGCCATCCCAGTTTATGTAGAGAGTATCCGAGTAACCTGAACGGCGGAGAGCCTAGGCCAAAAGACATCCTTCCTTAAACAACAACAAAAGTTACAATAAAAGAAAGAGAAGAGAGGGCCAGACAATCAGGCCAGCTCCTGGGGCCTACTGTCAGGTAAAGCCAATGCCCATGAAGATGGCAGACAGTAGGAAGAAATTTGCAGATCGCCGGGCAGTGGTGGCGCATGCCTTTAATCCCAGCACTTGGGAGGCAGAGGCAGGCGGATTTCTGAGTTCGAGGCCAGCCTGGTCTACAGAGTGAGTTCCAGGACAGCCAGGGCTACACAGAGAAACCCTGTCTCGAAAAACTTAAAAAAAAAAAAAAAAAAAAAGAAAAGAAAGAAAGAAAGAAAGAGAGTGAAGAAAGAGAAGAAGAAGAAATTCGCAGACTGTACCTAATGATGGACTGCTGGGCTCTTGGACGACCCGATGTACAGTGAGACAATGCAGGACGTTTCACTAGAAGAAAGCCAGAGGCTTCCCAGAAAAGGCCCGTTGACAAGTTACCTTTCTCTTACTTCGCTAGGATGTTTTGTTTCATGTTTACACATAAGCATTTACAACAGAAATTCCTCTTCCTATGCCCTATCCATCATGATGGCTCACTTCCTCCCCCAGAGATGACATCACTAGTTTTTTCTCAATGTTTCTAGGACAGTCCTTGTAGATCTAAGCAAATGAATGTTTCAGACGCTTTCCCTTTTATCCCTCTGTGTTAATGCAATGATCTGAGTGGACATGAGTAAAAATTTTTCAGAGAAAGCAGTTCAGAGAATGACAGGAAAAAAACATGTTAGAAGCAAGAGAAAACGTGTATCTTAATGTTGTGGAATGGGGAGAAGAAGGGACGGCATAGTAGAAAAGCTGGGTACAGTCTACTGCTCTACAAACACTGGCTATCAGGCAGAGAGGGAGGAGAGACTGGGCTGAGGCAAGCCCTCACTGTCAGGTTGCAGAACACAGATCCAATCTGGTTGGCATGTGAGATCCAATAAAGGCTTTTTGTGCACACAAGAGCGATATGTGCTAATTGGTGTTCTGGCAGCTGGTAGGAGGCAGATATGGAAGTGAGCCTCGAATGCCAGATGGAAAAGGTGAGTCCCTCCCTTGCCCAAGGAGATTATTAAATAGAGAAAGAGGGGCTAGATAGAGCTCTGTTTATAGAGTGCTTGTCTAGCACATGCAAAGCCCAGGGTCTGATCTCTAGCATCATGTAAACAGGATGTAGTGGTATATGCCTTTTAATCCTGGCATTTGGGAAATGGAGGCAAGATGATCAGAAGTTCAAGGTCAGCCTCAGCCATACAGTGAGTTGAGGCCAACCTGGGCTATGTGAGACCCTATCTCAGAAAACTAAAATAAATAATAAATAAATAGAGGAAGAAATCATGTTAAAGGCAAACTTATCTATCAGCAAGATGCCTGGGGGAACACTAGGTAAAAGACAGAGTCACTACTACCCTTAATCCCCAGGAGAAATGCAAGTCTTCTATCTATTTTTGTTAAGAGGGAAGGAATCTTTACCAGCTATCTATTGCTCCCTACCAACCTAGAGCACACTCAAAGACTTCCAATATCAAAGTTTCGGGGATTATTCAGGCTCTCTGCTTAGGATCCCCACCTAAGTTATAATCAAGATGCCCCCAAGACAGAGGCTCCCACAGAAGATTCCCCTGAGGAGAGGCCCTCTGAACTCACCCTCATGGTTGCTGGCAGGGTACCGTTATGAAAACATTGTTATACAAGAGACCTGAGCTCCTTGCTTACTGCTAGACAAAGAGCAGATACACTTGATTTTCCTTGACGTTCCTGAGGGTCTTGCCCAAGTGAGTTTGCTTCATGACAAGAGCAAGCCGAGAAGGCAACAGAGGGAGCTAATCCAGCAAGATGGAAGCCCAGCCCTCTGTAATCTAATTAAAAAATGACATCCTGTCAACTTTGCCAGCTCTGCTGATTGGAAGCAAGTCATGAGGCCCAACCCACACTAAGGGCTAGGCAGAGGAAGGAACAAAGGCCTAAGGAGCTTTGGTCACTGGAGCCTGTTTAGAAGGTGAGGATTGCTTCTGTGAGTCTTTCGTGCCTGACTGGAAACAAGGCAAGGCCTGGAGTGCTTTGTCCCTCACCCCCGGTCTAGCCAGGAAATCATCTTGCTCCCCCTCCTCCTGCTGATCAACATCTGGGGCTAGTGATCCCTGCCACAGCATCATCCACTTCTGATAATCAGATGCCTCTTCTGACGTCAGAGCATCTGGGAACAGTTAGAGGCAAGCTGTGCTGGCTGAGTCTTCCTGTCAGCATTGGCTGATTGTGGACAGTGCGCTCTCAACCCCTATGGTCTATAATGGCCATGCAGTGCAGGACTTGTTAAACACACAGATCAAGTCTTAACAACAGTCTTCAGTGGACCCTTACTTTTATAGACAGAGTTGGCTGGCAGGTTTGGTGAAGGATTTACTCTGCTGCTAGCACGGTTTCCACAAACAGCCGTGTCAGAAAGGGGCAGACAACCCTTAGGCAAGGCTGGAGGAACTAACTGGGAGCTCAGAGCCCAGCTGTGTCAACTGCTATTCCAAACCACCCGAGGCAAAGAGAAATAACAACAGCTGTCATTGTGTGTGCAGACCGTGGTCCAGGAGGGGGCTGAGCATGTGACCTCAGGGATCTAGTTTTCACCCCCTGGTAGAACAGAGTTAATGCTATCATCCCCAGTTGGCTGAAGAGAAGCCGACATGTGGACCTGCACAGACACTGGTCAGCAGCTCCAGGTAGAGGCCATCTGCCTCCAAAGCTTCTGAAACTGGGCACCAGCAGTGATTTTGCTTCATCAATGGTCATGAACTACAAGAAGACCTCAGCAGAGACTTGAGGGAAGGGCCAGGGGCAAGAATTTTTCATCACTAAAGAGTCTCTTATCATCTGCATCACACAGATGAAGATTCTGGGCTCTCCAGAGAACAAGTCTTTGCACAAGACCTCCTTGCAGGGCACTGGGGAATCAAGTCAAAGCCAGGTTGCGCTGGCTCCAAACCTCACGATCACTGGAGAAAATTCCAACATATCATCTCTCAGAAGATGAGAGTCATTACTTCCTGATTTCTATAGATTCCATGTTAGTGCTAATTTCAAATCACAAGTAGCCATGGGAGATTACTCGACCTTTCAGAACAACTACAGCTGGAATGGGGGTGGGGCAGGCTCAACCTGTTGCTTCCAACTTGTTGGATGGCTTATCTCCACACACACATTAAAAACATATGGTAGGTCAAAGCTCCATGTGCTAGCCTGGCAGGGGAGCAGAGGACTAGAGAAGCAAATATGCATACCTCCCCGATCCCAAGTGCTGGACTCTTATTGCCAACTGACGTAATTTCCTGTGCTTATTCCAAAATAGTCATGAGGGCAGGAAACGTGAAGACCATAACCAGGCCAGTGAGGCTAGCAGCTGCTGGCACTTTGCCTTCTTCCTTGATTTAAAAAATAAAAAATAAAAAAAATTCAGTGGAACTTGAGGGTAGGATATTTTTAGGGAAAGGAATGGTAGTTGCTTCTTAGGGAAACTCAACTGAGAATCAACAAACCACCTACTAAACGGGCCCCTGCTTCACACAACACAAGCTCTGTGAGTACCTATTATGTGCTGTCTCCAAGGCAGGTGCTATGATAGGCAGATGACTATCAGGATGGCACACAGTAGGTTAGGTGCATACCTCTTAAGTCAGGCCACCAAGTTCAGATTCTGGAACCCATGTAAAGGTGGAAGGAGAGATCCAACACCACAAAGTTGTCCTCTGACCTCCACACCCACATCATACATACAAGATAAGCATAAACAAAAGTTTAAAAAAAATAAACCATGATAGAGATAAGATCTATGGCTTGGAGGAGATTTCAGGGCAGACTCTGAACAGATTTTAGTTATGGTCCTATTCAGAAGAAAATGTCCAATGCAGGGCCACTGTCTAGGAAGTGAATACAGCAGAGATAGAGATCATTCAGTAATGCCTGATGAATTGTTTAAGGGGTTTTGTTCTGTTTTGTTTTACTACAGTCTCCCTCAACAGAGGGAAGAGCTAATCCTAGCTCCTGGTAAATGGTGGTGGGGTGTCAGGGGTCAGGAGTTCAAGGTCATCTCTCTTCACAAATAGATTGAGATCAGTCTAGGCTGCGTGAAATCTTGTCTCAAAAAGATGATAGATAGATAGATAGATAGATAGATAGATAGATAGATAGATAGATAGATAGATAGATGGACGGGTGGAAGGAAGGAAGGAAGGAAGGAAGGAAGGAAGAAAGAAAGAAAGAAAGAAAGAAGAAGAAAGAAAGAAAGAAAGAAAGAAAGAAAGAAAGAAAGAAAGAAAGAAAGAAAGAAAATAGATAGCAAGGTGCGAGGGGCAAGAGGGTGAGGTTCAAGTCCAGTCAGGCTATACAGCAGGCTCCAGAAGGAAAGGGAAGGAGGGAGGGTAAAGATTTGCTTAAGCAGAGTCTGTGGTAATTTGTTGCAGTAGTACTAGCTGACCAAGATAAGGGGAGATTACGATTGATTCATCCAGCTTTCTATATGTTAATTGTTACAGCCCATTCTTGGGACTATGAAGCAGGGAGGCTTTCCCTGTGCAATATGGGTTTTGTGAGAAAGACTGAAAGATGCACAAGAGAAATGAATGAGAGTAAGCCAGGCAGAGAGTTCAGGATGTACAAGGCCCTGCAGAGAGGAACACATGGGACAAAAAAAGAACCCAGAAGGTATGGGATAGAGTGAGCCAAAGAAGAGCAGAGATGGAGAAGCCAGATCAGAGGGTCAGGGGGTCAGGAGGTCAAGGGGTCAGGGCTGGGTCAGAAGAGGCCTCCTGGGTTCAAAGCTACTTATCTTTGGGTTTCCTGGGGCATCCTTTGTTGTCCAGGCATGATTTTTTTTAAGTGCGTGTGCATGTGCGTGTGCATGTGTGTATGTGTAAGGCAGAGCAGAAAATCAAGTGTCTTCCTCTACCATTCTCTACCTTACTATCTTGGGAAGGCAAAGCTTCCGTTTTAGCTACTCTGGCCAGTGAGCTCTTGGGTTCTACCTGTCTCCTGTCTCTGCCCACCAATGCTGGGATTACAGGCTTGAACATCTATGATTGGCGTTTTTATATGCATGTTACAGATTTGAACTCAGGTCCTCAGGTTTGCAGAGTGAGTATTCTTACCCATTAAGCCATCTCCTCTGACCTGAGACATATTATTGAGTATAGCTACTTTCACTTTCAAAAAGGTTGAAAGAAAATAACAAAGGAAGGAGGGAAGGGAGGGAGGAAAGAAGGGAGGGAAGGAGGGAAGGGATGGGAGGAAGAAAGGAAGAAAAGAAGGAAAGAAAGAAAAGGAAAGAAGAAAGAAAAGGAAGGAAGGAAGGAAGGAAAGACAAACTCGAAGCATAACTCAGCGGTGGCATACTTGCCTAGTATGCACAAAGCTCTGTGTCCCATCCTCAGCACTGCAAAAGTCTTTTGTCTGACTTCTGCCACAGTCACTCTACATAGTAAGGACCATTGTGACCTCCAGCCCATGCAGCATGGGAGGACTTTGAAGGGGGGGGGTCATTTCCATTTCTGAAGGGCCCTCGAGCCTCCAGTTTAGGGAGAGGAGAGACGAACAAACCAAGTGAAGGTGTGTGTTCCCTCTCTCCTGATGGAGAAGGGAGAGGAGAGAGCACAGACACTGCCAGGCCTTCCAAACCTTGGAGAGCCTCTGTACTCCAGCCCCTGCCTGTCCCTGTGCTACACTCAGATGCTGTACATGCCACCCTGTACAGCTTCACCCCCTTCTCTGATCCCTCTGACATTCCCACTTCCTCAGCAGCCCCCACCCCACCCTACAACTCCCCTCCTACCTTACCCCTAGGTAAACATCACTCAGACAAAGGAGCACTATGAAATCAGAGGTCTGGGGGGAACAAGGGTGTAGCCAAGCAGGGCCAGGCTTCCTCTTGGCCTCTCCTGACTTTCAGTGTATTCAGACTTAAACAGATAGTGAAAAGATCTACCTTCAAGGCAGACACCTTTCCAGTTCCTCCCTGTGCAGTACAAGTCCTCACTTACCTACCTCAGGATGCCTGTCCTCTTTGTTCCAGAGCTTTCTATAGACCTGTGAACTGTCTCTAAGGACTCTTTTTTCTCCTTATCATCTTCCCTTCATGCCTAACCCAATATTCTTTCAGTTTTGCCTCCCAAACCCACTGGCTGTGTGTGTGTGTGTGTGTGTGTGTGTGTGTGTGTTGTGTGTGTGTGTGTCTGTGTGTGTATCTATGTATGTGTATCTGTGTGTGTATGTATCTATGTGTCTGTGTATCTCTGTGTATCTGTGTGCATGTGTATGTTCATGTTCCTGTGTGCACATGTGTATGAAGGTGCATATGTGTGCACACAGAAGCCAGAGGACATCAAGAGCTATTCACCTTGTTTTGAAATTAGCTCGCTCATTGGCCTGGAACTCACCAAGTAGGTTAGACTGACTGGCCTGCTAACCCCTAGGATTCACCTGGCTTGTTTTCCCTAGTGATAGCATTACAAGTGAACCCCACTATGCCCAGCTTTTTTTTTTACATGGGTATTGGGGTGAAATATGGATCCTAATGTTTCTGAGGTGAGAACTTTACCAGTTGGGGACCTCCCTACCCCCATCCTTTAACACCAATCTAATTTTGCTGTCTGATCTAACTTACAAAACTGTTCTGGAGAATTTGTGACACAGGCACACTTTGTTATTGTTGCTGATGTTGTTCGTTCGTTTGTTTGTTTTTAATCTTTAATTTTCTAGTTAAATCTTTGTCTGTCTGTCTTTTGTCTCCCGTCCCTTTAAGTTGGAACGAGTGTGGCTCTGGGTCAATATTGGTATGTTCTTGAGAACCACTTAGCTAGAGAACCCTTTGCTAGGAAAGGCAGTTTTGATGTAACTGGCATTTCTCGGATGCCCATCCTGGGAATATTTGATGTGAGACCCAAAATTTCTGGCAGCTAAAACCCCAGCCCTACTGCCAGGCCCTGGGCTGAGATAAAGAGAAAGGATGCGCAGCAGGCGGATGGATTACAACAAGGAGCCTTTTCTCCTAGCCCGGGGAGATGAGTGGGGGCAGGAGTCAAGGAGGATGGGGGGCTGGAGGGAGGGGGCTCACAGAAAAGGCGCCTTTTCAGCTTTCCATGGGGAGGGTCTGCTTCCCCTGTTTCCAGCACATGATGAGCGCCATTCATTGAGAGGCGCCTTTCTTCTCAAGACCTTTTATCCCAGGATACGCAGGGCCTTCCGAGTCCTCCTGCCCAGCACCAGTCTCCCACACTCTAGCCTGGCCCCTGGAGACCCCTGGCAGCCGGGGTCTGGCAGCGTCAATGGCTGCCTACACAGCGTTGAAAACAGTTTACATCGTTTCTCTCCCTCTCCCTCTCCATCTCAAAAAGTAGAAGCAAGTGCTTTTGTCACAGTTTTATCCCTGTAAAGATCTGCGCTGCGCTTGGTGAACACTCTCATTTTCTTCTTCTAAATAATCTGAGAGGCCTCCTCCTCTAGTCCCTCCTCCCCCCTCCTCGAGTCCCTCTCCCCCCTCCTCCTCTATCCTTCCTCCCCTCCTCCTCCCCAACTCCCCCTCCTCTTTCTCCATCTCCTCCTTCCTCTTCATCTTCTTCCTTCTTTTCTTTTGATTCTACAAATTAAAAGGAAGCCATTAAAGACTTTCTTTTCTTTGCCATCAAGTTTTTGAGAAGTTTAGATAACTGGCTTGTGGGTTTACTTAGATTTGAACTTGACAAACAAGCCAGAGGGAACAATGGTAGTATCAGGACTGCTCAGTCCCCTTCCCAGCCACCAGCTGCATCCCACCCCCATACCTCCACTCAGTGTGACCTCTGGCAAATCACGTTACCTCCCTATATAGCAAGTTTTCCATTAAGTCAAGCTGTGATAATAATAGCAAGGCTTCCATGGAACTTGTATGAGGATTAACTGAGTGTGCCCTAGCAGTGCTCAAGGAATAGTAATTTAAACCGGGTGTGGTGGCACACAGCTTAATCCCAGCTACTCAGGAGGCTGAGGCAGGAGGATCACAAGGCCAGCCTGGGCAACTTAACAAAAACTGTCTCAGGATAAAAAAGGAAAAGAAGAGCCAAGCATTTAGCTCAGTAGTAGGGCACTTGCCTAGCATGCACGAAGCCCTGGGTTGACCCCCAGTACCCCCATCAAATAATAATAATAGATATGCTAGCTAGATAACTATAGATTTACTCTGTATTAGTATATACGTTTCCTTCTGGACAAAGACTGATTGCCTCTTGTCTTTCTAATGACTCTTCTAACACGTTGAATACATTGCATCTGATGCTTGTTCCCTTCTTTTCAGTGTGTGTCCCCCTCCACCTGAGACTCTTGGGCAGGGATCAGTCCCAAGGCAAAGACTGGTCCCAGATGGGGTGGCTCAAAGGACAGAATTCCAAGGCAATGGTTTTCGGGAATTGGTTGCTTAAATAAATATATCTCTGGGGTTTTTTTTCTCTCAAAGTCATTTTCAGAGTAAAAAACAGGGCGTCTTGTCATGAAGGAGAGCCTCCAAGTCTCTTTGCATCCTTCCATCATTGTCCTGAAGAACAGTGGAGTGGGAGACTCAAATTCTGATGCCCCGGAGTCTCCTTCAGGAACTAACATCACTCAAGGCCAGAGAGTCCCCAAGAAGCTCATGGCCCTCTGGACCCAAAGCAGAACCGTTTTCTGGAAGAAGAAAGGATTTCCCAAAGCCCTGGCCCTGGGTTTTCCAATGTCCCAATTTTCTTCTTGTTGTTGGGACTTATAAAAACTTACTGGGTTTGTTTTGAAGACAAGGGAAAAAATAACATTACGCTATTTTAATCGGCTGCAACTATTTCAAATATGACCCAAGGCAGTAAAAATGCCGTATTTCCCAAACCACAAACCCCACTCCTTGTTAAAATCCAATTGCCGTCTGAGTGTGGGATGGAGGGTCAGGAATCCTGGCATGGAGCATCACACCCTTTATCTTCCTATGAGCAACTGTGAAATTCTATTTTCTCCAGCACTTTCATTTCTGGGTTTCACAGCCCAAGTCCATAAAACTGCTGAAAAGCCATGCTACAGATGAAACTTGAACTACACTACGGTGGTGTGGGAGGTCCAGAAACTCACAGATGCCATGATAGCTTTGGGTCGGGGCACAGGCCATGATGGAGACTAGGAAGTGTAGATCATGCCTGCTATGTCTTTGGTGTTAGAGACAGAAAACCATGAGTTTTTCAAGGTGACTCTCATCATTTCTCTACTGTTCCTTTGCAATGCTCAAAGCTAATAGACTGATTCTGGTTCATTCTGGAACAAGCTGTGCCAAGCACAGGGTCTGACACTGAGCATACAAAGAGGTTTGCTGAATGCATCTTCTATATTTAAAAAATGAAGCCTAGAGGGGAGACAGAGCTAGTATAATGGCTTTATTTTTACTACGTTTAAGTAAGTGCGCTGTTTTATGTTAACTGTATAGTTTAAAATTTAAACAAAATATTTGTGCCTACATAAATAGTTGGAAAAGGTAAAATGTCATAACATTGGGTGTTTGTTATTAAAGTCAGAGCCTGCTTTTGGATTATGACAACTGGATTTAAAACAAGGGCTGGATTGTTCCTCTCTCCACTAGCTCTGAGGTTCTGTGCTTTACAATGTCAAACCCTTCTTTCGGGTATAAACACCCGGTGATGAAGGGTGGGTGCTTTGTGGAGCCTTTGCATCTGAGCATTGGCTGTTGTGGACAGTAAAAGAGAACATGGAGAGATGTTATCCCCAGACTAAGCTCAACTATGATGGCAAAGCAGCCCAGTCCAGGTTCCACATTAAAGTCAACCGTTTCAGTTGACCACAGCCCTGTCTGTAATCCTAGAACTCAGGATGGGTAGTAGGCAGATGAAGCAGGAATTCAAAATTACCCTCAGCTATATGGCGAATTTGAAGAACACCTGAGCTATATGAGATTTATGTGTCTTTAAAAAAAAAAAAAAAGTCAGCCCTGTCTCTCAAAGTTGCAATTGAAGACTTAATGTTGAACTTCATCAGAAAGTTATAAGGAACAAAGTTGTCTGTTAATCCCCTAAATTATATGTTAATTCCCTAAATTGTGTGTGTGTCATAATATTGAGTGTGGGGGGGTTACATGTGTGAGCAATTGTGTGTACATGTGGAGGCCTAAGGTCTGCATTGGGATCTTCTCCATTTTATGTTTTGAGACAGGTCTCTCAATGATTTGGTTAGGCTTTCTGGATCACCAAGCCCCAGGGATTCTCCCATCCCACCTCCCTGTTGCTAGGATCGGAAGCACACACTAGTGTGCCCAGCTTTTATTTTCTTTAATGTGTTTTAAGGAAGAGCAAATTCAGATTCTCATACCTACATAGTAGACACTTTCCTGGCCAAGCCATGTCCTAAACGCAGCCATCTGGGGCAGGACTTTTTTAAAATTCAGCATATATGTATTCCTTGAACATGGTACTTGGTTTCATAAGAATATTTTCATATAATACACCTTGAATGTATTTCCATCCCATACCCTATATGGTCTCTCATTAGTTTCCTCTCTTTTCTCTAGACAGTTAAGATTCTGTTTATGCACACATAAAATTTTATGGATCTATATAAAATATGGGATCCACAAATGAGAGAAAACACTAAACATTTATCTTTCTAAGACTGGTCTCATTTGCTAATATGATGGTCTTCAGTTACATCTATTATTTTGCAAGAATCATAATCTCATTTTTCCTTATGACTGAATAAAATTGCATTTCATGAATATACCACATTTTCTTTATTCATTCCACTGCTGGTGGACACCTAGGCTATCCATAGCTAAGCTATTGTGAGTAGTGTTGCAGTAAACAGGAATATCTAAGTGTCTCTATGGTTATGAGACTTTAGAGTCTTTTGGGTAAATACTGAGAAGTAGGACATCTGGGTCACATGGGAAACTTTTAGTTTCTCCCTAACCTTTTCAGTAAAAAATAAAAAATAAAGTACATGAGCTAGGCAGGGGTGACACATATCTTTAATCCCAGCACTTGGGAAACAGAGGAAAACAGATCTCTGAGTTCAAGGCTGGCCTGGTCTACAGAGTGAGTTCCAGGAAAGCCAAGACTACACAGAGAATCCTATCTCAAAAACAACAACAATTTTAAGGGCACTTATGCAGAGGTTACATGAGCCTGACTTTGATGTAAAAAGAGTTTCCTCTTGGTAATCCCACAAAAATCTCCCCATACAAGAGCTCTCTACCAACCATCTGCAATTCACTTAAATACAATTCCCCATGTTCTGGTGACCCCCAACCATAAAATTATTTTTGTTGCTACTTCATAATTATAATTTTGCTATTCTTATGAATAGTAATATAATTATCTGATATGCAGGATATCTGATATGCAATCCCTGTGAAAGGGTTGTTTGACCCTAAAGGAGTCATGACCCACAGGTTGAGAATCACTGCTTTAGATCAACTAGGTTTGGCAGGCTCTGAGGATGGAAACTGTCTTCCCTTCCAGGAGCTTGAATCCTGGCAAAAAGATTCCACTGTTGAGGAATTTTCATCCAGCAACACGGCTGCTCTGGCAAGGGATCACATGGAAAGACCTTCTAGGTCTGTGTGATCAAGTTTGAATGCAGACATGCCACACACTCTTAATCCTTCTGGCTGGAATACAGACATGCCTTTAGTATACACGCTTAATCCTAAACAATAAATGTAAATTAGTTTGTAGAAAGAACCAGCCATGAAGGACAGGCAAAGTGCTGAATCAGAGAAAGATTTGACAGAATGAGTCAGAGATAGGAGAACAGACAGGAAAAAGAGGTTACTTAAGAGCAACCCAGGGAGAGAGCCAGTCAGTTCATGCTCATGGAGTTGAGTTTGGTGCAGCTCAGTTGAATGAGTACAGGTCAGTGGAGTTGAGTTCATTCATGAGTTCATGCAGAGGCAATTGAAGTCAGAGAATAAGGAGCCAGAAGATTAAAACAAATTGCCAGAGCTAGTTTGAAGCCAAGCTAAGCAATTCAATGAGAAGCCAAGGGAAACCAGATTGAATCAGTCAACTTAGAAAGGAATTTGAGCCAGAACAGCCAAGTTCTACCAGCCAGGCAAAGTTCAGAAAGAGCTAGAAAGTGTGAGTTTATTCAGCCTCCAAGAAAACAATCACATTTGGCCAATAAAAGTTATTTTTACATTCCACCATGCCTGTGAGGTCATGACCTGCCTGTTCTCAGGTCTCACAAGCTTCATCTATGCGCACTGCCTTCCTCTATCTGTCTGAGATGTGCTATAGTGCTCAAATTAGGAACATTCTACCCTTGAAGAACAACAATAACTAAGGCTAGATTCGTTTTTTGAAAAAGGACTAGGGAGAGGACTTAGTTGGAAATTCTTTGCTTTGTAACTATGTAGACTTAAATTCAATTCTTAAAAATTCTTTAAAAGAAAATCTGAGAATAACGACCCAAACTTGTGATCCCAGTACTGGGAGGAGATAAAGGCAGAATCTTAGGACTCATTCACCGGCCAGTGTGGCCTGCTTGACGAGCTCCTACGCAGTGAGATACCCTGTCTCAAAACCAAGGAATGATAGCCAAGTTTGTCTTCTGACCTCTACATGAAGACAGCAGGACAGACAGGCAGGCAGACAAACAGAAACAGACAGACAGCAGAGATCAAGGGGGAATGACTTTCTGAAGAGTCTGACCATGTTCAGATCTCAGCCACTTGATGCTGGTGTGAACTAAGGCAACTTGCTTGCTCTACTGAGCCTCCCTCCATTGCCTCATCTTTAAAAATAGCACTAATCTAAGCACCTTCCCTGAGGAGCAGTTGTGAGGTCTGAATGACATAATGCAGGCAAATTACTCAGCAATCTGTATGGCACACAGGAAGTTCTCTGTGAAGGTTAAGGACAAACAAGTGAGGCATAATACACTAAAGTCAGGGTCTGCTCAGGACCACCACTGCAGAAGTTTTCTCAAAGAAGCATTGCAGAGGTGGGTGTCCAGCCGGTTTCCCAACTATTTAAAAAAAACAAAAACAAAAACAACAAACAAAAAAAACAATATCTCACCCAGTGCAGTCTCTGGGTATCTACTCCAAGATCCTCAGGTTACCAATTAACCCCTGATTAAGCCCCATAGCTGGGGCATGGCTCTCTCCTTTATCAGCAGGTCTTTAACTGTGCCCTGGGCTTCTCTGGCAGACAGAATTGAGCAAGAGTTGCCTTGTTGTTTGTAGGTATGGAACTAAGTAGGAAAAAAGCCCTCATTATGAACTCCAGACACTTGGTGTCTTTGCTTGGACACTTCAGCTTTCCCTGAAGGTGGATCTTTTAAACACCCCTGCTCTGAAGACTATATTTAGAGGAGCTCTTTGGATTTGGGCAGGGGTGAGGAGATTGGTGTTTGTTTGTTTGTTGTTGAGACAGACTCTTACAATGTAGCCCTAGCTGGCCTGGAACTCACCATGTGTACAAAGTAGGCCTTGAACTCACAGAGATCTGCCTGCCTCTGCCTCCCTATTGCTGAGATTAAAGGCATGTGTCTCCATATGAATCCCAGATTATAAGCGATGAAGTACATAAACCCACAGTATTTACAACTAAAACAAAAATTTTCAGACAGGGTCTCATGTATCTCAGGCTGACCAAGAATGGACTATGTAGCTGAGGATGACCTCAGCTTCTAATGTACCTGCCTCTGCCTCCTGAGTGCTAGGATTGCAGACATGTACCACCATACCAGGTTTATCTGATGCTGGAGATCAAACCTAGGGGTGCATGTATGCTAAGCAAACATTCTCCCAGCTGAATTACATCTCCAGTCCCTTAAACTTAAAATTATGACATAAGAAGCTACAGCATCAGCCGGCCAGCAGTGGCGCACTGCTGCAGTTGCTGCACTCTGGAATCCAAGGCGGCCATCTCTTCTGAGTTCGAATCCAGCCTATGCTTGCTCACAGGGGAAAAAAAAAAAAAGAAGCTACAGCATCTTTAGTAGCCCATCACACAGAATGATCTAGCATCTGGTTTAAATGACTACCTTAATTTTAAAGAAGCAATGAGGAAAAGTACTGTTTCAAGATGACTGCCTCAACTGTGAAGAGGCCCCAAAACATCCATCATGTCTACTGGTGACAAGGTAACAAGCACTGTTGGACAAGGATGGTGTGTTGCTATGATAGTAATGACAGAAAATCTTAAACTTCCGTTAGGCTTTGTTAAAAGGTAAGATACTTTTTCCACACAAGTTTGTCCAGGTTGGAGCCTTGGTGTTTCCACAGTACACTGTTTCCACACTACACTGTATTCTGTTTCAAGTCTCTAAAGTACTGACAGTAGAGCCCACTTCCCAGTAGACACAGTACCCAAAACCCTCAAAACTTTTAAGGTCTCATCAAAATGCTTTTATTTATTTTAAAATGAGGAGACTAAGGGGCTATGGTAATGATGCATTTTTTAGTAATGGATGAGGTGTAGATTATATCCATCTTTACAAAATACAGTCTTCCACATCATCGTGGGGGACAGTTTTGTGATGGTTTAGTCTCTGGTTTCATTTTTATGAAAGACACAAAGTACCTGGAACCCTATTAGGCCGTGCAATCGCTCAGCCTAAAATCAGTGACGTTTCCTTGGGATGCCCTGACTTTGAACTTCCAAGCAGTAAGCAAGCAATGCCAGATAGATAAGGCATGTCCCTCAATTGGCCATTGTCTGTGCACTTAAACAATATCCTGCATGGATATTTTTTCTTTCTAAGCAGGAGTTCTGTGGGTGGGTCTCCAAAGCAGGATTGTGGTTTTCCATCCCAACTGGTTCAGCAACATGGACCATGTCTTCCTGGAGTGCCCTCGGTTTTAACACTGACGGGCCTTGACCTAGGGAACCCTCAATCCTGGCCAATAAGGATCCAAAGTCAAATCAGAAACCAGCTCTGGCCTACATGGATTGTTCACTATGTTCCCCCTGAGCCCGTCTATAGAAGAAGCTGCAGCCCCATAAAGGACCAGGGGGGTAAAGGCACACAGTGAATGCTGAAGAGCTAGAGCCCTTAAGGAGAAAATAACAAAAATGAAAAGGCCTAGGATCAGAGCTGGGGAGAGGGCTCCTCCGGTAAAGAGCCTGCCACAAAAACACGAGGAGCACCAGCAACCATGTAAAACCATGTGTTCTTAGGCACAGCTATAAACCCAGCTCTGGGGGGAAGAAGACAGGAGGATCTCAAAGGTCACTGTCCAGTCAGCTTAACCAAAGCCTTAAGAGACCCTGCCTCAGAAAATAAGGCAGGGTGAACTCCATGTACACATGCACAGAGCCCCATGAGCAAGTATGTACTACACAACCACACACACAAACCAAATAAATAAATAAACATAAGCCCTTAAGCCAAACAAGTCTCATGATTTTTTTCCTTGTACTGGAAAAAAAAATCTCAATCTGATACAGAGACTTAAAAATAGAAACGAAAGAGAGGAAACCTTCTTACATGGTCCTCCGTATCAGGGGTTTGGTCTGGCTTAGTTTTGGCTAAAGTTGCTGATGTTAACACTTTCTTATAGAGTTCTATAGACTATCAGTTTGACAAAGCTAGAGGGGACTCTCAATTGGGAAAATGCCTCCGTAAGGTTGACCTGTAGGCAATCCTGCAGGGCATTATTAATTAGTGATTAATTATTGATGTGGAAGGTCCCAGCTCTCTATGGGTGATTCCGGGGTTGGTTAGGAAAGCAGGCTGAGCAAATCATGAGGAGCAAGCCAGCAACCAACACTCCTCCATGGTCTCTGATCACTCCCTGCCTCCAGGTTCCTTCCTTGAGTTCCTGGCCTGACTTCCTTCCCTAAGTAACATAGTCTGGCCTGAGAGTTGTGAGCTAAAATAAACCCTTTCCTTCCCAAGTGCTTTTAATCAGGGTGTTTTATCAGAACAATAGAAATTCTAAAATACCTTCCCAGAAGGGATTCTGGGAAGGTTGTGTGGATAGTGCTAATTCCAGAATCTACAGTTCTAGCCATTTGCATGTTCCAGTCCCACAGTGACCAGTGTCCCTGAGCTATTTCTCAGACTCAGGTTCTGCATCTGTCATACCTGAATAATGACTAGACCTACCCTGCAAGTGATGTGCTTAGTTCTCAACACATACTAATTTCCGCTCAATGTCATAAATTGCAGTTAGGGTTTTGTTTATCCAGGCAGACACGGTTCTGGAAGAGCCAAAAGTTCTATATCTTAATCCAAAGGCAGAGGAAGGATACTGTGTATCACACTGGGCTGTAGCGTGAGCATAGCAGACTTCAAAGCCATGCACCCACCCAACACACACACACACACAATAATATAACTTCCTCCAACAAGACCACACCTCATAATAGTGCCACTCCTTATGGGCCAAGCATTCAAACGAATGTGTCTATGGGGCCATACATATGCAAAGTACACACCATTGCTGTTGTTACTTCTCCATCTTTTACTTCACAATAAGTTGTTTCACGGTCCGGAAAGTAGAGTGGTCTGGAAGAGGATCCTTCTTAGCATATTTGACAGGTGAAAATGGATAGAGAGTAGTAGGGATTTCTGTCTCACTCTTCTCCATGAAAGCATAGAGTCCACCATCTCTCAGCATGTCCTCAAAGAGCCTGGCATCTAGAGCCTGGCATCTAGAAGTGTGCAACTTCTCTAGATCTCTACTATCCCACTCAGTAATCAGTAGCTACCATAGCTGCTGAAATTCTAAATTAGCTTCATTCGTGTGCGCCTGGGGAGGGGTGTATGTGCAGGTACATGCATGCTATGGACACATCATGAGGTCAGAGAACTTCCCCAAGTGTTGGTCCTTGTCGCCTACCTTTTTGAAGTAGGGTCTCTTGTTCACTAATGTGTACACGTCAGGCTAGGTTGGCTGTGGGCTTCAGGAGAAACAGATGTGTATGCTGCTGTGTCCAGCTTTTATGTGGGCTCTGGGGGAATCCAGCCTCAGGTTCCCAGGCTTTCATAACAAGTCCCTACTGAGCCCATCTCCCCAGCTCTAAGTTAGCTTAGTTTAAGATTTAAATACTCTAAATCTTAAGTGTGGGTCACACTACCCACAATTCATATGTTTAGTGAGCACATATAAACATTTACAGCCATTGTATTGTACAATACAGAATCAAGAAATCTCCATTATTGCAGAAAGCTCCATGTTAGCAATTAAAGACAGAGCCTACCCTGGTCAATGGAAGTCTTGTCCTGTTGCGGCAAATCTCCAACCCAAATAGGACCAGTCAAAGAAAACACAACTCAGTAATTATGAATATATTCTGTAAGCCTAGATTGGGCAGATACCCCTACACTACTCTGTTCCCCAGCTATGAGACCCTTATTACTTGAGGATTTTCCAGACCCTGTGTTTGTCCTTCTATCTGCCTGCTTCCCAGTCATCCTCTCTTTCCTCGTCTTCCTCCTCCATTGTCTTCCTCCAGTCGTCCTCCCTCCTGCTCTCTTCCCACCAACCTTTATATCTCCACCTCCCCTTCCTCTGCCCAATCACTGGCTCCAGCCTTTATTTTACAAATTAAGATGGACAGAAGGTCCACTAGAAATCATCTGTGTAATGACTCACACCTCCGCTGCAGCACTTCCCAGGAAAGGGGAATTAGTATCAAAATACAAGGCTGGGGCTATTCGCAACATTGTCCCATACTCCTCCGCTGTTCAGTCTTCTGTCCTAGCCGTTTTACCCTAAGTCCATAGATGGACTTCATGGGGCTTCTAAACTGAGGTATAAATTGATATACTTCTTTTCTTGAAGCACAAAAAAACAGAGGGTCTTTCTCCCTCTGCATCTTGCTTCCTCAGGCTGTAGCAATCACTTTTACCTAGCATAGAACCTAGAACTGTAACCTCCAGATCCAGAAATCATCAGATATCTCCCTGTGCGACTGCCCCCATGCAGCCAATGTGCATGCCCATGGGACCTTTCGACCCTCTTTCATATCCCTTTAGAGTGGTTTACAGTGGATCCTTCCCTTCCCCCTTTCTTCTAGTTGAGAGTCCGGCCCCACTCCTGGAGAGCCATGGAGAGAGTGCCCAGCCAGATGCCAGGCCACCGTCAGCAGATTCTCCATCCTTCTCAGACCTGGGGTGTACAACTGCTAAATCCCCACCCACCCCACCCCAACCCCTTTCCTTCTGGCCTTCCCTTGTTTCTTGATTTATCTCTATTCTGCACCTGTATTAGATCCGTAGCTTTAAAAATAAACAAAAGATTTGATCTCTGTGCTTAAGAGCCTTACCACCAAGGAGGGAAAGCAAACAACCATGACAGAGATGATATCAGCAATAGGACTGAGTTCACAGAAAGCTCCTGCCTGCAAAACACTATAGCTGTATTATTCATATCTAAACTTATTGAATCTACCCATCAGGTGTGTGCCAGCGTTATCTCCACTGTACAGAATCAGAAGCTCAGACATAGGATGCACAAGTAATGTGTGTGCGATCACAAGGCTAAAGGATAGGTGTCAAAATCTGAACAAAGACAGGCTTGTTTTAAAAAACCAAACAAACAAAACACTGGCTCATTATTAGCCCAGGCTAACCTCAAACTCCAGGTAGCTAAGGATCTCTAACCCTACTGTCTCCACCTCATGTGTCCTGGGATTACAGCTATGTGTGCCACCAAGCCCAGTTTAGGTGGTTTGAGGGATCAAACCCAGGTTTCGTGCAAGCTAAGTGGACACTCTATCAACTCAGCCATAATGTGAGCCCCGAGAAACTGGCTTCTCACCATGATGCCTTTTATCTTCAGAAAACTTTGGTTCCCACTTGTGACTTCAGAAACAATTGGAGACATTTTTGGCTGCCACAGTTGATGGGAGAAGAGTGTGTCTGGCATTTAAATGAGAAGAGGTTTGGGACAATGCTGACCACCCTAACCAGCAAGAATAGCCACAGCAGGACATATATCCTGCCTAATATGTCAATAGTGCAGGTTCAGCCACCCTGGTGAGTCTAAACATTAAACATAAATGACTTGACCAGAGGCCATGAGAATTTAGAGGTTAAAGGCTTTGTCATTATTACTATTGCCACTGAAGGTCTCATTTTTAGAGAATAATACAATTTTCAAGAGTTTCCCTCAATTAATTGTCACCTGGTCCCCAGACTCCAAAAGCCCCAATGCTGTCACTTCAATGAAAGAGTGATGGAAGGAAAATTTACAGCTGTTCACCCCTTTTTTACTCCCACCCATCCCCTCACTTGCAGAGAGACTTTAGACCCCAAGGCCCAGGTTAACATGACCTCTGTGATCCCTGGTCTCTCAAGAGCCTTCTATGTACCACTGTAGGAAATAATTAGCCCCTCTGGACCCATGCCAATTAAATTCTCCCATGGTTGCTGGTTACCACAAGAGGGTAGGGAGGCCAACTAGTTGGCAAATGCTTCCTGTTTAGCTCATCCAGACTCCTGCGTCATCAGAAAGTCGAGCTTTTTCTCAGGATGCCCACAGCTGCGTTCCCAGCCAGACCAGCCAAACATTCCTGGCCCACCAGCAGGCTGCCAATCCCATTTTAAGGAAAAGGGAAGAAGAGATCTTGCTGAGAGAAAGGGCTTCGGAGACTCTGCATTCCTGGCACTGAGAGAAGTCTTCCATCCTGGGAGACCTGTGTGGTTGTTGGCTCGGTGCCACGTAATGGCAGCTGACACAGCCAGATCCACTCATCCATGTTCAGAATAAAAATGAGGGGAAAGACCGTTGAGACTACACCAGCCAACGTTTCTCAGAGAGTAATTCACCAAACATATCTTCCAGGGAGCTTTCAAAGATGTTAGGGGTAAACATAAAATGTGGGCAATTTAGTTTGTTAGAGCTGGCCTTGACAAAGCCTGAGTACATGGCTTTGCAACAGGACTTCTCAGAACCTTGAATATGTTGATAACCATGGTAAAAGTCTGAGAGAATGGACAAACATGCAATGTCTCCAGGAATTACATGACCCCACATCTTCATATGGAGTCTCCCAAAAGTAGAAACAAAGGCTTAACTCTGAGCAGTTACTGTGAAGATGAATCCAGTGACGGATAATGGAGAATAAAAATGAGTGGAGAGAATAAACCATTGAAGAACAAACGGCAATAAAGTTACCTTAATGCTAGGCTGAAGAGGTGGCTCAGCCCATGAAGTCTTGCCTTGCTAGCTAGCATAAGGAAGGACCTAAGTTCAGTGCCTAACACCCTCAAAAAAAAAAATCAAAATGCATGCTGCTGCTTGTGTAATTCTAGACTGGGGAAGCAGAAACAGGTAGATCTTTGGAGCTCTTTGGCCAGGCAGCCTACTTGGTAAGTTCTAAGCCAATAAGAGACACTACCCCCTAAAACCAAGGAGGAGGATGCTGAGTGACAAATGAGGCAATTGTCTGGCCTCTACATGCATGTAAACATGAATGCACACACACACACACACACACACAAGTGCACAAAAGTAGTCCATAAATGATGGATTTATCTGAGAGCCTGGACTCTGTACTATGGAAGACTCTCTCTGAGGAACCATCTAAAGCCATCCCACTGAAAGGAGTCCCAAGAGGACACAAGAGAAACGTCTGACACAAAACTCTGGCAGCTCACCTGAACCTTCCTCAAAACTGAACTAATGTAAAGGAGGCCAAGGAAAGTGGTGTTGACAGCAGTCTGCTCACTACAGACTATCTCTGGCTTTCAGCTCTACATGGCAGGGAAGGTTGCTCCACACTGGCTGCTTGTTTTATAGGTGAGAGCAGGGGTCTACAGGGAGCATGGCACTCCCAAGCTATGCAGCTGTACTCCAACAGAGACACACCATGCTTCCAACTCCTGGCTGTAAAATGAGACCAGTCATAATTCCTGTCCCTATCATGAGTTAATGCATTGTATTCTTGGCATGGTGCCTAGCATAAAGTAACAGCTCAATAAAATTCACTTGCTCTTTTCCAGAATGGTGAGCACTTGCACACTATGAACTGCTAACACTGTGTCAGGGTCACGCCATGTTGGTGGCAAGACATAGACCTTCGATTTGAGAAAGATGCATTCTTAGAATAAACAAAGTACTGAATTATGATTCACTCCCTCAGCGAGTGTATTTGAACACCTGGCTATACAGAACGAGTGTGCTGGCAAATGAAGTGGAAGTGACCCTCCCTTCCTGGAGTTTTCAGTATGGCAGAGAGGAAAGTTGGCAGATAACCTGGAAGCTAGCAAGTACCAATGGTGTATTTGAGGAAGCTATCCCCTCGAGTGCTAGCATCTAGACTCTCCCCTTAGCTCTGCCTACACACACAAATGGCAGCAGTTACAGGGTGACAGAGAGCATGGAAGCACAGAGGCATTGTCTCACATGGTCCATGATCCCAAGCGATGGAAAGAAAAGAATTAACCTTGTTAACATACTATCCCCAGCCACTCTTACCAACAAGAGGGAGGGTCATTTGTCACTGTTCATTTTATTTCTTTGAGATAGTCTCACCTACGTAATCCAGGTTGGCCTAGAACTGACTGTGTAGCCCAGGCTGTCCTCAAACTCAAGATCCTTGTCCCTTACCTCCAAGGTGATAGGATTATAATGTGTACCTCCACATCTGGCTTTTCCTATTTTGAAAAATGCCAGAGGGGGAAAAATAACAAAAATTCATAAAAAAAATTGGCTACAGCATAAAAACATTAGCTTTATTGTTATAATAGCTACCATTTGTAAAGTGTCAACCCATTGCCACTTTTTAAAATTTATGAGTAGGTGTGTGCCTGAATGGGTTTATGTGCACAACATGTGTACAGGTGCCTATAGAGGCCATAGTACTTGGGATGCCCTACAACTGGAATTACAGATGGTTGTGAGCCCCCTGAAAAGGGTGTTGGGACCCAACCTATGATCCTCTGCAAGCAATATGCTTCTTAACTTCTGGGCCACCTCTCCACCACCCCAACCAGTGCTACCTTGTAAGATACATTATGTATTATTTTATTTGACATTTATTATGTGTTTGTGAAGTCTATGTGTGTCAGGATCTGTTCTAGACACTTGATGTAGCTTTTAACAAAACAGACAAAACTGTCATCTTGGGGCTAGCAGTCTAGTGGGGAGAGGCAATTCTATACATACTAGTCAACTAGATAGTGTATTTGTGGTGTGTTCAATACCTTAGACTTCATAACAAACCACCCCAAGTCTCAGAGGTTTAAAGCAGTCGCCATTTGTATATCTCCCAGAGGTCCTTGCTCAGTGGTTTAGTGTAGGTGACTGTTCTAGACTCTCTTGGCTCACTGATCTGGGAGGCAGCTGGCTAGCTTGCTGTGGTGGGAGGTATGGTCATCTGGGCAGGAGACGTAAACTGGATCATCTGCTCCATGGACTCCTTGTGTCTCTCCAACTAAGTTAGTCCAGGTGTGTACAAGCAGAGATCTGAAGGTAACCACCAGGTCCTACAGAAGGCAGCCACAGGTGCACACTAGCTTTTCAAGACCCTTTTATATATTGTAGTTGCCGATTTCTCCCTGACTAAAGAAAGCCATGTGATGGAGCCCTGCCCTAGAGTCCCTCAAAAGGAAAGGCTCTAAAGTTAGATGGTAAGTGATGTGGGTACCACCGAGTCCATTTGTAGAACAGTAGATGAATCGCTGCACCCCAAGAAAGGGGGCTACAAGAGTACAGCAGTTCCTGAACCTGGAAGGGCTGAGGTCTGGAGAGCACTAGGAAATCAGGAAGCCCCTCAGTGTGGGGCATCAGGGAAAGCCTTGTTCCTTCCTGTGTGACTGCATTGTGAGTCATTTCTAAAACTCTCCAGCAAACCTGTATGTTACAGCTTAGTACACTGTAGTGGCAGCATGACACCAACATCTCACATCAGTGCAATATAGTATTAACTATTCTCTGATAAGCCACAAAAAAAAAAAAAAAAAAAAAAACAATTCTAGCCAACATAGGCCACCCTTCCCATCAAAAGGTGAGCACAGTGTCTGACAATAATCCCAGCACTTCAGAGGCTGAAGCAGGAGGACCATGAGTTCAAGGTGAGTTCAAGGGCAGTCTGGTTGTGTGATAAGTCAGCATCTCAGAAAGCAAAAACTGCCTTAAGGACGGGATTCGGTTGGCAGACTACTTGCTCAGTATGCACAAAGCCTCTGGGTTCCACATCAGCACCCAACAAACAGGGTGTGGTGGTGCACACCTGTAACTCCAACATTCAGGAGGTAAAGAGCAGAAGATCAGGAGTTCAAGGTTAACCTTGGCTATGTGAGACTTTCTAAAGCAGTGGTTCTCAACCTATGGATCAAGGGTTACATATCAGATCTATTGCATATCAGATATTTATATTATGGCTCATAACAGTAGCAAAATTGCAGTTATAAAGTAACAACAAAATAATTTTATAGTTGTGGGTCATCGCAACAGGAGGAGCTGTACTAAAGGGTCGCAACGCTAGGAAGGTTGAGAACCACTGGTCTATAAGAACAAAACAAGACCTTAAACAAAACAAAACAAAAAAACAAGTGAAGGCTGAAGGAGTTAAGAGGATTTGCGACACCATGAGGAAAGCAACAATCCCAACCAACAAGAGCCCCCACGTCTAAACCACCAGCCTGGAGCGCTCAGGGAGGGACCCATGGCTCCAGCTATATATGCAAGGGAGCTATATATAAGTGGGAGAAGAGATCCTGGTCCCATGAAGGCTGGACATCGTGGGGGGGGATACTCGAGGGTGGGAGGTGAGGTACAGGGGAGGGTGGGTGGGGGTAACAACGTGGAGGCAGGGGAGGGGGGAAGGATAGTGAGTTCCTGGGAGGGAGGGGGGAAATGGGGTAAGAGAGAACATCTGAAATGTAAAAAAAAATTTCCAAAAAAAAATTTCCAATAAAAAAAAAAAAAACATAGAAGGTGGATGGAGAAGTGACTGTCCAAATGTGTCTTTAATTCTGGCACTTGGAAGGCAGAGGAAGGATAATCAGGACTTCAAGGCCAACCTGGTCTAAGGAGCCCTGTCTCAAAAGTAGCAACAGAAAAGGAAAACACACCCAAGGAAGGCCATCAGTAGATGGCAATGCCCTGATTCTTGTCATGACCACCTTATTTTCTGGTGTGATCCTTAGCACACAGCCTCTCTCTACTGGTCTCATCCTGAGGCAATATCCCTGAGCAGCCACTTGGAGCTGCTTCTGAGGTCAGGTGAAGGTGACACGAGTGTGTCTCTATAGTCATTCCCACCTCAGTTTAGCGAGTCACTGCATTTGGACAACCTTGGGTCCAACACTGCCCTAACCGCTGTCAGAACCTGGAATTCAGTACAACAGGACAGCTGCCTCTGACAGTCACATGGCCTCCACCCAAGGAGGCTGACAATCCCCAATGTTCTGAGGCAGGCTCTTGCTATGCAGCTTAGGGGACCCAGAATCTACTATATAGTCCAGGCTAGACTCAAAAAACTTGATCCTCCTGCCTCAGCCTTGGAGTGCTAGGATTACAGGTATATACAACTATATAACTGTCTCTGATAGCTGAGCAACATGGTAAGTGACAGTCTCAGGGGTGGGTTGTGGGGGATATATGAAAGAACTAATAAACAGAGCTGGAGCTGAGCTCAGCCACACGAGAAAAGCCTCTCTCTTTATAATAAATGATGTGGTGTTACCTGAGGACCCAGCTATACCCCTCCTGGGTATATACCCAGAAGATATTTCAACATGCAACAGGGCCACATGCTCCACTATGTTTATAGCGTCCTTATTCATAATAGCCAGAAGCTGGAAAGAACCCAGATGTCCTTCAACAGAAGAATGGATACAGAAAATGTGGTACATTTACACAATGGAGTACTACTCAGCCATTAAAAATAATGAGCTCATGAAATTCTTAGACAAATGGATGGAGCTAGAAAATATCATCCTGAGTGAGATGACCCAATCACAAAAGAACACACATGGTATGCACTCACTGATAAGCGGATATTAGCCCCAAAACACACAATACCTAAGATGCAACGCATAAACCTCATGAAACTCAAAAAGAAGGAGGAAGACCAAAGTGAGGGTGTTTTTGTCCTTTTTAGAACGAGTATCAAAAGATTCAGCCAGAGCCCCCCAGGATCTGAGAACAGACCATCAAAGCTGTCCTCTGAGGGGCTCTAACCAGCAGCTGACTCAGACAGATACAGACATCCAGAGCCAAACAGTGGATGGAGCTTGAGGACTCTTAAAGAAGAATAGGTGGAAGGATTGTGGGCCCTAAGGAATAGGAACTGCACAGGAAGATCAACAGAGTAAACGATCCTGAACCCTTGGAGCTCTCAGAGACTGAATCACCAACCGTGGAGCATACCTAGTCTACACAGATCTACCTCCATGGGCTGAACCTAGGCCTCCCTGCACATATGTTGTAAATGTGCAGCTTGGTTTTCATGTAGGTCTCAAACATCTGGAGTGGGGACTATCCCAAAACATGCAGCCTGTTATATGGAGTACAGTCTTCTAAAAAAAAAAAAACAGTTGTTCAATTATTCATGGAATATTATTTTTTTATATCTCTTGTATTCAGTTTGCAACTACTTCATTGAGAATTTTTGTATGTATATTCATGAGGGATACTGGACTAAATTTATATATTTTTGTTGGGTTTACACTTGATTTCACTATTTCAATATTATTTGCTTTGTGAAGGAGCTTATTGTGGTTCTGAATTTTTTTAAACATAACTCAAAAAGTGTTGCTTGTTTGAAGGCTCTATAGAATTCTTGTATAAGTATATCTGACCCTTGGTATTTGTTTTGTTTATTTTCATTTTATTCTGTTTGAATGCTTTTTAAATTTTTTTGATTTGCTGAAAATAAAAATTAAAAATAATAATAATAATAATAATAAATGATGACTTCAACAGTGCATCTCCATACCCACACCTACACCATCATGGCTGTCTAGCATCTTTAGCAATTACTGGGCTGGGAAGATGTCTCTGTTGGCCAAGTGTCTACTATGCAAATGTAAGGAACTGAGTTCCAATCCCAAGCACCCATGTGAAAAACCAATCGTGGTGCCTTGCACCTATAATCTTTGTGCTGGGGAGGAAGACAGGGATTCCTATAACATGCTGGCCAGCCAGTCTTGCCAAATAAGTGAGCACCGAACTCATTGACAGATCTTGATATCCCCCACAATGGTGGAGTGTAAAAGAATAAGACATCCAAAGCCAACCTTAGCCCCCCTACATGCATACATCCACACGTACAAACATGTATACATAGACATACTGTAGGTACACAAAAAAAGTTAAAAATTAAATTAGATAACTGTTGTCTTAATTCTTCCTTGCATCCAAATCCTCAATGAAGCACCTATGGCACAGAGAAGGGAGGTAATCAGTTTATCTGGAGCCACATTCCAGCAGCCTAATTCCAAAGCCAGAAAACACACAAGTTCTGATTTCCAACAGCTACCAACTCCTCCCAGGATCTGATTCATTCTTCTCTGGAGGATGACGCAAAGGAAATGCCGAGGGGAGTCTGTTGCATTCTGCACCTGACCAGCAGCAGCATCTTGGCGTCTGGCATTGATCTTGATGTACCAAATAACAGTTAAGCACTTAACATCGTTCCCCCTTGTGATCCCCAGAACAGCCCTAGGGCGGGTACCTCATCATCTCCACGTTTCAGATGAGAGAATGAACCAGAGATGCTAAGTAACCTTTCGAGGTTCACCCAGGTGGGGCCGCACAGTCCTGGGAATGGAAGCAGTGTGGCCCCAGAAGCTCATCCTCCGCTGTTGTCAATCACTTCTGACCCACCGAGGCCTTGAGGTGGACAGAGGTCATCCCAGCCCAGTGCTCCAGGCCCAGTGCTCCACTTCCTTCATGGAGTCCTCCCAGTGGCTCTATGACTGGGTAACATGGCTCTGATCTTCCAGGCAGGGAAACTGGTTCCAAGCACTAACAGACAAAACAAAATGAGCAAGTATTGGTGAGGTGATCAGAGCAAGGGAAGTTGCTGTGTGACCTTCCCGCCCCCAGATGATTGGCACTCCTACTGACTGTTTGTTCTAGACCTTGAGCCAAAATTGTCACCCAGTCATCTCCACCTCTCTCTGTAAGAAATCTTGTCACACACAGCTCCAGGAACTGGATCAAAGTTTCCTCAGTTAACAGTAATCAGGCCCAGAATCCAGTCCTGTGTCCAGCTGACCCAGAGGCTATTGATTGCCCCTAGTCACTCTAAGAAGATAACTATTTGAGTTTTAAAAGGGTGAAAGGGCCTGGAAGGTGACTCCATCAGTCAAAATGTCTGAACTGGATCCTCAGAATCAACCAAATCAAACAAACAAACAAATATAAAACCAAGTGTGTACACTTGTAATCCCAGCACAGAGGAGGTAAATTCGGGCAGACCACTGGTCTAGACAGCCCACCAGTCCAGCTGAATTAACAAATCCCAGGCCAATGACTCTGTCTCAAAACTCAAGGTGGATGGTGTTCTGAAAAATATCACCCAAATCTGACCTCTGGCCTCTACACACATACATACACACAAATATCCCTACACATATATACTCAAACATATACCCACAAGATGAAATTTAAAATGATGAATCTCTCTTGGGGGATGGATAAACAGACTGTGCTGCATCCAGTTGATGAAACACTAAACTGAAAAGAAGAAATTAGTGAGACCCATCACACACTGAATGGCGATGTGAGCTGTGGGGCTGTGGTGTGGAGGGGCAGGGGCTAGGCAGGACATGGCACAGGAGATGAGCAGATGATGGAGTTTTCTACATCTTCATGGTTTGGGGACTGGATGTACTTGTCAAAACCACAGAACTACACAATCAATTTCTCTCCTCTCTCTCTCTCTCTCTCTCTCTCTCTTCTCTCTCTCTCTCTCTCTTTTCTCTCGTCTCTCTCTCTCTCTCGTCTCGTCTCTCTCTCTCTTTCTGTGTGTGTGTGTGTGTGTGTGTGTGTGTGTGTGTGTGTGTGTGTGTTTAAAATATTCCAGCCGGGCGGTGGTGGCGCACGCCTTTAATCCCAGCACTTGGGAGGCAGAGGCAGGCGATTTCTGAGTTCGAGGCCAGCCTGGTCTACAGAGTGAGTTCCAGGACAGCCAGGGCTACACAGAGAAACCCTGTCTCGAAAAACCAAAAAAAAAAATAAATAAAATAAAATAAAATATTCCAAGACACTGATCTACCACTGGGTTATCTGTTAAGTTCAGTGAAGACTGTTTCAGTCTTCTGGCAAAAACAAAAATGCCTGTGGCATACTAGCCCACCTGTAAAACCCCACCCCTCACCCCTGTGCTCAGACGGCAAAGAGCCCAGAGAGAGCTGACTAGCTGGCTGAATCAGCTCTGGATTCACATGAAAGACTCTGCTTCTACATTCAAGGTGGAAATCAATCAAGGAGGACAACTGAAGTTAACCTCTGCCTCCAGATACAGACAAGCCCACACACACACAAGCAGAGAGAAAGAGAGGAGAGAGAGAGAGAGAGAGAGAGAGAGAAGCCCCCACACACACACACAGAGACAGAGACAGAGACCCACACATAACCCCATACTCAGAGAGAGAAAGAGAGAGAGAGAGAGAGAGAGAGAGAGAGAGAGAGAGAGAGAGAATAGAGAGAGAAATAGAGAGACAGAAAGAGGGAAAGGGGAAGAAGAAAGGGAAGAGGGAAGGGATGAGGGCAGAAAGGTAAAGATAGGAGACTGTTGGACTAGTGTAAGGTGTGTGGCTGGTGCTGGGTCTTCAGGATGGGCTGACTTCCTTCCTAGGCTGGAGAGATGGCTGTGTGGTAAAGTGCTTGCTTAGAGAGCACAGGGACCTAAGTTCGATCCCCAAACCCAGGCAAAAATGCCATACAAGGCGATGATGTTCTTGCAATTCCAACTGAGGCAGAGGAAGCCAGTGGGTCCTTGAGTCTGGCTGCCTCGCTAACCCAACCTACTCGGTAAGTTCCGGGCCAATGAGAGATCATGTCCAATAAAACAAAGTGAGCTGGGTATCGTGGTGCACATCTTCAATCTAGCACTTGAGAGGCAGAGGGGGAGCTCTGTGAGTTTGAGACCCGTCTGGCCTGCGTATATAAGTAAGCCCAGTCCATGGTGAGGGGAGTGCCACCCTAGGAAGATGGCCCTGAGTTAGAGAAGAGAGCCGACTGAGTAAGCCGTGAGGACCAAGCCAGTAGGAAGCATGGCTTCTGCTTCTGCCTTGAGTTCCTGCCCGGTCAACCCTGGATGATAGACTACAAGCTGAACTGAAAAGATCCCTGTTCTTCCCAAGTTGCTTTTGGTACTAGTGTTTTATCACAGCCATAGGAACCCTAATTAAGACACTGCCCTTTCACACTTTTGGAATTTATCCCAGTGCCCTGACCCACATCCTATGCCTGAGCTGCAGTCTGTGGATACCAGCTCCATCTTCTCCTCTTCAGATGAATGGATATTGTTATTGTTTTTTTTTTATTATTTAAACTAGAACATAAATGATGGATATTTTATGAGTTCACTGTGGTGCTGCCTAAGGCAGTGCCTGGCGTATAGCAGGTGCTCAGCGAAACTGATGAATAGGTCAGCGTGGATCTACACATATACTGCCTAGGAAGGAGGAAGTCAGCGTTCCTGGATTCAGCACCAACCACGCACTGTACCGTAGTCCTGGATGGTGCTCAGTGGCCCACGTGTAAGCTATCTACAGAAAGCCTTTTGACCCAAGGGAGGTTTCCTTACTCTGCCAACACACAGGTCACCTTTCCCCAGCCTCTCAGGGAATGCTCATTAATCTTAACAGTAAGCTACAGGAAGCACATTTAACAAGAGAGATACACTGGGGCCAGGGATCCCATTATTCTTCCTCAGGACTTGGAACAGGGCTTTTTGGAACCTTCACATGACCGCTCCCATCATTTCTAAGTAGATTTATCGTCTATTCTTTTGCACAATATTGAAGCAGTATAATTTCTTACCAACCTGCACTTTCAGTTTAGTTTTATAGTCTGAACAAAGCATTCTCCTCTGCCCTTGGACTCCTTCTTAGGTTTTATGTAGGGGAGGGGGGGCAAAGGGGGGGAACCCACATGATTTTAAATGTTTTGGGGCTGGGTGGCTTCTTCCTGTGTCTTTCCCCTCCTGTCCTGAGAGCAAGACACCAGAAGTCGCCTCCCAGTTTATAAGCTGATTTTCTCGTTTGGCAAAAACACGTCTTCTCCCTCTGTCCTCGGCTCACCTGGGGGAAACTTCAGGTTCGGACTTTGAACTTGAGACAGTTCAACAGAGGTGAAAAGGGCACCTGGTATTTCTGTGTGTTGTTCTCAGTGCCCTTCACTCCAGTTTTACCCCAAATGGGCTCTCAAGTGTGTCCTGAGTTGGGCTGGTCCCATCTCCTGCCTTTCAGGTCTGAGATGGTTTCAGAAGGAAGATCACAATGTGGCCCTACCCAAGCCCTCACAGAGGTTGCAAAATTAGACCCAGGTTGTTCCTGCATTTCCAGTGCTAGAAAAGAAAAGAAAAGATCTTGTCTTTTGTCTCCTCCATCTGTTGACTTAAGGGCTTTTAGGGCCAAGCTAACATTTTCTGTTTGAATTTGCTCTTGTGCTGCTTGAACCTTCTGTGGATGCCCAGAATCTTCACTGTGAACCAAAAGGAAGTCAAGAATTGTGGGAAGCCTCTGGCAGAAGAGGTTTTAACCTTACTGCTTCCCTGCCAAAGGCCGGCTTGCCCCGGCAGGCTGAGACAGCATGGAAACCACATGTCCAGTGAGAACTGGCTGGCCTCTCGCCTCTTACAACCTGGAAGCGCTTGTGTAATTAGGAGAGGCAAACACTTGCAGTTTTTCCACTTGCAGTGTTTTCGGACTTGCTGCTGACCATGTGACCTCAGTCAAAGTAGGTGGTTTCCAAAGCAAGGAGAGCCAGAGTCATCTTAGTGATGTCATTAGGGATGCCTGCCAAGGATAAGCCACAAAGATGTTCGGGATAGAGGTATTTCTGATAGCAAGGAGAGGAGAGAGGGAAGTGGGGAAGAGAAAAGAGAAAGAAAAAGAAATGAAGAAAAAGAAGGAATGAGGGAAACAGGGAGGGAAGGAGGAAGCAGACGGGGAAGGCTCCGAACTCAACAACAGAACAGTGGCTGAGCCACAGTTGGTGACAGCAACCTGTGGTCCTAAAGGCTGATGTCACAAAAACCTAATGACAGTGTGAGATGCTTTTTTCCTCTACACATGATGGGTTAAATGGAAACTAGTGGTGTTTGGTAGATAAATAAATAAACGTTCTGGAATTTAGTTTAATTTATAAAAATCTTACATTCTATGAACCTCGTGATTTCAATTTTTGATATAAAAATATAAGGCTGCTGGACTAAGGATGTGGCTCTGTTTGTAGAGTGCTTGCCCAGCATACAGGAAACCAGCAGCAACCCTGCAGAAGGCAGATGTAGTGGGACACACCTATAATCACAGGGGTCCAGAGGTAGAGCAGGAGATCAGGAGTTCAAGACCATCCTCAGCTAATTTGAGATTAGCACGGGATGCTTGTGACTTTGTCTCAAAAAAAGTAGGGGTTGAGGGAGCGAGAGAGAAAGAGAGAGAGAGAAAGAGAGAGAGAGAGAGAGAGAGAGAGAGAGAGAGATACTAAACGTAAGCAGCTTTTATATTGAGTAGTAGGATTATGATTCTTTTCCTTTTGATTTCTCTACATGTACTAGGTTCTTCTAACGAATACAGAATGAAAACAGTTAAAGTTTGAGGGTGGAGAAGCAGAGAAGTCATAACCACTGGGGAGGAGAAGAAAAATAAAGACCTTCATTTTTTTTTTTTTTTTTTTTATCTAAGATTCTTTTTTGCCCAGGTATTTGGCCCTCCTCCAAGGACATGTATGTTTTAAGTTCCTGTCTGTCTCTGAGAACATAGAGTTAGCTGCAAGATCAACTGGGCCCAGGCATCCGCCGAGATCTGTGCAGCCTGCTGCAAAGCACAGGACTTCTAAGCACTATGGACATGTGGGGCAGGATGCTCTTTCACCCATGGCAACTGTAGATGAAGGGATGCTAGCCAGCCTGACCAAGGCAAACATGGCCCTGGCAGCACTTACCCTTCTCCCCCATTCCCTCTGCCTTGCTAAAAAATGTTAGATTACGTTCCTAAAGCTAAGCTTCACTGTCCATTCCCTTATTTGACCACTTCCTCCTCCTGAGGTTGACTACAAGGTCCAGTTATCAAAAGTATTGAGGTCCAGCAATCAAAAGCCTCCTCTGGGCCACCTTAATTAACATGCCCAATTAAAATTAAACATCTCATCCTAAGACAGGGTTTCCTAGTTTACCTTTATAAACTGGGTTTCCTATGGACCACGTCTGTCTCCTCTCTATCAGGAGGCAGTCCTTTGTCCCCAGAGACAAATATCCTCCACCCTCTCCCTTGTTCCCTTCCCCTTCTCCCTCCTTCTCTGTCTCCTGACCTATGTCCCTCTGGGGCAAATAAATCTACTTTGTGCTGAGAACTTGGTCTTGGGTGTCCTGAGCTGACTCGAGGCTCCCTACTCACCAGACCTCAGAGCACCTGCTTCTGGTTGATTCGGTAAAAGGTGGGGTCTCTAGTAACAAATGTTCCTGAGGGCTCACTGTAGACACCACAGTCGAGCATAACGACAGCATTTGGGAGAGTAGATCGAGCTGAAGGTGGCAGTGATTTGTGGGATCAGCAAGTTCTGATCTAAAGTCTGAGGGTGACCAAGAGGTCCCCAAACATGCTAGGAAAACAGGAGAGTCCATGGAGCAGAGATCAAGACTGGATGACTGGAGATCATTTGGACTGCTTTGTGGGACTAGAGTTCATGAATCCCAGTCTCCTTCTGTCTGTTTCCTCAAGGCAAGAACTAGGTCTATCACCTATTCATCTTGAATAGGGAGCTAACAATATTTAAAACATTAAGCATTTTGGAGATAGGGATAGGGCAAAAGAGCTCCAGATTTCTTAGGGGAGTTAGTGAATCCCTCTGAATCTGTTTCACAATCTGTAAAATGGGTGCAATGGTTCTGCTGGTGCAGAGGTTCTACGAAGAGTAGTATTCTAAAACCTCTCGCCCAGTGCTCATCACACGCCAGGTGTCACCTAAATCATGGCTGCCAATAACTCAGTTGCTGTGCACTGTGCTTAGACACTGGTGCATATGGCCCATTACCTCCTCATCACAGTCTGTCTGTCTATGTGTCGCCATCCCATTTTATACATGAGAGCGAGCATAGATGAAGGAAGCTTAGGGACTGCTTAAAATCACATGGCTGGGAAGTAATAGACCTCATGAAAAAGAACTCGCTGTCTTGTGTGCCACTCCGCATTGCCCCTCCAGCTGTCAATGCAGTCACTGTCAGTGTATTATGACCAGTGTATTCTAGAGTCTACACACTGTTGTGTGTATTCTGTAGTACATCATGAGTGGACACCGATGTGACAGCATGAATCTGCACACATGTATCATCACACAGAGCCTGTCAGTGAGGTATCTACACGCACACCCAGATGCCTCTCTGGGTTGAAATCAAGATGCCAGTCGGGAGTTGGGTCTCATACCAGGCTTAGTTCCTCTCCTAAGGACACTGGCAGTGGCAAGAACTTAAGGACTGCAGTGCCCACAGGTGCCACAGTCCCTCAGCATGTGACATCCAGGGCAGTTGTAGAAACCTGGGGTTTTGCTTCCATAGAGTCAGCAGACACATGGCCGTCTGAATCCCTCTTCCTCACTCTTTTCTCCGTTCATGTGACCTGGGCAAGCACTCCATCTTAAAAACCACCAACAGATTGTGGATTTCACGACATGACCTCTGGTCATCAGCAGACATGACCGCTGGTCATCAACACTTGCTCATTGATGGGCTGCGTCTATGCTCCAATCACTACCTCTGGTCCCTTGGTCCCTCCTCTGTGTGAATAGGCAGGAGGTTCCCTCTCTGTAGAGGAGATGCTGAAGAAGCCTACCTCCAAATGCAGTGGACTGATCCTAGTTTCCAGTCAGTGCCACTTGTGGAAATGCACAACTTCTGACTTCTCAGCCCCAGTTTGACCTCCCCCACCCATTCTCCTCCCTACTATGCTCTCTGGTTTCCCCCTGAAAATTCCTGTGTTCTTACAAGCATGCCAAGAAACTTGCACTCAGGCCATCTGGACAAGTAATCCCAGCGTGAAAATATCCTGGTGCTCAGACTTCCAGGGCCAAAGGGGTTTTGATCTGAATCACCCACAGAGGCCCACCCTTCTAACAGCCTCGTGTTTCTGAAAGGAGGGAAATTAAGCTTCAATCAAAAAGCAAACAAAGAATTTCACCCTGATGTACATTATTTCACATCTGACGTCTGTTTAAAAAAAAAAAAAACTTAACATTTCAAAGTAACCAGTGACAAGTGAGCAAGCCAGGATGTAGCAAATTAGCTGCACCGTGTATGTGTATTAGTTTAAAGGCTAAAAGGTAAAAGTCCTTCAGAAGCAAATATTCAAACAGCATGATCTTTTTTTATAACCAGAATACTGTGGGATAAAGCTGGGGAGACAGACCAGTCAAGGAAAAAAAATAGGACCAAAGTTTGATCCCCAGAATCCATTTTTTAAAATAGGCCAGGACGAAGCTGGAGGAATGGCTCAGCAGTGAAGAGCATTGTCTGCTCTTCCAGAGGACCTGGGTTTAATTCCCAGCGCCCATGTGGCAGCTCGCAGCTGTCTGTAACTCCAGTTCCAGGGGATCTGATACCCTCACACAGACATATATGTGGGCAAAACACCAATGTACATAAACTAAAACTAAAATCCTAATTTAAAGAAAAAGTAGGTTAGGAGAAGCTGGGAAAGAGAAGCCTGAGACTTGCTGGCTGGCTAGCCCAGTCTGTTTAACCAGTTCCAAGCCAGTGACAGACCCTGTGTCAAAAAGTAGCTCCAAAGAATGAGACCTGAGGTTTCCCTCAACACAAAAACACAAGCACACATACAAACAAATGAATGCACACACACAAACACACAAACACACACACACACACAGTCCTTAGCCACAATGTTCTCCACAACCCAGCTTATCCTCCATTAATTCTGAGATCCTTCATCTATTAGTTATTCTTTCCTTGGGCAGAGGCTGCAAGTTCCATCCCCCTTACCCCCACCCCAACCCCTGTCACACAAGGTTAAACCACAATAGGACCTCTACTATTTTGACATGTACCTAGCCTTTAGTTAAATCTATCACTCAGTAAAACCCATGAGGGCAAGATCCACCCTGCCCCATACACACACACACACACACACACACACACACACACACATCGGCTTCTGGTCGTTATCCTGTTTCTATCCTCATTATATGGCCAGAGCCTGCTGCACAGAGATGAGTTCAGTGAAAACATGGGTACCATCCACACAAAGGATGACTTCTGTTTTTTTTTTCCTTTGCGTGGACAGGTCCATTCACATATTAAAAACCCCAAAGGTGTTCAGTTATTTACCTTACATTAAGCCACACCCCCTGAGCCCTGCCTTCCCCACCCCACCCCACCCCGCCACAATGAGACCGGCTTTGGGGTTGACATAACTGGAGCAATAGGGACTGAAGAAGTCACAGACACACGTACAGAAAACTGAGACTGGGAAAGCTGCAAGCTCTGAGGAAACACACCAGCATCCCAGAAGCTCAGCGAGTTTAATGTATACATCTTAATCAAGGGGGAGGGCTTATTGCAGACCAATGAACAGGAGGTGGGTTCAGGGTGAGCATATTACAGGAGGCAGGTTTAGTTCTTCTAGCTGGGAGGTCTCTGTTGGGGAGCAGCCTCAGGCTGTGCTTCCTGAAGGAGGAAGCTGTAGATGTTCTTTTTCACACTGGTCAATCTTCCACCAGAGAAAGGCTTTGTCCTGACCCTGGCGCCTGACCCAGGGAAAGTCTTTGCCAGTCTCGTAGGTCTGAGGCTTTGGGGTGTTTGACATGGCCATGCTCATGTCAACAACCTACATCACCACGACTTCATCTTCCCCCAACACTTTGTCTCCTCTAAAGCAACAAAGTCCAGGCCTGCTGCCTCTCTAAATAATCAGTTTCTCCAGTCTCTTTGCAGAGATATGTGCATCTGTGTATCTGTACATATGTCTATCTGTGCAGAGATAATTCATCTCTGTGCACCCAGCTCTGTTGGGCCCCATTTCGGCCCAGTTTGGGCCTTGTTGACAAACGGAACCTGGCTCGAGTTTCTGCAGCCTTGTGGTAAAACATAAGCCTGGCTCGAGTTTTGAGACCTATCTCAGTCACTTCTGTATTGGAGTGACTCAACAAGACCCGTTTGGCCCTGCCTCTGCCCGCCGTTGCTAATGTAGAGCTTTGCCATTGGCCCTGTCAGTCACCCCTACCCTCTGTCACCCTTCCTTGCCTCCTACGTCATCTCACCCCACCAAAAATTCCCCTCCCTATGCTCCGAATTTATATAAGTGAGAGACTGAAGCAATAAAGTTGAATTCCTGCTTCAACAAGATGCCGCCCACCCCCGGCCCAGTATGTTTCTTTTGGGCCATTGACACTCACCATCCCGCTCAGCCCTGGAGGGACCCAGCAGGGCTGGGATGGGGACCACTCTCCTCTCTCCTGGACCTGCCGACAAGGAGCTGACACAGCTCTGTCCAGATCTTGAGGCCAGATAGGGGCGGGATAATGGTATGTCCACAGGGACCCTTATGTGAGATATATATGTGAGAGATATGTGCATATATCACATTCGGTAGCACATTGCATATGCTGTTTTCCTCACTTAATTATAAAACTGAAACTAAGTCCACCCGAGGACATAAGTGTCCTCATCTTTTCAACACTTTCTAGAAAGGGTCGGCATACATCTGTGCAAATCCATGTAACCCTTCACCCATGGGTGAGACAGCTATTCCTGTTCTGTGGCTGGTTTACCAAATGCTACTCATTTGCCACCTATCTATCATGTATCAACTCATCTGATTTTTATATGCTTTAAAATGCATTGAATGTCGGATGTTGCGGTATACACCCTTAATCCCAGTACTTGGGAGACAGAAGCTGGCAGATCTCTATGAGTTCAAGGCCAGCCTGGTCTATATAGTGAAAGTTTCAACACAGTCTGAACTGCGTAGAGAGACCCTGTCTTAAAACAAAATAAAATATACATTGACTGTGTGAGACCATGTATTCAATTGCCAGTGCTGTTAAAAACAGTCACACAAACATCAAAGTAAGTTGAAGGCATCGCTACTTTCAGCATGGACACTGTCGGTTAGATTCCACATCTGTTTGCCACCCCTGTTCCCAGTTTTTTTAACTTTTTCTGTGAAATACAGGTAGAATAACGTGTACAGAGTAAATATTTTTTCTGAGTTTTGACAAATGCATCAATCTTTTTTTAAAGATTTATTATTTATTTATATGCATACGGTGTTCTGTCTGCATGTACACCTGCAGATCAGAAGAGGGCTCCAGACCTCATTACAGATGGTTATGAGCCACCATATGGTAGCTGGGAATTGAACTCAGGACCTCTGGAAGAGCAGCCAGCTCTCGTAAACTCTGAGCCATCTCTCCAGCCCTAAATGAACCAATCTTAAATCCAAAACTCACTGAGCTTTAGAGCTTTGGTGTACATTATTTGGTAGAGTGCTTGCCTACTGCACAGGAAGCCCTGGATTTGAGGATAGCCTGGGCTACACAAGACCTCGTCTCAAAAGTGTAAAGAAGTAAAACAGAAATCCACTGAGTTTTATCAGAAAATGTATTTTGTGCAACCCCACACCTGTCTAGATCTGGATGATTAAGGTCACCCACAGAAACTGCCAGTGCCTTGAAGGATCAGTCCCCAGCAGTGTACTCTCAGGGGCAGCGACTCTCTTCCTGCCATAAAACAGCCCTCCCTGTTCTCAGATTTCCTGTGAGTGAAAGCCCATAGGTTCACTCTTGTTTTTTAGATTCATTCACATCCTTGAGTGTATCCATCCTTGCTCCTTTGAATTTTGAGAATTCATGTTCCCTAACACTTCCAGTTTGCTTACCCCTCCTTCCAGTTGAATGACTGTGGGTTCCATCTGCAATGATGAATATCTAGGCTGTTTGTTCCTTCCACACAGACTGCAACCTTCTATGTGGATTGTGGCTGTAGGCTGAACTGTCAGCTTGCAGCTATCACCACAGTGATGATGGCCCTTGCTTTTGGATTCTCAGATCTCAGAGGAATATTGGGATTGTGACACAGCAGCTTTACTTAAACTGGCAGGTGACTGTCCAGGCACCCTATGGAAATGAGAACTGGGAATTACCAGATCAGTCATTTCCCAGTCTGCCGGGAAGGGCATTAGGTCACACATTTGCTTGGCGCTCCAATGCTTGGGTTCCGTTCAGCTTTCAGCTGTGCGGTCGGTCACAGAGAACAAATTCCTACTGGAGGTTTAGACCGCTCTGGAGGTAGGGATCATTTTGTGCACATTCCTCTGGTTTCCCACTAAACCTTTTGTTTCTGGCAGGCTTTGTCCCCAGGACCTTGCTGCAGACAGGCTGCTGGCTTTGCTAGGTCCTCAGCTTTTGTTCAGGAACTCCGATCCTGAGAAGTCTCTGGGTTTCATTAGATAAGCTCTCCGCAGCCCCCCTCCCTTTTTCACACCCATTATCCCAGGCTCTGGAAGGTGGTGATATGTTCTCCTTACTTTCCCTGGTCTCTCTTTTATTTCCCACTGATAAATGGCAAAAGCAGCTGTGGGGTTTGCTTTGAAGGCTCTGATGGACGAGCATGATGAATCGGCGATGGCTCACAGCAAATGAATCCCATAACACAGCGAGGGAAGGAGGGGAGAGCGGGAAGCCAGCTCCCAGCTTTACGTTTTTCAGACTCGCCTTAAAAGCCAGCAGCTCTTTTAATCTCCTTCCAGTTTCTTCGGTGTCTCCGCATATGTTTAAAAGAAGGAGAGCGAGAGAGGGTTTGTGGATATAAACAGGGGATTCCATTCTTCAGCCCAACTCTGAGCACATACTGTCATTCAGAGCTCGCTGAAATAGCTAAGAAACCACTTCAAGGCCCCTCAGAAACAACTGGGCAGCCCCCAGGAAGAGGGACAGTGGGGAAACCAAGTGACAGACTTGAAAACTGAATTTCGAACAAGAGGAGTGACTAGCAAAATCCAGCTGCCGCAGCTCAGAGCCACAGACCCTTTTAAAGAAGGGACGCCAGCCCCAGAGCTGCTTAGCTGTAAAAATGGTGAGCTTTAACAGGTTGGAAGCAGGATTTGTTTTTGAACCCAAGAAAAATAAGAACAGTGGTTCCATGGCCTGTAGTGTTTTCTAAACTTAAAGGGACAAAGAAAATAAACTGCTTCTGTTGGGACCAGGACCGAGAAACTCCAAGACCGCTTTTGAAATTCAAGAGATACTTAATAGAGAAGAAAGGTCTGGGAGAGTGGATGGTTCCTTTGTTTCTGAACAAGAGGGGCCCTCTTCCTCCCCAGATGGAAAGCCATTCAAAGGAAATCATTAAAGAGTATCCCTTTCTGCACAGCTTAGAGGCTGGCCATACATGCAAACCCAAGTGTAGAATTGATGCAATTACCCAAATAAGAAGGGCCAGAGAGGAAAGAAGGGGCAAAACCGAGGTTTAACTCTTCTGCTAATTTGCTAGGATACTTCCATTGGCTAACATACTCAAGTCTACCCTCTCCCCAACACACACCCCCACCCCATCATTGCAAAAGAGATATTTAGTACTTTCTAAATTCATACTTTGAGAAAGAGGAAATATCAAATGGTACCCAAGACTACTGAGTGACAGGAAGCAGAATCCAGGTTTAATTTATTAGAACATTTCTGGCCAACAGTTCTGAGATAATCGCCTGGGTCCCAGGACTGGAGTTCTGAAATAGGCCCCGCCAGCTCCATGCTCGCTAATAATCCTTATTCAACAGAGTGATGGAGTACTGGACAAATGACAGCTGCTTTTCAAACCCCTTGCTCTGGGTCATCTGCTTTCATCTTTACCTCTTCCCTGAGGAGAGTCTGACACCTCTCCCCCCAGGAGAGCTTAATGAATAAAGTTGGACATCTTTAAAAACAGGTCACGCAGCCCTTCGAAGGTGAATCAAAAGCACAGGGCCATGGTTTGAAAGGAAACATACAGTTGAACAGCGAGGATGGCTCAGTGGATAAAGTATTTGTCCTGCAAAAAGGGTTTGGGTCTCCAGAAACCAGGTTACAAACTGGGAAGGCATGGCAGCCACCCATAATCCCAGCATACATGAGAGACAGAGATTGAGAACCTATTTGGTCAGGACAAGCTGACCAAATAGACTAGCTAGAGTGTGTAAAGTCTAAGTTTAGACAAAGACCCTGCTTCAATAAATAAAGTAGAGAGAGGTTGAGGAAGACACTAATATCAATCTTAAGCCTCCATACACTCACATACAAACACTCATACAGGCACACACATACACATGTACACACATGTACAAGCACGCACAAATGCACACATGCATGCACATTGTCCTCTGACCCTAGATGCACTCCATTGGCTTTCCTGAAAATGTGGATCAACTGGGAACTCTGGAGGATTCCACAGCAACTGGTGCTCATTCATTTCCTCAGCCCCTCACAGTTAAATACTAGTGTCGGTCATGATGAACAGAAGCGGGGAAGCCAGAGGAGTGCCTGCGTGCACTGTAGACTGTACGACTTGTCGAAGTCCAGTTACAGGGCTGGCAGTGTTTCCATAGGTTTGGAAATGTTAAATGATTAGACAATTTCTCCCATTTCTATCATAGAATTTGACAGAGTACCTGGATATTGACTACACAGAGCCCTAAAGAGTGTGTGTGGGGTTGGTTTTTTTTGTTTGTTTTGTTTTGTTTTGTTTGTTTTTAATGAGATAACTTCATCTGAGTCTTTCTAACTGAATGTACTGAGATTAAAGGTGTCTCACCCAGCAAGTATGTATTGAGCAACTGCCCTGTAAGAGTGTGTGGTAGGCTCTGCAGATGCATTTATACATATGAGACGCATTGCCCCTTTTGTGTATGTAATACAGTAAAAGCTAACTTCAGACATATCCTCAGATAAAAATACAGTTACCCACTGAAGTAAGTCCTGTGAAGGGAAGAGATCTTCAAGAAAAAGAGACCACACAAAATCGTAATTTGAGTGCACTGCCCCAGGAATGGCAGACCAACCATTAGGGCATGGGTTCTCAATGTAGGGGTCTCAACCCCTTTAGGGGCTGCACATCAGATATTTGCATTGTGATTCATAGTAGTAACAAAATTACAGTTATGAAGTAGCAACAAAATAATTTTATGGTTATGTTGAACTGTTTTAAAGGATAATAACATTAAGAAGGTTGAACTAGGGGCCGAGATAAGTAAACCAATTGAAACTAATAAAAGGTCTTCCTGGCAGAGGCTAGCAAAGATCCAGAGGCTGGAGAATGTGGGTGACCCTGGGAACTTGATGCTAGTATGACTGGTGCCAGCAGAATGGGGATACTACACCCAACATCAGGAGATGATCACATAGCAGAAAGCTGGAAGGACCAAGAATAGCAGAGCTTTTACAGCTTAGAGCTCTCTGAGGACAAGGAAGGACTGTCTTGCAGGTGTCAAGTAAGGAAGTAGCATCATAAGATCCATATGTGCTTGTTTACTTACCTGGTATATGTGGTACATGTATAAGTATACATGGATTCATGTGTGTGTGTAGGTAGGTAGATATTGATGTCAGGGATCCTCCTTTATGACTCTTTATTTTATCTATGATCTTTCACTGAACCTGGAGTTCACCAATTCAGCAAGACTGGCTGGGCAAGAAATTCCAGAGATCACCCTGACTCCACCTCCTCAGGACTAGGATTATAGGCACATGCCACCATCCCAGCTTCTTAGTGGGGTCAGGGTCTAAACTTAGATTCCCATGTTTGTGCAGCAAACAGTTGCCACCTGAGCCAGCTCCAAGCGCTTCATTTGAAAGAGATTCACTCAAATTCAACACTGGAGACTGATTGGGCAGAGCAAATGCAGACTCAGGGAGGCTGACCAAAGGCTACTGCAAGGACCAGGTAACAGTTGAGAGTAGCTCAGGCTCTGGTAGATACTGTAACGATGCTGACTACTTAGAAGGAGCTGAAAAATGAACATTATCCCATCATTCTTTCCATCTTCATAGAGACAGAAGGCATCTCTATATAACAAAAATAACATCTTAGAGACTGTCCATTTAAGTCAACCAAATAAAGTAATTCATACCCTACACCCACCTATCTGGATTTTATTTTTAGGAGGAAGGATTTCCTAGACATTCTGGTTAGCTGTTCTCAGCACAGATGTTGACTGAGAGAGCTTGCCCTTCTATATGTTGACACTGGCATTAAAAAAGCATAAAGAGACTCATAGATCAGCTGTCGCCCTTCAATCCGGCTGTTGTAAAAGACTCTACAAGTGCCCTACATTAGACCACAGAACCACTGTGAGCATGTCTACACGGGAGAAACTATCCACCACAGTCCACACCTCATGTTGCGTCTCTGCATCTGTCTGCTGACCACTCTGACTCACGAGGAGTTCCATCCTCCATGCACAGTGCCACTGTTGCCTGACCCATATTAATTCTTTGATTACACCTGTGAACTGAGCATTTGGGAGCTTTGCTCATCCTCAGCAAAGTCAAAGAACAAACAACAAACTGTTTATACCATGTTGTCTTCACTTAAGTTGAAGCTCTTAGCTGGACACAGTCCAAAAGTTGCTTTCAGTTGATTTGTGAAAGCTTGCCATTTTGGAGGTCAAGGGTGTATGTTCTGTTTCCAATAACAAATGTCCACAATGTTTTCTGTTTATTTGGGCTTGATTTGGGTATTGGTTTGGTTTGGTTTGGTTTGGTTTGGTTTGGTTTGGTTTGGTTTGGTTAGAACAGGGTCTCATGTAACCCAGGCTTCAAACTCATTGTGTGCTCAAGAACAATCTTGAACTACTAACTCTACTGCCTCTACCTCCTAAACTCTGGGATTAAAGGTATTCACCCTCATATTCAGTTTATACCATGCTTGGGATGGAACCCAAGTTTCATGCATACTAGGCAAGCACATTCCACACTGAGCCACATCCCCAATCTCATACCCGTATTTATGAATGGGCCATCACAAGTTTCAGTGCAGTCATAGCAACACTACAGTAGTAATCCTTCCTAAGTTACACCCGAAACCCCCAAGAATCAAAGGGACTTATTTCATCTTAATGTGCTGCTCAGAACTTACTTGTAAGTTTAAGATTGTATATTCTATTTTAAGATTTTTTTACAAAACATTAATAACACTTTTTTTCCTGTATGAGAGGATGAACATTTGGTGGAGCTAAATAATTTCTCTCTAAAGTTATACCAGCTGGGTCTGTGTGCACATTGAAATGCATAATAATGAAGACAATTATCTGAAGCCAAGAGCTGAGATAAGAGTCTGAATTACATCCAGAGTTCCTGCATTCCTGTCTCATTCTGTTTGGCTGGTGGTCCGCCTTTCTCGTTTCTTTATTCTGCAGTTTGTAGTGAAATATACATAATACACAATGTACCATTTACACCAAATATCCATTTCTGTGGCCTTGAATGCACAGGTCATTCCCACCATCCTATTCTAGAACATTCTCTCACTCCATAGGGAAATGACCATCAAGGAAAACGTGTCCATCCCTCCTCTCCTCATCATGGCAGCCTCAGCCTTATTTTCTAGCTCTGTAGTTTTGACTATCCTAGAGTCTTTCTATAAGTAGGATTATCTGACACGAGTCCTCTGTGTCTAGTTTATGGCACTTGCACTTCTTCTCAAAGTCCATCTGTCTTGTAGCATGTGTCACAACATCTTTTTTGTGTGACTAAAAAGTATATCATACAACATGCTGCTTTGGGTTTCTCTGTTCATTAATGGGCATCATGAGGTCATTTCTACCTTTTAGCTCCTTGAAGTAATGCTGCCTCTAGTCAATGTTTAACTGCTTGAGCAAAATCTGTTTCCCAGCAGCTGTTCCATTTTACAGTCCCACACAACAATACCCAAGGTTCCCAGCTCCTTACCAACACTGGTTATGTCTCCAGTCTTGGCATGTTAAGTCATCACAGTTTGCTTACATATCACCTCTTCTTTGTTCTTTTTGTTTCCTAAAAAAGGCAGTCTCCAATATGACCTCAGACTCTTTATGTAGCTGAAGATGATGGTAATCTGATTCTCCTGCCTCTAACTTCCATGTGCTAGATACAGGATTGCACAAGCCAGTTTGTTGGATGCTGAAGATGCAACTCAGGGTTTTATGCATGCTCTGAAAGCACTCTATCAAGTGAGCTAGCTGCTTTTGTTTGTTGGGGGTCTTGTTTTTGTTTTGAGATAGCATCTTGCTATATAGCCCAAATTCGCCTCAAACATGCAAGCCTTACCTGTCACGGCCTCTTGATTATTGAGATTGCAGGTACGAACCACCACACCCAACTCTGCCTGGTCATCTTGACAGAATAAACTGATCAGCAGTCATTATGACTGAACTGGTAACAAATTTTCATTAAGGCAAAATGTATGCGGGGGGTGGGGGAGGTGGTGATGATCATGCAGATCCAGTCTGAAAACACTGAAAGGGAACACAGCCAAGTGGTAGAGAGCACTGGTCTCTGGTGCTGGTTCAAACCCCAGCTCTGTACTGACTCCCTATGTCTGAATGACCTGTCACAATGGAAAGATAATTCCAATACAGCTTTCTCCTAAGTCATACGGATGCTGGGGCTTGTTCAAAAGCCCTGAATTTGACTCCTAGCACCATATAAACCAGACATGGAGTGGCATATCTGTGGTCCTGAGAACAGGAAGGTGTAGGAAGGACAATCAGAAGTTCAAGATCATCCTTGGCTTCGTAGAAAGTTGTAGGCCAGCCTGGGATTCGTGAGACCCTGTCACAAACAAAAGACAAATAACAAAAAAATAAGAGAGAGAGAAATACAGAGAAAGAGAAGAGGAAAGAAAAAGAGAAGAGGAAGAAGAGGAAGAGAGAGGAGGGGAAAAAGAAGAGAGGAAGAAGAGGAGGAGAGAGAGAGAGGAGGGGAAGACAAATGTTGTAAGCATAGTGTCTCTAAATATTAGCTTAAGTAACATCAGCCCAGTCAGCTTCTAGGAACCACATGAATGAAGACTCTAGGCTGCTGGGTCAGAACCTTGGTGGGGGTGCCATCTGTGTTTTTAATAAGCATGGAGTGCTCTCAGGATCCCCACCTAGAAGACATTTGTCAACCCGGCTCCAACTCACAGACACCTTCACCTTTAGGTTTCATTTGTCCTTTGAGCAGGTCAGGTCCCAAGAGGGGACCTATTTATGTCTAAAGTTGTAAAACTCCTTGAAACCTTCAGTTATCAGAACTAATGGCCTCTGAGGACAGGAAGATGATTCCTTGAGAGGAATTTGAAGTTTTTCATTTCCTAGGTTTGGTTCAGCACTTTCTTCTTCCCAGAGCAAAAGGATAGAATTTTTCTTCCCTGAAAAATTAAAAAAAAAAAAAAAAAAAGACAAAGTGTCACATTTTTTGTACCCAACTGCAGAAGCTGTAAAACCTAAAAAGCCACATTTTATTTTGGCAAAAGAATGATCTTAAACTACCTCTAATACAGGCACAGCCCTGTGGCTAATCACCTGGTCATAACAGGTCTCTAGACAAGTGGGTGGCTGGCGTAGAGAAAACACACAGCCAAAGAAGCAGCTTCTCTCGTGGCCTCAAAGGGCGAGGAAACATCCTGTTTGCAGAAAACGGTTAGATAATCTGGGAGCACTTGTGAAATCCTCTCACCTTTGACATTACACAAGTTGCTTCAGAAGGGCTAGACAGACGGCCCAGTCCATAAAGGGCTCCTGCGGCCATGAGAACCTCTGTTAACTCTCCTGAATGGATGGAAGAAACCAGGTGTGGCATTGTCCTTCTAATCAGCTCTGGGAAGGCAGAGGTGTGCTGATCCCTAGGGGCTGCTGGCTAGCCAACTTAGGTGAACAAAGGAGTTCCAGGTAAAAAAAGAGAGAGACTCTGTCTCAACTTGAAGAATGATACTTGAGGCTAACCTTTGACCTCCACATGCACATATGTGTGCACCTGTAAACACCCATGAACACATATGCACACACTAATATTTTTATCTTTTAAGATTTACCTGTAGTTATCTGTATGATGGTGTGTTGTGGTGGGTGTGTGTGTGTGTGTGTGTGTACATGTGGGATGTACCTGTGAGAGTTAAGTGCCGGGAGGAGCTGGAGGAATTGGATCCCACCCCTGCATGCCCAGAGCTGTAGCTACAGGGAGTTGTGAGCCACCTGACATGAACGCTGGAAACTGAACTTGGTCTTCTACAAAAGCAGGAGGTGCTCTTAACCCCTCCAACTCCCCAGTCCCACAAACCATGTTTTTTTGGTTTCTGCAAGTGTGTGCATTTAGCTCTCGCAGAGGATGCTGGGTGTCTTATTTTATCACTCTCTACCTTAAAACAATTTTTTTTTTAAAAAAGAAAGAAAAGAAAGAAAGAAAAAACTCTCACAAGACTGTAGAGTACAAGAATAGGAAAAGCTAGGAATATGGCCAGGGATAGAGTATTGGCCTGGCATATTTGAAACTATGGTCCCATCCTAGCTCTGGAGAGAGAGAGAGAGAGAGAGAGAGAGAGAGAGAGAGAGAGAGAGAGAGAGAGAGGAAAAAAGGAAGAATGAGAGGAGGAACACAAGGAGGAGGGGGAGCAGTGAGAGAAGGAGCAGGAGGAGGGGAGAAAGAAGGGGGGAGGAGAAAGAGGGTGGAGGGGAGGAGACTTTATTTGGGCCATCCTTGCTTTTAGAAACATGCTGGTTTCATCAAGCTCCCACTGGAAAAGACATCAGTATTTCCACTCCACTGAGAGAGGAAGTGGAACCAGAATGTCAATGTGAAGATTTTCTTCAGGAAAAGCTGGGAGAGCTATAGGAAAGGAACAAGAGCTTTTCAAATGTGAGTCCTGGAGTCAGTTTTGGAAGATGCTTCATTCTGAACAACTGCAAATAGTAGGAATATTCTGCACTGAAAGCAATGCCCAGAGACATACCAGTGATGGCTCACCAAGATTCCCCAAAGGCCCCACACTACAGAGTAGCTATCAGAGGTACAGAAGCTAACGGAGAAAGTGTAATCTTCCTAGCAGGAGCTTTCGGGAAAGCCTGCGTTTCATAAACACGCTACAATTCTTTCAGTGTCCTGTATCTCACACCAGCACCCTCAGGATCCAGAAGCACTCAGAATATAAAAAGTATCAACCATCTCTCTGAGAGTTTCCAGAGGCCAGGCACTATGGAAGTCTTCATGTATGGTGCTCTTTGAGTGCTCACAGTTCTAGGAAGCGATCTCTTACACAAGTTAGAACAATAAACCTGGCTCCTTTGTCCATTCAAATGACTAGTCATTGAGCACTTGTAGCTCAGGATCTCTGGACACAGTGATACAGAATGGACAGGGTAGACTCGGAAGATGTTCAACAGTTAAGAGCACCTGGTTTTCCAGGTCTGGATTCGGTTCCCAACATCTACATGGCTGTTCACAACTATCTGTAACTCCAGTTCCAGGGGATCCTATGTTCTCTTTTGGTCTCCAAAGGCACCAGGCATGTGTCTGCTGCACATACATGCATCATATAGTCGAAATACTCATTCACATAAAAATAAAATAAATACATCTAGAAAGGAAGAAAGAAAGGAAGAAGGAAGAAAGGAAAGACATGCTGGCAAAATGGCTCAAAGAGTTAAAACTTGTTGCTCAAGCCTGCTGACCTAAGCGGAGACTACAACCTATGGCAGAAGGAGAGAATTGACTCGTGAAAACTGTCTTCTGACCTCCATATGCACTCATGGTACACAAAGGCCTATACTTCGTATAAACACAAGAGAGAGAGCAAATAAAATTTAAAACAAGCAAGAAAAATGGAGAAGAAAGGTTGTAAAGTGATAAATAGCCCCCGAACAGTAGTGTCTGTATGGTTATAGCTGGGTGACATTCTTATGAAGGCAAGCCTGTAACAGGGCATGCATCAGTGATTGACAAGTGTTTGGGTCAGGGAAGGTGATATGAGTAGGTGGACCACGAAAGATTCTTAGGATAGTTGAAATGGTACTTTATAAAGCTGTAATGATGGCTCCATCCTACTAGGTATTTGTCAGAATTCACACCTAGACTGAGGCCTAACGTGAACTAGAACTTGACTGAGATTGTTATCAACACCGTGCTTGTCGTTGCAACAAACATCCTACATTAATGCAAGATCTTTTTGGTTTTCTTTTTATTTTTAAAGACTTTATGTTTAATTTGTGTGTGTGTGTGTGTGTGTGTGTATGTATGTTGGGGATATGTACACATGAGTCTAGATGCCCTCAGAGACCAGAGGTATTGATGCCCCTAGAGCTAGAATTTTAGGTGGTTATGAGCCGCTCAGCATAGATCCTGGGAACCAAGTTCAGGTCCTCTGTAAGAGTAATATGTGCTCAGAACCACTGAGCAAATCTCTAGCTCCATGAGATTTTAATACAGTGAGTTTCTCTTGTTTAAAATGCATGGAACCAGTATTTCAAACTTCAGAGTTTTCCAGTTTTCAGAATATTTGCATATACATAATGAGATGTCCTGAGGATAGACATCAAGTCTAAACATGAACTTCATTTCTGTTTCACACACCTTTTATGCATAGCCTGAAGGCCATTTTTAGCACACCTGTGTTTTGACTGTAACCCACCACATGAGGTCAGGTGTGGAATTTTCCACCTGTTGTATCCTGTCAGAGCTCAGAAAGTTTCAGACTTCGGAGCATCTGGGATCTTGAATTTCCAAATGAAGGTTGCTCAGCCTTCAGTAGATTTAAACCAGGGAAGTTGGGGCCTGGAGAGGTTCTCTCCTTTCCACCTAGTTTTCTGAAAACCTAAAGCTGATCCAAATATGAAGTTCCTCCATTTAAATAGGGAAGGGGGAGGACCACAGCCCTCACAATGACAAGGGTTTTCAGAGTTCAGTACAAATTAGAACCAAGGAACCACACTGCAGAGATGGCTTAGCAGGTAAGAGCAAATGTTGCTCTTCCAGAGGACCTGAGTTCAGTTCCCAGAACCCACATCAGGCAACTCACTTCCGACCTGTGACTTCAATTCCAGAGGATTCAGCATCTTCTGGTCTCCACAGATATATGGCATGTTAGTACAACACACACACACCAACCACCCACACACACACACACACACACACTGAACCAAAGCCATGCCAAGCTAGAGAGTCTTTGTAGACACACAAGCCAATGACTGTGTGTGCTGATAGCGTGCATAGGGCTAACCTCTAAGGAAGTGACTTTGCAGCAGAGACCTAGAAGAGCTACCACATGAAACCCTTGTGTGGAGATCCTGTGAAAGCAGAACTTGGGGACAAAAAGGCCACAGAGCTATCAGATGGGGGGATTGACTTTGTCTCGTGGTCCCAGTACCTCTGTTTTAAATGGCTACTCCTTCAATATTGAACCTCACTCTTTTTTTAACATTCCACTCCATCCCCTTCCCCATGGTGTGACTGGATAATGTAAACATTACTTAAAATGGGAATGAATTCTTTCATGTCCCTGGCAAGAAGTAACAACTCCAGTCTTCAATTAGCAGGGAAGATTCCAGGGTTTTATTTCCCCAACTCTCTCTACAATTGAGGGAGTGAAGGAGGCTGTTTTGTCATTTGGCAGAAAAGGTCATCTATTCATTGCCCAGAAAGCATGAACACTTCTTCCTCAGCAAGTTCTTCTCAAGCTCATCTCTGCACTGTGAGAGAAGTTCCTGTGCTCTTTGTAAGTACTTGGGATGCAGAGCTAACTGTGATATATGCATTGTGCTAATATTAACCATAGCTTCAAGTCTCTGTGTGGATAAAACATGATATCACAGATGTACAGAAATGCATGCCGGCAAAGAGATAGCCATTCACCACCATTATTTCCTTGGTCTGCTTAAAGAATTTACACATTCTTTGAGGTACTCCTTTTCCTGAAAGGGGAAAAAAAAAGTTCAATGTGTTTCATCCATATGAAAAAGCATTTTCAGAACTTAAGAACACGGCATGTAAAGAAGAGAGAGGTGAGTGTGTTATTTTCAATGGAAAAAAACAGCTGCTTGGGTCAGATAGAAACCAGATGGGAAAGAAAGAATCAGAAGAGAGAAGCTGAAACACGTTCTGCAAAAAAGACATCAGAGGCGAAATGTGCTCGCAAGGCAGAGGAGCAGTAACTCCCGACTTTCTTCCTGTGGCAATGGACCATGTTTCCTTGTCCAGGAACGTAGAAGACAAACAGACGTGAATGTACCAAGTGATCCTAGGAACCGGTCCCAGAAACAAAAACAGTCACGCCCCACAGGGCTAGGTGTCTTCCTTAGAGTCGCCCAGAGATTGGCTTGCTCTCTGAGGAGATGGATAGAAGCCCCAGAATTAGAATATGTCTGTGTGTTCTCATTCCACACCCTGAATGGAGAAATAAACCAGACAGAGATTCAGGCCTTTTAAGCCTGTTTATAGGCTCTCCCTTGTCACAAGCCAACTGTCTCCTGACAGACTTCTCCACAGACTACATGGAGGTGCATTGAGACCTTGTCCCAGTGGCCATCTTGCTCGGCAGAAGTGAGACAGGCTGTTTCCTGTGGGCTGTTTCCTCAACGCCGTCTTGTGGCTTTCTCACACTAGTGGAGCATATTATTTGAGTTGCCACATGCTGACCACAGGCTTCCGACCGCACCACATGCTGACCTCAAAAGGAGACTCGCTCACGTTTGGGCTTCCCCACTGAGGCTTGCTGTGGCGGTGAGCAGGCCACGGCCTAGGCAGCTGGCACAAAGTCTGTCCACACAAAGCTGGAGACAAGCCTGCCTCTCCATGTTGAGGGAGCTTCGTGCGCTCAGACCACGACCCAGATTGGCTCTTCATGTGGCCAGGATAATTACTCAGTGGATTATGTGCTTAGCATTATCTCAGCAGCTAATGATGTGTTAATACATCAGGTCAGGAGAACAGTCAGTAAAGAAATTGGCTAGCCCCTCCCTGTGCTAAGAAAGCACAGGGCTTTTGTCTGAGCCTTAAGCCTCTTGACAGGCATACCCTGAACCTCCCTGTACCACGCACTCACCCTGATCTTCGCACAGTGTTCCTCCGAGTGTATCACGCATTGAAGTGGCCCAGGGTTCTTATTGGCAAGTAGAGCCAGCTTAAGTAGCTTAGAAGCAAGCTCTGGGATTGTACATTCCTAGCTCACTCCTAGGGGAGGCCTCTTGTTGAGCATTGTAGATGGGGAAGGGAGGTGGTTATAAAGTACTGCACAGCTGGGGAGCGTGGTGGCACACTCTTGTAATCCTGAAGAAGCTAAAGCAGGAGGATTACAAGTTTGAGGCCAACGTGGGCTACAGAGTAAGCTGGAGTCCATCTGGGCTACATAGCAAAATATTGCCTCAAAAATAAAGTAGCAGATCACCTCAGAGACGAACAATGAACAACAACAACAAGGATAGCAGCTTGCTTACATAAAGCTGGTGATCCTAGGCCAATCGCTAAACATCTCTGAGCCTCTCTTTTCACATTCATAAAACAACGAACATAATAATTCTATCTCTCAGGGAAGAAAATCAAATGGGATAACTTAGATTACAAGGCTTATTGTAAACAGCATCTTTACAGTTTATCTATAAGAGGAAAATTGCAACTTGAACTCTCTTAAATGAAAAGAATAAAAACAAGAATACCGACTAGCTTCCATAAACTGCAGAGGCTTAAAGTGCATCTGGCTTCAGGCATGGCTGGATCCAGTTACCCAAATTATTTATTCCAGATGCTTACTCAGCATTCCCTCCCTCAGTCTCTCCATCTCTCCATCTCTCTTAGTCAGCCTGTCTCCCTCCTCCTCTCCTCTCCTCCCTACCTTCCTTTCATCCTTTATTTCCATTTTTGTCTCTGTGCTTGCTGCCTTCAGACTGCTACACTTTCCTCCCTGCCCTAAGAAAGGTAGCCTCCTGCCCTCCCAGGTAAAATTGTCTTTACAGAGGAAGTGAGACTTCAATGCACTCCATTTGGAAGGGAATCCTATCAGATCTTCCTGGACACAGAACCAACTCCATGCTGGTATAATACTAATTATTTACAAATATGGGCACACAATGCTGTGATTGGTCATGTGCCCTTTCTTGTCTTTTGGCTCTTTAATTTTGTTTGTTTTGTTTTGTTTTGTTTTGTTTTGTTTTTGTGGAAAAGGGCTCACCAAGTAGCCCTGGCTGTCCCTGAACTCACTGTGTAGACCAGGCTGGCGTCAGATTTTTCAAGATCCACTTATCTATCTGCTTCTGAAATACTGGAATTAAAGGAGTAAGCCACTGTATCAGGCTGAGTCCTTGATTTTTGTCTTCATCCTCCTGGACCTCACTCTTTTTCATTCAGTGTTACTTAAGAGCAATGGAAGGGAAACTCTAAATTGTGTGATCTGGAGCCCAAGATCTGAATTATACGGTAAGGTCTGCCACTAATTGGTCTTGAGACTTTGGTCTAGTTATTTTTATCTCCTTGTGGTTTAGTTTTACCATCTGTGATTGAGTACCGCCATCAGTCAGTCATCTCAAAGGTCCCTTCCAACTGAAAGCTCCCTGACTTTTGTCCTTATGTATCACCATTTAGGGGTACACTAATCCTACCTTCCACAGGTGATACAGTCCAAGACCCCCAGTAGATGCTTGAACCCACGAATTTTACCAAACCCTGTAAAATAATAGTGGTAATGTGTAATATACAAATCAGATATAGTAAGATATTAACAATAACCACTAACAAAATAGGGTACGCTAGGTAGTAGCTTCCCAGTACTTGGAAGGCTGATGCAGGACAATTGCCAGTGAGTTCCAGGCTAGCCTGAGCTACATGGCAAGACCCTGTCTCCAAACACTGAGAACAAAATAAAGTAGAACAATTATAATGACAAACCATAATCAAAGTTACTTAATGCTTATTCTAATGTTTATTTCTGGAATGTTCCATTTAATATTTTTGGGGCACAGCCAACTGAGGATAGACTATGAAAGTGACATTAAGGTAAGAGGAAAACAGTCACATTCACCATTTGGCAGAGGCATCCTGAGTTAGCAGTGACTTGATTCAATGCCTCAGCTATTCTCCTATCCTGACAAAAATGTCATAAAGGAATGTGGGAACGAGGAAGTGGGATTCCCTCTCTGCATCCAGCATCACCTCATGTGGTCACACCTACACCTGGCATTCTGGAAGGGCCCTTCGAGGGCACGTGGTTCCCTGAGTTAACAACAGGGCTGGAATCCCACCCGGCTTGCCTCTAAGCATGCACTGGCTTTCCACATTCTCTCCTTCCAGCACCTGTGGACACTTGACTGGTCCTTCTGTGGTCTCTTATACAGGAGCCTAGATGGTTCCAACCACCAACATGTCTCTAACTGCCAAGTTGTCACCCAAATTACCCATCCCTCCCAGTGCCCTACACACGCTACTTTGGCAGCAAGTCCAGTCAAGGAGCCACATAAATGTTCTCCTCCTAAACATAGTATGTTTCCTTCAAGGGCCTCATCGCAACACAAAAATAGAATTTCAGGCCTGGGACAGTGAAGTAAGAGCTTGGTTAGCAGTCAACTTTTCGGTGTGTGTGTGTGTGTGTGTGTGTGTGTGTGTGTTGTATGAGAGAGAGAGCATGTTCATACGTGTGGTGTCATTCATTAGGTGACACACACCTTGTTTCTTGAGAAACATTCTCACTGCCCTAGCCTGCCCTGGAACTTGTCAATTCAACTAAGCTAACTGGCCAGTGAAGCCCAAGGATTGTCCTATCTCTGAGCCTTGCTATCCCCACACCTATGCTGGGATACAAAGAAGAACATCTACCTGCTTTCTGAATACAATTTCTGAGAGCTGAACTCACTTTGACTATCAATTTACTGACAGGGTCATTTCCACAGTCCTATTTAGTTTTGTATACTCTCTATTTTTTTTTTAAAACAGACACTGCAGGTCACTGTGTGTTTTTAAAGACATCTGTTAAGTGATTGAAGAAAAGTTTAAAAAATTGAAGGCCCTGGGCTAATATTTATGGGGCTAGCGAGATGGTTCAGTAGTTAGAGCACTTGCTGCTTTTTCAGAGGACTTTGGCTCACCCCAGCACCCACATGGGATGGCCTCCAGACCTTTTTGTGATCCTTCTCCTGTCTTCTCCATCTTCCCCTCTCGTCCTCCCCCTTCCTCCTTCCTCCATACAGAGCACTCTCAAGTTCTTCCAAATGCTCTGCCATCTTTGACTGGTTACACAGACACATCTTCAGATCTTAGCTTAGATAGAATATCTTTCCCAAATGCTTCCTCAGTGTCTCACACCTGCACTTTCTCGGTGTTGGCTGTCCACTTCTTGAACCATGTAAGAATTCCCTGTGTCCTCAGATGCTTACTCCACTGGTCCCTAAACTCCATTGCTTAAGAACAGCTCTTCTTGCTGTCCATGTGACATGCCAGCATGGTCAGCCATGTTGGCATCGGAGCCTACAGCCTCTGAAACCCAGTGATGACGTCACCCATAGGTGACAAGGACCCTGTGCGACTGTTGCCATGGCAACCAGCATATATTCCCAGCGTCCACCTGCCTGTGCCTTACCTATGAGAGGTAGTTCGTGTGATTACACCATGGCCTAAATAAAAGGCAGAGCCCCCTGACCTTTGTTCTTTTTTTCCTTCTTGTTTGTCACCCCCTTTGTCCTTTTCTCTTTTCCCCTTCTCCCCCAATAAACCTCTCCCATTGCGCTGTACTGGCCTGGTGTGATCTGTCCCCCTACGGAGACGTCTTCTAACACAACACATGTGATACTGGAAAATCTCTTCACTACAATGTGCCTCAGTTTCCTCATTCCATAATAGGGCCTACTTCTTAAATATGCAGCCACCTCTTATCTGTGGCTTCAACCATTTGCAGATGAAAGCTAGGAAAAAGCTACATCTGTGACTTATACATATAGACTTTTTCTTGCTGTAATTCTCTAAATAATACAGGAGTGATAGCTGCTCCCATAGAATTGACTTTGCATTTGGGGTTGCAAGTTACCCAGAGGTGATTTAAGTATGCAGGAATGGTAAAGGGTGTGACCCAGTGCCTGATGCCACAGAAAAAGAAAAAAGAAAACAAGCCATGTTGGTGCACACATCTGTAATCCCAGCACTAGCCAGGCTAAAGTAAGAGGATTCCCAGGGATACTAGCCAATCAGTCTAACCTAATCTGCCAACTCTAGACCAATGAGAGACAATGTCTCAAAATATAAGATATAAATAATAATAATATGGAAAGCAATTTAGGGATGATACCTGACATGGATCCCAGTCTCTATATACACATGCCGACACAAGCATACATATTCTAACACTCACATGTTCACATGCACACACATACACACAAAGTTCTTAGGAGCAATCATAGGTACAAGTAACAATAACATCATGTAAAGCATCAGGGTATTAGGATAGAATTTCTCTGTCTTGATGTCTCTTTTATATTGATGCCTGCCCTGCTTAAAAGCTAATTCAGAAAAAGTAATCCATAAACATTTGTTGGGTGAGTAGTTGAATGCTGAATTATCTAAGTCTGTCGCTGCACACACTCTGTGCTGTTTGACCTTTCTCAGGTCTTGGTAGACCGAAAGGACCCTTTGTGTGAACACCTCCCAGTCTCTGCGCTGGTGTTTTCTCCATTGACTGTGTGAGGAGAAGGACTCTATTTTACAAAGAAAGGAATGAGTAGGGGAGCCTGCTTCCAAAGGCCTGTTTGTTCTCATTATTAATTTTCCTCTCCTCTTCCAAGTGGAGTTTGAATGATTTTGAATGTGCACTCATCTGGAACGACACCCTCATTCTCTCCTTTCATGCCTGGCTGCAATTAAAGTCAAAAGCAAAATTTAAAAAATAGAGCTTTCTGAAAGAGAGAAAGAACTGTTGATTTGGGCACTAGCCTGTAATCTCGCAACGGTACCAGAAAATAAATTTTAAAAAAGGAAAAGGAAAAAGGGAGGAAGAAGAAGAGGGAAAAAGAACATGAAGCAGCCAGATCTGGTCCCAAATCAATAACTTTCTAACTTTGCTGATTTCTAAAGCAATTATAAGTACTGGAAAAGTGCCCAAATGCTCAGAAAGGAATTAAGAGTTCCCTAAAACACACCCACCTCCTTTTCTAAAGAAATCAGTTGGGCTTGGGCGATAAAGGCAAAATAACTGAATAGGGTGGGGCAAAGCAGCCTCCAAAGTCCATCAGAGGGCTGTGGAATTTCAGAGCTGGAAGGAGGCTTAGAGGTCACCTCGAGGTCGTCTTATAGACAGGTGACAGATCCAGAGAGAGAAGGAGCTTGGGATTCACGAGCAGGTGTGGGTCTAAAGGCATCTCTAACCTGCCTGATCCATTCGTGCAAGAACTGTTTCCTGAGCACTTATTTGGGCCTGGGCACTAGGCTGAGCATGAGAAATTCATTAGCAAACCAAACAGACATGCTGTTTGCCCACATACGACTTCCGTGCTACTGCGGAGCCAGATATTGGAGCAAGCCAACCAACAAACAAGTATATAGTAAGTGGCCAGATAGAGACTGATGGGAGTGGCGGAGAGCTTTTTACATGGGGGCAGTCAGAAGGGGACTCTGAGAAGGTGATATGGGAGATATAGAAGAAAGCCAGAGATCAGGAAGAACTTGGCAAGTACAAATGGGAGCAGTAGGGAGGAGAGGACAAGAGATGTGGTAGGACCTGCACATCCGTACCAACGAATGTGATTACATCTGTCCTCCAAACAAGGGTGCCAATCTAAGAGGGGCCAGAACCCAAGCTGCCCACTTTCGCCTCACACCTGATCCACTCATCTGTGCACATGGTTTTCCTTCACAAATGATAAGGGTTCCGAAGGATTTCATGGCTGTCATCTGAAGAATATCATAGCAAGGAGAGCATGGCAATGGGAGGAAGGACAGGAGAAAACATTCCGGAAGCAGAGAAAATCGATTATGAGTAGAGACTGGGTCAGACACCTTTGGGGAGAGGCCAGCCTTAGCCTTTGTTGAGCTGGGAAAGTTGCCTGACTGCTCTGAGCTGCTGTGTTTTTCTCCTCTGCAAAATGGGAGCCTCCTAGTAGAGTTGAGAGTAATGGATGAGAGCAAGTGCTCAGCCCTGGTAGGACTTTCTTGTCTAGATGTATGTGCAGCCATCCACTCTCGGAATAAACCTGAGCCAACAGCCGCCTTCCTTCTAGCCGGCAAGGCCCAGTTCCTCAGCCCTGCCACATCACCCCACCTTCAGTGATGATTCAGCACTTCTCCACCCGAATGAACAGATTTGAGGTTCAAGAACATTTGGCATAAGCCTCCCAAGGCTACCTGCCTACTCTCTCCCATCACCCTTCAAATCCAATAGAAGAGAAGACAGACAACCCCACTGGATTCAAGTAGATAAACAGCACCATTGGTTCAAACTTGAGGCGATGTCTGCTTCTCCTTAAATATCTCAAGTAAGTCAATGCATACCAGAAACAAGAGCATAAACATGATCACGTAATGTCAGTCTATATTTCATTGAAGAGCCAATTGCCCATACTGGAGGACCCACAGGCTTCAAGAAATCCCAGCAAAGAACATTCTGGAAGTCATAAAGTTATGATGTTCTTCTGTTTCACTACACACATTCCCCCAACTCCTTGGGGGGAGGGGCTTGGTTCCATTGTCCATTATCTACAAGGTAATGGTAATGATAAGCATTACAATCTAATACTTTATTGTTCTTTCTCAGACAGGGTCTCCTGGGTCACAGACTGGCCTCCAACCTGCTAAGTTAGCCTGAATGATCTTGAATTCCTGCCTTTACTTCCTCAGTCTAAGATTATAGGCATGCATCACTGCTCTCAGTTTATGAGGTACTGAGCACCAAACCCAGGACCTCATGCATGCTAGGCAAGCCCTCTACCAACTGAGCCACATCCCAAGCTCACAATTGTAATACTTTATAAAGAGCACTTCTTACATTCTAGGCCCACCTGCCCTTTCCAGCATCTACTGCCCATGGATGGCTACTGATCGTTGCAGTGTGGCTAATCAAAATTAAGCTGTGTCATCAGAATAAAATATACACTGGATTTCAATGATACAACACAGAATGTATGGAGTAGCTCAATAATTTTCATATGGATTGCACGCTGAAATATTACTTTGGTTATGTAGAGTTGAGTAAAATATATTATGGTTAATGCTCCAGCCTATTGGTTGGAGAGGTGAAAATGGTGAAAACCTACTGTAAAAAATTCTCAAAGAACTATTTTTTCACTAATTCTACCTATTTTTAGCTTTCACAATGTGCCTACTAGAAAATTTCACACTTTTAGCAGAATATTCATCTTATTCCTAGCTATCAGTGACTAAGGAAGAGTACAGCATGTGTTTCATTGTCTCACAGTCAACCCCTCAAGTAGGAACTGTTACCCTATACCCCTTGTGTGTGTGTGTATGTGTGTGTGTGTTGTGTGCTTATGTATGTGTGATATATACAGATATACAGATATGTGTACAGGTACCCACCTGAATGAGGAGGCTGAGGGATGGTGTCCAGTGCCCCATTGATCATTTTCTGACTTATTTCCTTGAAGCAGGGTCCCTAACCCTGGAGCTAGCCTTGTAGCCAGTAAACCCCAATGACCTGTCTCTGCCCTCCCCAAGTATTGGGGCCACAGGCCCCAGCTATGCCTATACCCAGTATTCCTCATGACTGCCATGTATTTGAACTCTTTATGCCTGCACAGCAAGAGCTCCTACCCAGTGAGCCATTTTCCAGTGGTTGCTGACACACCCTTTTACTGATGGTGATAGTGAGACTGTTTTTCTGATTTTAAGACCCAGATCCCAGAAAAAAATCCTCCCCAGCCCCCTTCTCCCTCCTCATAAAGTCAACTTCATTCTCAGAGCCCAGAGTCCTTTGCTTGCATCCCTCACAGTTCTTGCCTCTCCACTTCCATTTCTTAGGTTCACTTCCCCAAAAAACTATCAATGTTTCTTACTCCTTTCCCCAAATGATGTATTTAATTGGGGGTTTGTCTTAGTTAGGGTCTCTATTGCTATAAAAGACACCAGAACCAAGGCAACTCTTATAAAGGACACCATTTCATTGGGGCTGACTTACAAGTTCAGAGATTCAGTCCTATTATCATCATGGTATGTTCATGGTGTGATATGTACACATATCATCAAGAATGGCAGTGTCCAGGCAGGCATGGTGCCGAGAGTTCTACATATTCTTCTGAAAGCAAACAGAAGACCGACTTCTAGGCAATTAGGAGGAGGGTCTCATTGCCCACTCCCTCAGTGACACACTTCCTCCAACAAAGCCATACCTCCTAATAGTGCCACTTTCTGGGCCAAGCATATTCAAACCACCACACATCTGCTAGTCAGAGAGCCTCACTGTTACACATTCACTGCGTTTTTCTTTGTAAAGCAGTATATGTGTTTTATGCGTTGTTTCTAGGGGGTGGGTGTATGATCATGTTCATGTGTATGTGCACAAGTACAGAATTCATCATGGGTTGTCTTCTATCTCTCTCTACACCTTTTTTTTTTTTTTTTTTTTTGAGGCAAGACCTCTTCTCTAAACCTGGAGCTCACCAATTCAGAGAGGCTGGCTGACCAGCCAGCTCTAGAGATCCAGTTGCCTCTATCTTTCCACCCCAGCACTGAGTACTATACATACTGCGGACTTGAACTCATATCCTTCTGCTTGTCCAGCAACCACTTAATTATCTTAACTCCCTGCCCCTCCTGAAGTGTTTTTCAAACTATATGTTACAACTCAATCATTAGTGGGATGTGAAGTCTATTTGATGAGTCATAACTAAAAGTATTTTTAAGACATGGTCTCATGTGGCCCAAGCTGTCTTTCAACTTGTAATGTAGCCAAGGATGACTTTGAATTCCTGATTGGCCTGCCTAAAAAATATTTTTAAATGAAATAGGAGAGCATAGAAGAAAAGAGAATTTTTAAAAATCAGAGTATACAACACAGTTCATGTATCTTAACACTGTCACGTGTGAACTTGGCCATAATAAAGTTTGTGTTCCTGCTCAAGGTTAGTTCACAAATATGTGTAAACCCCATGCTAGTAGCTTAGACTTAGAGCCAAGGTCCTGCAGCTGGCACTGGGTCTGAACCAGACAGGTTCTTGTGGACCATGGGTGACCTTCTCCTGTGGACATTACAGTACTACCTCTGGGATGCTGCAGTGTTTGAAGCAAATGTGTGCATGAAAGACTGTATGTGGCACAGGTGACGGCCATACTGAGACACTAGACTCATTATTTTCCCTTTGGAATAATGCACTATTAGAACTTGGCTCAAAAGCTCCCATGCATTCTCATTGCCCACTCAAGTCTTTATTTCAAGGTCCCCCTCACTGTGAGCCTAAAGCACTTCCATGGCTTAGCAATCTTGTAAAGGAGATCTGTCTTTTCTTTCTTTTCCCTTCTGTACCGTGGCCTGTCCCAATGATTCCATTCCATCAGTATACTAGCGTCTCAGAATATGTTTACACAAACATAGGTGTAGTGGTTTGATAGGTATGGCCCCCATAGACTCATGTTTGAAGCTTGTCCCCTAGGGAGTGGCACTATAGGAGGTGTGGCCTTGTTGGAGTAGGTGTGGCAGGTTTTTTGTTGTTGTTATTTGTTTTTGTTTTTTATTGTTTTGTTTTTGAGAAAGTAGTCACTGGGAGTGGGCTTTGAGTCTCAGAGGCTCCATCAGGTTAAGTGTGTGAGATTTACTCTTCCTGATGTCTGTAGATCCAGATGTAGAGTTATGAGTGTTTGCCACAGCACCTTACATGATACTGGGTACGCAAGCGTTCTCGGCCATGAGCCATCTCTAAAAAAACCCCAAAAAAATTTTTTTAAAAAAAACTTTTCCCCCCCAAAAAATTTTTAAAAAACTTCCCCCTTTTAACCCCAAAAAACTTAAATAAAAACATTATTAAAAAAAAAAAAATTTTAATAAAAAATTTTTAAAAACTTAAAAAAATTTTTAAAAAAAAAATTTCTAAAAAATTTAAAATTTTAAAAAAAAAAAAACTTTTTTTTTCCTTTTTCAAAAAAAAAAAAAAATTAAAAAAAAAAAACAAAAAAAAAGGAAAAAAAAAATTATTTTTTTTAAAAATTCCAAAAAAAAAAAAACCCAAAATTTTCCCCAAAAATTAAAAAACCCAAAATTAAAAAAAAAAAAAATTCTGAAAAAACTCTTTCCAAAAAAAAAACCAAAAAAAAAGGGGCCCTTTTTAAAAAAAAAAAAAATCTCCAAAACCAAAAAAAAAAATTTCCTTAAAAAAAAAATTAAAAAAAAAAAAACCCCCCTTAAAAAAAAACCTTTTTTTTTGGGCCCCTTAAAATCCAAAAAATTAAATTTTTAAAAAAAAAAATTCCTTAAAAAATTTTTTAATTTTAAATGTTTTTTTTTTTAAAAAAAACCCCTTTCCCCCCCCCCCAAAAACCCCTCGAAAAAAAAAAAAATTTCCCAAAAAAAAAAAAAAAAAAAAAAAACCCCTTTAAAAAATTTTAAAACTTAAAAAACCCCCAAAAATTTTCCCCCCCGGGGGGTTTAAAAATTTTTTTCACCCCCAAACCTAAAAAAAAACTTCCCCCCCTTTTTTTTTAAATTAAAAACCGAAAAAAAACCGTTAAAACCCTTAAAAAATTTTTTTTTCCCCCTTAAAATTTTAGACCCCCCGGGGCCTTAAAAATTTTAGTTTAAAAAGGGCCCCTTTTGAGAGGGGAAAAGCCCCCCCCAAATTTTTTAAAACCCAAAAAACCCCCCTTTTTAAAAAGGGGTTTGGGGGGCCAAATTTTTTGCCAAAAAATTTTCCCCCAAGGGGAAAAAACCAAAACCCCCTTCTTAAAAATTTTTAACTACATAACAAAGGGCAAAGGAGCCCCCGGGTTTTTCCCCCCCAAAAAAAAAAAAGGAGTTTTTACCCCCCTTTTTTTCCCCAAAAAAAAGGGGGCCCATTTACCCCCTTTTTTTTGGGGGGGAAAACCGACTTTTTTGGGCCTTTTTTCTGAATACTACAAAAACTTTCTGGGGTTCTTTTAATTTAATTTTTTTTTTGTCAAAACTCTAAACCTCTCCCCCCCCCACCCCCCCCCCTTTTTGCATCTAAAGTTCAAATTGGCTCCTAAGTTCCCAATAGTTGAGGGGCCCAAAAAAAAAGGGGGGGGAATTGTAGCCCTACGTTTTTTTTAAATAAAAAGGGAAATGGGGGGTTTGGGGGAGTGGGTTTCCCCAAAACCCCCCCTTCCCCCAAAAAAGGGGGAAAAAAAAAAAGGGAAGGGCAAGGATTTTCACACTTTAAAAAAATTTTTTTTTTTGCCAAAGGGGTTTTTGGGAAAAAGGGGGCTTTGAAAACCTACTGGAGGCCCGTTGGGGGTTTTTCCCTGGCTTGCAAATCTACTTTTGGGGGGGGGGAATAGGAGGGGTTAGGGGAAAAAAAAAAGGGTCCGTCCTGCTTTATGCCCCTTTAAAGACCCTTTTTAAAATGCAGGGAATCCCATCTCAAAATTTATGTGATGGGTGGGATTTTGGGGAAGGGGTGGGTGGTGGTGGTAAAATTAAAAAAAAAAAAAAAATTTTTAAAAAAATTTTGTTTTTTTCCCCTTTTTTAAAAAAAATTTTTAAAAAGCCTATATAGAAAAGGGAAAGGGGGGGGGTCATCCCAAAATTTGAAATGGTTTTTTTAAAATTTGTCTGAAAATTGGCATATCTGACTTGGAATTCCCCCTTTTTAGATGTGGAATTGCCCAAGGAGACTTCAATTCCAAAAGCCCTCCAGCCTGGGGGCCAGCATTTTAGTCAACCTTGTCGGTTAAAACCCGGGGCCCCTTGGGGAAATTTTCCCGCACCTTTCAGAGCCACCTTTTGCTAGAAAATCAACTTTTCTTTTTTGCTTTCAAATCCCTTTAAACTTTGATGGGTTTCCCCTTTTTTCTGTAAAATAAAAACCCCCTTCAGGGCCCAAAACCCCCTTTTTTTCCTCTCTTTGCCGGGTTTTCTTTTGGGTTTTAAATAGGGAAAACGGGGCCCAAGAAAAAGCACGACCACAGACTGGTGCTCCCCCAAAACCCGAAAAGGGCCCCGGGGTGGGGCCTGGACTTCCTCCATCCCCATAACGGGGAAAAGCTTTACCAAGATCAACCAAAAATTCTCTGAAGGCAGAAACATTTGAAAAAGCAACATTCAAAATCAGTTTAAAATCAATTTTATGAAAAAAATAAAACAAGGGGTCAGAAAGATTAAAAAAACTGGATGGAAGGTGGGGGTTTTGGAGGGCACTGAATTTTCTTCCAGAGGCCCCCGGTTCAGTTCCAAAAACCCCCTTAAAGCTAAAATGGCTGTAATTCAGTTCCAAGGTTTTTAAACCTTTTTTCTGGGGCCCTTTTTGGACCAGGATATTTTTGGGGAAAAGCCCCACTGCAACAAAATAAAACCTACCATAAAAAATTAAAAAAAAAAAAGTTTTTCAAAGTCCCGCTGCGGGGGAAATTTTTTTTAGCTTTTTTAAAAAAGAAACCTTTTAAACACTGGAAAATCCCAAGATTTACTTTGGTTTTGGGATGTTTTGGGGGACTACAAGCTCAAAGATACTTTTTCATATGGGGGGGGACATTCAGTGTTAAGTGGAGGTGATGTGAAGAACCTTACAAAATAATGTTTAAATTTTGGAAAATAAAACCTATACCTTTATGGCTTCTTTGAATCCCGAACCTGATGCATAGAAAAGCAAAAAGTGTTAGCATTGAGACACACACACACTACATGAGAACTGTAAAACACTACACAGGGACCCATACACTGCACTCACGTTTACACACACAGTACAAGCACACAATGCACTCCCCTCATAGACAACACACCACACACAACACCACATACACTTTTTCTAAAAATGAGTTTATTTTACAGTACAAAGTATCCCTTGGCAAGGATATTTAAGTAAGTCAGGTCGAGTTATTTCAATAAGAAGACCAAAGGAGGAAGAAGGAGGAGGGAAAGGAAAGAAGAAAGGAAAGGAAGGAAGAAAGGAAGGAAGGAAGGGAAGGAAGGAAGGAAGGAAGGAAGGAAGGAAGGAAGGAGTAGAGCAAAGGAAGGGAGTAGAGAGTTAAGAGAGAATGTACACTGAGAATATTCCATAAATGAATGCCAGAAAATCCTAAGCCAGTGATTCACAAAGTTGACCTGGAGCCTTCCAGCATTGGCACCAGCAGGAAACCAGGTTAAGCTCTGTGACTCACTCCATCAGGAAAACAAGGCTCTTCCTCATCCTTCAAATCAACTTCCTTTGGAGCCCACTGAGATGGCGTGATGCCCACAGCTGGATCAGCTGCTTTCCTAGAGCCACCTGAGCTGGAGCAAGTCTCAAAATCACACACCTCCTTCCCTGCCTCATCCTAAGCACAGCACGTAGGCACCCGCTCAGCTCCTCACCAAGTACCTGCATTTCTAGCGGTGGGGTTTAATTGCTCTATTCCCAGGAACTGAGATTATTTATAGCTGAGAGGAGCAATTACAGTCTTTTCACTGCCCCGTGTCAGGCTGCCTCGGACCTCAGAAGAGCTGCTCACTCCCAAACTGCCTACAGCTTTTTCCCAGGATGTGGACATCTCTCCCATCCTCAGCCAGCTCTCAGCACACTTACCCACCTTGTGACCTCTGACCCCTCCACTTGTGCAAAGTGCTCTGACTTGATAGTATTTAAGTGTCCAATAAAGCCACACCAAAAGGTCTCTCTCTCCTCTCTCTCTCTCTCTCCCCTCCCTCCCCCCTTCCCTCCTTCCCTCTCTTTTCTTCTTCTCTCTCTCTCTCTCTCCTCTCTCTCGTCTCTCCTCTCTCTCTCTCTCTCCCTTCCCCTCCCCCTTCTCCCAGCAAAGGAAGGCAAAGGGCAAAGGACCCTGAGCCCAAAAGGAAGTTCTCTTCTGGCTGTAATTCCAAGCTTTCTAGCTCTGGCTGACTTCTTAAGACATCTGTGCTAGAACGCTGGAGTGTGAACCGAAAGGTCACGAGGGAAGACATTTCCCCACTGGAGAAGAAGCTAGTCAAGATCATTTCAGCCTCATAGGTTGGAAGGTCATGGCGTTAGGGTTACATACAGAGACCCTTTGTGAGCCCAGTGGTCGGGTATGTCTGGAGAAGATAATATCTGAAGTGGGCCATGAAAGATCAACACTGTGTGAGTATTAGCACTGTGCAGGTGTCTGGAAATGTCTGAACAATGCCCAGTGTTTGTACAATGACTATGTGTCATAATAATTTGAATATGTGTGCAGTATTTGCATGCATCTATGTGCAGGTACGTGTCCATGTGTGCATGCTTGGGGAGGCTGCTGTCAACTGTCCTGCTCTCACTCTTTGTCTTATTCCCTTGAGGCAAGGTTTCTTGCTGAACACAGAGCTAGCCTAGCTAGCTTGACCAGCCACCAGCAATCCCACTGATATTCCTGCGTCGACCTCCAGGAGCACTGGGTTATAGGCACAGCCATGCCTGGCTGCTTATGCAAGTACTGGGATTCAAACTCAGGTCTCCATACTTGCAGAGAAATGCTTTTTCCCACTGGCTACCTCCCCTGGCCTGGATTATACAATGTATAAAGAAAAACAGAACAATATGGTATAGCAGAATAGAGAAAAGGGGAAAGGGCCTTAAGAAAGAAAGGTTTGGTCTATTCTGGAAACCATAATCCTCCTAGCACCAGATAGCATAGCATTCAGAATAGAAGAAAGACATGGAAGAGGTCACTGTAGGCCAGGTTATGGGGGCAATGACTATAACACTAAAGAAATAACCTTTAGGCTAAGCACAGTGGAACACATATTTAATCCCAGCGCTCAGGAAGGCAAGGCAGGCAGATCTATCTGAATTCAAAGTCATTCTGCTCTACACAGCAAGTTCAAGGCCGGTCAGGGTTCTGTACCGAGACTCTGTCTCAATTTGAAAGAGAGAAAGCAAGCTTTGACTCTTTGAGCCTGACTCTGTATACATAGATACTAAGACCACGTAGATTAATGTAATGGCCCAGGGATACTAGAGAGTGATGGGGACAGTGGCAAATCAAATTCACTGAGTCACAACTAGTATTGCCAGGTATTTCTGTTGATCGGGAGATCCCGAGATCTAGATCCCCATATAACCATGTTCCTTCTTTTAAATATTGGTGAACAATTCAAATTTAAAACAGACACAAAAAAAGAAAATAATCTGAATCTGGCATCTTATGCCTACAATCCCAGTGTTAGGAAGGCTGGGTCAGATTGAGTTTCATAATAAAAACTTGCTTTAGTAAAACAAAAGAGAAGCACAAGGAAGAAAAATGGTTCAAACAAATATTTAAATAAACGAAATCGTGGTGATCTATGAAGGAGGGAGGCCCCACACTGCACTGGAGAACCTGATTTAACACCGAGCCAGCTGTGGCCCTTCTGAGCCTTACAAAACAGGCAAAGTGCTGAGCTCAAGGACATCCTGTGAACTTGCACTTGTATTGATCTAAGAATGGGTTCTTGTGACGTACCCACTATATAGTTCTCTCTATCACTTCATATGGTTTCACTATTACTATGCAGTATCAATATTAATATGCCTGAGTCCAGCAACCATCTGTAGGGACAAATCCTAGGGAATAGCTGGTGGAAAGCATGGGCTCTGCTGCTCTGCAAGGGCCTACTGTGTGCTAGACTGCAGGAATGGCTGGTGGAGAGCATGGGACTCTGTGGCTCTGTAAAGGCCTACTGTGTGCCAGACTGCAGAAGCCTTCGGGAAGCGTGCAGCCTTAGCCAATTGAGGTAGAATAAATGAGCATTTAGTGAAGTACCGATGACTTGGTGGACAAAAGTGAAGCCTCAAGTCCTGTCTTGGTCAAGCGTGACCTGGCCGATGTTTCAGAGTTTTCTATAAACTGTTGTCGATGCAAGCTCCTGTGTGTTAACTTGTAAGCTCCAAATTCAAATGGGGGATGCCTGAAAGAAAAAAAAAACCTGTAAGAGCCCCTGTGGCTCAGTGGTATAGTACATACATAGTATAATATATGCAAGGCTTGAATTTGAGCCTCTATTCCCTTCCCCTCCCCCACAAAAACAATCAACTACTCTGAAGGGTGCTCTGAAGTGATTACTAGTTAAACCTATCGTAAGAACAATAGTATTTAGGTTTTAGAGGACAGACACACATGCACACACACACACACACACACACACACAGAGAGAGAGAGAGAGAGAGAGAGAGAGAGAGAGAGAGAATTTTAAAACCTGCTACTCACAAGGGAAGCCTCCCAAACCTTGCTCGCCCACATCTCTTTAAGAGTTTCCGAACCCGGTTCCCTTTGCCTTCCTTGTGCCAGTGAACTATCTTGAGGTCCAGGGCTCCTCCCACAGCCCACTCCTCAGTTTCCTGAGCACTATGAGTATGGGACACTAACCATTGACACACTGCCCCAGTCTGAGTCAGCCTTTCCCATGCTGGGGGTAACCAGAGGACAACCCAAGCCGTTACTCCTCCAGCACTGTCCATCTCAAGGTCTCTCACTGGTGTGGAATTCACCAAGTGGGTGGACTGGCTGGCCAGTGTGTCCTGGGAATCTACTTGTCTCTGTCTCTGCTGCACCGGAGTTGGAAGCAAACACTTCCATGCCTGGCTCTTATTACAAAGTTTCTGGGGATGGGCCTCAAGTCCGTGTGCTCACAAGGCAAGTGCTTTGCTGACTGGACAATCCCAGGCCTCCTTCAGCTTTCTTGTTCTCATACAGTTCTTTTGTTGGAGGGGAAGTAGGTTTTCCTATCTTTTGGATTTTCTTGATTGGCTAGAACTGTTTACCTTGCCCCTCGCCCGCCCCACACTGGCTTTGGGAATCTAGGCTTCACTTTTTTGATAACATGTCATAGTTACATACAATATTTCATGAATTCCACTGGTACATTAGTTGTACCCAGAAAGACTTGGATTTTTAAGTGATTACATAGATGATCTAATTTAATCTGCAAACAACTCAAAAAGATCTGTTCTAAGAAATCTTTTTGTTGTTATTTTTTCAAAACTAGGTTCCTGTGTGTAGCAGCCCCTGCTGTCCTGGAATTTGCTCTGTAGACCAGGATGGCTTTTGAGCTCAACAGAGATCTGCCTGCCTCTTCCCGTCTCCTGAGTGCTGGGATTAGTGCCCTGGGGGGATCTTCAATTGCCTAGCAATGGAGGGCTACAGTCTCCCTGTGTAAGCCTCCAAGCATCCAACATCCCAGAGCCTCTTCTTTCCTCAGCCTGGAAGCCGCGTCACACTGCAGAGGCCACCCACTCCCAGTTCCTAGTGATGCATCCCTTCACTTACCTGCTGCAGATAGGGACAGCATGTTTTATCTGTACTGTCACGTGTGTGAACGGATGTATACGTGCTTGTGCCCAAATTAGTGCCTCATCAAAGAGGGAAAATCTTCTTAGCTGAGGTCAAGCAAAGTAAAGAGGCTCAGCCTTCCTGCCTCAGCTCTCACAGTGTAAACAACTATATTTTTCACGGTCTATTTAGTCCACATTTTTCTCCTTTTACTCTTTTCTTCCATGATTTCACTACAGAAACTGGCCCCAATCACAATGCTATTGTCCTGTCTTGTGTTCTGCGGCCTAACACAGGTTTCCTTCAGACACAGGCTGTGACATCATTAGGAAAGAATCAACATATGTAATGAGTAAGGAGTCTTTAAACAGAAACAAGGTGATGTGCTGTGTGGTTCTCTGAGCAACAGTTATGGCCAGAGACTTGAGAACCTAACGCTTGTCTTTCTCTAGGATCAGTGATTTGGTGTCTGCCAATTCAGTTCAATTGCAGTTATATGAATATAACTACATCAAATATGCCCACTTGTACACAGTCAGTCATATGTGTGCCTACTCCATACCCATAGGTTCTGTGTCCATGCAGTCAATTAACTGCAGATAGAAAATACTTGGAGAATTACATCTGCACTGGAACATGCATAGTCTTTACCTCCTTGTCCTCAGTCCCTGAGCAATGTGGTATACAACTATTTAAACAACATCCACAGTATGAGATAGTATAAGCCAGCAGCTTACTATATGTGACAATGTGCATTTGCCCTAAGCAAACATATCTCTTTATGTAAGGGACTTGAACATCTATAGGTTTTGGTGGTAGTAGAGGTTTCTGGAAACAGTCTCTGATGGATAATGAGGGACAAACACACATATATACACACACAAATATACACATCTACAAACACACTATCACATATGCACATACAATACTCACATAAAACAAACATATATACACACACAAATATACACATCTACAAACACACTATCACATATGCACATACAATACTCACACATAAAACAAACATATATACACACACAAACACAAATATACACATACAATACAATGTCACAAATGCACATAAAATACTCATGCATACTTTTACTTAACAAATTGCACACACAGAGACACACACTCACATACACTCACACAAACATATATACACATGCTTACACACACATTCATGCACACACACTAATATAACATATACAAACACGCTCTCACACATGCACATACAATTACTCATGCATACTTTTACACACATTGCACACACATCACACATAGTCACATACATTCTTTCACACAAACTATCATATGCACATGCTACACACACACTCTCTCACCCCGATCCCTTCTTATCTCCAAAATCTAATTAGCGTCATTGTCAAATTAATATTCGAACCAGTCTCTATAAAATTGTCCGAAGAAATGCACCAAGCCCACGATGACAGTGACATTAAGTGTCCATGTGTCAGATTTTGATTTCTTTGTTCCAGAAGCACATGGGTGCCATGGACTCTCCTTGTTGAGAAGCCTTGGGGCATAGGAGCAGATCTGTTCTCACTTTAAAATTATTTGGAGCTGAAGTATTTATAACTTTGTTCTGATGACTCATAATGAAGTATCTGAGCAAAAGAAAATTAATTTCTGAAGTTGTTATGCTCACTAGGTTTGGAGGAGATTAACAAAATTTTCCCTTATTGTACATGTTTTTCATTCTGCAGCCCTAATATAAGAGTAATTTCATACTTATTCTGGGGCTTTCCCTTTAATAATGAAAACTAGATTTCCATTTAATAACTCTGAATATTCTTTTACCCTTGTAACTAAGGCATAGTATAGTGGGTTTTTTTTTTTCCTTCTAGGAAGCAATTAAGTATTCCCTTGCACTAGCTAATGGCTCAGGGAACAAGAGAGATTGTTCGGAAACCCTGCTGACCCTGGAGTGCAATTCCTGGATCCCACGGAGGAAGGAGAGATGCAAGTCCCAAATCTAGTTCTCGGACTTCCACATGCATGCTGTGGCATGAACACAGTTGCACTCACAGGCGCACATAGTAACAACAACAACAATAATGATGATATTAATAATTAGAATTAAATTTTAACAAATTTAAGGAGGTCTCCCTTCCAAGAGACATGATGCTGGCTTAGCAATCAATGTCTTTGCAAGCAAGAGACTCTAAATGCAGCACTTACTCCAGCATCTCCACATCCAGAGAAAGTTTTCCTGTTGCTTTCACTTTTTTTTTTTCTCACTAAGCATGTTTATTAACTGCAGAAGCATAGTCTGAAAAGCAGATTTAGAAAGCTGGTGCAGCCACACCCTGGGTCCTTATGTCACCACACTTCCTAAGAACATCCTGAATCCCAACTAATGACAGATTGAAAGAAAGATTAAGATTTGTTTCCTTTTTAGTTGTTGTACATGTGTGAGTTTCCGTGTGTGAGTATGCCTGTGTGCATGCAGGTGCTGGAGGAGGCTAGAAGAGGGCTTCACCCCCTGGAGAGGGAGTTACCGGAAATTGTGAGCTGCCCGAGGTGGGTGCTGGGAATGGAACTCATGTCCTTTGGAAGAATCTTAAGAATTCTTAGCCACTGAGCCATGTCTCTCAGCCCTAGTTGGTTTTTGAGTTTTAACCACAGGTTTTATAAGACTAAAAGACCATCTTGGCCTCACCTCTCGATGATGCTTAGAAAGGGTTCTCAAAAACTACTTTTGAAGGGTGAGGTTTTGTACTCTATGTGGGTCCAGAACTCAGTCACGTCTTTTTCTGGGTGTGACTTGTGTCCCAGACTTTGAATTTCTGTGACTCTTCAACTATTAACCAAGTCCTGGTACCAATTTCCCAGCATTCAGTCTTCCAAAGTTTCCAGAGCATCCTATAACACTAAGTACAAGCTTGGTATGTGTTGGTTGTTACTATTAAAACTCTCATCAGAGGCCTGATGGGTAAACATGGCTTGTCTGTAATCCCAGCCCAAAGTTAGGAAGGATTGAGAGTTCAAGGCCAGCCTGATATACACAGTAAAAAGCCCACCCTGTCCTCTCTGTCTCAAAACAAACTTGGTACGGGTTGAGGAGATGGTTCAGTGCATAAAACTGTTGTCTGTGCAAGTGTGAGGACCCGGGTTTGAATCTGTGGACCCACAGGAAGATGGGTGCCACACTGAATGTTTGTAATCCCATCACTCCTAAAACAAGGCTGGAAGTGACACAGGAGGATCCTCAGAAAAGCCCAGGCCAGCTAGTCTGGCATTTGCAGTGATAAACAACAGGACCCTGTCTTAAACAAGGTAGGACCAACATCCAGTGTTTTTCTCTGACCTCTGCATACATGTTATAACACATGTCTGCCTGTACTCATACACAGAAACACACACACACACACACACACAAGAGAGAGAGAGAAGAGAGAGAGAGAGAAGAAGGGAGAGAAGACAGAGAAAAGTATACATGCTTATCACATTTAGCAATATCTAGAAACTTTTTTTTTTGGTTATCATAATTGGGAGTATGCAGGAACATAGTGGGGTATCTTATGACTAGAGCTGTGAACTATCCTATGATACCCGGGATAGCCAAAGAACTGTCTGACCCAAAGGGCCAACAAGGCTAGAATTGAGAAACCCACCCTAAGAGTTGACATAGGTCATAGTTTTAGGCAATGGACTCTGACACAGAGGTGGGAGATTTCTGTTTCCATCTCCATGGAGCACTGGAATATTTTACACGATGCTTGGTACTGATACACCTGTTGCGATCATCTTTGGGTCAACATTCGCATGCCTGGAATCTTTTGAGGGCTGATAGGGTAAGACAGACTGGCCTCCAGTTCCATCTGTCGGCCATAGACTGGCCTTGAACTCCTGATCCTCCTGCCTTCCACTTTCTAAGTGCTAGGGTTAGAAGTGGGCATCATTGTGCCCGTCTTTACCTAAGGATCTCTGACAATCACCAACCAAGAAGCAGTTGTTTCCAGATTTCTTATTATATGAAAAATTTGTCTACTTCATTAACAATTTTTGACACTTGTAGTGAAAAGCATCATAATTATCACATCTAATTACATACAATTTTCCCACAAAAGATCCACATTAAGTTGACTAATGGCTTCATTATTTTTCTTTTTCTGTGATTAAAACAACAACAACAACAAAAATACCTCACAGTGGACTGATGTGGGGACTCAGCAAGGAAAGACATTTTCTACCAAGCCTAATGGCCCAGGTTTGATCCCCAAAACACACAAGGCAAAAGACAACTTACTCTCTCAAGTTACCCTCTGACCGGCACATACTTGTTCATGCACACCCACAAACCAACCAACCAACAAATAAATAAGCAAAGCCTTGACAAAAGCTACTTAAGGAAGGATTTATTTTGGCTCATAGTTCAGGGTATAGCACATGATGGGGCTGTGGTCATGGAGGCAGGAGCTTGAGGCAGATGCTCACAGTGTATCCACAGTTAGGAAAACAGTGAAGATGAATGCTGGTGCTTGCTTTCTTCCTAGCATGGTCTCAGACTCAACCCACCTGAAAACACACACAACAGTGTCCGGTAATTATTAAGGATTGTTCAATCCATCACCATCCTCCGAGCATACCAGGGACCTGTCTGCTGAACAGTTTTAAGATCTGAGTCTCACCTGAACACCTGGGCATTCTTCAAAGGTAAAACACAGTTGACTAGATATTTCTGTGAGCTTACTATTAGCTGAATAGAATAAGAAGATTCCCATTAGCTCTCAGAGACTGAACCAGGAACCAAAGAGCATTTACAGGCTGGACCAAGAACCTCCCCTTCCCTGCAACTATGTAGCAGACTTGCAGCTCTGTCTCCATGGCTGCCTTGTCTGGCCTCAGTGGGAGAGGATGCACCTAACCCTGCAGAGACATGATGAGCCAGGCTGGGGGCGGGGGTAGTGGGGGAGGCACACTCTCAGTCTCTTCCTCATTACAGTATTGATTATTTCATATGGTTATGTGTGAATCCAGAGGGCTGGCCTGGCCTCTGCATCCTTCCTTTTCCCATTAGTTCTCAAGTGTCAGATGAGCACAAGGCATTTTTCAACAGCCACCTGGATGGAAGAGCTTTCCCCAAGCCCGCTGCAGGCCTCCTTGCCTCTAAAAACTCTGTCTTGTCTAAATATATGCTGAATAATGAAGCTTTAATTTGATAGATAATGATTGTATGGCTGCAGAGAGCATGGGGGACAGAAGTGTAGAAAGGGGTGAACGAGAACAAAGTACAATAATTTATATGTATAAATATATATGTATATGCATATATCATGTTGAACCTCACTACTTGGTATGATATCCTAAATTTTTTAAAAGATTTATTTATTTTATGTATATGAATACATTATAGCTGTCTTTCGGACACACCAGAAGAGGGCATTAGATTCCATTAGAGATGGTTGTGAGCCACCATGTGGTTGCTGGGAATTGAACTCAGGACCTCTGGAAGAGCAGTCATCTCTCCAGTCCCCTAAATTTTTTATAATAAATAATTATACATTTGTATATGGTGATGTTTTGGTACATTCATGAACTGTGTAATGATAACTCGGGTGGTGGTGATGGTGATGATGATGATGGTTATGATGATGATGATGGATGGTGGTGGGATGATGATGGTGGTGGTGATGATGATGATAGAGATGTAACATGAGCATATTGAATTTAACTAACTTTCCATGGTCAAGGATCTATGGACATCAAACAGGCTCCTCAACTTTACTTAGCCTCATCCTTTTGGTCTCTGATTCTGTTTTGTTTTCTCCAAACCAGCTTACCGCTTTAATAACAAAATAAGCATGCCAGTAGCTTTCAGGTTTTGGTGCCACTGGATTACACTGAACTCTGCTGGACTTCTTCCAAACTTGATTCTCCCTTTCCCTAAATACCTGAGTGCTACTTCAACCCAAGAAGGCAGACAAAAAGAAACCAGGTCCCCGAAGAGCGAGCCAAGAACACACATGAGATGTATACTAAGAAAGGCGCTCCCGTTGTCCTGGAGCATAAATCTCAGGCTCTGCGGATCTGCTCTGCTTTCTAGGCTCGGAGAACTGCAGCTAGACAAGCGCTTGGACAGCCAGGTCTCGCTAGGCAGAAGCCGCCCTGGGAACATTTTCTGTCTCGTGTAAATGTTGAAGAGCTTGGCGCCGACTGTTTGTTTTCATCATTCCTGGAAGGAGCTCTTCCCTCCGTGGACTCCCCTCTCTGTGACAGGAGACAGGCTTGGTGTTTCTCCAGACCTTGAAAACAGCGCAGTCAAGAGCTGTGACCTTGAAGCTATCTATCCCTTCCAACCATGCTGACCGTTTCGGTGTGGACCCAGAGACCCTGCAGGAACATCCTAGACGATGCCTTTTCCATGGAAAGTTCCTTTTCGCTAAACTCCAGGTTTTGTTTTTAATTTTAATCTTTGTGCAGCAGAATCTCCAGCATCTCAGGGTATCCTCAAACTTACCTTAGCCAAGAATGATCTGGAACTTCTGGTCCTTCTGCCCCACCTCGCTAGACCTGTAAGTACAGTCATGACGTTCTGCAGCACGGGGAGATGAAGCATGGCTTCCTACTCACTAGGCAAGCGCTCTGTCCTCTGAACCACATCTCCAGCACCTAAATTTTAGATTTTTGTAGATGAAAAGTAAATTGAGGGATGCAAATGGGTTCAGTGATGTTGGATGTTGAGAGAATGGATGGATTTACTGAGCATCCTCCTGGGCCCGGCTTGGTACTGGGTGCAAGTGAGGAAGTAAAGACCCCCATGTGAAGTGTGTAGAGCAATGCTGTCCTTCCTGGAGTTTAGTAAGAAAGAATTACTGGTCTTCTCTCTTACATTAGGTGTATTTACAGATTTCTGGATGCCAGAACACAAAATACAAGTTTGGCAAGATGAATAAACAAGACAAGCTTGACCTGCCGTTTCCTGAGTCTTGCTGTGGGTTCCTTTTCTGCCTCTGCCTCAGCCACAGGACCCCTTCCCTCTCCATGAAAAGCTCTGGCTCCTTTTTTGCCTCTCTCAGGCTTTCCTGCTCCTGGAGGCCTTCATTGAGCTGATATTTGATAAAGGTAAGCATAGGCTCTCCCTGAGGAGGTGGCCTATTAGCCACCCATAAACATTCAATTTTATTTTGCCATATTTTATAAGCAAGCTGTTATCGGAGCTGTGTCCCAAGTGCCACTGCTTGAGGATACTCAATACCTCTTGATCTTCTAAAAGGACATAAACACATACTAGATAGATAGATAGATAGATAGATAGATAGATAGATAGATAGATAATGTTTGAGTAAGCCAAGAGATCTTGCAGAAGTTCCTTGGCAAGCAGAGATGGATATGCCATTCAAAGATCCCCTGATGACCTTTGTGGCAAGCCTGGGGACCTGACTGGCAGCCACATCACCTGTGACTTGCACTAGGTCCTAGCAGTGAACATCTTTTAAAATTTAGCAAGAAAGAAAACCGTGGTGATGGGCTCGCTTTAATCGCATTGAGGAGAGGCAGTAGTTTCATTAGGCACGGTCGAGTGATCCAGAACAGATAAAATGAAAAACAAAAAGTACAAGTATTCAAAGAATTTTCACACGCCCTTGTGACCAGCACCCAGAATGGGAGACAGCATATTTAAGCACACAGTCGCCTTTCAGCTTCCTTCCTTGCCTCTCTTTAAAGCAGCACTTCTCAACCTTCCTAACGCTGCACCCCTTCAACACAGTTTCCCATGTCTCTGGTCGCCTGCACAAAAGCAAACCAGCCAGCATTCCAGCATAGGGGGAGGGCTTACAGTGAGGAGTTATTGACAGTTGATGAATGCCAGGGGAGAAGAGACAATTCTTTAGGGGTATGGTCATACTCCAGGGGATGTCCCCAGGTCCATGCATACATGGACAACACAAACTTGACTCAGTGGGTTATAAAGAAAAAGGAGACAATGTTGGGAGGGGAAGAGGGTCCAGGAGAAGTTAGGAGAAGGAGTGGGGGATGAATATTATCAAAATACATTGTATGCATGTGTGAACTTCTCAAAGAATTAATTCAAAACATTATATTAAAAAAAATAACTAACTTGGTTGGGAGCTCATGGAGAGAGAGCTCAACAGTCAGGAGCGCTTGCTGCTTTTGCAAAGATCCGGAGTTTGGCTCTCAGCACCCAGATGGCAGTTCATAAATTCTGTAACTCCCTTTCCAGAGCCTCCAGCATCCTCTTCTGGATCCTCAGGCACAAGATACTCATGTGGTCCACATGCATACAGGCAAAACACACATACAATAAAAATAAAAATATTTACAAGAACTAGATGTGAATAGTGAGATATATATATTTGATCCAGAGTTTGGGAGGCAGAAGCAGGCAGATCTCTGTGAGTTCAAGGCTAGCCTGCTCTACATTAGAGAGTTTCAGGCCAGTAAGGGTCCCTATCTCAAAATTAATTCAAAATACTGTTTAAAAATTAAATTTAAAACACAGCTCAATAAGGGCACTCGCCTAGAGTATGCAAAGCCCGTGGACAAGTCTCACCACTGAAAACATATTTTTCATACGATGTCTGTCAGGTGAGAAATAATGTTATCCAACTTGCTGGGAATGGCTAGAGTCTAGTGAATGCTGGCAGACAGTGTCTGGCTTGTCACACTTGTGAGGCATTTGAATATAAAATCTAACCCTGCTTCCATGTCAAGTTCCCATCTTTTCTTGCCAGTGATCAACCCTCTATGGACCTTCCAAAATACTTTTCATTCTGAGAGATTTTAATACTTAGTGTATAAAATTCAAAGTGTTTCAATTTTACTTGATTAGTTTGATATCCAAACCATTACTTGTGAGTCTCTCATGCCTCCCCCCATGCCTTATATTTGGATTGTCTCCCCTCCTGTATTAGTTTGGATTTTATTACTGTGAAGAGACATCATGACCAATCTTATTAAAGAAAACATTTAATTGCGGCTGGCTTAAACGTTTAGAGGTTAGTCCATTTTCATCATGTCAGGAAGCATGGCAGTGTGCAGGCAGACACAGTGCTGGAGGAACTGAGAGTTCTACATCTTGATCAGAAGGCAGCAGGAAAAGACTGACTTCCACACTGGGTGTAGCTTGAACACAGGAGACCTTAAGGCCCATCCCCCATGGCAACACACTTCCTCCAATAAGGCCACACCTATTCCAAAAAGGCCCCATCTCCTAAAGTGCCATTCCCTATAGACCAAGTATCCAAACACATATGTCTGTGGAGACCCTCTTATTCGGACTACCAACTCCCCTTGGCAGTGCCTGGGCTGTAATCCAGGGCATCAAGCATGCCAGGCAAGCCACTGATCACCAAGTGGCATCCTCAGACCTCTCTCATCTACATTGTGCCACCATTACCTATTTATTGCACAGTTAATTGATGATCACATGATGTGCTGGTTTCTTTAATGTCACTTGTCACAAGCTAGAGTCATCTGAAAGGAGGGAACCTCCATAGAGAAAATGCCTCTTTAAGATCTAGCTGTAAAGCAATTTCTTAATTAGTGATTGATGGTGGAGAGCCTCGCCTGTTGTGGGTGACACAATCCCTGGGCTAGTGGGCCTGAGTTCTATAACAAAACAGACTGAGCAAGCCACAGGAGTTAGCCAGTAAGCAGCAATCTCCCACGATTCTCTGCATCAGCTCCTGCTTCCCGGTTCCAGCTGTGGTTGAGTTTGTCCTGTCTTCCTTCAGCGATGAACAACAATATGGAAGTATAAGTCAAATAAATTCTTTCCTCCCTAACTTAACAACACAAAGTAACACTAACATCTAGAAATTGGTACCAGAATTGAATATTGCTGTGAGAGACTTTCCCATGTTGCTTTGTGGAGGATGGTGGAAGGACTTTGGAACTTTGGGTTGGAAAAGCCATTGAGTGTTCAAAGCTTGGTGAGCTGTTCTGTGGGAGGTTGGAAGATAAGTTGAGAGAAGTGTTGAGAAAAGTCAGACGATGGAGCCTGGCTTCCGAACTTCCCGATGGAAGTCTGAGAGTCACTTAAAGACCCTATCAGGGCCAATGCATGTTTTGAGTTAGGAACCTGTGGTTCTAGTCCACTGGGGCTCAAGAATCAGCTGGATTAACAAGGAACCAGAAGCACTAACGTAAAACCTTTGCTCTATGGAGACAACCGATGCTGGTCGGTATTCCTAACCACTCATTTGATAAGAGGTTGATGTTCCAAAAATAACACGAGGAATTCATACAGCTCATGTTTTCGGGCCTTTGTAAACATGTTTTCTTGAAGAACACATACAGGACCGTCAACCTGTCTCAAAAAAAAAAAGAGAACCAGTCAATAAATAAATAGATAAATAGATAAATAAATAAATAATAAATGTGGAGACAACTGAGGGAGATACCCAGTACAGACCTTTGACAGCACACATGGGACACACCTATGTATTGGACACACACACACATGCACATACACACAAACACAGATGATTTATTGTGTTTTCCCCTTTTCTCTGGGTGAAATTTTACTAAATCCTCCTCCATTTTCTTTAGAAGCCCACCTACTCACTCAAGAATTATGTTCTTTCTTGTTCTCAAATCCACCAATCCTTATTCTATTTCTCCTTCTATTTCTGCCCCTCTGATAAGTTCCTGAGTTTAACGTTTGCCTCATAAAATAGTTTTTCCTTTCTTATTTCTAAACATAGCTCTGAGCTGGTGGCCCCGCTCAGGCCCTGTATGTGCTGCACCCCTAAACAGTCCTCACAGAGCCTGCAGCTGTCAGAGACTGTACCTCTTCTCTTTCCACTAACTCAACATTTTGAGACAAATAGTTTGTTTATCCTGTACTTTTTCTCTTACATGTCTACTACTATGCTTCCCCTTTTATTGCACCGTTTTCAGCATGTTTGAGCAGTATTTTATCATTTGGGGAAGTAATTTTCTCCAGTGTTGTAGAGTGTAGTCAGTTTTGATAGACATTAATGCATGCCCATGGGGAGGACATAGTTCCTCAATAGTAATAGACTCATTGAATTTTCTTTATTTTATTATTGAAATTCTCTTCTGTGCTTCATTAAGGGTATCTTGCACAGGATCTTAACTGTGTAGCCCAGGTTGATCTTGAACTCTTGATCTTCTGCCTCTGCCTCCCAAGTACTAGGATTAAGGTATGCTCTGCTGTGTTAATGTGCTTGTTTGTTCTTTTACTTATTGAGTGTGTGTTTCATATATGTGTGTGTGCTTGTATCTATATGCTTTGCCAGTGCAGGCATGTGTAGAGGTCAGAGGGTGATGTTGGGATGTCTTTCTGGACCACCCTCCACCCTGTTGTTTGAGACGAGGTCTCTCCTACCCTGGAGCTCAGTGTTTGAGCTGACTTGATTGGAACAAGCCCCTAGGATCCTCCTGTCTCCTCCTCCACATCCCAGCTTTGGGTTACAGATGAGCAAGCTGTGCCCACTTTTTTATGGGGTGCTAGAAATCTAAAATTAGGCTCCCATGCTTGTGTAGCAAGCACTTTATCTGCAAAGACCTCTCCCTAATATCAATTTTCATTTTTAACTAAATTATATGGAGAATGTTTTAAAATACCTTACTTTTTTGCGTTTATTTTTTTCCTTTATGTGTGATAATTGATACTTTTTGTTGGTGGTTGATCTATACGGGCTATGAATTGTGTGTGTGTGTGTGTGTGTGTGTGTGTGTGTGTGTGTGTGTTGTGTGTGTTTTAAATTTTGTAGTGTTGTTTTTGAGAGAGTCTTGTGTAGCCCAGGCTGGCCTCAAACTCACCGTGAACAGAAATGCCACGCTGAGCTTTAAGTAACTTTTTCTCGTTCATTTCTTTTAGTGTAGATTTTGAAGACAACCTGTCTGTTGTATTTTCCTTTTGAGTTCTGTTGACAATAGGAAGAGGTGTGCGTTTTTATTTTCTTTTTTCAGAAAATTGCACTGTTTCAAGAGCATTGCAGGTTGTGTTCCTAATACTGCACCATTGACAGGTAGTTGATGAAAGTTCCTGTGCTATTGTACACTTGATCACCTGTCAGGCCCAGTTTCTGGGGTTTCCTTAGTTTTGATAGGTGCGTGAGTGCACCTTGGCTCATACTGTGCTGAGGCCTGAAAGCAAACACTGTTTTAAGCTGGAGTGTGTCCAGCCAAGTCTGCATGCAGTTTAGCAAAGGAAATAGACCGCTTCTGTGGGCCAGGTGGTGGGTGGGTGGGGTCCCTGGTCATGTGATAATCTTTATATCACCCTGTCCAGTGGTTTCCCAGGAGGTAAGCCTAAGAGATAGCAAATAGAAATTCAGCTCAGTTGAATACTTGTTGATTGTTCTGCCACACACTAGACTAGACTTGTTTAAGAACCTAACCAAAATGTATCGAGCAATAACTTATGTTGGAATTGTGCTGAGCCCCAGAGACAAGGGTGACCGTCCTAAAGGAAAAACTTCTCAGTACCAAAGAAGGAGAGGCAATTAAAAAAATAAATACATAGGAAGCTGAAGAGATGGCTCAGCAAATAAGAGTCTTGCAGTTTTTCCAGAGGACCCCAGTTTGGTTCCTAGTGCCTACACTGCGGGGTTCACAACTATGGGTAACTGCACCTCCAGGTGATTCAATACCCTCTCCTAGGGTGAATACATACAGCCCACAAGTTTAAAAAAAGAAAGAAATATTTTTTAAAGTGTGTGTGTGTGTGTGTGTAATTCTATATGTAATTTGTGCCAAATCGAAGAGAGAAGCTGAAGGCTGGGAGTAGTAGCATGCATTTACCAAGTATAGCCTGTTACCTAGCATTACTTTGGCTTGGGTATGAATCTCCAACACACTTTACGGTGGAGGGTCAGAAAAGGACATCGGAACAGCACTGGACACGGTGAGACAGCTAAGGAAGATGGGCTTTAACAGTCCAGGCTCAGGGTCTAGTTCTAGAACTCAAGCCAACAGGAAAGCGAGAGTTCAGAAAGGGAACTTAAATCATGTCCATGTGGCAAAGCTCCGAAGCAAAGCTTGGGATGGATGTAGGAGACCATTCCTGGGTCACAGGCTGCCGCTCGGTATGTCAAGGGAGAAGAGGCTGAGCTGCTCCCTCCTGGCTTATAGGAGAGGAGGATGTGTATTGCGGACTCCACCAGACCACGTCAGTGAATCAGGTGCTGGGAGTAACAGGGTACCTAGCGTTGATGACCGCTGATTCATCCAGCCTATACCCACACATTCTGATTAAAAGTTCAATGAAGTGGAACCTGAATGAGACGGTCAGCAGTTAAACCCGGGCTGTTCTTCAAAGACACCAGATTCGTTCCACAGTTCACATGTGATCAAACCATATATAACTCCAGTTTAAGCGATCAAACACAATGATACACTAAATACACGTAGCAAAACTTATAACTTATAAAATAAACTTAAATATAAATTTATTTAAATATTATAATATATTTATATAATTAATTAATAATTTATTATTAATATAAAATTTTAATATATTAAATTATAAATGATTATTAAAATATTCATTAAAATTTTATTATACAAACAAATGAATCATAAATAAAGACTAAATCCATTAAACATAAAAGTTCCAAGTATTAAAGATTCCCATTAACATTTCATGCAAGTCACACAAGCACATAGAATGCAGTCAATCAAAAAACACCCTGAGCATAGTCCCCAGTTCATACAATGTCCACTTCAACAGTACCCAGACTTTCCACACAGTGACAATTTCTATCATCTAATTATGGATCCAATATCAATAATGAAATCTCTGCACTCAATTATACAGTTACTTCTATTAAATACCCTACATAAAATAAGATACAAAATGTACACTAATATAAATGAGAGGAATAACAAATCCAAATTGATACAAATATCAAGCATATCATTAAAATGAAAAAAATTAGAAAATCCAAAATAATTAAAGCTATGTCATAAAAAATGTTTTTGATATAAAATTTGTTTTAAGTCAAAAGAAACAGCATAGGAAACATATCACAAGAACATTCAATATGCAATGTAGACAATTTCAAAATAACATTTTAGCGTGCAGTTAGAACAAGGAAACAAAATCCTTTGTTTTACCAGAAACTGTTTGAAAAAGATCACTTCCACCAAAAGTGTCGAGTTCCAGTTTTCCTACATTCTTGCAACAATTTACAACATTTGGTCATATCTTTTATTACAGCCACGAGTGTCTGTGAAAAGTTGTCTCTGTGGTTCGAACTCACATTTCTTTTCACCTGATAATGATGATGTGACTCAGTGTGTTTATCGCCTGTCAGTGGTATTTTCTTCCTCGTGAAATGGCTATTTGCAAATTTTAGTCATTATTATAACCTTAATTGTAGAATTGGAAGGATATCAGGTTTTTGGTTGGTTGTTGGCTTTGCTGTTGTTTTTGAGACAGGGTTCTCTGTGTTGTCCTGACTATCTTAGAACTCACAAGAGATCCATCTGCCTCTACTTCCCAAGTGCTACAAGGCCCAACTGGATAGCAATTCCTTATTAGATAGTTTGCAAAGGTATTTTTTTTTTTGGTATGGCTAAACATTTTTTCCTGTGTGTGTTGGAGGGTTTATTTTGTTACTGGAAGCACCTCTTGTTTGCTTTGAAGTACTGGGGATAACAAGGACCCCAGTACCCTAAGCAAGTTCTACCACTGACTTATATCCCCAGCCTTTCATCCGCACTGTCAACTAGAGTGGCCAAGGTCCTGCTTGCTACAAAAATACAAGCTACACATTTTTTCTTTAATTCATTGAGCTTTTCATATCTTCCTTGGCATTTTCCTTTACATTCAAGGAACACATGTATCAAGAAACATTTTGACTTAAAAATATGTAATAGATATAGTTTTATTACCCAGCAATGTTGAATAAACCTCATATAGTGGCCATGTGTGTTCTCAATCAAATTTCCTCAGTGCCAGGTTGAAAACGAATCACCACAACATTTTACTATCTATGAAGGGCACCCTCCATGGAGTGTTTGACTCTGTCCTGTTTGTACCTCCAGTCTGACTTCCCAGGCTATTGGCTTGGTCCTAAAGCGCAAGGAAAACACATCATTTAAAGCACACATATTCCACATGCTCAACCCCACCAGACTACAAATAAGACATCAGAAATAAGAGGCAGTAAGAGGACTGAGCATTCGCTATCCAAAACGCTTGGAACCAGAAGTGTTTCATATTGCAGATAATTTAAAGCTTTTTAGTACTTCCATAATGAGCTATCTTGAGGTTGTGGGGGAGATGGGCGGGAGCACCCAAGTCTAAACTTAAGTTCATTTCTGTTGGGGCAAATGACCCAAAGTTAATTTAATAGAACTTTTTCAATGTGCCTGCAGGTTGAACTAACACAAGGTTAGGTATGGAATTTTCCACACATGGCATCATGTTGACGCTTAACAAATTTTAGATGTTGGCACACTCAGATGTTTGGATTGGAGAAGCTTGGCTTGTATTTGTGAGTCAGTGTTGGAGTCCCCCGCTTAGCCACTTACTAGCAAGGAGACCTTGGGTAAGTATTTAGTGTGGCTAAATCTGGAGTGGAGTAAACGAAAGGACAACTTAGTGAGTACTTCTCTCAAAATTTACATTTTTTAAAAGGAATCGGGTTGGGGAGATGGTTCAGTCAGTAAAGCACTTCCTGCACAAGCTTGAGGACCTGAGATTGGTCCCCAGAACCCATGTAAAAAGCCAGGCACAGAGCATGCCCACAATCCCACTGCTTGGGAAGAGGAGATAGGATTCTGGGGGCTTACTGATGAGCCAGCCTAGCTGAATCAGCCAGCCTAGCTGAATCAGCCAGCTTCCGGTTCAGGGAAATGGCCTGCCTCAGAAAGGGAGGTAGAGAGCTGGAAAGAGCTGCACATACTAAGCCGTCCATCAATGCCAAGTGCATTGTCATGGCCTTTATCGTTGCTGTCATTAATATTTAACTAGACCTGCGAGGGCTTGGGGAGGGGGGAATGTCAGTGTTCAAAAAGTCCTCTCGAACTTAAGTTTTAAACGGTTCATAGGTACACAGATAAGTATTGCTACTCAAGATTGTAGCCCAAGGGCTAGCCCCATTAGAGCCATCTGGGAGCTGTTTAGAATGCACATACTCCTAGAACAAGATCTGCATTTTAATTCAGTGCCAGGGTGAGCGTCTTGTGTGTTGCAGTTGAGAGACATTAAAATTCTTCTAGAATCAGGCGGAAGTGAGCATCCCGGTCGGTTACTCTGCCTCCTTAAACTCTATCTCCACTAATTCTCACCAGCCTTACCTTCGTTTCACAGGGACTCTTCAGTGAAGTCCTGCCTTTGGTTTTTGGCTTTCTGTACCCAGGGAGAAGAGTCCCCTCTTATCTGAGAGGCTACAGTGGTTTAATCAGCTGTTTGATCAGGGCCCTCTATTACCAGGGGGGTTACTGAATCCCTTCAAGAGAAAGGAGCTGATAACAATTAACAAGGGCAGGGACAGATAGGTCAGTGCCTAAAAGTGGGAGGGTGCTTTCTCCTCCCCAGGAGTCAGGCACAAGCTGACAAAATTCACTCTGAAGTGCCAAAGCTCTGCTACTCTTTCAAGTCCACACCTGTTTAAACTGCTTAAATACAAACCATGGCCCCTCAGATCGGTGTTTGTAGATGGAGGTTCTTACCAAAGTCACAGCCTTTTTAAAGTCCTTGCTCCCAGGATCACGTAGAGCATGTGAAAGATTGGGTCTCACTCTAGTGTGTAGCCCATCTGTTCCTAAAGCCTTAGAAGCAAAACAAAGAGCTTTCTCTCTCTCTCTCCTCTCTCTCTCTCTCCTCTCTCTCTCTCTCATTCACTCACTCACTCAATATAGAAGCCCTAAGGAATCTTTACCAAGAACTTTCCAGATTCTGGGAGGAAGACAGAGGGTGGGTAATGTTAAACAATGAGCTCCACTGGCAGCAGAGGACAGTCTCCCACAATGATGGGATCCACGGGCAGCAGAGGACAGTCTCCCACAATGATGGGATCCACGGGCAGCACAGGACAATCTCCCACAATGATGGAATCCATGGGCAGCAGAGGACAGTCTCCACAATGTTTACTTTTCGTTCTCCTTGGGCCTGGCAAGATGACTAAGTTCAGTCCCAGGATACAGATGGTAGGAGGAGAGAGCTAATTTCCCACAAGTTATGTTCTGACTTCTACAAGTGCATACCTGTGCATACTTGATCACACACACACTACAAACACACACACACACACATGAACACATGCCTGTTAAAACAAGCAAACAACAACAAACAACCTATGACTCTTACGAGGCAAACCTGAGTTAAGAGGAGAGAAAAGCAGCCGCAGAGAGCAGAGATCTACTGAGATGTAGATCTGGGAGTGTGGCTCAGATAGTGGACTGTTTGCCTCGTACGCACAAAGCCCTGGCTTTGATCCCAGGCACCACTGTAACTGGGTATGGTTGTACACACCTATCGTTCTAGTACCTGGGAGATGGAGGCAGGATGATCAGGAGTACAAAGTTATCTTCTGGTACATAGTTCAAAGCCAGCCTGAGCGACATAAGACGACAGAGAGAGAGAGCGCCGTCAAGTTGTATTTGCCAGTATGAATATATGAGCAACATCTGCATGCCTTAGACCCACAGAGACCAAAAGATGGCCGCAGCAGATCCCCTGGAAGTGGAGTTACAGGTGGTTGTGAAGCCCCAAGTGGGGACTGGCAACCAAACTCAGTTCTCTGCAAGATCAGCGAGTGTTCTTAACCACTGAGCTGTCTGTCCAGCCTGACTCAGTCATTTCTAATCTACTGACAAGGCTGCTCACCGGTACTTACGATCTGACTCTACAGTCATCATTCACCTTCCCCACGAATCCAAGTGCCCGTTAACATACAGAACCACCCCGCTCCTCTCTCCTCTGCCAACTATCCTTCTGTGGCAAGATGTTCTTCTTGTTGTTGATTATGTCTGTTCTTTTTTTTTTTTTTAAAACAAAGGGCCAAGCTACAAGTTGAAGTAGTTGTTCAAAACTAGTAGACATGACACTCAAGTGTCTCAGGACCTGGACTAAGATATGCTCAGTATCCTGCCCTTATCCAGTAAGGTCATCAGGTCAAAATTACCAGGAAAAGCCAGAGGAAAGGAGTGACTCATCCTGTCAGCACTTGAAAGTCAGAGACAAGAGGATTGCTGTGAGTTGGAGACTAACCTGATCTACTATCAAACTCCAGGCTAGCCAGGGTTACATGAGACCATACGTTAAAAAACAAAATGAAAAACAGGGCTGCCACTCTGGCTCAGTGGCGGAGTGAACTTACCATGTACAAAGTGGGGTGGGGGAAGGGTCAATGTGGTGGCAGCTTTTTAGCTGGGCTATGGTGATGCACACCTTTAATTGTAGCACTTGAGAGGCAGGGGCAGGCAGATCTCTGAGTTCACAACCAGCCTGGTCAGCAGAGTAAGTTCTAGGACAGCCAGGGCTACACAGAGAAACCCTGTCAAAAACCAACCAACCAAACAAACAAATGGAAGAGAAAAACACAAACCAAATGAGAAGAGCACTTGCTCCACATTCCTACAATCTGCATTTTGAGGACAGCCTGGGCTACACTGCAAGACCGTCTCCCATAAACAGGGTTGATTCATTTGAGTTCTTTACTGCATTCTGCTTCTGGGTCCTTCTGCAAGTCTGACAGCTAGCCCTGAGGTAATCCGGGTGAAAGCTGGCATTCCAGTCTGATAAAGAGCCTAACACAAGAGGCTGCATATAAATGCTGTGCTCCGAGGCAGTTGGTTGACATTTGTGTGAATTACCTAATCCCAAGGGGGAAATCCCTCCAGACCTAAAAGACATCCAGATGTCAAAGTGTCATAAAATTTTTTAAAATATACATATAAAAACACCATGGTTAATGCTCACAGTCAGGGTCATCTGCTGGGAGGGACACACCTTAGGAAGTAGAGCGCTGTGACTCTCATGCTGCTTCTCTGCCCTCTCTCAGTCTCATGCCCTCTCCTGTGTCTGTCTTTTCAAGACAGGATTTCACTCAGTAGTTCCAGCCTTGCCAAGACCTAAATAGTCCAGGTTGGCCTCGAACTTACGCCAATCTTTCTGTCTCAGCCCTCAGTCATTTGTCAAATGTCATTCTCGTCGTCAGTGCAGAACTTAGATCTTGCAGCCCTGAACCCAGCCATGAACGTTTCTCCACTATGACACTGTCTCTGTATTTCAGAGTGTATCTATCCCGCCCCGCCCATCCCCTCCCCGCTAAAACACCGAGTCATCTCTCTTTCTAGAAATCCATGTGCTTTATGTCAGGAGGCATAAATGGAATTGAACTACCTTGAAAATATTGAAACATTCAGATTTAGACCTCTTCCTGGCACAGATATTCAACCGGAAACAACTTCAGGGTCATTCCCTAGATGTAGTTCCAGCTTGCTTGCTCACATCTGTCAGCTTCCCTGGTATGTCTTTTTACTGGGGCAGGGGGATGGTTGTTTTTTTCTTTTATACAATAGGAAGTTTGTTAACAATCATTACAGTATCCTTGGCCTTTTCTCCCTCCACAAAGTTAAGATAAAGTGTGTCATTGTGTGTATATACCTCTCTCCCTCCCTCCCTCCCTGTCTCTCCCTCCCTTCTTCCCTCTCCTCCCCTCTTTGTGTGTGTGTGTGTGTGTATTGATATACACATATTTTTTTTAAGACAAGTTCTCTAACTGGAACCTAGGACTCACTGTTTGTGTATACTGGCCAGAGGGCAAACCCCAGGAATCCTCCTGTTTCCACCTTTGCAGCACTAGAATTACAAATGTGTCCCCTGCCACACATACAGATTTTACATGGATTCTAGGGATCAAACTCAGGTCTTCTAGCTTGCAAGGAAAGCACTTTACTATCTGAGCCATTGTGCCAGCATCATGTGTGTCATTTCTTAGTTGAATAATGAAGGATGGTAGGCTAGTACCACATTGCTACACTACAGTTTTTTCAGCTAGGCTTTGGGGGTGAGGAACACTTTTTAAAGGTTAAAGAAGTGGGACTTTTCTCCTGTTATTTTTCCTACCTTCTCAACTGTGATTTGCCCTCAGTGATTTCAGACCACTTCAGCTCCCAGAGCTGTCCAGTTCCAGCACCAGGAAGCACATCCCAACAACTAGGCTAATCCTCCCTGGTGCTGCTAACACCTCAGCAGCAACAGTGACCACTGGCTGATAGAAACTACTAGGAACTTCCTGCCATGGGTTCATTATGTCTTCCTGTGCCTTCTTTGTGAAATAGCATATTCATAAAATTTCCATTAAAAATCCACAGAAAACTCCACATCTAAACTTAGCAAGTTAGGTGTTGTCATTTCTATAAAAATATCATGTACATTCTGAGATTACTTCTTTTCTAAAATTTATATTTGACTACTGTACTTTATGGTCATGTTTTGTCTCCATGTATGTCTGCACACCGTGTGTATGCCTAGTGCCTGTGGAGACCAGAACTGAAGTTTCAGATGGTTGTGAACCACTATGTGTAGTACTGGGAATCAAACCTGGGTCCTCTGGAAGAGCAGTGGGTGCTCTTAACCACTGAGCTATCTCTCCAGCCCCCCCTGAGATTCCTTCTTAATGAGAAAGAAAATGTCATCTTTGAGCAGCCCAGATTTTTCTAGATATAGATTATACCCACCAGTGTCCAAATGATGGCAACATTCTCTGTGAAACATGTCATGATGAAAAAAGTCAAGTTTAGGATGTCCTGTAGGTGGGCGTTCTTGCTTACCACCCCATCACTTAACAGTCAAGAAGCAATCCCAGAGAGATTAAAACCTTTGTCAAAGTCTCCTGACTGCTGGGAGATGGATCAGGACCCAAAGGGCCTATATTTCCATGTAACATGAAGTAGAATCTAGCTCCAAAGGAGACAAAGCCCCTGAAGGGCTGTCTACTGCCAGGTGTTAATGCTGTTTACTGGTATTTCATGAAGCCATAGGCTGGCTGGAGTCTGCTCTGGCTTCCTATTAGTGTAACAAATGACTCCAAATTTAACAACACAAATGAAATATGTCCTCTTAGAATCCTGGAATGGAGAGGTCTAATCCTAGACTCTCTGGTTAATATTTCTAGTTAATTAGTGTGATCAAGATAATTGCCCACAGATAGGCCCAGAAGCCCATGTCACGGTGATTCTCTGTTCAGTTGGGTTGACACACAACACCTTCACACCCACTACTGATCCCTCTTTCCTCCCTCCCATTAGTTCCCTTGGCTACCCTAGAATTTCACATCTACTTTTATGCATTGATATATCTCTATGAAATCTAAGAACTGCAAAGGAAAGAAATATACGATGTATTTCTGAGGCTGGTTTAATTAACTTAATACAACTATGTCCAGTTATAGCCATTTTTCTGCAAATAACAGAACTTTGTTCTCTTCCATGGCTGAAAACATTCCATTAAGTATACTTACATACCACACTTTCCCTATCTGTTGGGCTGTTGTTAGATACCTGCATTGGCCCCATAACTCGGACGAGTGTGAACAGTGCTGTGATTCACATTGATGAGCAAGTGTCTCTGTGGTGTGTTCACTTGGAGTTCATTGGGTAAATAGCCAAGAGTGAAACAGCTGAGTCATATGGTAGATCCATTTTCAGTGTTACAAGAAACCTCAAACTGACTTCCATAATGGCCAGACTAATTAGCATTCCTCTGGGCAGTGTCTCCAGGTTCCCTTTTTGTCCATATTCTCACCAGCATCTGTTGTTATTTATTTTCTCAGTGCCTGCCATCACATCCTTTCTCAATGATTGCTGGAGTGAGATGAAACCCTCATGGAATCTGCATTTCATGATGGCTGGTGAAGTTTACCAATCATTTTCTTTCTCAGACACAAGTGAATGGTTCCGTGTCCTTCCCATGCACCAGGTACTTTCTCTCCTCTGTACTCTGTCTTTGTTATTCTTTCTGCCCAGTATTTCCTTGACTGTTCACCCCTGGTTTTATAATTCCTGATGTTTCACAGATTCACTTTAAATGTCAAAATTGCCTCACATCCTTCTGCGTTTCCTCCCTACCCACAGGCTGGAAACAATTTTTCTTCCAACTTGTCAGGGCCCTATCAATTCCTTTCATTATGAGCACATTCTTGCTGCTTTTTACATAACATGTGACGCTGAGCTTAGCGAGATACCTCATGGATCAAAAGTTTGTTCAGAGCATAGCAAGGATGGCTTGATATGTCCCATGACCTCTGGCACCTCGACTGGTTTGTTCTGAGTTTCTCCAGCTTGGCAGCACTCCCCATACATCTGACTGTTGATTTCTCAGAGCGTGGTGGCCTCAGGATGGAGACTTTTTTTTTGACATAGTAGCCAAGGACTCCAGTAGACCAACATAAAAGCCAACCCCTTCAGAGGCAAGCATGGGCCAGGTATAGCCTGACTCTATTGCACACAGTAGTTACATACTAGACTGAAGGGAAGGAGAAGTAGAACCTTACTCTCTACAGAGTGTTAAAGAATTCACAGCTCTGGAGATGCCAGGCAAGCAGCGGAACCTGAGTTTGGTTCTGAGTGTCCACATCTAAAAGCCAGATGTGAGGTTTACTTTTAGCCTTCTGAAGATTTTCCACACTGATTGTCATAGTGGCTGCACTTGTTTGCAACAGTGAGCGAGGGGTCCCTTTCCCCACACCCTCTGTCGCATTATTTGTCCATTTGTTTTGTTGATCTTTGCCATTCTGACTAGGGTTAAGTAAAATCTCAAAGTTGTTTTGGTTTGTATTTTCCTAAGTGCTAGGGTCAAAGAACATTAAAAAAATATCTTAGTCATTTGTATTTCTTCTTTTGAGAACTCTTTGTTCAGATCCCAAGTCCATTTTTTGGAATGGGTAATCCTTTTGACTCTATTTTTTGAGTTCTTTATATATTTTGGATACTAATCCTCTGTAAATGTATAGCTGACAAAGATTCTCTCCCAGTGTGTGGGCTTCCTCGTCACTAGATATGGCTATGCAGAAGCATTTTAGTTTTATGAAGTCCCTCTTGTCAACTGTTGGCCTTTTTATTGGTCAGATTGAGTCTTTTTGATGGTTTATATATGTTTGGCCCAGGGAGTGGCACTATTAGGAGGTGTGGCCCTGTTGGAGTAGGCGTGTCATTGTGGGTGTGGGCTTTAAGGCCTTCATCCTAGCAGCCTGGAAGCCAATATTCTGCTAACAGCCTTCAGATGAAGATCTAGAACTCTCAGCTCCTCTTGCACCATGCCTGCCTGAATGCTGCCATGTTCACTTGAGGATAATGGACTGAACCTCTGAAACTGTAAGCCAGCCCTAATTAAATGTTGTCATTTATAAGACTTGCCTTAGTCATGGTGTCTCTTCACAGCAGTAAAACCCTAAGGCAGTCTTACTGAGAAAGTCCTTCCCTTCAACTGTATCCTGCAGAGTGCTGCCCATGTCATTGTCTTCTTCTTCGTCTTCTTCGTCTTCTTCTCTTCTTCTTCTTCTTCTTCTTCTTCTTCTTCTTCTTCTTCTTCTTCTTCCTCCTCCTCTCCTCCTCCTCCTCCTCCTCCTCCTCCTCCTCCTCCTCCTCCTCCTCCTCCTCTCTCCTCTTCCTCTTCCTCTCCTCCTCCTTCTCCTTCTTCTTCTTTTTTTTTCAAGTCTTCTTTTAGTGGTTTCAGTGTTTCAGGTTTCACGGTTAGGTCTTAGACCAACTTGGAGTTAGTTTTTGTGCAAGGTGATAGATATAGGCCTGATTTCATTCTTCTGCATGTGGACATCCAGTTTTCCACAGTGTCATTTATTGAAGATGCTGTCTTTTCCTCATCTGATGCTTTTGGCATCTTTGACAAATATTAAATGGCTGGAGTTCCATGTGCTCATGTTTGGGTCTTCCATGTTGTTCCACTGGTTTACAGGTCTGTTTTTGTGCCAGTAACATATTGCTTTTACTACTGCCATATGATCCAGCTCTACCAATCCTTGGCATACTCCACAAATCGCTTAATTACTATCCATGTTCATTGCTGCTCTATTCATAATAGCTCGGAAATGGAGACAACCTATTGCCTTTCACTAACGAATAGATATTGAAAATGTGATGCATGCACACTACCGAATGCCATTCAGCTGTAAAGAAAAATGAAACCATGAACTTGGCAGGTAAATGAATGATGCTAGAAAAGATGACTTTGAGTGAGGCAAACCAGACCTATGTCTCATCTGAGGTTTCCAGCTCCAAATCTTCAGAGTGAGTATATAAACTGGAGTAACTTCAGAAACCAGGCAAGGGAAGAGGGACCGTAAGGTGAAGGCAGTAGAGAGGAAATAGCAGGATACAAGTGGTCCAAAGATAGAAACTAGGGAATACAGGGGAACTTTAATGAGAGAGGGAGGTAGATAATACAAGTGGACAGAATAGGAAATGACAGTAGACATTTCAGACAGTAGAGATGTCTGAAAAGGTTTGTATGGAATCAGTATTAGCTAGCTACTTAGAAATACCAATAGTACATGATAACCTATGTATATACAAACATATATAGTTTAAATCCATAGACTATCTAAGACAACCCCCAATACCAGGTTATGCAAAGCCCTCTTTGAGTTTGTCAAGGTTGTTCAAGAGACTCCCAAAACCTTGTAGGTGATTGCTGTTGACCTTCACTGTACCCCAGAGGTAGAAGGTAGGTTCCTTTTGATGAAGATACCATGTACTTCAAGCACAGGACCCAAGTTGGATGTGACCTAAAACCTCCTCCCTGAGGACTAGTTTTTATGAAACCAGAGGGCAAGATACACACTTCCAAAAGAGGGAAGCAAGCAATAGCCTACCTAGCTATGATGCCTAGGAACTAAAACAATTAGCATGTTAGGCTAACTCTAATGGTGAAAGAGTGGCACATGCACCCTGGTAATAACCAACAGCTCTGTAATTGGACTTAAAGCCTACTAAAGAAGGGGAGATAAGGCCTGATACTGGAAATCGAGCCAACTATCTAGTGCCAGTGAAGTCATGGATCTTGGAGGAGAAGCTATAACCACCACTATACTAAGCCAACATAATCCCTAACTATATTCTAAATATTTATCTCTATACCCACAGATAACTGTAGTTCTCAGTCCTCATCAGGAACCATGTCTCTGCAGCATATGGAGGCCATTATAGAAAAGCATAACTGATCTAAACGCAGAGTTGTAGATCCTAGGCCCAAGCAATACATCTACAACACATGCATGCACCTCAGGCTCACGGCTCATTTTAGAAGGTAAGCCTCATGAAGTCTCACTAACATGGCTGCACAAGGCCATGAACAAGGATGACATCAGTAGACATGCTAATGGGGAAGGGGAAAAGTGCATGAGGCCTCAACCCTAGACAAAGAATAACAGGTAACTGAGGAATGCTGAGAGTGGGAGATATAGTCTTCCCCAGGGAAAAGCACACCAATTAGTTATCCAATACTAAATGACCACTACTGAAAATATATACATACAAGTAATGTTATGTAGATTGAACAGGACACACACACACACCACCACCACTACCACCACCACCACCACCACCACCCACACCACCACCAATTTAAAAAAAAGAGGCCATGAATTTGAAAGAGAATGGGAGGAGGTATATGAGAGGAGTTAGAGAGAAGAAAGGGAAGGGGGAAAGTGATATAATTATAACTTCAAAACTAAACAAATGAGCCAGATGTTATAATCTCACTTTTGAGGAGGTAGAGAGGGGAGGATCTTCGGTGCTTGCTGTTCAGCTAGCCTAGCAGAACCAGGGACTCTAAGGTACACTGTAAGATTAAAAATCTTGTCTCTGGTCTACCAAGTGAGTTCCAGGACAGCCAGGGCTATACAGAGAAACCCTGTCTCGAAAAACCGAAAAAAAAAAAAAAAAAATCTTGTCTCAAAAAAGTAGGAAGAAAATGATAAGACTAAGGAAGACACTAATGTTGACCCCCAGCCTCCACATGCACGTGTACATGTGTCCACAGGCACCCACACAAAAGCATGCAGATACACCTAAGAGTTCAAGATCATCTGTAAACATCCCAGATTGCTTAGGTGCATAGCTGATTATTTCCCAGAGGCATGAGTTCTAAATCCTCTGGTTAAGATAGAGAATATTCCTCCTAGGCAAGTGTTGTAGAATCTATGGAACTATGGATGGGCTAGCAGAAATGGGTCACTGGTGTGGGCCTTGAACGTGATATCCACCCCTAGTTCTGGCCTTCGCCTCTCTGCTTCCTGATCCAACAGAATGTGGACAGTCCCAAAAGATCCTGCCACCAGGGATGGAACTGCCCCAACCACCATGCTTCCCCATAATGAAGGGCTTAAACCCTCTAAAGTGTGAGCCAAACAACCTGCATCTTCCTTGAGTTGCTTCTGTCGGGTATTCTGTAAGCCCGTGACAAAAGTAGCTACCAAACAAGGTTTAGTTCACTTAGTAGTCTCCAGGGTGTCTGACATCAAGCCTTGCTCCAAACAGGCATACCATAATGGTTGTTGTGTTGATGAAAGGGAAAGGCTGGCAAAGGTGTCGAAGCAAATAAAATCTCTTGGTGCCGAGCATGACAAATCTGAATTCAATCCCAAGGACTCACACAGTAGGAGGAAGGAGAAGACTCTCATAAGTTGTCCTCTGACTTTTACATGTGTTGCCATGAAGGCTGTGCCATGGCATGACTGCCTGCATACACATAACAGTACACACAATAAACAAATTATTTAAAAAGATTCAAAGCAGGAAAGGGTGACCAGAAAGAGAATGGAATGTGTGCTACATTCTAATTTGGGGAACAGAGAACAGCAGAGAAATTGGAGGAAAGAATAGGAAACTAGCAGCGAGCAGGAATATAAAACACAAGGTACTTTTTTTTCTGTTTTGGGTATATATTTGTTTGAGACAGGTTCTCACTTTGTAGGCCAGGCTGTACTGGAACTCCTTATGTAGCCCAGGTTGGCCTCAAAACTGCAGTGACCTCCTGTCCCAGCCTCTTGAGTGCTGTGTGATTCCATGTGTGAGCCACTGCTTCTGTCAATACAAGATATATGTGTGTGTGTGTGTGTGTGTGTGTGTGTGTGTGTGTGTATATATATATATATGATATGGTATATGGCTATAGTAATAAGCATTTGTCTGGTATCTATATCCTAACTACTGTAAATAACAGAAAGCAAGACTTCTGTTTTATCATCACAGATGACAAAGTGCCCTCCTCTCCTTAGCCAAAATGGCTTGCAGAACCTGCCTGTTCCCTGTCAGTAGCACAGTGATTTAACAACTAGAACAGATGAGAAAAGTCTTGGCTCTGCTTCTTACCAGCTGTGTGACCTTTGACAGGTTTCTTAACATCTCTGGAACTCATCTTTCCACTTTGCAAAGTGGGACGACTATACTGTCACCCTATCACATCTGAGTCGATATGAAACGACACTGCAGAAAGCTGTGGTTTACTGCTGCAGTTGTGATAAACCTCACGGGGCCCTCCATTGCGAATGCCTGGCCCTACCCGGAGAAATCCAGGTTCAGTGCTTGTGGGTGGAGCTCAGGAATCCGCCAGGAGGTGTGTGAACCACAGGTTGAGAAATAATGCCCCAGGAAGACAGGTGTGAGGCCATCTGGCCTGGCAATGTGACCCGGCCTAAGGCATCGATGATCTGATCGGGAAATGTGTAGCACCCAGTGGGCGGGTTGTCTGGGGGTGGGAATGTTGTCCTCGGCAAGCAAGCCCAAGCCTGAGACTGAATAAAGCCAAGGAGGTAAAGTTTGCTTTGAGAGCCACCCAACCCTCTGTGCACCCAGTACCAAGCACTCTCCTGTTGTCAGCAGAGGGCCTGTACAGACTACTGACTACAGTAAGTGCTGCCTTTCTTACTTCTCTGCAGATCTGCAAAGCTCTGGATTGGTGGTCGCCTTGTCGCCTGAGGACAGTTAAGGAGCCCAAACACTGCAGTCTCCACCCGCTGAATCCTTTCTCCCCATAGCCAGAAGTGTCTGGTCTAGGAAGGCCTGTGAGGCAGGCAGGCCTTTCCCCTAAGGGACGGTAGGAGCTGTGCTGACTGGTGAGCCAGACAACACTGGCTGTACCCACGGGGCTGGTGGCTCCTCTCCAGCCTGTTGCTGTTCTAGAAGGAATGCAGACTGAGAGTGGCTAGATAGTCTGTTTTCCAAAAGAAGCCACATCTCCGGATTTTTGTGTAGTATATTCCCATTAATGAATGTTGGCAAGTAAGCCAATTTTTTAAAAACCCCATGTGGGCCAAACAAAACACATCTGCTGGCCGGATCCAGCCTGTGGGTGGGCCTCCAGTTTGCAAACTCTGGTCTAGACTGAGTGATTCCAGCCTGAGGATCTGCATGGAAGCCCCCCCCCCCAACCCCCACCTGCAGGAGGGAGAGGGTTTAACACAGGGCATTGCTTACCAGCCCTCCATGCACACTAAACTCATCAATATGCATGAAATCTGGGCTCCATAGCCAGGATTCTGACTATAGTACCTATGAACAGCCCCAGGTCCAAGGAGTCAGAGCTCAGCTCCACCGTGTTTGGAGAAAGGCCTAGGCCTGGCTGGAAGGTGCACTAGTTTAAAAGCAGTGCCAGGCTGGAAAAACAAACATGTGGTGTTTTCTGTTTCCCCTTATCTATGGAAGAGTGCTGCACATTACAAATGTGGATTTTCTAGTTTCTATCAGCTACCTGTCACAGACAGGGTGTGTGTTGTGTGTGTGTACATATGAATAGAGGCCAGATGTCATCTGTAAGAGTAAGGGTCTTTCACTGGGACAGGAGACTTCTGATTAGGCTAAGCTGGCTGGTCAGTGAGTCCCAGAGAGCTGTCCTTTCTTCTCCCTCCCCAGCACTGGGGTCACAAGCATATGCGACCACACCCAGGTGTTTTTTTTTTGTTTTGTTTTGTTTTGTTTTCTCCAGAGGTAAGGTTTCTCTGTGTGGCCCTGGCTGCTTTGGAATATGATCTGTAGACCAGCTGGCCTTGAACTCAGAGATCCAGCTGCCTTTGCTACCACTGTCCAGTGTTTTTTGTTTTTTGTTTTTTAAGATTTTTTTTTTTATTTTATGTGCATTAGTGGTTTTTGCCTGCATGTGTGTTTGTGTGAGGGTGACGGATTCCCTGGAACTGGAGTCACAGACAGTTGTAAGTCACCATGTAAGTGCTGGGAATTGAACTGAGGTCCTCTGGAAGAGCAGCCAGTGCTCTTAACCATTGAGTCATCACTCCAGTTCCCCCACCCCAACCCCCACCTCTCGCATACATAGATTCTGTGGCTGAGACTCAGGTCTTTCTGCTTGCATCATATGGAGCGAGCTATCTCCTTAACCCAGTTGTCACCAAATTCTTTTTCTTCAAATAATTTATTTATTTTTATTTTATGCACGTTGGTATATTTTTGCCTGAACATATGTCTGTGTGAGGTTGTCAGATCTTGGAGTTACAGAAACTTGTGAGCTGCCATGTGGGTGCTGCGAATTGAACCAGGGTCCTCTGAAAGAGCAGTCAGTGCTCCTAACCGCTGAGCCATCTCTCCAGCCACTGTCACCAAATACTTAACAGCCTAACTTAGCATCATTAGATTAAGGTCACAGCCACAGTCATGGTTTTAGTGAGGGAAGTAAGAAGCAAGGGAAAATCCCTCAGTTCCTTCCACACAGAAGCAACGTCTCAGGCAGGACAGATGCCTGAGGCGACAGCCAGCAGCCCACAGGGACAGTTCTGCAACTCCAAGCTGTACACGTGAAGCAAATCACCCTAGTCTCAAACACCCTGGAGGAAAGAGACCCTTGGATTTGGGACAAGAGGTTGATGTATGGCTGATGAGTTATTTTTAAATCTTTGATATTATAAACACATGCTGACATAGAAAGAGGGACAGATACACACAGAGACAAAGAGAAGAGTTAGAAGAGACAGTTTAGCTGATAGAGGACTTGCCTACCAGGCACAGAGCCCTGCCTTCAACCTGAAGCACATTAACCAGGCTTGGTGCCACACATCTTTGGAGATGGAGGAAGGAAATTCAAAATTGTACTCAAACACATAGGCAATTCAAGGCTAACCTGGGCTACATGAAACACTGTTTCAAGAAGTCAAGCATAGGACAAACTTTTTTTTAAATTGCTTTTCTGTCTTTGGAGGCCATTCTTCCTCTTCTAAGTCCCTCCCTGTGAGCAGCTGGGGATCTGCATGGGGGCTGGGGCCACTAAACTTGATTTCATACTCCATGCTGAGTTTTTTTCAGCAAGTTTCCCAAGTTGCCAGGGTGGTTTCATACAATGGCCTCCCTCATGAGGTTTAATTGGCCCTTAACACACAGGAAGACACCAGGGAAGTTTTATGGTGTGTGCAGAGCTTTTGAACCAGGCACCAGATTCCTTGTATTCCTGCACCCCAACCCTGTACACCCTCTGTTCCTTTTGAAGTCAACAGGAGCCTTGTTCAGGGTGTCTAGCAGGAACCAAGGATCTGGTCTAAGTGAATTGTTAAGAAAACGTATTAAAGTTCTTAAAGGGAGATTAAGTTACGGGAGAAAACATACTTGGGCTAGAAGCAACTGCAGTCAGAGCCACCTGAGGAGAGTTCCCAGGTCAGAGGAAAGAAGCAAATGACTCTTAAAAATGTAGTGACTATCTTCCATGCCCGGGAAGAAATAAGGCTCCATTGTCCTTGACGTGTTTAAAATATGAATTGCCAATTAACAATCCGATTGGCAAATTGTTCTACAATTAAAAACATAGAAATGTTGTTAGAGGCAATTAGAATAATTGTCACATGTTAATTATGGGTTGATGGATTTTGCATGCTGCCAGCAATTACCCTTTGAGCCGGAGACATTTCTGAACAGGATCCAACCCCATAAAGACATTGATATAATATGAACTGTCTTCCTTGCTGGCACACTTGCTGTCTTTTTAGTGTCTTTTAAGGTATGTAATTATTTTTAATTAGGCTTCCAGAAGAAATTTCCTGAATATATGTTCTGCTACGTCATTCTAGAGAATCTTGTATCCAATCTGAGAACAGAAGGGAGGGAAAGAAACCACATCGAAGAGTCAGGTTTCCATTTTAGTATTTACTGGCTCGCTGTGACAGGCAACACGCTTAGTCTTTCGTAAAATGACTTCAAAGTAGAATGAGGAAAATATATACCTGACAGGGTTGTTGGATAATGTTGACGTATCTGTCCTCAGTCACTGCACAGGACGAAGTCATTGACATTTGAAGCTTACAGTGTCTCTGAGCTCAGCCCTTCCTTGCTCTCTCTCAATTCTTAGAGAATTGTTCTTAGGTTTATCCTCTTCCCTTCAGATATCCTGATTTCCCCTATTCTAGAACTTTCTGGTCTCACATTCAGGATCCTCTTGTTTTGTAGAAATTTGTCTGCTTTCTGCATTTTGAGTGTCCTCCCCTCACAATTCATGGATTAGAAACGGAAGTCCCCAATTCACGGGTTATTTACTGCAGATGAGGGTGTGGGGTGTTATTCGTGTTAGATAAGGCCATGCGGTAAGCAGGCCGCTATGTCATTAATAACTTTAAAATATTTAATTTATGTGTATGATGTGTGTATGTTAGCATGGACTCACACGTATTGCCATGTATGTAGAGATCAGAGAACAACTTTCAGGAATTAATTTTTTCCTTCCACTGTGGGCTCTGGGGATTGAACTCAGTTCATCAGGATCACTTTTACCCACTAAGCCATCTTGCTGACCCATCTTTAGTAACATTATAAGAAGAGAAGAACACCGATCTGCATTACTGTGTGGCACCACATTGTGATGCAGCAAAAAGGCCATGACCAGGCACTGAGCAGTCACGAGGACCATGCTCTTGGACTACCCAGTCTCTCTGTGAGCTACACAAACCTTCTTTCACTGTAAGTTGTCTGGTATCAAGTGTTTCACTATAGCAATACTGTTAGCACTGGAGTTTCATGATACAGGAGACTGCATATTTCTGGGCAAACTCAGGTAACAGTTTGCCACCCTTGTTCTACCTGAAGCTACTACACACCTACTATGTGACTTTGATGAATTTAGACTAAATAGGTGGCTCCCTAACTTTTGAAATACCTATTGTTAAAACAGAGTGCTGACTCCACCCTGGAGGACAGGGGTAGGGCCTGGCTTACTCTGCTAGATAACTACCAAAGTTATTAGCCATCCGGAAGTCCATCCAGCTTCCTGTGATCTGCTTAGAGTCTAGCTTGAGAAAATGGGGTTCCCATATTGAAAACCATTTATTGGATGCTAACCATGTTGAATACCTTCTACCCTTCTACTTTTCAAGCTCTTTCCCTAGAACTGGGGAGTTGTGACTAGAAACTGTCTAGTGGAGGGCTTGGTGAACTCGACTTTGGACCCTGCACTGTTCTAGTGTTCCACCACACGATGTGCAGTCTAGCTCTTAACACAAGAGCCAGAAAAGAGTGGAAAACAGTCACAACCCAAGGGAGCAAAGGGATGTTGCTATGAAGATATGTGGGAGAATCCGTTTTTTTCCCTTTTGTGTCTTTGAGACAGGGTCCCATGCAGATCAGAATGATATCATACTTAGCTGAGAATGACCTAGAACTTCTGATCTCTCTGTCTTCCCCCACCCCATGCTGGTTTTAGCATTACTGTACCTGGTTTACAAGGCGCTGGGGATCGAACCCCAGGCAAACAAGGGTGCATGGTAAAAGCACTCTACCAACTGAGTTACAGCCTCATCCCTGAATCCACCTTCTGAGAAGAAACTAATGCTTTGTTTCTGTCAACCTCAAGACAGTAGGAAAGGAGCGCATTCTGTGGTCTACTGGAGAGCTACCACATGTATTACTCAAGAAGCTGTGTGGAACAGTGTCAGTCAGTTCATAGGTGGCATTCAATCAAAGGTGGCGACAAACATGTCAAGGAGGTCAGTGAGAACGCTGATCTTTTGATGTTCCTAGTGACAGGTGCATTTGATAAGACTTTCTTTCTTCCTTACAATCCATTTAAGTTTTATGGCCTGTCTACTCAGGCACACTTGCAGTCTCTGCTGTCTATAGCTATATAACAAATCACCCCAGACTCAGGGGCTGGGAGCAAGGTCTGTTTTAACTGGTCGTGATTCTCTGGGTCAAGAATCTGAATGAGGCTCACAGGGACGGCTGCTCATTCTGTGCTTCTCTTGCTCATTTTTCACAGCTGTACTTTGCTAGTGGCTAAACTGGGCTAAAAAGTGCATCGTGGGGCTGGCAAGATGGCTCAGCAGTTTAGAGCACTCGTAGCTCTTACAGAAGACTGGATTTGATTCCCAGAATCCACATGGTGGCTCACAAACCACCTGTAACTCCAGCTTCAAGGGGATCTGATGCATTCTTCTGACCTCTGTAGTCACTAGGGGTGTACATATATACATTCAGGCAAGACATTCATTCACTTAAAGGAGTCAGTGGCCTGGTGTTGAGCAGATACCAGCACCATGATCATAAAGAAATAAAAAAGAACCATTTTTTTTTTTTTTAAAAAAAAAAAAAAACATTTCGACTTTCCTGTCAGATCTAGGTTTGGCTGTTCGCTGTCCCTTCTCATTCCCTATACACATCTTCTCTTTCTTTATGGTTTCTATTCTTCCAGGCCTCTATTTCTAGGACAGCCTTGGGCTCCTCAGACGGCATCAGGAGTAGGAAGTGGGCACAGGGCACAGATGACAGCTTAGAGCTGGACAGAGCATGATGTCTATCATAATGCATTGGTTAGAATAAGTCACCATGTCATTCGTTATTCAAGGAAGGTGGAAAAGTCCATCTTGATGTAAGAAACTGCTAGAGGCTGTCTTTGCTGACTGTCGTTCTAGACACTTGATTTCCTTGATTCTTACCCATCGACGCACTTCCCACATGACAGCAGGATTGGTTTTGTGAGGTGAGACTGAGAGTTTCTAGGTGGCAAGAGGGAGATGTTGATTTGCAGCATCTATATCCAAGAAGTGTCGGGACTCCCTCAGAGAAATAAGGAAACTTAAATGACTATCTAATGAATGTAGCTCCTGGTTTAGAACAACCGTGAATAGCACAGAATATGTGCCTGTCTGACTGGACATCTGTTTGCTTGTTTCATGTACATGTGGTCCATGCAGGTATGTGCTGTACATGTGTGGTCCATGCAGGTATGTGCTGTGCAGGTGTGGCCCATGCAGGTATGTGCTCTTGAATGTGTGCTTTTACTGCATTGTGATGGTGCCAGTGGAGATCAGAGATTGGTGTCTTCCTCACTTGCTTTTCTACCTTATTTAATTTTTTTTTTTTTTGTTTCTTTACATGGCATAGGTTTGTTCCTTCCACCATGTGAGTCCCAAGTTCAAACTTGGTTGTCAGCTTTGATGCAAACACCTTTGCTCACTAAACCATCTCAACTGCCCCCCCCTATTATTTTTTTGAATAAAGTTTCATTGTTCCATTCATTCTTTTTTAAAAAAAAAAAATAAGGCTGGGCATAGGAGTACACGTCTTTAATCCCAGCATGCAGGAAACAGAGGCAGGTGGATCTCTGTGAGTTTAAGGCCAGCTTGGTCTATAGAGTTCCAGGACAGCCAGATCTGTTACACAGATCTCTGTCTTGAAAAGCCAAAAAGAGAAAAGTGTTTAATTTATGTGTATATGTGTGTGCCTGAGTATGAGTACATGCACCAGATACATGCAGTCAGAAGAGGCATCTCAGATCCCCTGGAACCAGAGTACCAATGGTTGTGAATCACTGTATCGGTGTTGGAACTTAAACCCAGATGCTTTACAAGAGCACAGCCTTCTCTCCATCCCTGAGATACAGTTTCGTGACAGTTCACATAGACTGATTGGCCAATGAGTTCCTTCTTGTCTCCCTCCTACCTTCAGTATTGGGGTTCCAGATGCACCATGCCATGTCTGGCGTTTTATATGGATGCCAGGATCTGAACTTAGCTTCTTACACTTGCATATCCAATGATTTGCCCATTGAACTGACTCCTGGTCCCTCTGTCTATATGTGTAAGATAAATCTGAAATGTGTAATAAACTCAACTGTGCTTTTGGAAACAAATATAACAGGTCATAAAATTTACAAATGCTTCTTATTAATCTGCATGCAACTCAAAGAAAAATAGTTGAGTAGCTTGGGAGAGTGTTTTTGGTGGTGGTGGTGGTGGTGTGTGTGTGTGTGTGTGTGTGTGTGTGTGTGTGTGTGTTTTCCAGAATTTCATGTGCTGCAGATGTTTTGAATGCTCTTCAGTTTAGAGGCAATAATAGAAACCACATGCTTGCCTTTATTTTTGAAATTGTTTTAGTAAGCACTTGTGAAAATATGGAAAATGCAAACAGGCACCAGCACATACAAATACATAATGTGCAAAGAAGCCAGCCTATCATATAGCAATGAGGGAGCCACAGTGGCATAGGGGTGGGTGTGGTAGACACAAATGACCTGGTGTATGTCCATCTTTAAGTGTGCCAACGAATCATGACCTAGTTAAAGGCAAATTCTGAGGCTGGGTAGAACATTTGCTTAACAGGCATATGGCCCTGGGTTGGATGGCTAGCATCATAAAACCAGTCTGATAGCACAGGCTTGTGATCCTAGCAAGTAGAGGCAGAAGGAATAGAAGTTCAAGTCCATTCCCAACTATGTAGCAAGTCTGAGGGCAATGTGCTCTAAAAAGCACACATTCTTAACGGTGGGCATGGGCTGGTGCTGAGGTCACACCCTTGAGAGGCTTTCCAGATGATGTTGCTGTACAGGTTTCAGTGCTAGTAAAATCTGGGAAGAAAGGGTTGACAAGTGTCCTCTTTAAGGAGCAGGAAGGGCTTAGTGAGCAAATGTTGTATGTGCACCTGAAATTGAGCTAGACACTGGAATACCACAATCGGATTCAACTCAGTCTTGGGATTTAGTAAGCCTCGGGTTGGAAGGAAGGTTAACAAGGAAGTGCATAGAAACAGAATGATATGAGGAGGTGTAGGATTGCTGTGGACTAACTCTGAGCACACTGCTGGATTCCTGCTCACTGTTTAAGTAATATATGACGTGAGTTGAGTGAGCTCAGAGTCTCTGTAATTTCATCCAGAAAAAAAAAATGGTGGCCATTACAGTACTGACCTCATAGGTTGAGTTTGAAAACATAGTTTCTTAAGGCTAAGCATCAAAACAGTGCTTTGGGTATGCTAGGTAAGTTCTCTGCCACTCTACTCCAGGTCATGTGAAAGTCTCATGAGACTTACGTAAATTTAAGTCATAACGTAAAATAATGCTTAGCACTTAATAAGTGCTCAAAATGATTAACTATTTAATACTGGTTATTATAATTTAATATAATTATAAGAGTAATATAATTTATCAAATATGATATATCATATATAAATATATAATAATATATATATAAAAGAATATAAATTCTAATTAATAATACTATATGAGTGCTGGTAACTGAAGGAAATGTCTATCTGTTTTCTAAAAGAAAAATTTAGCTTATTATTCATAGATAAAATTCTGGAAATCTATTGGTAGGCATGAAAAAGAAAGTAACTATGGTCACTCTCATAATACTGTTGAGAAAGAGGCATCTTGATATGTTCTATGAGACATTTCCCGAATGTAATTCATGGATTAGAAAACCACTTTAAGATTTTACTTATTCCTGACCTCGTGGGAGCACAGCTCTCACCTCTATAAAGTGGGGATAGTTACAACTGTCATATCCAACTGTCATGTAGTCCCAGTAGGTGAGAAGCTGAGGTAGAGATTGCCATTTAAGCTTAAGAATTCCAGACCGGTCTGGGCGACATATTGAGACTCTGTCTCAAACCAGAACAACAACTTCAGCTTCCAACCCCCATACTTTAAGAGGTGCAAATAAGGAGTCTAGTGTCCAAAGAGCTGTCACTTACTAGCCCATGTGGCCATGACCATTTTCCTTGACTCCTCCCCAATGGAGAAAGTATACAAAGCACTCAGTAACATCACAAACACAAAGTAAATGCCCAGAAAATGACGACTGTTGCTGTGATATGAAATTGCTTTGAAAACAAACAAACAAACAAACAAAAAAACAACACCCCCCCCCACAAGGTGTATTACTTCATGAAGAAGGTTCTTCTGTGCTGTGGTAAATGTGCTGTTTTCAGCATACATCCAACTGTTTCTTCGGAGTAGCTGGCAGTGAAGAATAAACTTTGTGTCTCTGGACCCCTAATCCCTCACATGCCTGTCCAAGTGACATTGAAAAAGACATAGACTGGGGTTTGGGGGGTAGCAGCTCAGCCTCTGGTGATGTTGTCAACCTATCTTGAACTGCCTCTTTTGGGGGAACTGCAGGATTTTGAACTGGTCATAGCTTTGGTGACTTTAAAAAAACCTCTCATCGAATCAGTTAAAACTGGAAATTCACAGGTAAATGACAAGTGTCCCCAGGATATGGCTTGCGTCCGGGTGTGGACCTCACAGTTGTTAGTTGATATTAATAGTTCTGAGAGGAGGGTAAGATCCTGTGCAGGTCACAGCTGAGCCATAGACATTACACGTTCTGGTTGTGGAGGCACAGCAGCTGCAGTTTGACATTAGCTGGCCTTCCTATAGCCAGAGACTGTACAAAAACAAACAAACAAACAATCTCGCTTCTCACTTCTCTCAGAGGAGAATGCTGGCACTAGGGACAGGGAGACACCAAGATTCTCTTTCATATGCCATCCCCAGACTCATTAGCTTCCTCCCTATTCTCTCCCCCATCCTTCTCCTTGACAAGATTGAAAGGAAGGAGTTAATGAGTACACAGTTGTATTTTTTTTTTTCTTGGCAGAGAAATACAAGTCAGGCTCAGAGCAGGCTGTCATCACTCTTGAGTGTTCTGGGGCTTTACAGGTAGTTATTAACCCTTTGTGGCATTCCTGAATAAGAAAGCTTGGGGTTGAAAGAACCTACTAAGATTTTCTGTTTCTATTAACATAGTGGATTTTGTTTGTTTGTTTGTTTGTTTCAGAGTTTAAATTTAGCAATACTTAGAAAAGAAGCCTTAGATATATGTGGCCCTACACTGCCTATAACACAGCTGTGCCTTGATCAGAATGGTACGTTGTGTGAGACTGTTTAGCACTTGTGTGTAGATGTGCTCCCACGCACATGTAAAGGGAGGCCAGAGGAGGACCTTGGTGTCTGTCCTATTTTGCCACTCTCTGCCTTGTTCCCTTGCAGCCGGGTCTCTCACTGAACTTGGATTTAGGTTGACAGATGCCAAGGCCTGGGCATCCTCCTTTCTTAGTCTCCCATGGCTCTGGTTACAAGCTATGACAAGCATCTTACATGGGTGCTGGGAATTTGAACTCAGAACCTCATGCTTCACAGAAAGTGTTCTTACCCACAGAACTAGCTTCCCTGTTCAAACTGGATCTTTTTTTTTTGTTTTTAACTCTCTCTCTCTCACAGAAGGAATCATTCTCTTTTGCCATTTGAGAACACTGAAGTTTAAGAAAAGACACAACTGGACAAAGGTTTCTTGTAACAAGGCTGGAACCAGGTCTTTTGATTCCTGCTCAGGGACTTTTTTTTTAATTGCAAAACTGGTGACTTGTGCATGCCATGCACCACTGAGCTATACTGAAGACTTTTTTAGGGCACCAAACATAGTGTAAGTTCCCTTTTACTACCAAGAAGGCATAATTCTGACTCTTGAAAATTGGATTTTTCAAACAATCCCCATGATCAACCTGCTTTCCTGATATATATATATATATATAATATATATAATATATATATATATAAATATATAATATATAATAAATAAATAAAAATAATAAATATAAATAAATAAAATGTATGTGGGCTTTGGGGGTTATGCCCCTGCCATAGCACACATGTGGAGGTCAAAGGACAACCTTGTGGAATTGATTCTCTCTTTCCACTTCTATGTGGATTCTGGGGTTAGAGCTTAAATCCTCAGGCTTTTGCCTCAAGTACCTCTGCCCACAGAGTCATCTTGCTGGCTCCAGTGTTGTGTGTGTGTGTGTGTGGATTTCTCAGTGCAGTTTTCTAATTCAGGGTTTCTAACACTGAGTTTAACGTGATGTACTGCTGAAACCTGGAATGATTCTCAGGGGTGTTGATTCTTTGTTGGTTCTGGGCATTGGTTTCTGCAGACTGTAAAATCTAGAATGCTTGGATAGATGGCTCAAGCACTCAGGAGGTAGAGGCAGGAGGCAAGGTCATTCTTTGTTACCTATCAAGTTCCAGGCTAACCTGGATTGTATGAGACACTGTTGGAAAAAAAATTAAAGCATTAGATTAAGCAAATAAAAAGATAAAGCACAGATTTAAAATGAGGATCAGCTGTTTGCTGAAAGGACCATGACCTGTTCTTCTAGCAGATGGCTTTCCTTAAAGTCTTCCTTGGTGTTCTCTTCCTGATCTTAGGTTGTGGCCACAGATTCGTTCCTAAGCTGGGTTTCTGCTCTCCAGCCCACACTCTTGCTGCAATCGCATGCAGGTTGCTAGTATCTGGGCAGACTTCCATACATGGTGTGAGGAGCAGACATGACTTCATGCTTTGCTGTAGACGTGAAGAACTGCCAAGGCTCAGGCGCCCTGTTCCCCCCAAGACTTTCTTGGTTTGGAATCCTCTTCTCTGGGGGTGTGGTAACCAGACCACAGGGGATGCTGTAGATCTGTGGGCAAATGACCTTGCAGATTCCCAAACCTTGTCCTCTAGGATGTCCGGGGTTCCCAAGTGCATCTCATAGCCCCACCCACAGCATTTGAAAACATTTTGTAACACTCTACTGTGACGGGCCTGAAGGTAATCTTCAGCCAGGTTTCATGAAGTGTGATCAGGGGTGGGATGGGGATGACCTGACAAGCTTCTTTAAGGGAATGCTGCTCACAAGCATTCTGAATTAAATTATTCTTCAAAGATTGTCTGTAATTCTAATGCCAGGGGATATAATTATCTCTTCTGACCTCTGTGGGCACCAGGCATGCATGTGTTGCCCAGGCATATGTAGGCAAAACACACACACACACACACACACACACACACAAATTACAAACTTAAAAATTTAAGTTAGATTTGTGTGTGTGCTATTCATGGAGGCCGAGGACAGCCTGCAGGAGTCTGCTCTCTTCTTCTACCTGGTGGCTTTCAGGGATCAAATTACTCTCTCATTCTACCATCTTACCGGTCTAAATTACTCTTTTGTCCTAGCCCTTGGGATGTTGAGGCAGGAGGATTGCTGCAAGTTTGATGCTAACCTCACTACATAGTGAGATGTTTCAAAGAAAAAGAAGGCAAGGAGGTCTGAAGAGATTGTTCAGTGGTTAAGTATGCCATACTCCTCTTGCAGAGAATTCAGTTCCCAATATCCATATCAGGTGGTCTGCAACTACTTGTGCTAAGCTACAGTGGCCATTGCCTTCCTTGGGCATTCTGTACTCATGTCCACATACATACGCACAGACATACATACATGCACACACATATGCAATTAAAATTAAAACAAATTTTTAAAATGTACTATTTTGTGTTCATTGGTCTTGAAATGCTTAAGTGCCACAATAGAGGACTCCTACAACTTGCAGATCTTGTATATTCTAAGGCATGAAAACAAGGAGACCTGTTTCTCCTTATCCAGTTGGAAGGTGCATGCTTATGTGGACTGCATGTGTAGTACATATGTTCCTGCTCATGCGTGCATGTGCACACACATACTAGTTGGAGCGTTCCTGTTCATATTTCTGAGGTTACATTTGGCTTTATTTATGCACATGTGAACACTGCTTTGACATCGTTTCTGAGGTATACAGAAAAATGGGAGAGAAACTGGACAGCATTGATCTGATAGTGTAGGCAATCAGGAGAAAGGGAAAGCTGATGAAAGGATGAAAAGAATGACAAACAAAGCCAGGCATGCTGCACACACCTGTAATGCCAGTTATTCAGGAGGCTGAAACTGGGGGATCACAAGTTTGGGGGCCTGGGCTACATGATGAGACTCAAACAAACAAAAGAGAAGGAAGAAAGAAAGAAGGAAGGAAAGAGACAGAGAGAAAGCACAGACAGTCAGGCAACAATCATTTGACTACTAAATTCAGGTCCAATATTGGTAAAAAACAAAAACAAAACAAAAACCTTGAGGGACAGTTTAGCATCAAAGCAAATTTCTTGAATATGTCCAATATGTAATAAAAACCCTTTAGCCGTTTGGTATTTTTATTCCCGATGAACAGCGTTTCTACTGCATTTCTAGAAAGCCTAAGTTAGATTTAACGTGCTGGAACAAATGTTTTCCAGAAGCCTCTAGCGCCTTAGTTTTCCGATCCTGTGTGCAGTGAGACACCAGCGAGTCAAAGCGCCCAGAGGCGGCAGATATGTATTACAGTGCTCCCATCTCCCCCTCCATTAAGTGTGCGTGTGTGTGTGTGTGTGTGTGTGTGTGTGGCGCTTGCTTGCTTGCTTGCTTTCGTGCTTGCCTATGTCCAAGCACTGTTTCACAAGACTATCAATCTATTCTGATCCGTATGTGCCAAACTTACGGGTTTTCTCTCTCTCTCTCTCTCTCTCTCTCTCTCTCTCTCTCTCTCTCTCTCTCTCTCTCTCTCTCTCTCTTTCTATAAAGAGCACGTCACGGACAATTTCTTGAAAACTGTATTGTAAAGGTTCTGGTTTTCAAAAACAAAACATAACATCTCAGCAACCCCCTTTATCCAAGTCCAGAGCACTTCCCGAACTATCCTTCAACTAACTAGGGGCGGGGAAGTGGGCGTGTCCTCGAGATTCAATTTCTGCGGCACACAGTTATTTCGGTAGTCAAGGACACATTTCTGGATTTAAGATATCAAGAAGAACGGGTTTGGAGAAGAAATGAGAAAGGGGGCCCCATCTCTGAGGAAATAACTGAGAAACTCATGAAAGAAAGTTTTAAATCTTTTTTGTCTCCTGGAAGGTACCTGGAAAAAAGGGTGCTCAGTTGCCGTAAATCCATGGTGCTGTTTGTAGTCTAGGAGAGCAGAAAAAACCTTGGGTTCAGATAGCTCCCAAACCCGTGGATTACAGTCCCAACTTTCTCTCCTCCCCTAGGCTCAATGGACAGATGCTTAGGCCACTTCTCCAAAATCCTTGGTAGCCAAAATCCTTCAAGTCTCCTTTAAGACGAAGCAGCACGCCCCTCCTTTTCCCCGCCCAGTCCCCGCCTTTCACACCTTGGGTGGGAAAAGCGAGCGGAGGCGGGACCTCGGGGAGCGAGCACTCCTATGGGCTCGGAAGCCAACCGGGGCTCTGGTAGCCAATGAGCAACGTGCAGGGCGGGGCATAACGCTGTAGCCCTGCAGCCAACGTGGGCCGCTCTCCGCCCGGGGGCCCCAGCGGAGGGGTGTGTGAGGGCGAGCAGCCGGGGCGGGGCCTGGGGCCACGGGGTTGGACCGCGGCGCGGCTGTCCGCTGATTGTTCGCAGCGCCGAGGCACCGTGCGCTCCGGTCGCTCCGGGACGGTGAGGCGCGTGGGGTCCACGACTATCAGCTCAGAGCCCTCAGTGAGATGCCTGCCCGCGCCACGCGCAGAGGCCGAGGCTAAGCGTTCTCTGTCCTCAGCGGCGGTGGCTCTCGGCGTGCGCCTGGACTCCGAAGGCGACGCGGCAGCGCGGCGGGAAGGACGAGCAGCGGTGGTCGAACACTCACCGCGGGACTCCACAGAGTTCGCCGCGCGCGGGGCTCGGCCCGGATGGGCGCGGGGGTGGCGGTCCCCGCAGGGTGCTGCGAAGCGGCCCGGGCAGAGCGTGCCGGCTGAGCGCCGCGGCTGCGGAGCCAACTGGGGCCGGGTGTCCATGCCCCGGCGCGGAGCCTAGCGCCGAGCGCTACCCGCGCCCGTGGCCGCCCGCACCTCGCAACCCTCGCTCCCCGGCTTCGCGGCGCGCTCCAGACAAGATGGCGCGGCCGGGTCCGGGAGTGCTCGGGGCCCCGCGCCTTGCGCCTCGCCTTCTGCTCTGGCTGCTGCTGCTGCTGTTGCTGCTAATGCAATGGCCGGAGTCGGCGGGCGCCCAGGCCGGCCTGCGGGAGCCCTGCGCGGCCGCTTGCACTTGCTCGGGGACTCGCTGGACTGCAGTGGGCGCGGGCTGGCGACGCTGCCCCGGGACATGCCCTCCTGGACCCGGAGCCTGTGAGTATCGCCTTTGCCTCTTGTCCCAGCGCTGTCACTAAGACGGGGCCGCGGGTGTGCTCAACCAGAGAGGGTGCGGAGTGCACTCTGTGGGCTGGGAGATTTGTGGGTAGCCGAGTGGAGGTCACGCGTGGGAGCTCGGTAGAGAGGACTCTGCCTCAGGGGTTTGAAGGTGAGCGCGATTCTGGAGAAGAAGCCTGCCTTGTTCGTGAAGATGAAGAACATGAGTGATTTATGTAGGGGTGATCGAGTGTGTTTCGTAAAGTCTGGAGGCCAGCGAGTGTGGGACGTGGAGGTGAGCCACCGGTTTGTGATTTGAAGGTGAGGGTGCTGTCGAGTGCGGGGTGTGTGTGGGTGTGTGAGTGAAGAGTGGAGGTGAGCAAATTTGTGTGCATGCGAGCCGGACGATAGCAGAGTGTGGGAGTCTGTGTTGGGATCTTTTTTCCTGTCCTGTAACTCAGCCCTTTGGTGTCTGAGTACCCTCAACTTACCTCCAGTTGGAAATGAATGACAGTGACTCTGATCTCCAGCTTTCAATTTATTTATATTATTTATTAGTGGGTGTGATTAGTCTCCTGATCACCAGGAAATGGTGGCTTGACTTGGCATTGGCCAGGGCAAAAGGGACCATGCCCTGGACAACCCAGGAGTTGAGAAGCTTTGAGAGAGTTCTTGGAGGTGTCTGAGTGTGGCTGTTCGCTCTTTTCCGCATGGCTGGCATGTACAGGAACTGTGTTCCAGATCCCTTCCTGTCTGTTCCCTGGAGTCCCCTTGGGCTAGATCCACCGGGGTGGGTCTGGTCCCACCCTCGAGTTTCTCCATAAATGGCACACGCTTGTTGTGGAGTAGTGCTACTCAGGAGAAGTTGACAGGGGTCTGGCTGGCTCTGTCAGTTTGTTTCACCCCACAGAGGTGCACTTCTGTGCTGCTGGGATTGGGGCCCATCGGGAGTTAGTGGGATATTTCTTCCAGAACATTTGGCAGGGACAAAAAGACGTTAGATTTCTATAAACATAGTGGAGTAGAATATCATTGTTATACTTAAAAAAAAAAAAAAAACCTAGACCTTTGAGTCGAATCTTGCTCAGTTATCAGTAATCAGCATCTCTAGAACTATTAGTACCTTCCAGAAAAAGGCCTAGCTTGAGTAGTCTGCTTCTCACTTGAGCAGTTGAATGTCTTTCCTAGAACAGAGAAGAAGTACAGCAGTAGCTTCAGTCATGACATTTGTTGTTTTAAAAAGAGAAAATGGATGACACAGGCTTTAACTCACACCTGTGGCTTGACTGCAGAAGATTGGGGCCTGAGTATCTGACTGTCTTGAAGGAGAGAAGTTCTTTTCTAACAGGAAGACTGTGTTCTCAGAATGAGGCCTCAGTCTTTACATTGATCCCTTGAGCAAGCTGCTGTGTGATTTCTGAAGCCAGCTGAGACCCTTTTGCTACTGTTACTGCCTTTAGGATTTTTTTTTTTCTTCAGTATCTGCTTCCTCTCCGGAATCCAGTACTGAAAATGCATGGTCTTAGAGTGGATTTTAACACAGTGGCGCTATCAGTTCTGAGAGATGAACACACTATTGCTCTTTGCTAAGATTTTATTTATTAATAGTTGAAGCAGTTTGGGAACATTTTGGGTTTTTTCTTGCAACTTAAGATGAGATATTATTATCACTATTATTATTAAATAATAGAACCGTGTGGGTAGAGTCAGAGTATCTTTTCAAGTGTTCACCTGTTGGAAGACTTGCAAAGCCATGTGTCAGGGGTGTTCTGAGGAAGGCTCGTTCCCAAGCCATACTTCCTGGAGAGGACAGAGTGCTCTTATTTGCACTTTCATTTTATCACAAGACCTACCTTGCCTTGCCCTTTTTTGGAGCAAAACTTGCTAGTCATTTTTAGGCTTTCAGGTTGCCTACAAGTGACAATTCACACAGCATAAATACCTTTAAAATTGCAGTCTCTTTTACTCGCACAATTTAATGATCAATAAATACCAGACTAAGTATTTTGGGCTTCAGGAGATATGACTCTACTGAAGAAGATTTTAATGGATTAGTTTTAATATTCAAGCAGTTTGGTTTCTGGGTTAGTATGTGGTGCGCTCACGCACGTGTGCACACACAGACAGACAGACAGACACACACACACACACACACACAGCACACACACACGCACGAGGGCCTTTGAAGAATACTTACGAGTTTATTTCTGCTTAAAGTGAAGTCAAGTGTGAATTGTCTCCTAACCTTCATACTTCTCAAAATATTTCCCCTCCTAATATTGAGGATTAACCTAAGTCTGGAGCATGGAAGGCAAACTCAGCTACTTCTGAACTGTATCTCCAATACCAACGCTTTCCTTTTAAACCATTGCTTTTATTTTGGCAGAGTAGCAGTGGAGAAAGTCTCCCTATATAATACAATAAAGTATCATGTATTTTCACTGAATTTACACCTTGTAAGGTCATCGTGTCTAGAGAATGCTTTGAGCTAGTTTATAAGCCTATGAAGTAGATTTACTGCAGCCTACTCAAACAGTTTCAGGCTGTGGGTTTGCGATAGCAAGAGACCTATGGCTTTGTGGGACTCCTCCCCCTTTTGTAAACAGTACATCTACTTGAAGTTGCTCTGAGGCCAAGTGTAGAGAAGCTAAACATTTTTAATAGTGAATAAAAATTTAGTGTGAATAGAAAAAGCAGGGTGGTGCTGATGGAAGAAAACAGATCCCTTTCCAAGGCTGAGGATAACTTACTCTTTACGGCTAGAGTAGTGGAGCATAACTGAGTCGCCTGTCCTGTTGCATAGGTGAGTTTGGCATGGTCCAATCAGAATACTCATAAATAGCGCCAAACACCTCCCAGAACTGTAGAAGAGGTTGAATTCTTAGAACTCAGGTGTTTGCTTTCCTTGAAACTATTTCTGAGAGCATGATTTCAGAAACTCTTTAAAAAATATAACAGATTTACTTAGACTGTTTCTCACCTGTCGAAATTTGAGCAGAGAGTTTGTTACAAAATACTGTTGGTGTTAACATTCTGAGAGGTAACTGATGGCCTATTGGGAGTAGGAGACAGGCAGGCTTAGGAGGGCAGTCCTTGGATTCTTGTTCAGTGGAGGAAGGGAACAGAGATTCAAAAGCAAGGGCCTTTAGGTAAGGACACCAAATGTGGTCATCCTGAATGCCAGCAGTGAGACTTTATTGATTTGCTTCGCTTGTATTATGTGTTTGCAGTATCAGGTTGACTGGCTCAGCTCTAGCTGTGCTGGTTTAAGCACATAAGTGGTGGTTATGGCTACATTAGACAATATGCAGTCTGTGCTTTCACTGGAGAGTTGGGGAACAGGGACAACCCCTGTCAGTCAGATTCTACAACTGTGCTTCAAGGGCTCCGTGTACAAAGTGTCAGTGAGTTAAGGTCCCAGAAATTACTGTCTATCTTATGCAAATTAGATGATCAAATCCTTTTGAATCTAAACTGCTGTGTGTGCACGCACATGTGTGCATGTGCAATATGTATGTTTAAATGGAGTGTCCAGCTGGTTCATAGTCCCTCCTTACCCTTTTACTTTTGTCTCATATCACTTTAAGAGCTCAGCAGACCTTGAGCTTTGTTTCGATTTGGGGTCGGAGGTTGTTTGAAGTAGAACCGGATTTATTTATTTTGTGGTGCTAGGGATCTGAACTCACTGCCTGGGACATGCTAAACAACTATGCTTCCCTGCTGAGAAGCTCCACCCCCAGCCCTACGGATTTTGAGGGTACTTGCACCTTTCAAAGTTTTCTTTGCTCTGAGGCCATGTTGAAAAGATCTGTAAGGATGGGGTGGAACCCAAGGCTTTGCCTACTCAGGCAAGCATTCTATTAACTGAGCAGTCTCCTCATCACATTGTCCCCTTCAAGGCACTATTTTAAGAATCAGCACGCTCATCTCGTTCTATAATTACATATAGTTACTAAATTTCACAAACTTTGGACTTCTGAGTGTATTATAGGCAGTGATTCTTGGCAAGATCTTGAGAAGGCTGGGGACAGTGCAGTGTGCTGTGTTAAGAGCTTCTTTCTGTCCCATGTCCCTGTATGCCTGCTCTCCAGCCTCCTCCCTCTTTGGCTAATTATCTCTCCTGGGTTCCCTGGGCTGCTTCCCTGACCAGTTGGGTTGCCCTCTGGCTGACCTTTTTCCACTGTCAGGCTCTATGCTTGCAATGAAAGAGTCTCTTCCCTTCTCTGCAGAAGTGTTCCGTGGGGTCAAAGCCTTGTCAGTAGAGAGAGAGAGAGAGAGAAATGCCCCAAAGCTGGCTAGAGGCTAGTGAGACACCTGCTCTAAAATATGCACCTGCCTGGAAGAGGTCTGTGAGATAGCAAGGCCAGATGGTGGCTGTTTAAAGTAGCCTATGGCTTTTTAGAAGTGAGGGGAAAAGCTAGAAGAGGGAGTCATTGAATTGAAAGTTGCTGTAAGCAGTAAGAATGGTGGTGGTTTTGTTGATTTTGTCATCTTCCTCTTCCTTGTCCTTTTCTTCTCTTCCTCCTCCTCTTTTTCTTCTTCCTCCTTCTCCTCCTCCTCCTTTCCCTCATTTGTTTAGAACATAAAAGGGATTCCTCTTGCTTACCCTATAGGTTGCAAGATTAAGTTTTCCTGGGTAAGCCTAGCTTTCAACTAGTTTTGTTGAGCTTGGTGACATCTACTCACTGGGGACCTTCTCCCTCCTCATCAATCGCAGTTTGAAACCCTGGGGGTCTTTCAGAAGTGAACAGGACTTCAGGCTGTGTTACTATCCAGAGTTGATTACAATGGATGCTCTTTCAAAGGTTAAAGCTTTGTCTTGAGAAAGGAGGAGAAAGGGGTGGAGAGAAGTCCCTGGCAGAGGAATTAAAATCACAAAAATCTCAATTGGTGTCTGACCTGTAGTAGGTTTAGGAATCGTTAATAATATGTTTAAAGTTTAGGCGTGGCATAGAAGCAGTGGGGTCCATTAAGAGTGGACTTCATTACTTCAGTTCTCGCTCTGTGCAGTGAATGACTATCTTCTGCTGTTGTTCCTACTAACGTTGCAGTTTTGGTTCTATTTCCTTACGGACCTGTTGAAGACCAGAATTAAACTTTGTACAGTGGAAATTGCTTTCATTTATTTAGTCCAAGTGTTTTTTTTTTTGTACTAATTAAAATTTCAGTTTTTCAGTTAAATTGCAAACTCCTAGTTTGTGTCCACGCTGTCTTGGGTGGGCATTCGTTTTCTTATCGAAGAGCTTTTTATGCTTTATGTTTATATGCTGTCATGTTTTCTGTAATTCAGTGCTTCATTTGTGGGTTTAGAAATACTCATTTTGATTATTTTAAATTATGCGTATGCCTGAATATCTGTATGTGGTGTATATTCCCATGAGTGCAGGTGTTGATGACAGAGGTGTTGGATTCTCTTGGAGCTGAAGTTACAGGCAGTTATGAGCTGTATGGTCTGGGTGTTAGGAACTGAATACAGGTCTTCTAGCAGAGTAAAAAGTACACTTAAGTGCTTAGCTTTCTCTCTGGGTTTATCATCTGTTCTTTTGACCCAAACATATTTTGCATAGACTTCTAAACCAGAGTTCCACAATCTGCTAATAAAAGTTGTTCTATTTTTTTTTTTCGGAAGTGGTTTCTTTCTTTCCCTCGTTCTTGTACTCTTTGATCCCCTGCCTTGAGTTCTTTGTATCCTCTCTAAATGGACACTGGGTCCTTATACCCTGGTGTCTGATTAGTGTGATGGATGGGAATGGCGTGGATGGGACTTCCTTTATTTTTACTCTCCTATACATGTTGGTGCCATCCACCTTGCAGGGCCCATGGGGGGGGGGCTGGGGGGACCCGGCGCCACCTTTCACTTCCGAGTGATGATAGAAAGCTTGAAAGTTATTCTTAAGGTTTGTTTCTGGTGTCCCCACTCTCCAGCCCTTTGCCCTGGTTTCTTTCAAGGGGATGATAGTATCCTATCTGGTAACGGCTGTGCGGACAGTTAAATTGTGCATGTGTTCCGTTGCTTCCTCTATGGAGTTCGCCACTTGAAGGTTAAGGTGGCATTACCTCAGATCTTGCATCCGTTCTCATGACTAGTCCCTCCAAGTTGCATTTCCCAGTGATGACAGACTTTCCTGGGGAAGGTTTACTTTTCAGATAGGAAGGAATCTTTTGGTGTGGGAGCATAGCATGACTCACAAGCCAGGCACCATGCTCCAGCAGCCGTTTTGGTGGTTTGAGAAAGCTGCAACAGGTAGACCTAGTGTGCCTTGGGATTCTCAGATGAATAGGCAGGAAGCGCTACACAGTTGCAGTCAATTATACAATTAGCAAAAATTGTTGAGGTAGTTTAAAATCTATTCCAGTTGTACAAATACTGCCTATGTAGCGTAGTTATTCTTTTGGGAAGGTGCATGGGAAAGAGCAGGAAAGTGAGAAGTCCTTAAACCAATGAGTTTTCCCTCTTGTTTCTCAAAGTTTCATTGAAATTGAGCTCTACCCAAATACAGGTACCTGGGTAGCTTGGAAGAATGCAGGTGTGCTCTTCCAGATGAGATTAGATTACAGGCTTTAGGACTGGCTGATGCTCACTGCTTACCCACTTCTGTTTGGAAAGACTCGGAGGAGAGGAGGTAGGAGGGGAGGCAGTTATTGGTTGAAGGCAGATAACAAGTTTCATTTGTTTTGGTCTGTTTACAATGGTGTGGTAACTTGTAGGTGGCACAGACAGTAAATGCAGGGCCATCTGAGGAGCCTGGCAAGGATGCATCTTGAAAAGCCGTTTGCTGTTGATCCTGGTGCACCTGTCTATGAGTCCTTCCCCTTGTGCATGGCCATGATTCACAGCCTTGCCACCTGAACGGCTGCGATTGTTTGCACCCTTATTACTATTTAATCTAACCTAACCGGTAAGACCCATTGTGCTAACAACTAGTCCGTTCATCTCCGTGAGGCCCGGATTCATTGCTGCTTCCTTGTGAACCAGGATACCGGTTCCAATCACCGCTCCTTGAGTTTGTTTTGGCAAAAGACAAGAAAACATGGCCTGTCTTTAAGTCTTTGTGATGCATAGGTCTCTTTTATGATCTATTGGAAATGAATGAATGAGTACCATTTTTTTCCTAGAAGCAGCCCTGTCTCATTCTTTTAAAAGCTGGTTTAAAAACCAAAGTTAATCCTTAAAATTTGTCTTCTGTGGCTTCTTTGTGCAGCAGTGAGCAGTTGTCCCCAACCCCACTCCCTAACTGTCCTTTGACCCTTCCAGTAATTTATAATTTGCTGTTCAAATGTCACTGTCAAGTCACCAGAGCACGCATTGCACTGGTAAATCCTTTCTTCTGGATTACCTACTTGATGATGACTGTTAGGGACCATTAGGACTGAGCTTCTGAACTGGGACATCAGGCATCTAGGTAGCTCTAGGTCCTGTGGTACCAGTACTCTACGTTTGAAAGCATTTGCTCTGAAGCACTTGCCCTTTGGGTTGGACAGCAGGAAGGGGCTGTGAAAACTGTCAGCTGACTGGGACAAAGCCTGTTGCAGAGAGAATGCTTTTTATTCTTGTGAGATGATTAGAAACATTGGCCTTAAAACCAGTTCTGAGTTAAGGAAATGTTTGCCATGGAGCCTCCGTTAATGTAGGGTGTTTTCTTACCGTTGTTTCATAAGAGAGACAAGTAGACAGTGTATTAATGATGTCATGAATCCTGAAACTGTCAGCCTTCTTCAATAATTGCCAACTCACGGCCTGTCTCATAGGCTCCATGCTCCAGTATGCTTTCTCCTTCTACAGTTTTTTTAAAGAAGCAAATCCAAAGCATCCCATTTTGTTTGTAAATGTGTAGGACTTTCATTTAACAGGTTTTGTGTGCGTGTGTGTCGGGGGGGGCATACTCACATGGAAATTCTTCACTAAAAGATGACTTTAAGAAATACGAACACGAACAAGTTCTGAAAAATAATGAACTTGTTTTCTAAAGGAAATTTTGACAAAGTGTTTACAGGATGTTTACTGACTGTATATTTCATGCACTCTGTTTTTTATATTCTCAAATCACATGTTATTTTTTTCCTACCTTTGGTTTTTGTGAGGAGGGTTTAAAATTTTTAGGAGGACCTGAGCTCCTGATCAGGTTGTACAAGTCACATTAGTTTTCTTCTTTCTCTATAGATCCTTAATCCAGAGGGTTCTTCCAAGCTATTATTTAGTTAGAATCTATTAGCAAGCAAATATAATTACAATGGGTCATTTAAAAGTGGTATTTTAGATATTATTATTATTTAATGTAGAGATAATTAGCCAGTTGGTTGTAGCTAAGTCTTGAATTTGAATTGAGTTAACTCATGTTTACTTTGCAGGGCCTGACCCTCCAGCTGTGTCTACTTGAGTCTGCTTTAAATAGAGTTAGAAGCACCCTATAAGAAAATCCCCAAAAGCTCAGAGCCAGCTTCCTGGAACCCTCTGGGCTCCTTTTAGCTTCACACAGATTAGAACAATGCTTCTTCCTCCTGGCTACTGAGAGGTTTGTGTTATAGAAGTCCAGGGCTCTGTTTCTCTGTTGTCTTTCTGTTGGTTGGAGGAATTTCTTTAAAATAAAGCTGATGATTTTCATATTCTGTCTGTGAAAACCTAATTCTAGGTAAATTATATAGTATTTAGTGGTTTAAAAACCCATCCTGCATGTGTCATTTTAAGCTCACAGACTCAGTTAAGCATAATTAAACCACTGTCATATTTGATTAGATACCATTTACAGTGGATCCTCTTGTTTACAAAAGCATACATACACAAAAGAGTTTGAGAAAAACTTCTAGGCAGGAGAACTAAATATGAAGGTCTGATTTGCCTTTAAGTTCTGTTTTGCAAACTGGGATGTGGTACCTAGGTTCAGCTCCATACTCACATACTGAGTTTTTATTTTGTTTTTGACTTTTGTGTGTGTCTCTGACTTCCTTTCTCCACCTGGGACAGTGTGAGTTTCTGGCTCATGAGTGCTTAGTGTTTGCAGAACTTTATAAACAGCCAGAAGAGCTTGTAGCTTCCAGGAAGTGGGTTGTTGATGCAACCGAGTGATGGATGCTGAAGCTGATACTCAAGTGGGGGATTGTCGGCTCCTCTTCAGGAGAGGGGAGCCAGAAACCAAGCCAAACTGAGTAATCACTAGCTATCAGGCTACCTCACTCCCAATTCACTGTTTTCTCAGACCCAATGTCTGTGTCTTGTCCACAGGTAATCTGTCTTCATAGAAGAGGCTCTGCCTTACTCAAGAGAAAACCAGAAATTCTGATAAGATTTTCATTTTATATTTGAAATAATGTATGCATGTATGTATGTAGTTTACGTGTTTGTTGTATGTGCATGTGTTCATATGCAGTGTGTGTGTGTGTGTGTGTGTGTGCTTGCGCCCATGGAGCCCAGAAGAGGGTGTTGGATACTGTGGAGCTGGAGTTTCAAGTGTTTCCTAGCCACCTAACATTGGGGACTGGAGTTCAGAGTCTGGGTCTCATGGTTAAACAGCAAGTGCTCCTAATCACTGAGCTCTCTCTTCAGCCCCTGAGAAGATTTCTAGATTATTTCACAAGTCTGTTTGAAATAATATTTGGGAACAGTTTAATTATGTTAAGTCTGGACCCACAAATGAAAAATGATTTCACCTCAAGTGTTAATGATTTAGAGTCTGTAGAACTTTGTATCGTGTTCTTAAATTTTCTTGCTCTTTGTTTGTTTGTTCTGGAGACAGGGTCTCCACTGTGTAGCCCAGGCTAGCCTTGAACTCACTGCTGTCCTCATGTCTCAGTCTCTTTAAGTGCTAGCATTACAGGCATGTGCCACCATGCCTGGCTGTTTACTTGCCTAAAAACAAAACAAACTAACCACCCCCTGGCAAATCCCCAAAAGAGCAAGTAAAAAAACTAACAACAGAGTTCTTAAAATGTTGAAGGTGTATATTTGCAGCTTCCGTAACTTTCTTTGGGCCACAGGGGAACAGGAGGCAAGGCTGGGTCCTTTTCTGAAGCACTTTATGTGAAGTCTTGGTACTTAGTACATCTTTCCAGAGGAGAGGAGCCCAGAGCCTTAGAAATGTCTTAAAGAAGTTCTTGACTAATCGGGGAGGAAGACTATTGACTTAAAAAGAAGAAGTGAATTTCCTAAAACTGGATAATAAGAATGTGGTAGTGTGGAAACTAGCTTGCTGCTGAGTTTCAGCAGGCCTGAAGTTCTGTCCTGCCCTGCTACTGACAGGTAGTGTGACCTCGGGCTGGTCACCTACTTCCTAATCTGTAAGAGACTTAAGACTTACAAAATTTCATTTTTAGGGTTATGATTCTGGCTAGTAGAAGCAAAGAGGGAATGAAGTTACTGTTTATCGGATTTACTGGTAAGACAGTGAGTGGGTCTGTGTATGGGATGCTTAGTTGAAAGTACCCTGTGGCTTCTCTGCACAGATACCCAGAACAGCCAAAGGAGAACTGGAGCGTTGGGGGAGGGGCTCAGTTAGGGACCCTTCACTGGGCCTTTGTTATTATTAAGGAGAATCAAATAGTGCATTTAAAAGCAAAGGTGGACCTTTCCCAATCTGAAAGTCCAAAATGCTTCAGAATTGAACAGTTTTTGAGCACTAGCATGACACCACAAGTGGAAAATTCCATACTGGGAACTTGGTTTTCATGTACAAAAGTATTAAAATTAGTGTATAAAGTTGCCTTGAGGCTATGTGTATAAGGTGTATATGAATCATAAATGAATTCATGTTTAGACTTGGGTAGCATCCTCATGTAAATAACCCAGAGCTTTAAAAAAAAAAAAATTTGAGATCTGGAAATCTGTGGCCCCTGTGCATTCTGGATAAAGGATTCTGGGCCAAAGAAAACCATGGGACCTGCAAACTTTATATCTTTGACTTATCTTTTTAGGAGCATAGCTTTAGGGAAAATGCAAGAAGTAACAGGATTTTAGTAGGGTTTTCCTAGGGCCATTGAGAGCTACGGATGGAGTAGTTGGATCACTGAAGTTGTCCCCAGACTGATAATCTTTCAGCTCTATGGGCTGAGAGTACAGATTCAGTAGCAACAGCTGCAAGGAAGGACACACCCACAGCCTGTCCTTTGGAGCCAGCTTGCCTTTGGTTATATGCATGAACATGCTGATTCTGAGTAGCTTTAAGCCATTTTCCCAGGGAGCTTTTCTGAGTGCCTTTCAGTGTGGACACTCAGCGGCCTGACTATTGTACAGCTCAGTGACTTCTTTCTCCAGTTTTTGAATTCGCTTTCTCTTTTTTAAAAAATTGTTTGATTTGTTTAGTCTATTTTTGTTGTTGTTCAGTAGATACCAAATTTACCCATCTATGGGCTTCCTTTTGGTTTAACAATGTTTTTGGAAAGTCTTGATTTATGCCAAATAGGCGTTTCGTGGAGAACCTAGTAGCTTTTTGTTTTCTGTGTTCTTTATTTTAAACAATTATTCGTGTTATTTGTATGTATATGTTCTTGTTTCTGTGGGTGTGGATGTAGGTGTGGGGGAGTCTGGTGGCCAGTGTTGGGTGTCTTTCCTCTATGTCTCCCTACTTTATTTTGAAGTCTGTCACTGCAACTGAAGCTCATCCTTTAGGCTAGTTTGGGTGGCCAGAGGCTTTACTCAGAACCTGGTGCTGAGGTTTCAGACACATGCTTCCTCAGCCAGCTAACTATGTGGGTGCTGGAGATCCGCCTCAGGTCCCTGTGCACACACAGCATGCATTCTCGCTGCTAAGCTGTTTCTGCAGTCCATTCTCTGCTCTCCACAGCCTCCTTCCTTCCATGCGCATTTGTTGTCTTCACTGGAGATTCTTGGGCTTTTCGTTTTATGCATTTCTTTTTAACTTTGTATGTTTTCATGAGATGAGACCTGAGGTGTTTTTCTGTTCTCTTCTTTAAAGCATGCTTCTGGGAGTTGAAACTTTCGTTTGGGGCTGCAACCTGAATGGAGTGAAGTTGGAGACCAGGTAGTGGTGTTGGAAACCTCTTGGTATAAATTTAGCAGGAATCAGAGACTATTTTAGGACTGAATAGTCCAAAAAGCTACTTTAAAAAAATCTTATTAAGAGATGAGGAGATAGCTCAGTTATTAACATGCACGAGATCCCGTGTTTTATCCTCAGAATTCGTGTAACAAAATCCAAGCCCAATGGTTTGCACCTGAAATCCCAGTGCTGGGAGGGCAGAGGCAGGCAGATAGATCCCTGCCTGGGCTCACTGGGCAACCATTTTAGTCTACTTAAATGATCGACAGACCAGCAAGAGAGGATGCTTTCTGTCTCAGAAAGACAAGGTCAGATGGTACCTAATGACACATGAGGTTGTCTTCTGACCTGCACATGTAAGACCCCTCCCCCCATGTACACACATGACACATGTGTAGCCTAGTATGTGTACAGCCTTACACATAGGCTCAGCACTGGGGAGGAAGAGCAGAAAAACAGGAGTTCAAGACCAACACCTACTATAAACTGAGGTTGAAGCCTGTCTGGACTACATTTGATAATTGTCTAAACAAACAAACAAAAACAAATCAAAAGGCAGCCCTTTTCTGTTGTGTTATTTAAGATCAAAATAGCCCAAATAATTTTCCCACCCTTCCACAAGCTTAATATAGAGTGCCATTTCTGTCACTCCCTGTCTTTACCATTTGTGTCTCATCTTCTCTCAGGATTCTCAGTCCTGTTAGGTAAATTTCCACCTCACTCAGTGTGTGGAAAGCCATAGGAACTATGATTGTTTCGGGCCAGCTTGTGTAGAGAACTGAAGACACATGGTGTGGGATTTCGCTATGAGGTACTGCTGTGTGTAGGATCTGTGATGCCCTCATAACCCATTAAGGAAAAGGGTTGACAGTGGCCTTCCTCAGGCGGGAGCAGTGCTGCTTATCAGAACTTTCTGCTTATATGTGAGAGAGAACCTTTGGAGAGAATCTCAGACATAAAACAAACATTATGGCAAGTGCTCCCTTCCTTCTCTCTCTTCTGTTTTCTACGTTCTGCTTGAGAACACCTTCAAAGAATCAGATGTGTTGCTGCCGCAAGCTGCACAGTTATTGTTAAAGAATTTGGAGATATAATTGAAAACAAACTGTTGAGCAGAGCAGATCTAGGCAAGTTGTAGCTCTGAGGGAGAAGGGAATTCCAAGTTCTTCCTCTCTTTGGAGCTGATGTCTCAGAACACTTGTTTTTTAGATGAATCATCAGTGAGCTCTCCATCTGGGACTTACATGTTGGGAAACGGCGTTCTTTTGAAATGTAGAAGAAACATGAAAGCATACATAAAGTTACAGTGCAGTTGGAAAATTGTAGTCAGAGTTTTAAAAAAAATATAACATTGAGGTGAAACCAGCAGAGTGATTGACCGTGAGATTGTGATTCTTAAAATGGGATGTCTGTATCTGGAAGCAGGACCACAGCTAACTTCCTTATTGGGACCCTGTCCTTTGCTTTGGGGGCAGCTGACATTTAAGAACTATCACAGACACCAGCTGAGGAATCATTAGCCGCAGCAAGTGTGACTTCAGAGTTTGAGTCACCTAAACATTTGTTTTGTGCTCCGTAAGTCCGTTCAGCTTCCATTTGCCAGTGAAGGCCCTAGAGCATCCATGGTTCGGGCTCTGTGAAAAGAACACTCACTGTCATCTGTGAGCTTCACGTCACAAGCTGTGGTTGGGAGATAAAGCATCCTGTGGTCTCTGATTAGAAGCGGCACCCCAGGAACGTGGCCTTGTTTTCTGAGTGGCTTTGGACAATTTGTTTTCTTTTTGCCTCAGTTTTTTCTTACCTAAAATGAAGATGACTTAAGACCCACCTTATTGAGCTCGTTCAAGGACGAATGCCTAACGCATGCTTGAAGCCCATAGAGTTGTAACAGTTTGTTTTTATAGCAGGTTACATGTGTTAACTAATTTGGTTTCATTCTATTGAAATATATCATGGATGTTTTATACACCAAGTCCAGGGTTGGTACTGATCAGGGCCTAGTAGCAGTAGCTGGAGTTAGAAGTCTAGTTTGCTTGCACATGACGGAGTAGAAAAAAACACTGTAAGACAGGTCCTGGCCCTTGCATTCTTTTCAGGTCTCAGTTCCTTGAGGTCAGCCACTGGCCCCTCTGCTCTTGAGTGGCCTGAATTACCCAGTTTTTGGCATACAGTTGGTGCTTTATTAATGATGTCTGAAATGTGATTTTGGAGTATATGTGCTTCTTCTAGGCTGGTTTTGCTTTGTCTCTTTAGTGAGGAGGTGGTAGCAGGCACATATGCCTTGCCATCTGTTGTTTATTGTTTCTCTTAGGTTGTGGTTTGTGTCCCTGTTGCGTGTTTCTTTGGTTTCTGGAGCAACTGCCAATATTATATGCTTGGGGATCAAAAAAAAAGTAAACTATTTATAAACAGTAAAGTATCCTTGGTTTGGAAAGTGTTTTTCTCAAATGCGTGTATATTTGGTGGCTTTATTATAATCTCACTGATGTATCATTAGACAGTTTGCAGATTGAGGCTCATCTAAAAGATGGGCAAGTCAGAGTCCAGCCTTGTGTAACCAGCACACAAACAGCCTTGGTGATAAGGCCCCGGTGTTAACGCTGACCCGAGTGGTGTATTTTTAACTCAAGAACATATAAACAGTTTAGCCTGCTGATGGAGTTTATACTTGCCCAAAATCCTTAGCATGCCAAGGGCTGGGTGGTGCTGGGGAGTACATTGTGGTCTTAGGAGAATGCTGCGACCAGCAGTTACCCATGGCCCCTACCCTTCATTTTAGAAAAAGGAATGCAGAGCTGGAAAGAATGACGGGACATGCTGGTTGCTGATTTTGTATGGTACATTTTACATTGAACTTTAAAAAGTATGTTTTCTCTGTGTTGTATAGCTGTGAGGTGGGGTGGAGAGCTGTTGACTCAGGTTTTGTCCTTGCCTTCTCCCTCCCCTCTTAAGCCACAAGGGGTCTTTGCAGAGTCACAAATTAGAATAGACTTCCTGCTGCAGGCTGTCCACTCACTTCTAGCTTCTGTACTGCCAGCTTGTCCTGGAAGAGGGTTTCTCAGTCTTTGCCACTCCTGTTTGTCCTTTTTAAATGTTTTTTCCCCTGGAAACTATCATTTGTATTCTTTTGACTTGGATTCCCATCCGGAAGACCCTGCAGTACTCATACAGGCTTTGCAGGGCATTAATTTGGTTGATATGTGGCACCTTGTTTGTCTGTAAGCTGCCCGGGAATTGAGGCTGCTTCATTTTTCTTTTTTCACAGAATCTAGCATCAAGTCTAGTGTGCAGGCAGCACAGATACAGACATACAAAGATTGACAGTCCTTCTTTCCTCTCTGGCAAGTCTTGGATAGCTCAGGCTGGCCTCAAGTATGCTAAGTAGTCAAGAATGACCTTGAACTTCTGATTCTCCTACCTCCCGAGTGCTGTCATTACAGGTGTGTGCTACTGCACCTGCTGTATTCAAGGATGGGGATTGAACCCAGGGCTTCATGAATGTTAGGCATTTTTAGTCTACCGATTGAGCCAGATCCTGGCCCATGCCTTCTTTCTCTCTACTTTTCTAAGTGCAATAGCAATGGACAGAGCAGTTCAGGCTTCCCAGGGCTGTGTATCTGGTCATTTCCTATTTATTGACCTTTTTTTTTGGCAGCCCCCTTCATCTTCTACCAATGCTCATGTTGAAAAGGTAGAAGAACAGGAAGGTTTTAACACTTACAACAGGAGTTTGAAAGATGACAGACAGGCACTGGAGGCACTGCCTGGAACCTTTCTTCCCCATGGGCTGGCTCCCTGGGCTCCGCTTCCTTGCTGGTCTTCCCCATGGCTGTCCTTGGCAGGTGGGCCAGACTGTACAGCTCCCCTCTGAGTTATGTTTGGCCAGGGCACCCATGGTGTATTTCCCAACTGTTGACATGGTCTCTCATCTGCTCTTTTGCTGGAGATGCCTGGTGGAGTCTGCTTTGGGGAGGGTTGCTTTTCTCTTAGACTAAGGCTGTCTAGACACCCTTCCCCTTGTGGTTATTCTGCTCAGTTTATGCTGAGCCCTCGCCAGGCAGCTGGTTTTGGTTGCTTGAGCTCTTGGTTACTCTGCTAAGACCTTCTCTGACAGAAAGCATGACTAGGCCAAGGTCATTTTTCTTCCTCTTTGCTCTTGGCAGAGGAAAGGAGTGCTCTTCTTGACAGGATCCAGTGCATACAACATTCAGGGCAGGTTACTGTACCCTCGGGGACAAAGCCAAAGTACCAACACAAATTTGTAAGGGCCTGTACAACAGACTCTGGCCTCATGGACTTGTAAATCTGACCCCTTTCTGTGTGGCCTTTGGATATGACGCTTCAGTCCCTACTCCATCCTTAAATACATAGGACCTCTCAAGGCAGAGGAGTCTTTGCTCGTGTGGCTCAAGGTGGGTCCTCACTGGGCAGTTAGTTCAATGTTGATAACAGATGGGGCTGCTGTGGCTCAGCCTTGTTCCTTGGTTTTGATGATTAGGGAGTCTTTGGGTTGGGGTTCTGCTGGGAGGCTTTTGTACCTGGTGGCCTGAACTAGTAAGGGGGAAGTGTGCTTTCTGACTTTGGTTTTTGAGTGAAGTTGCCTTAGTCTGGTGAACATGTTACTAGTTACGTTTAATTTATATGATAATAAATGTTAGTAATAAAAAAATCAAAGGTAAATGCAAAAGAAAAGATAATTGACTTTATTATTTGGTGATAAATATCATTTGATTGTATAAGTTTGCATCAATGATGCAATTAAATGCCTGCTTCAAACTACAGGTTTTTGTTTTGAGATGACACTATGATAATGCTGTGCAGTCCAGATGGCTTTGAACCCAGACCTCCTGCCTCAGCCTCCAAAGTGTTGGGATTATAACCCAACCCCCAGGCCACACCTGGCTCAAATTATGTTGTTTTGGTCTTTATTATTATTTTTGAAATAAAAATATAATTACATAGTTTTCTTCTTTCCTTTCCTCGATCCCACCCTTTCTGTACACAGTTCTCTCCCTTGCTCTCTCAAATTCATAGCCTCTCTTTCTTTAGGAGTTTGTGTGTGGTGTGTGTGTGTGGTGGTGTGTGTGTGTTGTATTTCTAAATACCTGAATACAACCAGCTTAGTCCATATACTATTACTTGTATGTATATGGTTTCAGGGCTGGTTACTTGGGTAATAAACAATTTAATTATGTTTTAAGGACTCAGTATTATGAATATTTTCTCTACTGTTAAACTTTATATAAAAGAGTATGGTTTAAGTCATAATTAAACCTTCCCTGATATCAAGCCTCTAAGCTTTTCAAAACCCTAATTGTTGGCTGGGCATCCTTTTGTGCATAATTATTTATATACTTCTTAGTTCTTAGACTGAGTTACCACGTCTAGGTTGCTCTTGATAGGAGAATTCTAAAGACTTTTGCTACAGCTTCTCCCAAGAAGGCAGCTGCCAACCAGCTTCCAAGCCCCTGCTTGCTCTCCTCACCCTGGAGCTCAGAGGCTGCTGTTCAATGCTCCGTGCCACGCACCAGGACGCTGCCTTGCAGCCTCCCAGTCTTCATTTCTTTGGATGGTGAGGCTGAACACTTTTCACTGGTTATTCACAGGTTCTCCCTTTTTTAAATTTTCTTCTTCTTTTCGATCAGGTATCTACCATGATGCACTTAACTGTGGACTTGAGACTTGACCACTGTCAGACTCTCTAGAGCTGGCATTTCTGAGCCAGGGCAGATCTAACTCTGTAGAAAGCTGTGCTCCTGGTGGCTATGGCATAATTTTGACCCTGAACTAGGACATGCTTTTTTTTTTCTTTTTTTCATAGACTCATGTTGCTCTTATGTTCCACAGAGGGGTATTGCAGTGGCCCTGTGGGTCCCAGGCTGCTATAACCCCCATGGACCCAGTCCAGCCCACTCAACCTCGGTACCCCGTCTGTGGCCAGAGTGCCTGGTACCTACAGCTGGTAGGAATCAGAGCAGATTAGCTTGGCTGAGAACCCTTCAGGAACAGCTTCCAGCAAATGGAAATTATTTTAAAACAAATTGATGTGGTTTTTCTGTCAAACCTACTTGGAGCGTAACAAGATTGGACTGTAAGCTGCCCGGCTTCTACGGACAAGCCTGTGTTTAGAGTGTGGCTTTCAGCACAGTAAACATGGTCTCTAAAGTGAGTTGTCATTGTGTCTGATTTGAAAAGTAAAAGTTGCTGGCCGGAGCCAAGCCGGCAGACAGTTCTAAGGCAGTGCGTAAGACATCACTCAGTCATTTGTCTTTCTGCCACAAAGATACCACTTCCTGTAAAGGGTTATGGAGTGAGAAGTCATTTAGTGTTAAAATGATTAAGGAGAAAGAAACACCAGGGTGATTTCTGTGGTGAGATAACTTTTATGTTGCTCCTTTGCAATGAGGTAATATCAAAACATCTTGTGAAATGCTTAATTCTTGTGTGTTTGTGAGTGTGTACCCTGCACTCTCTCCCAATCTGTGTGTGTGTGTCTTTGAATTCTGTGCCAGACTCAAGGTGGTTCCCCAACCTAGGAACAGTATCTTATTAAGTTGGATTCAGCCTCCCTAAAAGGTGAAACAATGCTTTTAATGTTCTGATTATGTATTAATGAACAGCCAGGCCAAGGGGCACTTGCCAAAAAGGTTAGGGTGAGAAGGCTACCAATATCAGAGGGACTTTGTACTCTGGGAGTGTGAATGATCTTGGGTAAAAGGAGTTTATTGCACAAGGGGAGCAACTAGAGTCTCTTTGATGTTGGCTAGCATCCTCCGGGGCTTCCCAGCTAACACACCTCTGCAGGCTGTGGTGCTGCTGCAGTGTGGTGCCTGGGATGTCCCTGAACTTGCCCTTGACTGTGAAGGACCAGTTAGGTACCTGTGCAGAGAGGAGCACTGGCCTCTCAGAGGGTCTTCAGGAACTTAGTAAGTGCTTGCTTGCCCTACTCCAGAAGGAACAGCTGCACCTCCCAAGCTTTCCTCTGGAGGGAGTTTTTGAGAAACAGCATGCTATTATTCTAAAACCTCCAGTCCCAACCACAGAAAGAGGTTAGATCCTAATCTTAATATGACTAATTTATTTTCTCCCCAATGCACTGACATTTCCTCCTGCCTTCTGGCCTGTTCTAAGTTTTTGAATGGCTTGCCATTGGGAGCCTTGCTGTCCATATCCTTATTAAATAATTACTCAAAAGAAGAAAGGAAGGAAGGAAGGAAGGAAGGAAGGAGGAAGGAAGGAGAAGGAAGGAAGGGGAAGGAAAAGGCTCTTTCAAAATCTAGAGGCCATGGGAGGGAGGAAGGATCAGCTCCAGCTCAGGTTTTGTACAGTGAGGATTGGTTGAGCCTGGAGTGAGTGTGTCCTTCTGGAAGTGCAAAGGAGACAGTAGTAGAAATATGGGTTTACCATCATAAATGTGGGTTCTTTGGACTCTCCTGTATCTTCTAGCATGAGAGTTTGAAAAAAGTTATTTGTACTTTTGTGTGTGTGTGATGTTGAAGTGAGGTAGCATTTTTAGTCTGGAATTTTGAGTCCCAGAGTAGCAGGACATTTTTCCCTTCCATCTTTGGTTTTCCCCTTCCCCTTTCCCTCCCCTCCTTTCTCTTCTTATCCACCCCTCCTTTCTTTCTTTTTTGAGACATGGTTTTACTATATAGCCCTGATTGTCCTGAAAACTCTCAAGCTGTGCCCGCCTCTCCTCCTGAGTGCTGGAATTAAAGGCATGTGCCACCACACCTGGCAACTTTTTTTTTTTAGCTAACAGCTTTATGGAGATAGAGTTTGAACACTACATTCATCTTTTAAGTGTTGAGATTCTAGTTTTTAGTATGTCCAGAGTCATGCAGCTGTCACCACAAATTCTGGGTTCTTTTAATTGCTCCACCAGGAAACCCCATGCTGGTTGGTGCTCCCATCCCAGACTTCTAGAAGTTCTCTGTGTTGGTTTGCCTGTTTTGATGTTGGATGTAACTGGAAACATGCAGTACCTGGCCTGTCATGCCTGCTACCTGCTTTGCTTAGCCCAATATTTTCAGAGTTCTTCCGTATTGTACATATCACTCCTTCTTTGCTCATTTAAAAAAAGAATTTATTTGTGTGCGCACATGCATGCACGCTCATGTGTGGATGCTCATAGAGGGTAGAAGAGTGTCAGCTCCTCTGGGGCGGGAGTTGCTGACAGTTGTGAGCATTCTGATGTGGGTGCTGGGAACTAAGCTGGTTCTCTGTCAGAGCAGCAAGTGCTCTTAACCACCGAGCCATCATCCGTTCCCTTCACCCCACTTTACCTTTAAAACATCTGAATAATGTTCAGGGTTTTTAGATATAACACATAAATTATCTAGTCATTTACTAGACATTTGGGGTTTTCCCACCTTTTGACTGGCAAGAATAACACAATTATGAGCTCCTCCCCACCCCCTCACCCCAGCCAGGCTAAGTCTTGTTTTGTAGCTCTGCCTCTGCTTCCTGGATGCTGGGATGACAGACATGTACCGTACCATACCGTACCATAAAATCTGGGATGAACGTTTATGTGTAAGTTTCTGTGTGAGGGTATATGTTTCTATGTATCTCGGACATGTTCCTCAGCACATGTAGAATTGCTGGGGCATATGTAAAGTACATGGTTGGCAGGGGTGGGGGCGGGAATTCTTAGGAGATCTGTACCATTTTTGAAAAGAAACTAGTGTGAATTCAGGTAAGGAAGATTTGGGTTGTTTCTCTGGTAGGGGGATGTTCCTCTCAGGTTTGTCCTCAGGCTTTGAACTCTTGGAGTCTTCAGGTAGAAATACAAATAGAAATTACAAATTCTCATTAACTCATAAAGGTAATATCCCACAACCCATGGTGAGTGGGAAACACTAAATTGAAAATGTATTTGCTACTTGTAACTTGTAGCTTGGCAACGCAGTGCTTGGTTGTGTTGGTTGCTGGGAGCTGTGGCTTGCTTACAGAGAGAGTAAAGATCAGACCACACATTACTACTGGCCTGGGAAAAGATGATATTCACAACCCCAATTCCAAGTATAGCTCCTACTGTGTGTCTGTCTGTTGAACCACCACAAAGTCCAAGAAGAATGACTGCCTGTACGTAGTGACTTGCCTCTTCTTTGTAATCCCAAGAGAAGCAGTAAATGTGGGAGCACACAGCAGTGGTTACTGTGGGGACTCCATGTGTTTGAGTCCAGAGGGGTCATCAGTGCTGGTCTCTGCTAGGACAGACTAGGGGGACTTGCTTTTCCGCAGCCTGCTGAAATTTGCTATACATCTGACCCATCTCTGGGTCTGACCATTTCTTCTGCTTTGGGGCAAGCCCACTTTGCCTACTGAGTAGCTATAGCTTTACGCAGAAATGCAGTACGGAGGCTGTCCAAAGGTAGGCCGGATAATTGCTCTGGACAGGTTTACAATGGGAGGTGTGAAGTGCTTGGTGGAGACCGGAAGCTGGGGGAGGGAGTACAGATTGAACTTGAGCAGTTCAGGAGATGGACTGACACAGCTAATTGAAAACTATGGCTCTGGTGGCTTCTAATTGGAAAGGAAGCCACAGCATACAGTGGGTTTGTTGTTGGTGGTGGTGTTTTTAAGCAGCAAAGCAGAGAGAAAGAGGTTCGCTGAGTTACTTAGGAGGTTGGTTTGGGATCTTTTCAAGAAATGGTATTGTGGGCTGGAACCTGTATTTTAAAAGGCTTAGGAAATTGCTTTGGATTTTTAAGTGTGAGCCTTCCTCTAAAGTGTGCTTGCCTGAACTCAGCTGATGTATGATTAGTTGTTTAACTTACTCTCAAACCAGCTGTGGATGCCTTGGCTTTTTTGTTGCGCTGTTACTTAAAACATTGCTGCTGATATTAGTTGTTTATTATACCCCAGATCAAGAACTAGACTCATTTTCATCTATTCCAGACTTCCTGCAACAGCTCGCTGAAAGTCCTTTCAAAAGTGAGGTATAAAGGTGTCTGGGGAGTGGAGGTGACAGTCTTCCTTGAAGTGCAGTGGGTCTCAACCTGTGGGTTGAGACCTGTTTGGGGGTTGAATGACCCTTTCACAGAGGTCACACCTGAGACCATCAGAATCCACAGATATTTACATTACAATTCATAATTAGCAAAATTACTGTTATGAAGTAGCAATGGAAATAATTTTATGGTTTGGTGTGGGTCACTACAGCACAAGGAACTGTATTGAAAGGCCGCAGTATTAGGAAGGTTGGGAGCACTGCTGAAGTGTGTGGTGGTAAACGGTTAATCTCTTTTAACAAGGCTCAGGTGGACCTTTATGTTGCCTTGCAACTATGATGGATTCATAAACCCACACAGTGCAGCCAACTCATATCCTCAGTTTAATTTCCTTTGGTTGAAATAACAGCCAGCAGCTGTTTGGCAATCTCTTATTCTTCAGCATGTTGAGGACACTCACATGGTAGCTAGAGAAGGCATCGCTTGCATACAACTTTAGGGTTCATGTCCTCGCTGTAACATTTCTTTAAAAAATGAGGGAAAGTGAATTTAAGTGAGACCAAGGAAGAGAGTCAAAGTGGTTAGGGTGGGAGGGGAGAGGGGGCAGGGTGATGAGGTGCAGAGGCATGTTTTCTTGGGATAAGAAAGATCCTCTGAGCCCGAGCAGCTTGTCTCTTGAATGGTGGTTATTCTAGCTCTACCCTCTGATCCATTGTGCCCTAATATCTTTGGGGATTGTCAGTTTGGATGATCCAGATTAGAAACAGAAAAGCATAATCACAGTACTGCCTCAGCAGCAAAGCACTGGCCTAGTGGTGAGATACTACAGAACTGTAACTGTCCACCTGTTCTGAGAGGCAAGTGCAGTGAGGGCCTTGTATATTGTGGAGCCCAGAGGCCCAGGAACCTGGGTAGTGGTATGTTTGGCTTCACAAACAGCACTTTGAAGTACTACCTGCTCCTAATGGCAACAGAGCCATCAGTTAAGCAGGCAGCTGTTAAGCACAGGAGTGTTTGCACAAGCAACCTTCAAATTTTCTGATCCTTGATGAAAGCTAGTTGGTTGTGAATGATTAACTTCAATGTGCATGAGGAAATACTATCCACTTAAGAGTCAGGTGTATTTTTATGTAAGAAAAAAATAAAACTAACCACACCTCAGCTGTTACCATTTGGGGTTGAGAATCTGTGTGCTCATCCAGCAAGTACACCCGGCAGTGTATTTAAAGCAGAGTAGGAATGTCAGTGTGTGTGGTAGCTCTCCTCCGGCTGTCGGCTGTCGCATTCTATGAGAATGGGAAGAAGGAAGTGGGTTCTGTAAGGGGCTGAGATGTAGAAACTCGATGATCTTATCATGCTGCTCTGTCTATCTGACTATCTAGATTCATAGGGAGGTGCAGGGAGGGGGTACTCCTCCACTTGGGAAACACATTAGATGCGTAACATCAAAAGAGATTGGATAAAAGACTTGGCTTGAGAAGTCTGTCTCAGTGTCACTTCCTAGCAGTCCTACAAGAGCGATTGAGGCAGGTGCTCTGTCTAATCTGTCCCTGGGGAGCCATCCTTCCTGACTACTTTGATTCCAGTGCAGCGTGTCCCTTAAGAGAATGGCAGAGAGCTGACTGACTGAAGAGCATGTGTAGCATCCACCAGGGACTCTGGGTCACAAGAGACTTGGAGATAGACATTGTGAATCTGGTTTCCACCATGTTGCAGCAGGAGTCAGAGGCCCCCACAGCCCCTTGAAGCTGATATTGATGGGTTAGTTATTTCTTCTGTCATTTACCAGGGAAGAAAAATTGTGATAAGGTTTTCATTTGGTGTCAGAGTGGATGAGGTCATGGGGAAAGGGTAAGGTAGAAAAGGAGTCTGGGAAAACCAAAGCTGACCAGAAGGGGCCATTTCATAGCCCAAGAAAGGGTAGCTTCCCACTGAAGTGATGGATGTGGTGTGATAGTGTGTAGGGGGTGCTAGGCATGACTTTTGGGGTTTGGTTACTTTACTGCAAGCCCAAAACCTTGCTCATTTCCAGGACAGAAAGCATGCATGCCCTGGGAGGGGAGAAAGCAGGTGTTTTGCCTTTCTTCCTTGCCTCTTTATTGTCTTCAGGTGCAGTGACATTTGATATTGGCAGTTCTGAATACATTGAGGGTATTATTCTCAAGCTGCTGGGATTAGTCCTGACATAAACGGTGGGTCCTACCACCAGCCTCCTGAATGGCGATGAAGAAAAGAAACTCAAGCTGTAAATGAATCTCTGTTTTGGGGCTTTGTAGTGGCAAATTATGTGAATGGCTGAATTGAAAAGGTGCCTGGTTTTATACCATTATGAATACCCAGGCCTTAGATAAATATTGACACCAGCAGTGTGACAGGCCTACCATTTGTCTCATGCTCGTAGGAATAAAAGATCTTTTCTCAGGTGCTCATGACCTTATAAACCACCCTGACGAGTTTGTGCAGGTGCTTTTCTGCACTGATTCTCGAGTTTGAGAGTCGGTGGTTTTCTCTTTGTGCTTGTGCAGACTTAAGCCTTGCCTGATCTCAACTCATTTTGGCTTATTGATCATGGTTGAGTTGGCTGCAAGTGAGGGTAGTCACCCACACAGTTTTGCAGTTTGGCAGTCATTGGGCCAACCTGGGTTTGGAATACCTTTACTGACATTGATTGAATTTAAAAAGTGAGTGCAGCGGGATCATAAGAAAGGGAAAGCATTATAGACCTGTCTGGTCTACAGATATGGGGCTCAGCTGAATGCCTCTAAGTAAACTGTGCCTGAATCCCAAACCATAATTCTCTTATGGAACAGAGCTAGCCTGACACTTCTGAAGATAATGCTGGTCTTGTCAGGGTGAACTATCCATATCCAGCAAGCCACCTCTCTACCCTCCAGTGCTTATGGACCAGGGTAGTCATGTTAGGGTCACTTGATGTAGGGCAGGGTGGTGAGCAGGTTCATCAGCAGCTCTGGTTTGATACCATCTTTGAAAAGGTGTGATTGGTGAAATTGGGACTGTTAACACATAGAAAGTTGTAGATGGACGTTCTAGCTGTTCATAAGGCAGAGCGTCAGTGGCCCAACCTCATGAGTGTCTGCATCTGAAGAGACCCTGGGCTTTGATTTCCTGCTCAGATGGGAAGATGCTTTGTGATTGACTATTCTGCCTCTCCTAGCATACACAGGCTGTAGAGTATCTAGATCTGTGGGTCTACTCTTCTTTGTATACACAGGATACAAAGTACTAAGGTACATGTGTTATATTTGTAGGATTTTGCCTTTAAGTAGAGCTGGAAAAGGGGTCATTTATGTGTAATTTTGTTAGGACTTCTAAATACCTTTGCTGTTCCTATCCCGTAGGTACAGTAGCATATCATTCGGTTAAAGTATAAGGTAGCAGGTAGAGTTGACTGGTCATATCAGCTCTCTAAGACCTGCCTTTTGGGAGCAAATGACCTAGAGTAGTAAGTCTTAAGTGGAGAAGGAGTGACATGCTACCTTAAGTCTCACTGATGAACAAGTAAAAAACAAATACTTGTTTTGTAGCCAGCTTTCCTTTATGTGTGGTAGAGTTTTAGTGTATTAGAGAAGAGAGGTCTCAGACATACGTCATTGGATTCTCTGCACATGTAATGTCAGTGAAAAGGGAGGCCCATGTTGGGACAGCAGAAAGCAATCTGTGAGTGGTGCGTGCTCAAGTACTGTTGTTCAGTCAGACACTGACTTTGTATCTGTCAGGGATGTCAGCACCAGAAGCAGAGCAGAGAAGATAATGTTGTGGCCTGTCTTTCATGTTCATAGTGTCTTGTGATGCTTTACTGTTGCAGAAAGAAAACTGGCTTTTGTCTTCAGCTAGACATTCCATAACACATGTAAACTTTACAAAGCTCCTTGGAAAAATGGACAGAATGAAATCCCATGTCTATAAGCTAGTTAATAAGGTTGTTCACTGCTGGCCACATGACTGGCCTCTTAGAACTCTATCTTCAGTAAAGTATCTAGCTAGATACTCCCATGTGATGCAGAAGATGGTGCTTGCTTGTGGAGTTGTAAGTCTGTTCTTGTTTCTCACTTGATTGATTTACTTGTGAGTTCTACTCACTGCACTTGAGTAATCTTTAATTTTAAGTTTGGGGTAGGCAAGAAGGGGAGGCCCTTTTCTAGGAAATGATGTTTGCAGATACCTTACATTTACGTTCATGTATAATGTGGAGCATCATGGTAAATTCTAGTAAACATGGGCTTCTATATTGTGTTACAGATTCTGAATCTTGGGCTTCCTCTAGACTCACAGTGACAACACATAGAGATGGTAGCAGGCAGCAGGTGTGACTTTAGTTAAAAATGCAAGGACACATGTAAGTGAAGGAAGCTCACAGTCAACTCGCAAGGGTTTTCCTTATAGGAAGTTGCAGGATGAGAAAGTTGTTACAGTCACTGTGTCCTGTGCCTATTAAAGCATTTTATATGGTAGAGAGAGGGATGAGGGACTGATAACACTAAGGTAAGCTGCAGTTTATACAGATGTATTTGTTTAAAACACACCACTTCCATTTCCTTCTTCCTCCCTTTTAGTGGAAGGAGTAGGCAGCATATTAAATATTATCCTTCTAACTGCTTACTTTAAACATTGAGGAGTGCAGGGATTGCACAGTGGTTACAAGTACTGGCTTCTCTTCCAGAAGAACTAGGTTTAATTCTCAGCATACACATGAATACCCCCAATGGGAGCCCCCCCCCCCACGGTTATTCCTAGTACCCACAGCTTACAACTGCTCCAGAGCATCTAATACCCTCTTTTGGCATTTCTGGGCACATACATATGATATAGTTTGAAAAAAAAATACAAATCAAATAAAATTTAATAGTTGGGTGTAATTCCAGCACTCGGGAGGCAGAGACAGTTGGATGTCTGAATTTGTAGCCAGTCTGTTCTACAGAGTGAGTTCCATCACAGACTGGGCTATACAGAGACTCTGCCCTAAGAAATAAAACAATGAATGAATGAGTAAACAAACAAATAAATATAGAAAGCTCTTGATTATTACATGTTAAGAAGTGAGTATCTCTGGGGCAGTGGTGGTGCACGCCTTTAATCCCAGCACTTGGGAGGCAGAGACAGGTGGATTTCTGAATTCTAGGCCAGTCTGGTCTACAGAGTGAGTTCCAGGACAGCCAGAGCTACACAGAGAAACCCTGTCTCAAAAAAAAAGAAGTGAGTATCAAGTTTTTTTTTTTTTTAATATATATCTGTGATATGAAGTTTTGTACTAGCATTTTCCCCAGTTGGTTTATAGTAGAAGAAAAAGAATTAGAACCGAGGATTAAAACACAAAAACTATAAAAAATTATTTCCTGGTTCTAGGATGGTATGTGGTGAGTGGTCCAGATAGAGGAATTTTGTTTGTTTGTTTTGATGTATGCCTGTTTTATTCAGAGAAAGTGATGAACCATGGGGTCTTTATGCATATTTATTTCTTCTGCCAGAAAGACAGGTGTGGAACTTGGCCCCCTTAAGCAGGGGTTCTTCTTCTAGAGCTGTGCTAAGATGGTTATTTTACACATTGAGAGCTGTCCTCTCATGCCTCTTACTATAAACGCATAGATGTGACTCTGGGATGAAGTAGAGAATCATTTTAGGTGCTGGCACAGGAACTTGGTCACAGCATTGTGGGTGGTGGTTCTACTAGAGTTGACACTAAATTCTGTGGCCCATCAGAAGTGTCTATCAGGGTAGCCAGTTTCCATTTTTCTATGCATACCCTACAGTGGTGAATTTTAAATCTGTCTTGTGAGCTCAGGAAACACACTGTCTCCCGAGAGCTCACATTTGGTGGACTTTGCAAAGCACTTGGAGAACCCAGGATTCCAAATTTATTCACTAGGTTAGTAATGTCCTTTTTTCTCAGTTCCTCATGTCCTGTCCCTTTTGCCCGACTGATTTTTGTTGCTCTAGAGGCAAAAGTCCATTCCCTGTTTCAATAGAGCATTTGGAAGCTCCTTCTTTACCCTCTCCCTGGGGCATTATTAGCTTCTAAGTAAGTGGCCAGAGGTGAGCACTGTCTGTGCTCAGGTCTGGCGGCCATCTTGGGGTCATGAAGTGCCTCACTCTATGGCCCAAGAGTGACTGTTGTGCAAGTAATGAATTTTCAAAGCTCTGTAGAATTTAGACTCTGGGAGAGTGAATTTATGATTTCTTTGTAGAGCTAATAGATCACAGAAATGGCAATTCTGAGGGGCTAGACTTGTGACCCTGCTTCCCTGACACTCTCATTTCTAAGTATGTTTGAAACCCTTCTTTAATGGTAAAATCAAATAGTGGCCCTCCATACGTCTTCCCTGCTTCGATGGTCATGGTCACGCTCCTCTAGTGGCAGATTTGTGTGTGTGGGTGGGTCAGGCTTGTGACAGGCAGCCATCTCATGCGCAAATGAGTGCCTTTTGCTTATAAAGTGCCCACCAACCACAGCAGTCCTGGGCTGGAGTGCACCTTCATCATGGAATTAATTCATTTGTGGTATTAATGGTGCACAGACCATGTTAACAAGTGACATTATGGGGAAATTGTGGCTTCCCCTCAGTGTCAGCCTTCACCAAGCATTCTTAAATAATAATAATAAAAAGAAACATGCCCAATCACATCATCTCTATGCGGCCAAGCAAAGATTCTGTAAGGAAAACAGATCCTGGAATCTCCTTTGTTAGGTGTGATGCAGAAAGCAAATGCTGTTTGTCTATTGTGATGCCAGGAAACATTTCAGGTGTTCTGGTGCTTAGGTAAAAATGTTACATGGAGGAACAAATAGCTAGTTTGGGCATTTTGCTTACAAGTATGCCTGTATACCACATGCAGTGTGAGCAGAGGCGTGTGTGTGTGTGTGTGTGTGTGTGTGTGTATGTTTATGCATATGTACATCTATAATTAAAATGAATTGCAGAATATGTCTTCATGGTAGACATATGCTCAAACATTTGTTGAATTTGATTATTATTGGTTACTATATCAGACTAACCATGTATATACTGTTAGGATAGACTACAGACCTTCTGAAGTTATAGAGAGAGTAGTATTACTTGGCATTGGAATTCAGAGGCCCCAGGCTGTAGATGCTGCTCGGAGTTCTTGCCTAGCATGCACTAAGTTTGATTTTCTACCTCTGCATAAAACAAGTGGTGAAACATGCCTGTAATCCCAGGACTTGGGAGGGAGAGGCAAGAAGATCAGAAGTTCTAGGTCATGCTTGGATAGAGAACTTTCAGGGTCAGTTTGGGCTACATAAGACTGTATTTTTTTTTAAGTTATTAAAATTAGAGGCCCACCCTAATTAACTGACTTGATTTAAAGAGGAGTGGATGTGTTCTCATCCTTATAGGGCTATGCTTTTATGGCTGTGTGTTAGATTCTCTTTGAGTAACCTTTAAGGCCTCCCTTATTCTCAGGGAGGATGGTCTGTAGCATTTTTAGAATTTGAAATAATTGCAAACCATTACCGACTTTCTGAAATTGAATTAAGCAGAAACACTGAGTGGTAGGTATCTTGTTGGGACACTGCTCACTTCCCATTTCTTTAGTCACAGAAGGTATTCCATCGCTAAACCTCTGCTCCGGCATTCCGTGACTGTGTCTTGCTTAAGAGCGAGCATGTTCTTCTGAGTGAGGGCCCTTGGGTAAGGGCTCCAGATAGATGATTCCAGTTTAAGTGGCAAATGTATCACTCTTAATATGATGTATATTAACAGGCTGTTCATCGTGGGTTCGGGAAAGCATCTACATTAGAAAAAGAGATAAGGACACGTGTTGTCTATGATTTAAAGTGTTCACAAACCTTGCAAATGGATGTAGGGGCATTGCAGTGATTTCATTGGCGGTTGCTGTGTGACGTGTTATCCCCCCCCCCCCCCCGGAAGCTGCAATACAGAAGGAACAGTCCTGAATGCGTAGGGCTCTTATGTCTTGGACAGCTCTTGCACTTTGGAATTCTCAAAAGGAACAATGATGCTTTCCTGACTCTAAGCAGGCAATTTCCTGTGTAACGGGTGACAAACACTGCAAGTTTTGAGGTTGAAGAAGAGACAAATGGCCAGAACATACAGTATTATGGAAAAGGAGTTTTCTGCGCTAGCTCTGGACACCTCCTGGTATTCAGAAGTCGACCATTGGGTTACCTCTGACCCCTCCTCCTTTGCTGTGTTTCACTTTAGCAAATATCTGAAAGCTTAAAGTAAGCAAAGTTCTGTGTAGTCCAGGAGCCCAGCCAGGGCTGAGTAATGGGAAGTATACTCACTTGGAAACAAAACTGCGCAGGGAAACTTCATTCAGAAGGGAATGCTTTCACAGATTTAGGACCAACGCCTTCCGATTTGAATTATCGTCTGTTAAGGTTGAGAACCAGAACTGTGCTTTTTGCTGGGCTTCACTGTGAGAGTTTGCCTGTAGAGGCTTGTTTGCAGGGATGAAATGCCAATTGTGTTATCTAATGAAGTGAGGTTACTTCCTCACCACAGCTTGCTCAAAAAGTAAGTGGCACTTTTTGTCCCTCAGCTTCCCAGAAGTCAATGAATTATTGTTCACCAACTTTGAAGCATGCTTGCCAAGTTTGTAACATGTGGTTCAGGCTATAATCCAGGAAGGTGCTGGTGAGATTATGTAAATCTGATTAAGCCTATAGCATTACACTGGAGCAGTTTTTATTAGAGTCGCCTTCTGAGGGACTTGGGATTTCCAGGGTCCATTTCCTGCTGGGATAGTTAAGAACTTTGCTTGAAAAGAACTTGGGGGCCAGTCTGGTGGTGCGTACCCAGATCCTAACTCTTGAGAGGTGCAGGAAGATCAGGAGTTCAAGGTCACGCTCAGCTGTTTAGTGCATTTGAGGCCAGCTTAAGTTACATTACTAAGACCCTGTCTAAAAAAAAAAAAGAGAGAGAGAAGAGAGAGACTTGGATTAGCTTATTAATATCACTGTACATTTTGAACAAACCTCTGTGTTATTAGGAAACATTTAGAGTGTTGGAGATCAAACTGAGGACCTTAAGTAGTAGGCAAGCACTTTCCCACAGCCCTGAGTTATATTATTATTATTCTGCTTGGTGTTGGGAGTCAGACAGGGCCTCACGAACATCAGGCAAGTGCTCCACCTCGAGCTCCTAAGACTAACTTCTAACATCCATCTTTCTTCTGTAGTTGCCATTTCAATTAGAATAGTTAGTGATCGTATCATGACTTAGAAGCATTGGTTCTAACACAGTTTAGCAGAAATTTCAGTGATAACTGAAGTGCCCACCTCCGTGTAGTGCACGTGTCTGTTGAGTGCTTGCAGTATGGTTAATGTGATGAGGAGCTGAGCTCATACTCTCATATATTAAGTGTTTTCAATGAACAGCCGCGTGGTTACCCACGGTGTTCTTTAGAATAATGATCTCTCAGCTATTGAAATTCTCTGGCTCAGAGGTGGGGAGCTTGCTGGGAAACATGCTTAGCGAGCACAGGGTTGTTCGTGCCCTGTTAAACAGTGTGCTTTTCAGACACGCCTGAATAAAACTTGAGCTGTTCTCTGCAGCCCTGCCTCTTGTGTGTTCCGCAAACGGTGGGCTGCACGACCATCTTTCAGCTGATTAGCTGAAAAAAAGTGTCTATGTCTGGGTTCAATTGTTTGAAGATCTGCATGCTCTTTGTGCAAGAACAGGGGTGATTTGTGTTGTGACAATGGTTGAAGGTACTCAGTGAAAGCTGCAGTTGGCAGGGACTAAATTCCCAACGACGTTTCTTTCCTTGTGAGCTCTTTGCTACCGAAAGGTGCAGAAGTACTTTGGATAGTGTGTCCTGCTGACAGATGGATTGTTTTGACAGGAGAATCTGAACCTTTCACTGAAGACCCATTCAGACGTCAGGCAGGAAGGGGCAGCCGGGCTCCTTGAAATAAGTGGGATGTTTTAGATGTGTCTGCATGTCAGCTGCCACCTGGAGGAACAGATTTCGGTAGTTAACCCTTTCACTGTTCTTGGGATGAGAAATAAATTTATACTCCTTTCTGCAGTCTTCTTGGGCTAAGTATATGTCTTTTAATGTTGGAAAATGAGTGTTATTACTAGTAAATATAGAGGGCAAGTGGTTAAAAAAACCTGTTACTTTTTAAAAAAAATTTGGGAAAAACCACACTGTGCTCATAATTGCTTTATTTATAGCAGCCAAAACTAGAAACAAGCTAATGATCCTCAGATAGTAGATAGGCAAAATGTAGGCTGTTCATACTGAGGAGTATATTCAACCATCAAAAGCTCTGAGACTTTGACATATGTAATGAGATTCATCTGTGAACCTGGAAAGCATTGTGTTAAGTTAAATAAGCCAGACACAAAAGGACAAATGTCTGTGATTCCCCTTACATGCAGGTCCTAGAGTAGAGCTTATGGAGACAGAATGATGGTTGGCACATCCAGGGATACTGGGATTGGGAATGTTATGGTGGAAAAGTTGCTCCTGGTGGTGATGATGGGTGTCTGAATGCGTGTGTGGTCATCGAGCAGCACCTTACAAAAACGGTAATTACATTTTATCACAACCAACAAGTGGTACTGGGAATTTGTGTTTTGGCTGATGTTTATGCTATTTTTATTCCTTGTTATATTTCCATGGAGGAATTAACATGGTTTCCTTGTTTCTGGTAATGCATTTGAGGTCTCGGTTCCTTCAGAGATTCAGGACCACTTCTCAAACTTAAAAGCCAGAGTAGCTCTGTCTAGGGCCAGGAGCTGTTCCAGGGGCTGTGAGCCGAAGCACCTTCACTCTGTGCTGCTGCCCACAGGTGCTGTGGGAGAGTGGCCCTTTCTAGGCAGTCCCTTGGCACTCGTGTTGGTCTGCAGCTTTTCTGGTTCAGTGACTGTCCAGGCTGACTCAATGAGGGATAACACACTTTAGTGTCTTGTCTTTGTAGCTGGTCGCTGGAGTCATGGTATCAAAGTCCTGGTGCTCTTCAGGCTGATGACAGTGTCAGTAAAGGTTCTTTTCTCAGTCTGCTCTAAGAAGCAGAATTAATTAGCATTTCTGAAAGTTAGTTATATTATCTTTTCAAGAAAAGACATTGGGTATATGGCTTTTAATGGATATGTAAGATGTGAAAAAGGAGAGACATGATTTTATCTCAGAATGGTCAGAATGATGGCATCAGTGAGCTATAGAAAGCCCGCTGAGCCCCAGCCCCTCTGATGACCTATGCCTTCTGAGCCTGGAGCTTCTGGAGGCCAGGTCCAACAGAAGCTGGTGTTTCTCCAGCCAAGTAGCAGAGCTGGCAGAGAGGTTTTCTTTGACCTGTCCTTGGTTCCTTTTTTTTTTTTTTTTTAATTGTAAGGAACTGAAAATTTTTCTCATAAGAACTCAGATTTTGAGTTTCTCTGGAAAGCCAAGCTTAGTGTGAGCACTGGCCCTTCCTTGTCTCTGGAGTGAAGAAGTAAATGCCTGTGAAGGTGGGTAGGTGGACTTGCATATTAGTCTTGGTCTATCAGTCAGTCAGCAGTCAATCTGCTTACCCTTCTACCTGCTTTGTGGCTTCTGAGAGCCTTTAGTAAGTTCTCTTCAGCTTGCCCATGCCAGTTACCTGTGATGATGTAAGCTTTGTGCTGCCTTCACCCCTCCGAGACAGTGTCCCCATACCCTTTATGATAATCTGATCAAAGGCAGAAACAATAGTCTAGGCAGTCTCTTATGATGTAGAGAATTCTCTCAAACTGAATTCTCTTTCCCCGGTCTAAGCTGTTAATGTCTACATTCTCATTAATAAATACCTCCCAAGCACAGCCAAGTTCATACTTGACTTCAGTATGTGGTTTAAAAATTACCACCTTCAATCTTTATGGTAACTTAATCTCTGGACAAATTGCTTTTAATTCAGACTGTGCCATGAACACAGATGGACCATTAGTTTCAAGTGCAGTTTGACTTTTATTTAGATGAATGTCTTTGAGTTCACAGTAAAATGGCTATCAGCTCTAGGGTAGTATTGATTGAAATGTCTCTGGAGTAAGTTTAAAAGATATTTACCATTTATGATTAGTAGCATTGTTAATTGGCATTAATGTCAATGGAATTAATAGCCAAGATGAAAAATGTTAATCTCTTGCACACACAGGCCTGGGTGGACTTCTGTGGCAAGGAACAGGATGGCAGTGAAGCTCACCTGATTACCTGTAGTAGCTTCTGTTCCTGATGGGTTAGCCTGGCGTGTGTTCAATGTGCGGTTAAAGAGGCTAAGCTGACTGAATATTGCCGAGCTTGCTCTGTCTGCAGCTAAGCTGTCTTCCCTAGGCAGTGGTAGGGGAGAGAGGTCCGCTTCAGAACAGGATGGGTGCTATCACCTGAATACAGCTCCTGTGTGGCTTCCTTGCCTGGGGTTACCAAGAGCATGTGCCCCCACCATTTGGTGTCCTTTTCTTGTTATTGTTATTCCTCCTGTGTTCACGAATAGCCATGATTCTGAATCTGTTCATTTTCTAAATGTCAAGGCTCCCAAACTTATTTTTAGTATTAAATTCTTGTTTAGACCAAGATTTCTGAGTCTGAGGAGAATGACACTGAGGCACTGAGGTGCTTAAGCTTGGCAGGATGTCTGAGAACATCTGCAGCTTTAATGTACCAGATCTTAGTACCATATTCTCTTAACTTGCCGTGTGTGTGTGTGTGTGTGTGTGTGTGTGTGTGTGTGTATGTGTGTGTGTGTTGTGTGTGGTCAACCCTTGGTGGAGAACTACTGGCTTAGACTATGAAGTGCTGGCATCTGGTTCTCTCTCTAGTACTTGATGTTGATACTTTAGATAAACATTAATTTTTAAAAAGTCATCAAAACTGGGCCGTTAGTGTACTCCTTTAACCCTGGCAGAGGCAGGGTGATCCTTGAGTTCGTGGGCCAGCCTGGTCTACATAACAAGTTTAAGGCCAGCAAGGGAGACCCTCTCTCAAAACAACAACAAAAGCCATTAAGAATGTCCTTGAGGAGCTTGGCAGTGGTGGCATAGGCCTTTAATCCCAGCACTCAGGAGACTAAGGCAGGTGAGTCTCTGTGACCAGTCTGGTCTGCAGAGTGAACTCTAGGTTAACCAGGTCTGCTACATAGAGAAACCCTGTCTTGAAAAAACAGACAAACAAAAGATGTCCTTGAGGATCTGCTGTATGGTTCTCAGCCTATGGGTCACAACCCCTTTGGGAGTATCAAATGACTCTTTCACAGGGGTTGCCAAGACCATCAGAAAACACAGATATTTACATTACAATTTATTGATTCATAACAGTAGCAAAATTACAGTTATGAAGTACCAACAAAAATAATTTTATGGTTGGGGTCTCCACAACATGAGGAAGTGTATTAAAGGGTTGCAACATTAAGAAGGTTAAGAACCGCGGGGCGGTGGTGGCGCACGCCTTTAATCCCAGCACTTGGGAGGCAGAGGCAGGCGGATTTCTGAGTTCGAGGCCAGCCTGGTCTAAGAGTGAGTTCCAGGACAGCCGGGCTACACAGAGAAACCCTGTCTCGAAAAACCAAAAAAAAAAAAAAAAAAAAAAAAGAAGGTTAAGAACCACTGGCTTAGAGAATAAAGGCACACATGATAAAAGGAAAGAACCAACTCACACACACACACAACACACACAACACACCCCACACACAAATAATAAATGTAATTAAAAATGTTTATGTGCTTATGCCTGAGCATATGTATGTGTACCACAGCATGTACGAGCCTGCAGATATTAGAAAGACTGTTAGGTCCTCTGGAACTGCAGTTACAGGTGTTTTAGGTACTGGGTACTCAAGTCTTCTTCAAGAACAGTAACTATTCTTAACCATTTCTCCAGTCCCAGTACATGCAGTTTTAAAGACTGAGTGGTCCTGGACTTGATACGGTACAAAGTATTTGGATTAGGACTGGCCCATCTTAGTTTCTCAAGTGTCGGGTAGCCAGTTGGTACTGGAAGTCTGCCTGAGTCCACTCTGGAAGTGTGGGTTCCCAGCCTTGCCCTGTGCAGGCAAGAAGAGCGGTGTTTGTAAAGCTCAATGTGTCTTTACTAAAACAGTACGCGGGGGGGGGGGGGGGCAGTCACCAGGCAGAGGATGTAGGTTTTCTTTGAGGGACTTGGTGAGTGAGGAAAGGTTTCTTGGTCTTTGATGAAATGCCAATTATTAATTTAGTACTTTCCACTTTCTCTTTTACCAGAAACCTGAGTTACAACAGACTCTCCGAGATTGACTCTGCTGCTTTTGAGGACTTGACGAATCTGCAGGAAGTGTGAGTGTTCCCCTAAACCTATAGGGATGGAGGGCAGAAAGATTTGGGGAAATCTTTTCATATTGTACTGTTTTTACTCTCCTGGGTGGCTGGTCTCAACTTATGGGAAGGAATATTTGCATATGGCTCTTTATTGACAAATGACACTAGAATAATCCTCATACCCATGGTTTTGGTTACCTACGTCAACCAAAAAATACAAAGTGGAAAATTCCAGAAATAAAGAATTTATGAGCTTAAGTTGCACGTCATTATGAGTAGTGTGGTGGAATCTCACATTTGCTCAGGTCACAAATCATTCATTTGTCCAGCTAGTATACACTGTCCATACCACTTGCCTATTTGTCATGTGGTCAGCCACGATTGATGCTTGTGTTCACATAATGCCAATTTCCCTAGTAATGGTCCCAAAACACATATGCCAAAAAGAACCTCTGAAGTGGTTCCTTTAAGGGAAAAGATGAAAATACAGTAAGATTTTGTGTAAGAGATCAAATTTACATAAATTTTATTATGTGTTTTTTACATTATTGTCAATCTCATATTATGGCTGACTTTTGTATGGAAAAAGACTATATATAGAGTTTCAGGTCCCAGGGAAGGCTGAGGAGTGTAGCCCTCATAAAGGGGTGCCATATTAAATTTCTTATCCTTTGCTGCAGGCCCTGTTTTCTATAAAGGACATGCTACAGTGTAGTAGGCATAGTATTACTGGAAATCATGGTTGCCCAATGGGATTGTAAGAGTGTGCCCTTTGATGGAAAGTCCTGTTGACTATGCCCTGTGCCCATGCATTCTCACAGGTGCCACACAGGTATAATAGTTTAGTCAGCAGAGGTACCTGGTGCCAGCCCACCATTTGCATTTCCCAGAATCTGGCATAAAAGCATGGGCAGTAGAGGCTTGATCTCCCTGTACCTCCTAGCAAGCCAAGCATCACTATCATTGAACACAGGCTTGCTACCTCTTGCATGTCCTTTAATGCAGGCCCCAACATTCTTTTTATTATAAAGATTTATGCTTTGGCAATCCATTGGGATTATCAAGAATTTTAGCCCCATAGCAACTTTACAGAAATTTCAGTAAGTTGTGCAAAGCCATTATGATTACTTGCTGTAAACTACATACATAAATGCGTATAGTTTAAGAATCAAAATGTATATTATAGTTTTTTTTTCCTTGTATGTTTTTTTCCAAGACGGTCTTGCTGTATAGCCCAGGCTGGCCTCAGCCTCCCAAGTGCTTAGAATTATAGGGATTTATATCTGACTTACCCATTTCTTCTCACAGTTAAAAATATTTTGTTGCATAAATTTAATTTTTTTCCCCTCATCATTTAGAGACTTCACTAGGATCTCCTTCTTATATTTCAGGAAGTTTCCCCTGCATTAGGTTCCCATACTCCCTCTCCAATGCCCATCAGTTCTGTCTGTCTCTCCCCACATTCCTTCCCTCAACCCCACTTCTGCTCCCCCTTCCCACCTGATCCTTCCATCCTGTCATGCCTCTCCAACCCTCCTAGTCCTTCCAAAGTAGTCTATGCTTTATGAATATTTACAGAAAATTACTATAAATCATTATAAAGCTCTGTTATAGACATTTTAGCAAATCATTAAGTTCTTTACACATTTTTACTACAGGCAATTGATAAAGTCTTTGGTGGCTAGTCTTGTTCCGTTGCAGCAGCTTATCTAATAAAACCTTAATTTTATTCACTGATACAGTTTGCAAAATAGCTGCATTACCTATCCTCATGACCAGATTTTATGGCTTTTTTTTTCCAAAGCATAGACTTCCAGTGTTAAATCCCAGAGTTGGAAGGAGCTTGGAAACGCCTTGTTTTGTACCTTCGTTTGCCCATTAGGTCAGTGAGACGGGTTGGGGGATGAAAATGTGAAGGCAGCCAAGACTTCAGTAGCAAATCCCATAGGCTGCTGGCGTCATCAGCAGAGGAGGATTCCTCATGGTTGGGGAACTAGAAGCCTGTAGGGCTGGCTTCTCCTGAGCTCCTTCTCCTTAGCTTGCCTCTTACCACGTCTTCTCATGGTCATTTCTCTGTGTTCATGGATCCCTGGTTTCTTGTGGTGTATCCACTTCCTTTTGTAAAGATACCAGTCATCACTTAGGATCCACCCATGTGACATCACTTAATGATGTTCTCCTACCCCTGTGCTGGAGATTGAATGCAGAGCCTGGACCATGCAACCAAACAGTCCACCACCGAGCTGCAGCCTCAGTCTCCTTAAAGGCTTAAAGTCTTTAAAGGCTCTGTCTGTAAACATCTATACTCTGATGTCCTAGAGATTTGTGCTTCAACACTTATTTGAGGAAGGGGACACAGTTCAGCCAGTCATAGTTTTTGAAGTTAAGCTTAGTCTACCAGAAGCCAGCTGGCTTTATAACTCAGTGCTTTGCTTTGGTCCAGGATGTTGTTGACTCTTGAGGTTATTATATGTTCAAATTCTCTGTCATTCTCAGAGATTATTAGTGGGAGAGATTAAAATTATGCCATTTCCTGTGACATCACAGGCTTCCGTTTATGCTTACTTGAGTGTCTGCTTTGTGCTAGAGCTCTTCTGAGTCAAGTGAGCTACAAAAATAGGTCTGTGACTAGGATGAAGCAAGGGAGGGCCTGTCCTTAGGCACTGATGTCACAAGGGTGCCAAAACTTACTAGCCAAGATAATGGATATTTTGATGTCACATTTAAAAAGTCAAGATGTAGGATGTCTTAGAAAATGTACAAATGAGCAAAACATGAAAAGTCTGAATCAATGTTTCTGGTGTTTTCCCTTCCCTCTCAGTTCCAGAATGGCTTGACCACACTGTTTTTAATCTATCTTGTCTTAGCCTTTTGAGTTTGTTCATTGTGGATTGTTTTTCACATTCATTTTGACCTTTATCTTAAATCCTGGTAATAGATTCTGTGTCCTGCCTTTCAGACATGTTGGTAAGTGCTCTGGAGAGCACTTTCTGTGTCTGTGTTTATCTCCCTACATAGCTGTTCCTTACTCACGAGCTTTCTACTTTCATTTGGTTTTACTCCCTTGGCCCTCCCCTTTCTCTCCTTCTTCCCCCCTCCCCCAGGAAGGGGCCCAGTGAACCACAGACTGCCCTGTTCTCTGTGGCTGCAAGGCCTCCTGGTGGGAAAGTGGTTGTTTTGGTAGCAAGAGCGCTAGATTTGAGATGCTACTTCTGGATCTGTTCCTGCACAGGTGACTTGGCTCTTCATTGTCCCTTAGCCCTTTCTGTGACATGGACATAGTGACCCATGGTCAGTCCTGTTGTAGTTCCAGACTGATGTGGATGTGTGATTCCTTACTGCTTTTGGAACTCTGCAGCTCCATACTGAGTGTGTTGTTTAGAAACACATCCTTGATGCTGACAGATTGGACTTCTTGCCACTGTGACTGCCTCCTACCTCTGTAGATTGAATTCGTCATGCCCAGAACAGCAAAATGAACTTCTCAGTGGTGGAGCCCAGGACTTTCCGTAAGAAGAATTCTGATAAATCCTGCCTGGTGACCCAAAGAGGTACCAGCAGTGAGTGGTGGGAACTAGGTGAGAATGTAGAAGGGAAAAAAAGCCAAACAAAAGAACACAGCCTACAGTCGACACACCAGTGTTTCCAAATTAACTGGGCTCAAGTCAGTTTTCCAGACCTTGCAGTCTTCAGATCCAAAGGCGACACAGGAGTTGTGGTGGCTTAGCACTGGTTTAATTTTAGAGGCTCTAGAACCACACAACATTGTGGGTTGGGAAGAAAGAGAAAGCAAGCCCTTTGGAGGCTCCTGGAGGACATGTGCAGCTGCTTCCAAGCCACAGTCTTCACTGCTTACAACCGAGGAAAGCCCACCAGGGAGTGCTGGACACCTAGTCCTCTGTAATCAGAGGGCTATTTTACAGTCCTCTATGAAAAACCACTTGGATCACATTACTGCGGGTGGCTTGGGAGTGCTTGCTACTAAGCTGCTTTGCTCAGGGCCATTGCCCTAAATGCTTCCTGGAGAGGGTAAGGGAGCCCTGCCTCCAGGTATTTCTGGCTCAACTCCGCTCAGTCCCATGCTGCTGCTCCCTCCCTCACCTTGCTGGTGTGCATGTACAAGTACAGGGGCAGAGAGTTGTGATGGTTGGAATGAAGGAAGATTAAATACTGAGGAGTGTTTTGATAGGCTGCTTTATTGCTATTAGTACTGACTGGTAAGTATTTCCCATGTAAGTATCTACAGCCTAAACTTTTAGATTTATTTCTCCTGGATCTTGCCAAAACCCCATGACTCTGGTACATGTATTATTTACATTTTTTAAAGGAGGAGACTAAGGTACAGCAAGGTTGAGTGGCATGCTGAAGTTCATTTGATTGGTAAGGAGTAGAAGAATCAAGCTCTCTGGCTCTGCTGCCTGGTAACTTGCCTTGTTTCAGTAGAGGTGGATTTACAATTGAGTGTACTCCTGAAGGACTGGTGTGTTACTCAGACTTTGGACAGAGCTGGACACACACTCATCATTTGCCCTTCTTGTCATATGTGATCATTAACTTGGTTCTCCATATCCATGGATTTATCATCTGTGGATTCATCTAACCTCTGATTGATAATTGAAACATGCATTTGCTTGACATATATACATATGTTCTTTTCCCCTTGTCTTTATGTCCTACATAGTATAATTAATGGTTTACCTAGCATTTACATTGTCTTAGGTATGCTAAGTAATCTAGAGACATTGAACACAGGACACATTCAGGTTACATACAGGCACTATATATATTTCTATAAAGATCTTGAGTAGATTCTGGTATTTGCAGGGAGTTCTGGATCAAACCTTCATGGATTCTAAGGGAAGATATCCTGTAATATTATACTAAACTAATTTTATCTAACCAGCTGCATATAGCATAGTCTTATCAAGGAAAATCTTAAGTCGGTGTTACTCTCTAGTAACTGGAGCCTTGATTTTAAGACCTGTGTTTGCTTGTAAGCACTAATGGACTTTTTTTTTCTTTGTAAGAAATGACCAACCAAATTTCCAACTTGACTCCTGTGGACTGCAGTTCCATCTCTGTTAGGAAACAGCCAATAAATAGTCCAAAGCACCCACTCTGTGTACAAAGAGCCAATTGGCTAAATAAATTAGTGAACAAAGTGTTTTTTTCTCACCTCTCACATCAGCAAAAGGCTACCCTGTTGCTGGCCAGAAGAAGGTCATCATGTGTGTAGTATGTAAGGATCTGTGTGAAACAGAAACATGCAAGTCTCTTATAACTGTCAGAGGAGCTTCCTCTTGGAGGCAGAGTAGAAACTGAAGTGTAAGGAAGCTTGCTTTATCTTTCATTCAATTCTCATATCCATTGGAGTGTTAAAAATTCTTATTGTGTGTCCATTTCAACCATTTGCTAAATTAAAACAGCATAGAAAACCCCCTGCAACCCACAGTTACTTCTTGGGTAGGTTTTATATTGTTTGTTCAAGCCACATTTGATTAAGTTAATCAATGATGGTTCTGTACTGTGAGCTGTCCTTTATGACACTGTGTATATTACAGCATGTAATATTCTCTTTAACAAGATACTTGTAAGTGGGAGCCTTGAGAGAAAGCTGCAGGATCAGAGCTTTCCAACTGACCTTAAGGGTCAGTGGGAAGCGTCCTGGGGTCAGGCAATCTGTGTATCTCATTGACCCTTCTTACACCTCCTCTAGCTCTAGGGTTGGGCCATGATTCATGCTCTGGTCTTGAGTCATCAGGAAAAAGGTTTATAAAAGCCAGACATTTCAGGAAGATTTGTAGTGCTTTGAGTGGAAGTAAAGTTGTGTGTGGGGGGGGGCGGGGGTAGAGTCAGCAGGGAGTTGCTAGGGCACAGGGCATATGGAATGGAAGCATGTAACCCTAGATAGTGAAAGTACCTCATCTCACACGATCCTTAATGTTTAAAAGTTCTGTTTTCATGGAGACGGCTGTACACCCAGAGCGTCTTTTTCTCTCAGTGCTCCAGCGCTATTTTTGACCAGTCTCTATTTCAGTCTGGCACACAGCTCTTATGTCTCAGAGTGAGTTTGATGCTTTTGCCTTCTGAGAATTGCATTCTCCTTTCGGCCCAACAAACAACTGGGAGCCAATAGTGGTGGAGTTAGCTGTTTACACTGAACTAGCTTTTTTTTTCTTTTTTAGAGTAAAAATGATCTAAAAGTAAGCTAGCCATGCAGTTAGTTCCTGTGCTTTGGGCTCCAACTGTCCTCTCCATAAATCAGGCAGCCCTGTTGAAATTAGAGCCTGCTATTTCTGACCGAGCCTGTTGCTCCGGGGCTGTTCATCAAGACATACATTCGCCGTTAATCTTTAGCCCTGGTCTACCATTCCTGCATAATCCACTTTCAGCAGGTTCATGGAGATAGAAGTGCTAGCCAGCCCCTTCTCCTCACTCATTTAGTTCTGTGAGATGTATGGAGTGGGGTGATTGTCCATATGCGTAGCAAGGCTGCCCTGAGACCAGGTTTCTCAGCTGAGGTTCACCTACAGGGAATCCTGTACTCTTTGTTTGTGGTTCAAAATCAAGTTATGATAAGCAGGCAGGAAATAAGGCAGTCTTGCTGTTACCTGAGGGTTATGAGTGGGCAAGCCTGTCTTATGCTTCATAGCCTGAGAGCTTGCTGCTTTCTGATTTGTCATGTTTGTTTGTCTCCTGGCTGCGCTGCACTGGTCATCTGACCCCAGGCTAGGTTTTTAAATGGACGTAAATTTACTATAATGTAAGAAATACTGGTAGCTGGTATCTGACTCAGAGTTGCTGCTGTGATGAAATCAGCACAGCACATGGTGTGTGGGCTGTAATTACAGAGCAGCAGTTGCACTGTTAGGAACCTAGTCTTGAGGCTTCCCTCCTCAGCCACGGTCACTGATTTGTGGTGACCTTGGTCCAGCTCCTTATGTTTCAGTGTTTTGGCTGCTTCATTGGTTTACTGGGATGTTCCTGGGACCTACATCTAGGTGTCTAAAGATGAGGTAATACATGGAAAAGCTCCTAGAATGGCACCACCCCAGGCTCTAGGAAATCACTGCTGTTGTTGTTACTATCGAGGCCATCCTGATTTCCAATAAACCTTAAGAAATGAGCTCTTTTTAGATTTTTTTATTTATTCACTTTACACCCCTCCCCCTCTCCTCTCAGTACCCTCTTGTGTAGAATACAACCCCCACCCCCTCTTGTACTTCAGGTTGCTGAAGGACTAGGCACATCTTCTCCCACTGAGGCCAGATAGTGCATTTAGGGAATGAGATCCACAGGCAGGCAGGCAACAGATTCAGGGACATCCCATCCCCCTAGCCCACACCCAACCCCAACCCCTGTCCTGCTCCAGTTATTGGGGACCAAGCTGCTTATCCGCTATGTATGTGCAGGGGACAAAGGTCCAACTTAAGCTTGATCTTTGGTTGGTGTTTCAGTCTTTGGGAGACCCTAGGGATCCAGGTTAGTTGATTCTGTTTGTCTTCCTGTGGGGTCCCTGTCCTCTTTGGGTCCCTCAATCCTTCTCCTAATTTTTCCATAAGACTCCCAGAGTGCCATCTAATGTTTGGTGTTAAGTGTCTGCATCTTTTTCCATTGGCTGCTGGGTAGAGCCTCTCGGAGAACAGTTCTGCAGGATGCCTTGTTGGAAGCAGACCTCCAGCAGTTTTTCTTGCTTTGATAAAATGTGGGGGTCATTTCCACTCATCAGCACAGCGCAGGTCACTAAGAAGATTTATTGGTTGAGATTAGGACTGATGAGCGTTTTCAGTACCTCCACACTGTGATAGGACATGGCAGGGCAGGAAGAGATAACAGAGAAGCAGGATCTGAGTGATTTAAGGAGCAGTCAGATAAGAGACTGTTAAAGTAATTAATTGTCTATTTCCACAAACAAGGGCTCTTTAAGTGGAGAAAGGATTTGCCACATGATACAGACCTGCCTGCTCCCTGCCAGATGCTTCAGACATGGAATTAGTGAAACAGGCCTTCTGTGTCCTACAGTCAGTAATTGCCAAGTTTCATCCCTAACTGACTTTGGCACAGAAGAAAGCAAATGGGGTAATTCAGGCCCTCACTACTTCTATTCATTTCTGAAAAGATGGCAGCCAGCCAGATGATTCAAACAAGTAGCCAAGCCGTGTACTTGTTTGAATACAGCTGTCATTTCTGTGGTCTTGTCCCCAAATGGAGTAAGATGCTTTTTGTAAGATGTACCTCCCTTAAGAAATTGGGAACAAGATAACCAATTTTTATTCCCTCACTCCCCTTATTACGTACTATTTCCTTCTAGCCGATCCCTCAGAAGCCTGAACTTTGTGTCTTGGGTTTCTTAAGGCTTTTGGGGCTCGAATTGTAAGTCTGACTTTGGATTTTCTTCCCAGATTTAGCCATGTGTGCCCACATAACAAGGCCAGGTTACACAGCCTCCGGGGGCAGACAAGCCAGGCTGTGTGTGCTTTGGCTTGTGGACTTTCCCATCCATTAAAAGATACTAACTGTGGAAATCTGGATTTAGACTATCATAGTGGGACAGGGTCCTGGAGGGTGAATCCGGTCCACAGAGGAGTTTCAAAATGTCTGTTTGCAGAAGTGTGGTACACTTGTTTTTGTTTGTTTTTTTCACACGTCACTGAGTCCAACTAGGCTGGAACCTCAAATAGAGAGGGTGTGAGTCCAGCCCCCTTGTTACATCAGAGGAGGTACACTGGATGCCCTGGAATGCCCACCCTGTCTCATTCTCATATTGCCCCTTGCCTGGGTGACAGTGCCAGAGTATTTAGGAGGGATCTATTCTTCCTATCTCCTAAGTCCTTTGTAACTGCTTCAGTTCTCCATGATCATTTCTGTTCATGGTCATGGGAATACATTTGGCTAGAACCTGCATCAGGGCCTGTTCTCACTTCCTTGTTAGTCTGATTTCTGAGCTTGATGGGAAGCCAGAACATAGTTCCAGTTTGTGTTTACTTCTTTCCAGGCTTGTGATAGGTGGTTAGTGGTTTCTGACTTCATGTGGCTTGTCCCCCTTTAAAACAGATTCTAAATGCCTTATCTTTTATTTCACATCTCGCTACAGCCTTACTATGGTTAACTACAGCACTGATTTGTTATTTTTCTTGTGTGTGATGTCTAACTACTAATATAAATGCTCTAAGTGATAGATTGTTTCTTGTTCTTACAGGTACCTCAACAGCAATGAGCTGACAGCCATACCATCACTGGGTGCTGCCTCCATGCGAGTTGTCTCTCTCTTTCTGTAAGTGGTGTCACCTGGGGACCCTGGGCTGTGTGGTGGGGCCATAATGGTTACTGACACTTGGTTACTGATACTTCCTGTCTTTTCTGGTGAACAATGGCCTTTCTTCATGTAGTCTAATAATGATTATAGCAAACACTGTTTTTTGCTGTTTGGGAGTTTATAGAATTACAAGTTGAAAGTTTTGCTGCATTTCTAACTTGTGGAAAATTTGTCTTTTTTTTTTTTTTAAACACCCTGCCAGAGGTACATATAACAGATCCTTTGCTTTTAGTAACTGAGTTCTAACTTGGGTGATTAAACTATGTTAAAAGACTGAACTATGACAGTTTTATCTTTGTGCAGTGAATTTTAGTAAACTCAGTCTACTATTATGGCCCTAAAACATAATAAAGTACCTACCAAGCACTGGAATCCTACTGATAGCGACGAGTGATTGTTGCTGTTTGTGTTAAGCTGAGACAAAACCTATGTACCATGTTTGCTTCATCTCTGTGACAAAGCACCTGATGGAAGCAACTTCTGCAAGGAAAGATTGATTTTGATTCACGGGGTTTTGATCCATCATAAGGAGATGCAAGCAGTGTAGTCGATTGGTCTGTTATAGGAGCTTACGACAATGGCTGTCCAAATGCCACAGAGAGGCTAGAACCAGAGTCCTCATAACCTCCAAACACCAGCACTTGGTGTTACACTCTGCTACCTAGCCTAGCTTCGAAGAGTTTCACAGCCTCCCCACAAACACTGCCATCAGCCAGGGAACAAACACTCAAACACGAGTCTGTGGGGGACAGTTCAAACTGAGATCATAATACTGTGTGTTACTGTAGACAAAACATTCAGGGTCTTAACCAAAAACGAAGGGGAGGGAGCTTTGAAGGTGTTGTCATTTAAGCTGCTTCTAGCCTTTTCTGGGGATTAAGCACCTGGCTTCACTCCATTCCTGTGGCATCAGGTGAAGTGCCACAGGTTTAAGCTCACTCAGCCATCTTTCCAAATGTGCCCTGAGTACAGTAACGCTCACTACCAGGTTTTACTGGCAGCTTCCCTAGCAGATTACCATGTGTTACTGAACTTGCCCATCTCCTGCACGTTTCTCTGCATACCTTTAATTTGTTGGTTTAATGATTCATGGTCTTACCTGTATACATTGTTTTTTCAACACGGGCTCAGCAGGCAGAGGGACTTAGCAGGAAGTTAAGCAGATTGCCAGTGTAGTTTGCAGATCTGATTCTGGCTGACCACAGGAGCTGTGTTCAGGCTGCTGTGTCCTGTGAAGCTTAACCCTTTCTAAAGCTTTGTGGCTTGCAGGAGAGCATAGGGAGTAGAATGTGACTGTCTCTGTGTTTTGGAAAAGTAACTAGCTGTCTCAGAACCTCTTTTCCCTCATTTACAAAATGTTTTCCTTACACATTCCCCATGAGCAAGGTCAAGACTAAAGAGGAGTGGAAGGAACTTTCATAAAGCATACCTCATGAGACATGATACATGGCCAGTGCTTCTGGCAGGTGGCTTGTCACAGCTCTGTGGACCTTGGTGACCTCTCACGTTTAGAGGTGCAAGATTTGTGAATCAGCCCTTATTCTGTGAGCTGCTTTTGTGAAAGCTATATCCCTTTTAGACAGGCAAAGGTCTGGTTTTCTTTTTGTATCTACTTGGCCTTTGTGCACAGCATCTGGAGAGTGTTTAATTGCTGGTAAATTAGGTCAGTTAGCCTTATGTGAAGCTAATTAGAGATGTGATAATCCCTTGTGTGTCCACGAAGCACAGCACTTGAAGATGCTTGTAGCTTGTGGCTCCTGGAAGCGCAGGTTGCAGTTCTTGTCAGCTGCAGGCATGCTAGAGTGCAGAGTCTCACACCACTCCCATCACAGGCCTTAATTAACAAGGGCTCGACCACTTGCCCCACTTATGGGCATCAGAGCACAAGAAGTACTGCTTTCATTCCCATGCCCCTTACTTGGTGAGGAAGCCAGGGAGGACTAGCTCCCCAAAGTCTTCCTGTTCCAAGACAGCAGTCGAGTGGATGCTGGATGAAAATGTCCTTACAGGTGATTCTGGGTCACCTATTCCAGTGGCAGCAAGGCCCCTGGCAGAGTCCTTAGGCCTGTGGGTCTTTGAACTTTCTCTTGCTCTACTAACTACAGATCTGTTCTACTCTTTGGCACCAGTGCCAGGGGAAGTGGAGTAGTTTGACCCTATTTCTCATCTTCTGTCAGACCATGTAGAAATATGTAAAGCAAAAAAGCCTCCTTTTCTGTTGTAACTCAGTTTGTAAAACACAGGTTCGTGTTGGCAGCCGCTTCATTGGTTTTCTCTTGTCCCCTTCTGACTTGGGCAATAATTTCTCTGAAACTAGTAGCTGAAGGATCTTTACCTTCTTTGTTCTGAAACTGTCTTCCTGATGCTTGAAAAATGTTTAGTTAGCAGTGCGACCCCTAGGGAGCATGATTATGGGCCATTTTGCTTCCACCAGATGGGCCATAGGTCCATGGTCCACTTGCAGCTTCTCACCTTCCTTCTGTGTCGTATCACAAAGACATCTGCCTCAACTACTACTGTTGGTACTCAAGACTGTAGGTAGCAGGTTCTGACTTTCAGTCTGAACACCTGCCATTCTGGATGCAGCTTTAAAGTGTGCTTCTTGTCTCTCACCTACTCAGGATTGTGTTTCCACATCATAATTCCCTTTTTCTAGGTGTCAACCTTGGGAAGGCCTCATGGAGGAGGTTCGGTTTCCTGCCTGTGTTTAATATCAGGGCATCAAAGAGAATTTGAAAAGCTGGGTTACCCAGCACGATTTCAATTGGTTATTGCTTTCTCATTGAAGGAATCTGAATTAATATGTTTGTGAAAGAACATGTTTATTTGCATTAATGTTGAGGATAATGCCAAAGCCATTTGTCCTTAATAACAAAAAGCAAGAAAACTCAAGGAAAGCTTTTAATAGGATTGGGTTGGAGTGAGGGAGCTCATTTCATAAAAATGGATCTCAGAAAAAGTAACAGACTTTTGTTAGATAGGACCAGAATCTGGCAGAAGATTTTTATGTTCAAGATGGGGGGAGGGAGTTCAGTAAACTCCAGTTTTGATTCTCAGGGCAACAGTACTTTTGTCCGACAGATCTGTCCCATTTCTGTTGGAGATTTCAGCTTTTCCTCCAGCATTGCTGCACTTAGGGCATCGAGTAGTGGAAGTGGTTCCTCACTCATCACTGCAGAGAAGTGGGCTTTGGCTCTGTCTCTTGCAACTGTTGCAGCGTATTTCCCAAGTGATCCTTGTAAAGGCTACTGTACTCCTCCAGGCATCAAACATTTTAATCTGTGTCCTGCATAGTCAGGACACCTGAGCAGCAGTTAGCTACACAGAATTGTTTGTGACTTTGTAATACTGCTATTTAAAGTTTATGTTGTTCCTTGGAAATGCTTCTCTTACATTTATTATTACTATTACTTTAGCTCACATGTATGCTGTTACATCTCCACATGCCTGGTGCTCTCACTGAGCCCAGAGGAAGGAATTATGTTACTTGAAACTGGAATTATAGGTGGTTGTGGGCTGCCTTATGGGTACTGGGAATCAAACTCAGATCCTCTGGAAGAGCAGCCAGTGCAGAAATTAATTCATAATGAAAGTGTAATTGGAAAGCAATTTTAAAGGGGAGAGAGCTATGATCTGCAGATATCCTCCATCCCCACCCCTGCCATGAACACATGCCTGGAAGTCAGAGATTTGGGGATTTCATTCAAGTTTGGAAATTATGCCTAACTTCAGGTCCTGAGCTAAGATCATCAGTAATTCAGCTTGAAGCACAGACAAATTTTTTTTTCTTTTCTTCATCATTTCTCCTCCTCCTCTACCTCCTCCTCTTTTCCCCCTCCCCTCTTCTTCTTCTTCCTCCTCCTCTTCTTTGCTGTGTATTATGCTTTTAGAGACAGATCATAGTTCACAGTCACAGGTAGAACTTGGCTGGATATAGGACTCAGGTGCTAATATTCTTGAGGTGGGGTTTGTGCAATGAGACTAGAGTGTTTACCCTTCATCTGAGATACAAGTGGAGGAGAGGCTCTTGCCTCTGACTTTCCCTAGCTGTCTTTCAAACTTCCTGTGAGTGCATCCCCAGTAGGCCAGTATTTGCACACATAATAAAAAACTCATGGAAAAAAAAATAACAAAACCATCTTTAGCACATGATGTTTATCCCAGGAAGGATGAAATATGGTCGTCTTTATACTGAGGCTTACTGTCAAATGGGGGCCTCATTTTAGCATTTTATAAACTGGGTGTTGTAGGTATGCACAGTTGAGGTGGCTGTAGCTGCTCACCTTGTTGGTGTACCATTTGCCAGTCACTAGGAGAAGAAAGACAATCAAGGGTGTTGAAAGCTGGTTGCCCTGATTCAGTAGTTCTGTTTGGGACAAGAGAATTCTGTCCTCCAAGGTGCTGTTGTCCTGCTGTGGAGGACTTCTGCCTAGCTTTATGCAAGATGTGGGAGAGGAGCTGGTGCTAATGTATTCCCAAGCCATTGGACTTGGGAAGACAATAAACCAGCCATTTCCTGGTGTCACCTGTGTTGGGACAGGCATCTCTCTGCCTGGAGTAGTGGGCTCCAAGTGAATACTCAGAGAGTTGCATGGCAGGAGACATGGATATACTGACATGCTTGAGACCCATGGCTGTCATCAGCTTGTTTGTAGGTGGCCGACCTGGGCTCTCCAGCTGTAGTACTTCCAAGGTACTAGGGAGGGAAGGAGATGAGGAGCACTCTTGTATGTACCCTAACTTGGCAGGACACACACTGCCCCCGAACAGATGATCAGAGAGAGAGTCCTGGTGGCTGTTGAAGCTTTCCTCCAGAGCAGACGTCAAGTTTAGTACCACTTGCCTTACTGTGATTATCAGTTACTGGCATCGCTTAGATCCTTGTCCTCAGCTGAGCCTTGAAGCACCTCTTTGTTTCATGTGGAAGTTAAAAAGGGGTGTTGGTGAGGTATGCAGTTTTCTCTTTGCTCTAATGGGTCCCCCTCTTGTCTCTTCCCAGCCTTGAATTGTATATAACCCTGCCATTTCTTCTTGTTTCCCAGCCTTCTGCCCTGGGGAGGCTTTAGTCCTCATCATTGGTAGGCAAAAGAGATGATGAAGAACCAGCTTGCCTCCATTTTAGGCATAAAAGCTATCTTGTAATAAAGACAAACTAGGTTCATTCCTGTTTATGATTAACCTGTTTCTCAAGGATTGGGCTATGCCCTCTGTAACCCTAACTACAAATGTTCTGTACTGCCTCTTTCAGGTATGGCAGTCATGTCTTTGTTTCAAAAAGCTAATAAGCATCTTGCAACCCTCCCTTTGCTTCAGAGGGTTGCTATGGCTACCTTGTTGTGACCACCTGTTATTATGCCCACCTTGCAACCATGTCTTTGTTTCAGGCATTTTTGTGGCTAACTTGTTATGTTTATGTTCTGATCCTGTAACTCTGCCTTTTTTGCCTGCCAACTCCCCATTTGGAAACCCCATACCCCTGAACTATAAAAGTCTTGTCTTCCTCACATCCAGGGCTGCTCTCTAAAATTCTGACTTAGGGCGAGACAGCTGGCTGGCCAGTCCCCGATGTGCCTCTAAAATAAAGGTTGCTTTCGTTTGCTCTTTCTCCTCACAATGCTCAGGTTTAACAATAAAGGAAAAGCAGTAGGGCACAGGCTGGCTCCTGATCAACTTGACAGTTGTACATTAAGGCATTAAGTCTACTGGGAGGATCCTGGGCGGGTCCTAGGGGAAGCTCAGTAACAACTGATCTGTGTCTTCCTTTCCTAAGGAACAGCATCTACCTACAGAGAAACGACGGAGAGACAGCTAATCATCATACAAGGGCTGGGTACTGTCTGAGGTCCCTTCATGTTGTTGATGGATGCATGACAAGAAAGGCTGTCAGATAAACAGTCATTTGACCTGAAGTTGCTTATCCTGTCTGTGGTAGTAGAGTATGGCATAGAGAAAGAGGCATCAGAGGTTAACACAAGAGCCGAAGCCAGTAGGCAGAGAGACAGGAAACCCCTCCCCATCTGAGTATATGAAACAGAAGTTGAAGGGAAAGCCCACAAAATCTTCAAGAAAGATGAGTGTGATGGGCAGGACCTGCAAAGGATCTCCAGGCTTAGGGCAGGAAGCTTTGACAAAAGTCTCTGTCCTGTCCCAGCTGTCCAACCCATTCTCATTCTTTGGAGTGATTTTTCTCTTCCTTAATACACTGTCCCTATTCCTATCATTGTCCCTGTGTCCTATTGTAATCTTTGTTCTATGACTCAAGAATTTGGAAATCTCAGTGGGTACCCTGTGGACTCTGACAACTCTAATATTAGACTTCCGTTCTTCTCGTCCCCGAAGTGGGTGTAATTTACCACTGTTCAGCTAGCACAGTGAGACCCTGGGGCATTCAGGGGTACTTGTAGGGCGATTAGGACATGGCTAGCTCTATTTTGGGGCCAGTTTGCCTTTCTGTCTTTTTTCTTTGTCAGCAAGCGGCTGTTAGGCAAGCCAGCAAGCTTCTGTTGAAAGGCTGAGAAGGACCTGTGGACTCAGAACTGTAGCCTCATTGGATGCTGGGTACCACCAATGAGCCTCAAATAGAAAATTAAATATCTACTTTACAGAGAGATCAGTCCTGTGTCCCAGCAGCTTCCCGGGGATTCAGCAGTGCGGCCGTCCTTTTGCCCCCAGTTGAAGTGAGCCTTTCTCTGGGAAAGGAGCCCATGTGGCCTGCCTCCTAGAGAGCCTGCCAAATTACACACAGTCATGACTGGTCATTTTCCTTCTCTCCCCTCCCCTGTCTTTGAGAGTGGGGGTGGTGGTAAGCCAGGGAGATGAGAGGTACATCTGCAAGTTATTTGCTGAGAAAGTGAAGGAAACACCAGCTGCAGAGCTGGGGGAGCCCAGGCAGGGGGGCGCTGTCGAGTACCAACTTGGTCATGGAGGTCCCTGCAGCAAGTTGTGCTACTGAGTGCTTATGTTAGTTAGGCCTTTGGGTGCTTCTCTCTCTCTCTCTCTCTCTCTCTCTCTCTCTCTCTCTCTCTCTCTCTCCCTCCCTCCCTCCCTCCTCCTCTCTCTCTCTCTCTCTCCTCTTGACCCCTCCTTCCCTCCCTCTTTCCCTCCCTCCCTCCTTCCTCTCCTTCCTCCCTCTCTCCCTTCTCTCCCTCTCCCTTTGTTCCTCCCCTCCCCTTTCTCTCCTTCTCTCAATATAGTACAGGATCCAGTGGGAATACAGGCTGCTCCTGATGCTTGAGAAACCAGGGAAGACTTGGAGAGGAGGAGCCACTCTTTGTAGCAGCGGGCTCTGAACACCCTCCAAGGCTCTGTGACATGCAGCTTGGAAGCAGAGCTGCTCTGCTTGCACAACCTCCCGTGTGAAAGGGGCTGGCTCCTGCCTACACCAGCAGACTCATTCCAACTGGGCCATTTCCTTCTCCCTCCTCCCCCTCCCCACTTCCTGCAGGTGGCTTCTCTAATCCAGTTAGCACTTGGGGAAGCCTCTTGTGCATGTGCACCTAATCCGAAAATGGCTGGCTTGACTTTGACCTGCAGCATGACCTTGCAAAGAAGGCTGGGCCTATTGTGTCTGCTCACACCTGGGAGCCATTTTCAGCTGTCCTAGCCCAAGTGGAAGAAATGTGTTCGTGTTTATTATACCAGGCCTTTCTTTCATAAGGCCTGTCATTGTTGGGCAGTATATAGGGAATGCAGAATCAACCCACTTGTGCAGAGGTTAACACTTTGTACAGATAGGCTAGATTACTTGGTATATTGACAGGCATATAAAATAAACATTTTTAAATTAAATGGTCAGACGTTGTCCTTCCACCTTTTTATATATAAAACATTGATAGCAGATTTGCTGTGTGTAGGCATTGTCCTATGTGCGTTCTGAGATGCAATTCTGTAGTCCAGTGAGATGCTAAAGGCATAGAGAAGGCGACTATCTTCCCTGAGATTCCTTCTCTCCACCTCTCAAGCTGGTTGCTCACTTTGTTCTGGAATGTGTGGTCTGGGAGCTTAGGAGGATTTTTGTCAAGTCCTGAACTGACATATCAAATTGTATTAGGTGTGAGACACCTCGGAGTGTGGGGCAAGATGCGTCTGTCCAGGCAGTGTTTGCTTTACAAGCATTTTGTTGGCCTCAGGTGAGCTCATTTGGCATCGTTCTCATGAAGTATTGCAAAGCCACGAGAAGGCTTCATGCCTCTGCAGTTCAGGCTAATCCTCCCCATTCTCTCAGGTAGCTGGTTCTTCTGGGGGGATACAGCTGTCTACCTCCTAAGAGCACATCCAGAGAAGTGATCTTGCTGCCAGGCCTCTGCAGAGCCCCAGCCTCCTTTGTGGAAATGCCAGCCGAGTTGCCCATAATGGGGACCTGCCCTTGAAGACATGACTCTAGGGCAGATTCCGGAGCGGTTTCCTCACTTCCTGGATGTATTTCAAACCCAAACAGCTGAGGCAAAGGTGCCAATTTGTGGTTTCTCTTCCCAGCTTCTTAACTGGGTGCTGAGTGAGTGTGGGGAGGCTGCAGCACTGTGGCATCCTGGCCCTGTCTCCAGTGCCAGCAGCCTCTGCACAGCTGCTTGGGACAGAGCCTTGGGGGATAAAAAGATTCTATCCATGGGAGAGCTGCTGGGAGGTCACTTCTGGAGCACATGGCTCTG